>CM065808.1:179556562-180756562 GCA_033398695.1 Orobanche coerulescens
TGGATTGGCTTTACCTCCGGCTTTGAGCCGAATTCATAATGTGTTTCATGTCTCTCAGTTGCGAAAGTATGTTGCCGACCCTAGTCACATACTGCAGTTCGACGAAATCGAGATCGCCGACGACCATTCAGATGAGGAGCGTCCTATATGAGTCTTAGAGCGGCGAATCAAACAGTTGAGAAATAAGTCGATTCCTTTGGTCAAGATTTAGTGGTCCAGACATGGAGTCGAATAGGCCACTTGGGAAACCGAGGAGAATATGCGGGAGAGTTATCCCGAGTTGTTTGACCCTTAGTTTCGGGGACGAAACTCTTTTTAAAGGGGGGAGTATGTAATACCCGGTTGTAATTCATTCATTTTCATTCAGTAATTATCAGTCTGTAATTGTCACTCAGTGTATTTTCACTTGATTATAATCATTCATCAATCATGTTCATTCACCGTGTTCACCGTTCGGAAAAACTTCGAGTTGTGTATCGTTATTGTTCATTGTTTCAACTTTCCTCATATGAGTTCGACTTTGTTAGATCACCATTAATTTTTGGTAACTCCAAAAATTCTAAATCTTTGCAATATTATAGAGCATCGAGTTAGCTTTCCAATGGTTCAAACGGTGAGTCAATCGGAGTCCGGACGAGAGAGTTATGGTCGTTTTAGCTCACCCGCTCATTTTTCAGCTTTTGGCCGATCACTGCCGACCGAACTCGGTCGTGTCGTCCGACACGGCCCGTGCCGTACTCGTCCGGAAATGCCGAAGTCTCTGACCACAGGACTCGACCGTGTCGTCTAGCACGGCCGAGTCGAACTCTTCCGGATAATCCAGAACCGACTGCCGACACGCCCAACCGTGTTCCAGGACACGGTCGAGTCATGCCGAGTCGCTGTCGGACGGGTCACTATCGGAAGGCCCTCCGCACCGCGACCGTGTCAAGCAGGACACGGTCGAGTCCCTGTCGTCCAGCTGTGCGACACGACCGTGCCGATCGGCACGGGCCGTGTCCGGCAGGGCAGTCAACCCCTATAAATTCGTTTTCTGAGCATTTTAGCTCATTTCTTTCCCTTTACTTCACCTACAACCGAGAGAGAAAGCTTGAGGGAGGGTTTTTCCCTCACAAATCATTTGAGTGTTTGATTTTCTTCATCTCCTTTCGATCGTGAAGCCCGGATAATCAATCTAACGCGTGTTCTTCGGATTAAAGTACTTGGATCTTCAAAGGTAATATTCTTCAACACCTTGGATTTCGATTTTTGTGTTGAGTTATGATGTTTTGGACGTTATAATCATGTTATATGAAGGGATATGTATATGATTATGAGTTTGTATAAGGATTCATTGGATTATTGAAGGATTATTCAAGAACACTTTGAATATCGAGTTGAAATTGGGGGTTTTCGATTAATTGTCGTTATAATCACGATTTTGGATATTCATAATGGATTATTGATCGTATTGGAGATGTTTTTTTGGTTTGAAACACTTCTTGGGGGAATTAATAGTGGCTTATTGAGATTTGATTGTAAACAACCGGAGTTTGGCCACAACGTATTCGATATAATGCCCCAATGAACTTAGTTTAATCGTATCGACGTTTTGAGTTCGTTATATTCGTTTTTGATTCGTATATTGAACGAGTTGTTGGTTATTGTATAATTCAAGGTTGTTCGAGCGACCGATATCTCAATTAGGACGTTGTTCGTGGAAGGATAATTGTCACCGGTATTGAGTAAGTTGATTCTTACTCAGTTATAAGGATATTCATTTCCTTTTGTTGTTGTTCATTCATAATCATAACTCATTCATCATTGTGTTAACCGTATTAAAACTTGTCATTGTCAATTAATCACTTCAGTCACAAGGAACGACGGTTCCAATCATTTTGTTGAGCTATCATTCATTTCACTATCATTTTATCTAGGTGAGTCATTATTCATTTCCGATGTCACTTTTGTTATATCGTGGCATTCCGGGTCATACTGGCGTGCCGGTTGGTATGTGTAGGATTTTCATGTCGGGCACAATTATGTCGTGTGTTGGTTGTTGGCCTCACATTGGGTGTGCACGAGTCGATTGCTTCGTGAGGCGATTAGGCACAAGACCACGTGTGTATTCGATTGATACACGTTGGTGGCTTGTGCACGGACACATTTCCATCCGGCGTAGTGTTGCGCCACCCTTTGAGCCGTAATGTTAGTTGATTCTTAAAGGATGTTTGATTGCGTATGTTTTCAACAAGATTGGGTTATAATCTAACCGCTTCATTTTAATCGAACTTGTGGTTTATACTACATATTTATATGATTGTGTTTATTCAACTCTGGAGGATTGTTGTTCTGTATAACTGACCCCGTTTGGGGATATTTGTTTCTCAGGTCATGGCAAGGCAAAGGCACAAGGAGAGCACGTTGACGGCGAGGAGTCCCAATGATACTAGAAAGGGGCCCCAGTCTGTTCAGTCATTTATTCAGTCATTTATGTTTCCTTTATTTATTCCGCTGCAGACATTCCGTTTGAACACTCATTTCATTCAGTGTTGTGTATTATATCGTCACATAAAATACACATGTATTCTATTTTATCCTGGGTGTGTTGTATGAAACTCCTAATCGGAGTAATTGATGTTGTAATGTGGTTCGGTACTACATTTACCCTGTGTAATTCATCCTTTTTCATTCGCCTGGTGGGTCCCAGTCGGGGGTCCACGGCACTGTAATATCCGCCTAGTTTGGGGTGTTATAGTAGTGACATCATCTGGTTCTATTAGTTCTTTTATTCGAAGTGGATCGGATTAGGAACTCTTGTGTTTTCGACTCTGTTGACTCATTTATGTTCGTTGACATTCTGAGCTTGTCCTGCCCCTTGCTTTTGTTGATCGAACGAGTGTGGTATTGTTTCGGAATAACTCGTTTGTCGTTGTGACTTTTTAATTGCTATTCCCTTTCCTGTGGATCTTATGTGAATGCACATCCGGTTGTTTTCACCGGATCATATATTGTCTCGAGTCGAGATGTGAACTTTGGAGTTGTTGTTTGAATTTTATTGTTCTTCGTGATTCGAACATGATTGTCCGATTTTTGTTGTCTCGATCGTTGTGGTTCGATCGTTTGATTGTTCGGTTTTTATTGATCTCGCCCCATGATTGTTGAGCGTTCAGGCTCCTTCGTAATTCCCTTAAGTTCAGGAAATTGGTCTCGTTTTCGATCATCCAACCCTCGGGCGGTGGAATTCCGTATTTGTTCAGCGATTGGCTCGCGCTTTGATTGATGTACCGTTGGGTTGGTCAATCGTAATGGTTTTCATTCATTGTGTTTTGTGATTGTTCGGATAATTGACTTGATTATATTATCCATTTGATGACGCTTGTCACTTGTTGGTTTTATTATATCCCTAACGGCGACGTTGTGTTGGTCGTCGTGGAGCGTGTTTTCACACCGTATATTCCGTTGTGTTGTTTGTAACGTTTCGCCGTTGGGCGTTAGTTACGCGTTTCTTGCGTATATCGTTGAGTTTTCCTAGTGGTATATTGCTTCTCCCTACTTGTTTTAAGTTTCGGGACGAAACTTCTTTTACGGAGGGTAGAATGTAATATCCGCAATTTTCGATTTTCGGTAATTTCTTTTTTTCAGCGGAAGTCCGTTTTGACGACTCGCTCATAACCGTTTCGTCATTCTGAGAATGATTAATTCTACACTTTTTGACATCCGAGTTCGTTTCGGTGTCGTTTTGTTGAGTTCCGTACTTTTTAGCGACTTTTCCGCGCTTGAGTTCGATTCTTGCGAATCTCGTTCGAAACTGCTGTTTCGAGTTTCCTGTAAGTCCGTTTAACTTCGTTAGACGTGTTGTGAACTTCGGTTTGGTTATTCGATCACGTATACGTGATTTCCGGGCCATTTTGTCTCGACCCATTTCTTGGTCGCGTATTATTAATTATGGTATTATGTTTTCATTTTGGGTCGTTGATGTTGTCCGCGAACTTTTCATCGTGTTCTTTCCGTACGTTTTCGGAAATCGGGTCGTCGAGCCCTGGTGGTCGGGTACTGGACGGACGGTTGCGGGACTGGACGGACGATTGCGGGCACCGTCCGTACAGGTGCGGCAGGAACCGGTGTAGCGCACGCTACGGCCGGAAGGCTGCGCGCGCTAACCGGCAGGTATAGCGCACGCTATCGGTTGGCCTAACGCACGCTATCGGGTCTGGGCAGTGGGGTTCTGAGGTTCTGGACTCGGTCAGGATCGGCAGGTAGCGCACGCTACTGTCGGTCGTAGCACACGCTAACCGGCAGGGGTAGCGCACGCTGTCGGCCGACTAGCGTACGTTACCTGGGCGAGCTTTTTAGTCCAGAGGTTACTGGACAGGTCGGCTAGCGCGCGCAGGCTTCCGGCCGTAGCGCACGCTAGCGGGAGTCGGGTCGGCAGGTTGGTCGGCAGGTTTGGTCGGTGGTGCCGGGTCGTGCGGGCCCTGGCCGAGGGTACTCGGCCGATACCGGCCGATAGCGCACGCTAGTCCGGGAAGGCTAGCGCACGCTAGTTCCGGCCCAGTATAAATGTGACAGAGCAGTCACATTTTCATTCATTTCTCACTTCCTTCCTCTTCTATCCGCGGCTGGCGATTCGAGGGTGGCGAAGCCATATTGTTTGACAACAAATCCACGAAGTTCTTGAGTTCATAACATTAATAAATCATCCTATATCATCATTTGATCCAGCGAATCAAGGTAATCTTTCTTAGAACCCTAATTTCGTGAATTTGGGGGGTTTTTGCATTTTTGTCCGATTCGTTCCGTGTTGTTGATTAATTCATGATGGGTATGATTAATCTTGGTAGTATTCTTGTGTTTAACATCATTTAATCCATTGTTCTTCGTCGAATCGAAGTATATTTCTTGATTTCCTTCGAATTGGCTTTTTGGGGGATTTGTCCTCGATCTCGTTTTTCATCCGTTTTCGATGGATCGATTATGGTTAAATGATGTTGTTAAACATATTCTATGGATTGTATATCCATATTTCAACTTGGAATTCCGTTTTCGTGATTTGACGGGACGAATCGTGTTTTTGGCCGTTTTGGGGGAAATCCTTGAACTTTTGTCATTTGTTCTTTGAATTCAGCGGCTTTGGGTCGTACTTTGGAAATCATTTTCGTTGTTATTGTTTTCGTTCGTAGTTCATTGTTGTGGATTGTCGTTCGGTGGAGTCGGCGAGTTCGTAGTCAGTTCGTGCCAACCTACTTCGGCCGATTCTCCGCGTTGTGGTTATTCGAGGCAAGTACCTTGCCCATACTTTTCTTATTTTATGGGTATGATGATCGGTGATCGTCTTGGTATGTTTGTTTGGTTGTTTGAAATGAAGTTTCAAAAGATTTCGGTTTGGCCTCGTTAAAGGCTCTCTTTCAAAACGCGTGTGTGTTTTGTGAACGGTGTGTTTTGGGAATTGATTATGATTTGGTCATTTTGAACGTTGAAGGCTTTGATGATGATACTCTTATTGTTTAAAGTTATGGAATCGTGTATTCCGTATTTAATCTTGTTATTGTGTTTTGAATAGTTTGATAATGGTGTCGAGTTAATGGCCATCTCTAGTGAGTATTCTTAATGAACTTACATTCTTACCATGTTAGTATTGCATGAGTAACGTGTGTGTGTATGCTCACTACGGGTTAGATCCGACGGGGTCTCGGTAGGGGTCCACAAGAGACGTGGATCGACGAGCTTGCTTTTAACCACTACGGGTTAGATCCGACGGGGTCTCGGTAGGGGTCCACAGAGATGTGGATCGACGGTTAATTGTGGTGCATTTTGCAAATGTGATTTGATTATGGCATTTCCGGAAATGAGTGCTTTTGAACAGTTTTCATGATTGCATGCATTGACTAAGTGTGTAAGAGGTAAGTTGTTCGTTTGGCCTACTTGGCTAGGATGGCTCTAGAGTATTTTGTTGTTTGTGTTAAATCCTTTAATTGTGGATTTTGACGTTGGAAGACGAACCTTCTGGTCGTTCTTGTGTACTGTGAGTTGATGAGATTTGGGGCTAAAATCCCAATGGTTTTGTAAAAGTCATTTTATGGATTTGAGCTAAAATCCCAACGGTTTGCTAAATGTCATTTTTCGGAAAGTAAACATTCGGGGCGGTGACCCCTTTTGTCTTTTGGATTTTGAAAAGTAGGATTTGATAATCCTAAATTGTTTTCTATTAAAACTCTCGATGGCATTCTAAACCGTTTTATAAATTATTTCCATTGATTTATGATATTTCGATTTTGAAAGGTTTTCTCAAACTCTCGGGAAGTACTTTTCGTTTCGTTTGGATCTTTGAGGATTCCTGGTTATTGTTATTCGTGGAATGTGAATTGTATGGCTCGTATTTGCACTTTGTTCTTGCACTAGCAAAACAGTGGAGTTTTGCTAACCCCCGAGTATTCGGGGGGTGGATGTCTGTTTTTGCATTCAGGTTTTGGAGCATAACACAGGGTCGGCACGAAGGATGATGAAAGATGATCGATACTAATCACATGAGGAACCGTACATCATGTATTGGTTCAGTTGTACTTTATTTTCCACTGCTATATTTTTCCCGTTGTACGGGTGTGGTTGTGTTTTGACCCCTGCGTGGGCATGAGTTGTAATCGAGTTGTATGTTTTTATTGAAAGGCCAAATCGGTCTACTGAGTCATTTTAGCCTTAAAGGCATTGTCGAGATGTTTCATGTTGTTACTAGCCTGGTAGATCCTTGAGGAAAGGTTCTACGACGTGTAATATCCCTGAGCGGATTGGGGGTGTTACATATATGAACACCGACTTATTTACGTGAGAAATTCACACTGGAATACAGTTGTAAACAATGTTTTAAAAACATATAAGATCAGTTTTCCATCAAGAAACATATCAACAACAACAAGAGCCGAGAAATATGTTGTTATACAAAAATAACCAAGTTATGCTCCTAAACAAATCACCTATTGAATTTGATGAGGCTCCTCTCGAGTTTTTCTTCAGTTGCAGATCGGTACTACACAAAGCTCGACATTTGTACAATAATGTTTCACAATGATATTGTATAATACTATTCAAAACAACGTCGTTCTAGGCACTGTATGAAAAATAAAAATCAAAATAAAAATAAATACAAATTAACATCGTCGTTTGTATTGTTGTACAATAATATTTTAAAACATTATTGTACGTATATTTTTGTCCTTATTATTTTCACCAAAAGCATAAAGTGTTAGACGTGCAACTATACTTTTAAGGATGTTTGATAAATTATTTTGGGATGACTTTTTAGTAGACTTTTAATTTTTAATTTTTTAATTAGTCAAACAATCGAGTAGAATATTCATTTTCTGTTCTTAATTCCAAACTTTAGATAACAAGTATGTGTTAGATTTGTTTGTATAATTCATACTTTAGATAGCAAGTTTGAATTGCAAATCGTTTACTAAGTTCATAAGTCCATACTGTTCTTAGTATTCACGTTTGCGTTGGTCAGCCAAGGAAAATCCGTTGGTCAGCCTGAGTTGGTGGTCCCGGTGGTGGTCCCGGATTCGTGAATTTCTAATCCCAGTAAAAACTTATAATCTCAGTTTTCAATAAGCAATCTTCCAAACCTAGATCTAAGTACGACCTATTTTACAAAAACCAATATCCAGATCCAAATCTAAGTATGGCATTATCAATTAGAAAATTATTTTCTAAAAATAATAATTCTAATAATGTTATTAGCTCCAAAGAATTACATGTCCCTGTTAATTATTCAAACTGGACAATCCCTGAAAATCAAATTGAAAGTATTTATCAAATAGGATCTCTTGATTTCAAAAATGCATTTTCTGTTAAAATTCATGAAGAAACTATTTCAATTCAACAAGAATTTCAAAATATTCCTTTATTATCCTTAGCAAGTATTCACAAATACTTAGAAAAAGGTTTCAAATATATACATTATGGATTAATACAGATTGCTGTTAAACCCTTAGTTCGTAAAGGTATTAATGCCCCTATCTATCTTGCATTAAGAGATAAAAGATTAAAAAAATATAAATCTTCTCTCTTAGCCATGATTCAAACTAATATTTGCAATGGTCCAATATATTTCAATTGTTCTCCAGATTTTTCAGTTGATTTACTTGATCCTTTAATAAAAGATTCATTAGTACTTGATGTACATCTCCAAAGAGATGAATTTCAAGAAACCTGCAAAAAATTTGCAATTATTTATAGAGTTTGCTTTAGATTAATGAATTCCCAATTAAATCCCAAATTTAATATAAAACCAACTTCTAAAGATGAAACTGTCCTACTTCAAATAGAAAATGATTACTCTTCAACATTTACTCCTAAAACATTAAAATGGAATGAGATAACTATTCCTAAGGAATTTATTTTCAAAAATCCCGAAATACCAAGAAATATGATTAAAAAAGACATTAATCAAATAATTGAAGACAAAGATGGAAACATCATTTTAAAATTCGACTCAGTAAAAATTTATAAAGGAGAAAGTTCTACTTCTTCTAATAAATTTAAACCTTACAAATTAAAAATTCCTGAACCTAATATTAAATTCAAAACTCCTCTCCCAGAATTCCAAAATAATGAATATTCACCTCCTAATTCTCCTACTATATCTCAAATAGATGTCATAACTAGTATCAAACCTAAAACTAAAAGTTTATTTTTTAGCGTTGATCATAAATTCATTAATGAACATTATTATGACTCTAAAAATAATAAGCAGAGAGAATGGTATCAAAAATTTAGGGATGAATATCCTGAACTAACTAAATTTTTTTTGAAAGAATGGATGGATTATATGTTCAAAATTCATGAAATTATTCCTTTGTTAGAATACTTTCAAACCTTTAATTCTGACAGAAATATTCAAAATGTTTTTTCTCAAAAACAAATAAATGTTCATAATACACTTCTTAAAAATTGGACTTTAATCAATAATGAAGTCATTACTTCTATTCATCCTCCTTTACAAAATATTAAGATATCCACTAAAGATGGGGAAGTTATTGCTTCTCCTTTTAAAAAAGGAAAAGAAGGTAATGATCCTATAACTCAAGAAGATATTAAAAAAGTTTATCAACAGAATAATTTTTCAAATCAAATATTACACACTATTTCTAATCAGGTTAGTCATATGCACAAATTGCAGATTAATGCTGAAGAAAAAACTATTCCTAAATTTCCTAATGAGATATCAAAGCCCCATTTCAAACCTAATAAAATAGATCAAAAATTAATTTGACCTAAAACAAAGCTTCTTGACAATACTACTAATACTCATTTATTAGAAAGAGTTAATAAAAGTTTATCTAATATTGCCTCCTCTTCCAATAATTCAAAAATAAGTATTGTTGATTCCAAACCAGACATTAATTGTGTCTGCGAAAGTGATTCTAGTGCTGAGTGAGAAGAAATTAATAAACTAAAATCTTATGGTCCTAATAGAAATTATTATAGAAGGCCTACTCCTCCTGATATTCAATATGAAGAAAGATCTCAATTTCAAACATCAAAATATGATGGTCAATCTAGTCACCAATGGAATATTGATGGAAAATCAGAATATGAGATATTAAATACTCTCCAAGAGATGGGAATGGCTAAAACTACCTATAAAATTCATAATTTAACTGATGATAATGCTGCAAGTCTTTTAATAACTGGTTTTACTGGTCAGTTAAAAAATTGGTGGGATAATCAATTGGCTTTGGAAGACAAACAATTCATTATGAATCATAAATCAGAATATGATTTAGAAGATGGTACTACTCAAGAAAAGGCTGATGCCTGTGATTTCCTATTAGTTACTATTGCCATGTATTTTGTGGGAAATCCCAAAGAAGAATTAAATTCTTCTCAAATTGTTCTTTCAAATCTTAGATGTCCTTCTCTATCTGATTATAGATGGTATAAGGATGTATTTTTAACAAATGTTTTAAAACGTCCTGATTGCAACCAATCTTTTTGGAAAGAAAGATTCATAGCAGGACTTCCCAAATTATTTGGAGAAAGAATTATTCAAAAATTAAAAAATGAAATGAATAATGAAACTATAAATTTCAATGAAATTACTTTTGGTCAAATGTTCGCTTTTATCAAAAAAGAAGCTCTTAATCTATGTTCAGAACTAAAAATACAATCCAAATACGGCAAAGATAAACATAATTCAAAAATTGAACTTGGTAATTTTTGTGAAGCCTTTGACATGCAAAAGATACAAGCTCCTTCCACTTATTCCAAAAGAAAACATAATAATTATAGCAAGGAAAAAAGATTTAAAAAACATCGGAAAAGATATTTTAAACAAAAAACAGAACACATAGATAAACCTAAAAGAAAATTCAAAAAATCTTATCCTAAGTTTAGATCTGAATCATCAAAAATTCAATGTTGGAAATGTCATCGTTTTGGTCACAAAGCTGATACATGTCCTATGAAGAAAAAAATTAATGAATTATTTAAAGATGATCCTGAACTAAAAGATAAAATACTTAATTTATTTATTAATGAAATTGAACCTAGTAGTTCAGATTCTGATTCATATTATGGATCAGATGATGAACTTTATAATCAAATTAATAATTCAAGTGATAGTGAAGATTATGGCAATCAAAGTTCTAATATTTATGTCAATATGATTAATAATAATATAAATCTTGAATTCCTATTAGATTTGGCTGAAAAAATACATGATCCAGAAGACAAGAAAGAATTACTTCAAAAAATCAAGACATTAATATTAACAAAATATAAACCTAACAATGAACTTTTTAGTTTATCAAAGCTCTTTGATAAATGTAATACCCGTAATTTCGATTTCTGGTAATTTCTTTTTTTTTTCGGCAGAAGTACGTTTTGACGACTCGCTCATGACTGTTTCGTAATTCTGGGAATGATTAATTCTACACTTTTTGACATCCGAGTTCGTTTCGGTATCGTTTTGTTGAGTTCCGTGCTTTTTAGCGATTTTTCCGCACTTGAGTTCGATTCTTGCGAATCTCATTCGAAACTGCTGTTTCGAGTTTCCCATAAGTCCGTTTAACTTTGTTAAATGTGTTGTGAACTTCGATTTGGTGTTTCGATCATGTATCGTGTATTTCGGACGTTTTGGGCCATTTTCGTAATTCCCCAAAGTTTGGGGTAATTACTTTCCGTTGTCGAATTTCGAGCCTTCGGGTGGTCGGAATCGTGTGTTCTCTTAGTGTTCGAGTTTGTATTTGCGAGTACTTCGTAACCGTATCTTCGATTCGTATTCAGGTTCGGGTTTCGGGGTCGTTCGGGCCGTCGTTCGGGCCCGGTAAGCCTGGCGAGTTCTGGCCGGTAGTGCTCGGCGATTACGTGCGTAAGGCGGTTCGTCGTAAGGCCTCGGACGGTTACATACGTAGCGGGCGGCAGATTTTGGGGCGATGACTTCGGTTACGTACGTAAGCCTTGGCCGGTTACGTACGTAACCCGGCCGGCAGGCAGCCTATATAAGGCCCTGCAGTCGGGTTTTTGGCCATTTTTCTCCTTCTTCTCCTTCTCTTCCGCGGCTGAGGGTGTGCTAATCATGGAGCCATGTTGTTGAACAACAAATCCTTGAAGTTCTTAAGTTTATAACATCAATCAATCATCTTATATCATCCTTTGATCGAGCGAATCAAGGTAATCTCTCCTAGAACCCTAATTTCGTGAATTTGGGGGTTTTTACATTTTTGTCCGATTCATTGCGTGTTGTTGATTAATTCATGATGGTTATGATTAATCTTGGTAGTATTCTTGTGTTTAACATCATTTAATCCATTGTTCTTCGTCGAATCGATGTATATTTCATGATTTTCTTCAAATCGACTTTTTGGGGGATTTGTCCTCGATCTCGTTTTTCATCCATTTTTGATGGATTGATAATGGTTAAATGATGTTGTTAAACATATTCTATGGATTGTATATCCATATTTTCAACTTGGTATTCCGTTTTCGTGTTTTGTCGGGACGAATCGTGTTCTTGGCCATTTTGGGGAAAACACTTGAACATTCGTCGTTCGTTCTTTCAATTCAACGGCTTTTAGTCATGCTATGGAATTCATTTTCATTGTTTTTATTGTCCTCCATAGTTTATTATCGCGAGTTGGCGTTCGGTGGAGTCGGCGGGTTCGTAGTCGGTTCGTGCCAACCTACTCCGGTCGATTCTCCGCGTTGTGGTTGTTCAAGGCAAGTACCTTGTCCATACTTTTCTTGTTTCGTGGATATGATGATTGGTGACCGTCTCAATGTGTTTGTTTGGTTATTTGAAACGAGTTTTCAAAAGATTTGGCTAGCCATGTTAAAGGCTCACTTTCAAAAAGCGTGTGTTTTGTGAATGGTGTATTTTGTAAATGACTTTGTGATTTCTATGGATATGTTTGGTGTTGATGTTGCACTTGGTATTGAGTGTGGACGTATATTATTTCATTTCGGTGCATTGTGGTTTGACGAGGTGTTTTTCTAAGTGTTTGATACCTCTGAATGAATTGTTTGGATATCTTTGTTGCATTGTGCTATGTGTGTGATTTGTTTAGCTAGCCAGCTCGGGAGGGTCCTTCGAGGCCTCGGGCAGGATCAATGGTATTACCCTGTTCCCAAGGCGATGCTTGGTGTGATATGTTATTTAGTGAACGTATTTTACTCACCGTGGGTTGGTTCGACGGGGCCACGACGGGAATTCCAATGGGTGAGTCCAGGAATCATGAGTAAAAACTTCACAGGTTGTTGTATATTTAGTGAATGTATTTTACTCTCCGTGGGTTGGTTCGACGGGGCCACGACGGGAATTCCAATGGGTTGGGTCCGGGAATCACGATTAAAAACTTCACGAGTTGGTATTTGATTTTATGTCCGTCGAGGACATGTGACTTGGGTTTTGGCCCTGTGAACTATTGTCGGTTTTCTATTTGCGAAAACAAAACCTTTGGGCTATGACCCCTGTTGATTTTGGAAAGATAAGGATTTGATAATCCTAAATTGTTTTCTATTAAAACTCTCGATGGCATTTTAAACTGTTTCATAAATTGTTTCCCTTTAATTGTGGTCTTTCGGTTTTGGAATGTCTTACTCAAATTCTTGCCTCGGGAAGTATTCGTTTCGTTGTATTTTAATCTTTGAGGATTTATGATTATTGTTATTCTTGGAACTTGAATCATATGGCTCGTATTTTTGCACTTGTACTTGCACTAGCAAAACAGTGGAGTTTTGCTAACCCCCGAGTATTCGGGGGGTGGATGTCTATTTTTGCATTCAGGTTTTGGAGCATAACACAGGGTCGGCACGAAGGATGATGAAAGATGAACGATACTAATCACACGAGGATCCGTTGATGTCGTTTTGGTCCAGTTGTATTTTCTTTTCCGCTGCAGTATTTTTTCCCCGTTGTACGGGAGTTTATTGTATTTTGACCCCTGCGTGGGTATGTGTTTGGAATTGAGTTGTATGTTATTGTTGAAAGACCAAATCAGTCTACTGAGTCATTTTAGCCTTAAAAGCGATGTTTAGATGTTTGATTTTAGTTATCAGCCTGGTAGATCCTCGAGGAGAGGGTCTACGGCGTGTAATATCCCTGAGTGGATTGGGGGTGTTACATAAATGGTATCGGAGCTTAGGTTGTGGAAACCTAGGCTGTCGGGTCAGTGGTGTCTATTGAGTTTTGTCTCATCGGATTTTGTCTGACTGAGTCATGTCGCGACGCGTCGTCTGAGTTTGTTGGTCGTAATTAGTATCGTGGGGCGATCATCATCTTCGTGCGACCTGTGGCTGTAAGTCTCCCTTCTTTGTGTTGTGCCTCGTGTGACACGAGCTATTTTTATGATTGTTTGTTCAGTGACGGAATCCTCTTATGGATTTTGATTTCGTGAAATGTGGTTATTTGACTCTAATATTTTGTTCATATGAGGAGTAGTGTTGCTGGATTGTGCATGTTGAACTGTATTTCTTTTATCTGCTGCGTGAGTTCTTTTGTAATGACTTTCGGTATTTTACCGACCGAGTTTTGTTTCGAAAACCGATTCCCTTAACCGAGTTTTTGGCATTATGGCCTTGATCGTTTTGGCGAAATTCTTATGACGGTATTTAGTATTTTGTAAATGGCTTTTGTGAGTTTTTGAAATATTACCGTCATCGGCCTTTTTGGCGTTTTTGTAAATGGTTTTTAGTCTGGTGGGTTCCGGCACGGGACCCACGTCGCTATAAAGTTTTGTGTAATTACCTGAAATTTTTGGGCATTCTAGCCCATTGAATTATCTTTGAAAACCTTGAGTATCTTAGAAAATAAATTTCGAGACGTACTTTTTGTAATATCCGCATTTTTATTCTTTGTCCGATATTCCCGTTTTGGTGTATTTTTTATTTTTGGTAGCTCGCTTGTAACCATGTCGACATTTTGAATCTGTGTTATTCTTGGAGTTTCCCCATCGGGGATGATTGTTTTGATATTATTCCGTTTTATGTCATGTATTATGGCACGGACGTTCGATTCTCGTAGAACTCGTTCGTTTTTCTAATTCCTTTGGTTTCACGAGTTCGTATAGTTGAGTTGTTCGTATCGTGAGTTCCGGTTTGTTAATCCGACGTCATATCGCGGTTTTGTGAACGTTTGGGCCATTTCGTAATTTTCCTAAGTTTAGGGTATTCTTGTTATCTTTGTTGTTCTGAACCTTGGACA
The DNA here is from genome assembly GCA_033398695.1 of Orobanche coerulescens. NCBI lineage: Eukaryota > Viridiplantae > Streptophyta > Magnoliopsida > Lamiales > Orobanchaceae > Orobanche > Orobanche coerulescens. Next base: position 179,571,243 of record CM065808.1, read on the forward strand.
TTCGAATCACGTTTCATTTTATATCTTTTGTCGTTGGCGTGAATCATTGGAAGTATATCGGTTGGTAGCGAATCGTCTCGTTACTTCCCGATCATTTCCTCGTCGAGAAGTGATTGATTTCTTCTTCTTTGTCTCGGGCTATGTTACGGCCGTAAGCCGCATTGTTACGGCCGTAATGCTTGAGAGTTACGGCCGTAAGTTTCCCTTATACGGCCGTAATATGAGTTCGTTTTACGCACTTGATTCCGGTGGGGGTTACGGGCGTAACATGCTAGAGTTACGTAGTAAGTATTGATACGGCCGTAATGGTGTCTTGATACGGCCGTAAGTGTCGTTCGTAAATTTGGCCCAGTTTCATTCCTGTGAACAATTACGGCCGTAAGGCAGGAGAGTTACGGCCGTAATGTCCCTATGTTACGGCCGTATGTTATGGATGTTACGGCCGTAACACTTGCGATATATAAACCGGCAGCGGCCCGATTTTCCTCATTTCTCACTTCTCTCTTTCCTTTTCGCGACGGGAGCGGCAGGAGCTAGGGTTCGTCCGATTTCGATCCAAACTCCATTGTAAGAGCATATTCAAGTATCATACCATCCACCTATCACTAATCATCCATCATTCATCTTCGAATCAAGGTAAAATCTCTTATAACCTACCTTGGAGGATTTGGGGGTTTTCGGGTGTATTGTTCGTTTTGCTTCGTATTGTTGATTAATCCTTGTTGATTATGATTAATCTCGTCATTGTTCTTGTTCTCCTACGAACTCATGATGTATTTCGTGATATTTACATAATCGAGAGGGTTTGGTTGCGATCCGCCCTCGTCGTTGTTTGATACGAATACACATAAATCGTAGGTGGGTTTTCGGGTGTTTTCCAATTCCGTATTTAGTTAGAATTGGTGGTGATTGTGTTCTTCGTATCGTTAGGTTCGTGATTATCGGCTCCTAACGGTTGTCGGTGTTTTCCTTCCATTCGTTGCGCCATCTCTTATTCAAGGCAAGTAATTCTTGGAAACCTTTATGCTTAACGTGAAATGGTAATGTATATTGTGTGTGCTTTACTCACCTCGGGAGGGTCCGACGGGGCCTCGAGGGAATCTATGGCTTCGTCCTGGATTCATGAGTTTGATTCGCTAGCCAGCTCGGGAGGGTCCTTAGAGGCCTCGAGTGGGATTCGTGGCTTCGTCCCGGTCCTAGGTGACGTGTGGTGCTTGATTTGTTTTATGAATGTGGCCAGCTCGAGAGGGTCCTTAGAGGCCTCGAGTGGGATTCGTGGCTTCGTCCCGATCCTAGGCAAATTAATTGTGACTGTTTGTTTCCGGAAAATACATGTCTAGTTTTGGTTTTTGAAATGATATTGGTACTTGTACTATGAAATGAGTAAGCGATTGATTTGCCTTGATTTCTTGTACTAGCGTAATTGCTAACCCCTTTGGGGACCCGTTTTGGGGAAATTCTTGTTATGGATTTCAGGTTATGATTATCCGGACGAGCGGGCACAGACGATACGAGGGCGTTGGCGAGTCGTTGACATGTGCATTTGGGTCTTTTTATTTCTTTCGTCCATTTCGATTTGGTTGTTCTAATAATTATAAACTTATAGAGTGTACTCGTGAGTACTTAGGCTTTTCTTTTCAAACTCCGTATTGTATTACTTTAAAATTGTTACATTGTTGGTTTATGTTTATTTCGCCGATTGCTCCGGGCGTATCTGTTTATGTCATAGCATTTAAATGTGTGTTCTCGCTAACCGAGATGGTTAGTCGAGTAGAGTTTTCTAGTTTGTAGCCTGGTGGGTCCCATGTAAGGGTCCACGGCGCTGTAATATACTCTGAATATCTTGGGGTGTTACAGAAAATGGTATCAGAGCACTCTAGGTTTATGGATACCTAGGCTTGTTGGTTATTTGGGTCTAGTCATGTTTTGTTTGCACATTGTCACACCGCTGCCAGCATCTCGGTACTTTCAGTGCTCGTAAGTTTTCTTACTCAGTCCTTTGTTTTCTTACATTGTATTTCTGCTTTTCGAGTTAAAGTTGCTTTTTCCTCCCTTACTCATCATCAATATACTTCTGTTATCTCTTAACACCAGTATGGACGCCGGAGGTAACCGTGGTCGTGGTCGTGGTCGTGGACGCGGCCGAGGACGTGGGGCAGCCGGTGGGGCGGCCACGTCACATTCTTCGAGGCCGTGCACGGTGACCGTCATAGTCATGCTTCTTCTCAGGAGCGCGCCGATCTTGGTATTGCGGCTGTTATGCAGCAAATGGTTAACCAGATGGCGGCTATAGCTCAGGTGGTCCAGAACCCCGATCAGGCCCATGCTAATCGGGGCGGAACGGATCGCTGGCTTCAGGATGTCATCAAGATGCATCCTTCTCAATTTTCGGGAGCTTCGGACCCGATCGGCTGTGGATCAAGGAGATATCCAAAGTCTTCACTGCTACCAACTGCCCCGAGGACCGTAAGGTCCCTATTGCTCAATATTTTCTCACGGGAGATGCTACGGATTGGTGGGAGGCCGTTGGTCCCAAAGATCATGTGGCTTCATGGGCCGAATTTCAAGAATTGATGGAGACCGAATATTGTCCGTGGCCGGTCAGACAGGCTCGAGTGCATGCTTTCTACGATGCTCAACCACGGGATATCCCCGTATCTCAGGCCATTGCCGACTTTAACAAGGAGTTGGGTTATGTGAAGACCCAAGTTGTCGAAGAGAGCGACAAAATTTTCCATTTTCGGGAGGATGAAGCTGTCCATTCGGGACTATATATGCAGGCTCGTCTGTACTACCTTGAAGGATTATCGAGTCGATCTCTTGCTTATGATATGTCGGTGACGGCTAGCGATTTGGCTCGTGAGAGCAAGAAGCGAGTCGGTCGGAAATTTTTACGGTCCCGAGTGGAGGCGGCAGAAATCTCAGCCGCAAATACTTCTACGGGCGGTTCGACTCGTTTCTCTGGGAGCTTTGAGTGCCAGGACCATCGCCGGGACCCCGGATCTTATAAGCTGGCAAGCCGAGGCCACGTGAACCGGGATTGTCTTCGTCCACCCCTTGACTTGTCATACTTGTGGTCGATCGGGCCACAAAGCTTCTTTGCGAAGCTCGAGACGGTTTCGGCGCCCGTTCTTCTCACCCCGCACCTATGGAGCCGAGTGTGAACCAGGGCTCATTCGCTCTGCCGCCACCGCCCAGTGTCGGCCGAGGTAGGGGTCGGGGTCAGCCCGTTAGAGGAGGAGCTTCCAGTGTCGGCTCTGCCCAGCTGCGTATCTATGAGATGAGGAGGGCCGATGATCCAGCAGCTACTGTGGCGACAGGTACCGTTCATATCCATTCTCATCATGTCAGTGTGCTTTTTGATTCGGGTGCTACGTATTCATTCATTTCTCTAGAGTGTGTACATCGTTTGAGTCTCGACTGCTTGTCACCTTGCGAGCCTTTCATCGTTAAACTTCCTAGCGGTGATAGAATTGTCGGTGATCGAGAAGTCCGGGACTGTTCTGTGTCTATTTGTGAGAGGGCTTGGCTCTCTAATCTTATTGTTGTGGGTATCGAGGGTGAGGATTTTATTCTCGGGGATGATTGGCTCGAGCGGCATGGTGCGATCATGAACTACCGCACGAGGATCATTACCATGCTAGCCGAAGATGGCACCGAACATTCTTTCGCGGGGCGAAAGAGAAACCAGAAGTTCGTTATTAACGCCTTGAAGGCGATGAGACTCCTGCGAAAGGGGTGTACTGGTTATTGGTGTTACGCCTTGAAGGCTGATAATGGTGGGGTCGAGCTTGCGTCGATTCCAGTCGTTAGTGGGTTTCCTGATGTATTTCCTGACAAGTTACCGGGATTGCAACCGGATCGTGAGGTCGAGTTTGCTATAGAGTTAGAGCCAGGCGCGGCTCCTATTTCGAAGGCGCCGTATCGCATGGCACCTTCAGAGATGTCAGAGTTGAAGAAGCAGCTGAGTGAGCTTCTTGAGTCGGGGTATGTTCGACCGAGCGCCTCGCCACAGGGCGCACGGTCTGTTTGTGCGGAAGAAGGATGGTTCACTACGTTTGTGTATCGACTATCGCGAACTAAATAAGGTGACCATCAAGAACAAGTATCCTTTACCGAGAATTGATGACTTGTTCGACCAGTTGCAGGGAGCTGCGGTATTCTCGAAGATTGATTTGAAATCGGGTACTATCGGCTCCGGTGAGGGAGTCCGATGTGCAGCGGCTTTTCGGACGAGATACGTACATTATGAGTTTGTAGTCATGCCTTTCGGGTTAACTAATGCGCCGGCGGTGTTCATGCGATTGATGAACAAAGTCTTTATCGAGTATTTGGATAAGTGTGTCGTCGTCTTCATTGACGATATTCTTATTTATTCGAGGAACGAGGAAGAGCATGCCCATCATTTGCGGGTAGTGTTAGACATTTTGAGGGCCGAGCAACTCTATGCGAAGTTCTCGAAATGTGAGTTCTGGCTGAAGGAGGTGATGTTTCTAGGTCACGTGATTTCGGTAGGGGTTCGGGTGGATCCACGGAAGATAGAGCGGTATTGGATTGGGCACCGCCCAAGAATGTGAAGGAGATTCGTAGCTTCTTGGGTTTGGTGGCTACTACCGTAGGTTCGTCGAGGGTTTCTCGAAACGGCTCGGCCACTTACACAGTTGCTCCATAAGTCCGAGAAGTTCGTGCGGAATGACGAGAGGCCGAGTTTTGAGGAGCTCAAGAGGCGTTTGACTTCAGCCCCGGTTTTGGCGTTGCCGTGCGGCAACGAGGGTTTTGCCGTTTATAGTGATGCTTTGGGCCAGGGTCTTGGGTGCGTATTGATGCAGCACGGCAAGACCATTGCCTTTGCGTCGAGACAGTTGAGGCCATATGAGCTTAACTACCCTACTCATGATTTGGAGTTAGCGGCAGTCGTTTTTGCGCTCAAGATTTGGCGTCACTATCTTTTCGGCTCTGCATGTCAGATTTTTACCGATCATAAAAGTCTGAAATACATATTTACTCAGCGGGAGTTGAATATGAGGCAGAGGAGGTGGTTAGAGCTGATTAAGGATTATGACCTTGAAATCCTTTATCATCCGGGCAAGGCGAACGTCGTGGCCGACGCCTTGAGCCGGAAACCGATTGCGTTGCGAACGCTTGAGGTCCTTACGTCTCAGTCTGAGCTTCGGCGGACTTTGATCGAGTTAGATATTGAGGTTTTGTTGCCTAGGACTGTCGGGCAACTTTGTGCTTTAGAGATTTCGTCGTCTTTGATCGATGAAATTAAGCTGAAGCAGTTGGAGGATCCGATGATTGCTCAAATCCGAGAGAACATTCTTAAGGGAAAGTCTCCCGGCTTTGTAATCCATGAGGATGGTGTTTTGAGATTCCAGAGTCGGCTTTGTCAACCGAACGACTTAGGGTTGAGACAGAGTATTCTGCGCGAGGCCCATGCTACACCTTACTCCGTTCATCCTGGTTCGAGTAAGATGTATAAGGACCTGCGGAGGAATTTCTGGTGGAATGATATGAAGGAGGAGGTTGCGCAGTTTGTAGCAAAATGTTTGACTTGTCAGCAGGTCAAAATCGAGCATCAGCGACCGACTGGGTTATTGCAGTCACTTCCCGTTCCGGAATGGAAATGGGAAGATATATCGATGGATTTCATTACGAGTTTGCCGAGATCGAGATCGGGCATGAATATGGTTTGGGTGATTGTTGATCGTCTGACCAAGTCGGCACATTTTCTGGGCATCAAGGACACTTGGGGCCCAGAGAAGTTGGCCCGTATATTTATCGCACAGATTGTGAGGCTTCACGGTACTCCGAAGTCTATTGTTTCGGATCGTGATGGTCGTTTTGTATCACACTTTTGGCAGGCGGTGCATAAGGCGTTGGGTACTCGTTTGCGTTTGAGTACCTCCTTTCACCCCCAGTCAGATGGGCAGTCGGAGCGCACCATCCAGACATTTGAGGATATGTTGCGTGCTTGTGCTTTCGATTGGCGCAATGACTGGGAGGAGCATTTACCATTGATCGAATTCACGTACAACAACAGTTGGCACGCGTCGATTCGGATGGCACCGTATGAGGCACTTTATGGGCGGCGATGTCGATCGCCGATTTGTTGGAATGAGGCGTCCGATTTGGTCGGGACCGAGCCGGATGTCGTTTTAGAGACGAGGTGGAAGATAGACTTAATTCGGGAACGGATGTTGACTGCCCAGAGTCGACAGAAGTCATATGCCGATGTCCGTCGTCGACCTTAAGAATTCGAGGTGGGAGACCACGTTTTGCTGAAGGTGTCGCCGACAAGAGGAGTCTTCCGTTTCGGGAAGAAGGGGAAGCTGAGTCCGAGATTTATTGGACCCTTAGAGATTCTCGAGAGAGTCGGTGAGTTAGCTTACCGTTTGGCGTTACCTCCGGCCTTGAGTCGCGTGCATGGTGTTTTCCATGTTTCCCAGCTAAGGAAATATGTCCCGGATCCTAGTCATATTATCGACTATAGTGAGATCGATATTGCCGAGGACTTTACCTTCGAGGAGCGTCCCTTGAAGATTTTGGAGCACCGTGATAAACGACTGAGGCATAAAACCATTCCCTTGGTCAAGGTGCAGTGGTCGAGGCATGGTGTCGAGGAGGCGACCTGGGAAACCGAGGATAGCATGCGTGCTAGATACCCCGAGTTGTTTGTTTCTTAAGTTTCGGGACGAAACTTATTTTTAGAGGGGTAGAATGTAATATCCGCATTTTTCTTCTTTGTCCGATATTCCCGTTTTGGTGTATTTTTATTTTTGGTAGCTCGCTTGTAACCATGTCGACATTTTGAATCTGTGTTATTCTTGGAGTTTCCCCATCGGGGATGATTGTTTTGATATTATTCCGTTTTATGTCATGTATTATGGCACGGACGTTCGATTCTCGTAGAACTCGTTCGCTTTTCTAATTCCTTTGGTTTCACGAGTTCGTATAGTTGAGTTGTTCGTATCGTGAGTTCCGGTTTGTTAATCCGACGTCATATCGCGGTTTTGTGAACGTTTGGGCCATTTCGTAATTTTCCTAAGTTTAGGGTATTCTTGTTATCTTTGTTGTTCCTGAACCTTCGGACATTCGGAATCACGTTTCATTTTATATCTTTTGTCGTTGGCGTGAATCTGTTGGAAGTATATCAGTTGGTAGCAGATACGTCTCGTTACTTCCCGATCATTTCCTTATCGAGAAGTGATTCAGATTTCTTCTTGCTGTCTCAGGCTATGTTACGGCCGTAAGCCGCATTGTTACGGCCGTAATGCTTGAGAGTTACGGCCGTAAGTTTCCCTTATACGGCCGTAATATGAGTTCGTTTTCTGCACTTGATTCCAGTGGGGGGTTACGGGCGTAACATGCTAGAGTTACGGCCGTAAGTATTGATACGGCCGTAATGGTGTCTTGATACGGCCGTAAGTGTCGTTCGTAAATTTGGCCCAGTTTCATTCCTGTGAACAATTACGGCCGTAAGGCAGGAGAGTTACGGCCGTAATGTCCCTATGTTACGGCCGTATGTTATGGATGTTACGGCCGTAACACTGGCCAGTATATAAACTGGCCGCGGCCCAATTTTTTCCTCATTTCTCACTTCTCTCTTTCCTTTTCGCGACGGGAGCGACGACTGGAGCTAGGGTTCGTCCGATTTCGATCCAAACTCCATTGTAAGAGCATATTCAAGTATCATACCATCCACCTATCACTAATCATCCATCATTCATCTTCGAATCAAGGTAAAATCTCTTATAACCTACCTTGGAGGATTTGGGGGTTTTCGGGTGTATTGTTCGTTTTGATTCGTATTGTTGATTAATCCTTGTTGATTATGATTAATCTCGTCATTGTTCTTGTTCTCCTACGAACTCATGATGTATTTCGTGATATTTACATAATCGAGAGGGTTTGGTTGCGATCCGCCCTCGTCGTTGTTTGATACGAATACACATAAATCGTAGGCGGGTTTTCGGGTGTTTTCCAATTCCGTATTTAGCTAGAATTGGTGGTGATTGTGTTCTTCGTATCGTTAGGTTCGTGATTATCGGCTCCTAACGGTTGTCGGTGTTTTCCTTTCGTTCGTTGCGCCGTCTCTTATTCAAGGCAAGTAATTCTTGGAAACCTTTATGCTTAACGTGAAATGGTAATGTATATTGTGTGTGCTTTACTCACCTCGGGAGGGTCCGACGGGGCCTCGAGGGAATCTATGGCTTCGTCCTGGATTCATGAGTTTGATTCGCTAGCCAGCTCGGGAGGGTCCTTAGAGGCCTCGAGTGGGATTCGTGGCTTCGTCCCGGTCCTAGGTGACGTGTGGTGCTTGATTTGTTTTATGAATGTGGCCAGCTCGGGAGGGTCCTTAGAGGCCTCGAGTGGGATTCGTGGCTTCGTCCCGGTCCTAGGAAAATTAATTGTGACTGTATGTTTCCGGAAAAGACATGTCTAGTTTTGGTTTTTGAAATGATATTGGTACTTGTACTATGAAATGAGTAAGCGATTGGTTTGCCTTGATTTCTTGTACTAGCGTAATTGCTAACCCCTTTGGGGACCCATTTTGGGGAAATTCTTGTTATGGATTTCAGGTTATGATTACCCGGACGAGCGGGCACCTGGACAGTACGAGGACGTTGGCCAGGGTCGTTGACATGTGCATTTGGGTCTTTTTATTTCTTTCGTCCATTTCGATTTGGTTGTTCTAATAATTATAAACTTATAGAGTGTACTCGCGAGTACTTAGGCTTTTCTTTTCAAACTCCGTATTGTATTACTTTAAAATTGTTACATTGTTGGTTTATGTTTATTTCGCCGATTGCTCCGGGCGTATCTGTTTATGTCATAGCATTTAAATGTGTGTTCTCGCTAACCGAGATGGTTAGTCGAGTAGAGTTTTCTAGTTTGTAGCCTGGTGGGTCCCATGTAAGGGTCCACGGCGCTGTAATATACTCTGAATATCTTGGGGTGTTACACTTTTAAAATGAATTATTTTCTCGTGGTACATCCAAGGTGCCACAATATGTTTCCAAATTCTTCTACCTCGAGGACCAAAATGTTTTGAGATATTTTCAATGTTTTAGAAACACTTTTATTTAGACCCGAGGGTCGAATATTCTGAAAGTTTTTACTAAGAGAAAGTGTCCTCATTTTTATCTAATGTGAAATGGTTCTCCAAAGTCTCGATAACGATGTCTCACGTTTGTACTTTTTTTTGAAAGGTGATACTCAAGATCAATCGGTGTTCTTCTAAAATTATTTTCAAAATGAGGTTTTCGTTTTTAAAACCTATCCATTCCCATTTAAGGACTGGGTATGTATGTATGATGTTCGCGTTCTCATTATGATGTTTGCTCCCGAGTATCATCGAATTGGCGGTGTGAGCGTTGAGTACACATTTGTTGTGTTAGCCCTCTGTGAGAGGTGGGATGTTGGTGTTGAATATTGTCGTCTCGTGGTGATTTCTGCGTTGTCGCGCATGTGCGAGCTGTTAGAGCTTGGTTTGGTATGGCCGTGTGCATCGGTAATCGTTCCGTTATGTGTCGGTTGTTTAATGTCTTGTTACCTTGCTCCTGTTTTTGTGAATTTCGTGGATGAGGTCGGGGGTAATACCCGTACTATTTTGACTTCTGTATTTTCTCTTTCTCCAATCTATCGATTCGCTCATGTTCGTTGATACCTTATGAACTTGTTCTGTATTTTGGTTTCATCGTCCGAACGAACTGTGATCTTGTTGAGGGTCGATCTAGTTATCGCTGTGACTTTTTCGAGTTCGGTTCGATTCTTGTGAACCTTATTCGGAAGTGACATCATTTGGTTATATTAACTCTTCTATTCGACGTGGATCGGATTTTGAATTTCTGTATTTTCGACTCTGTCGACTCGTTTATATTCGTTGACATTTTCTGAACTTTCCCTATCCCTTGCTTTTGTTGATCGAACGAGGGTGCTATTGTTTCGGAATAACTCATTTGTCATTGTGACTTTTCAATCGCTATTCCCTTTCATGTGGATCTTATGGGAATGCATGTCTTGTTGTTCTCACCAGATCATCCTGGGAGTTGTTGTTTGAATTTTATTATCCTTCGTGTTTCGGACATGATTGTTCGATTTTTGTTGTCTCGGTCGTTTGTTTGTTCGGTTTTTGTTCTCGTTTCGTGATTGTTGAGCGTTCAAGCTCCTTCGTAATTTCCTTAAGTTCGGGAAGTTAGTCTCGTTTTCAATCTTCCAACCCTTGGGCGGTGGAATTCCGTATTTGTTCAGCGGTTAGCTCGCGTTTTGATTGATGTACTGTTGGGTTAGTCAATTCTATTGATTTTCGTTGGTTGTGTTTTGTGATTGTTCGGATAATCGACTCGATGGTATTGTCTGTTTGATGACGCTTGTCACTTGTTGATTTTATTATGTCTCTACGGTGGCATTGTGTTAGTCGCCGTGGAGCGTATTTTCACGCCGTATGTCTCTTTGCGTTTCTTGCAGTTTTTCGCTGTCGGGCGCGAGTTTTCGGGTATTTGTGTATCTCGTCGAGTTTTCCTGGCAGGGGATATTTCTTCTCCCTACTTGTTTTAAGTTTCGGGACGAAACTTCTTTTAAGGAGGGTAGAATGTAATACCCGTAATTTCGATTTCCGGTAATTTCTTTTTTTTTTTTTGGCGGAAGTACATTTTGACGACTCGCTCATGACCATTTCTTCATTTTGGGAATGATTAATTCTACACTTTTTGAAATCCGAGTTCGTTTCGGTGTCGTTTTGTTGAGTTCCGTGCTTTTTAGCGACTTTTCCGCACTTAAGTTCGATTCTTGCGAATGTTGTTCGAAACTGCTGTTTCGAGTTTCCCATAAGTCCGTTTAACTTTGTTAAACGTGTTGTGAACTTCGGTTTGGTGTTTCGATCATGTATCGTGTATTTTGGATGTTTTGGGCCATTTTCGTAATTCCCCAAAGTTTGGGGTAATTACTTTCTGTTGTCGAATTTCGAGCCTTTGGGTGGTCGGAATCGTGTGTTCTATTAGTGTTCGAGTTCGTATTTGCGAGTACTTCGTAACCATATCTTCGATTCGTATTCAGGTTCGGGTTTCGGGGTCGTTCGGGCCATCGTTCGGGCCTAGGCCGGCACTGGCCGAGTTACGGCCGGTAGTGCTCGGCAGTTACGTACGTAAGGCCGGTTACGTACGTAAGGCCCTGGCTGGTTACGTACGTAACGGGCCGGCAGTTTTGGGGCAGTGACTCGGTTACGTACGTAAGCCTTTGCCGGTTACGTACGTAACTCGGCCGGCAGGCAGCCTATATAAGGCCCTGCAGTCGGGTTTTTGGCCATTTTTCTCGTTCTTCTCCTTCTCTTCCGCGGCTGAGGGTGTGCTAATCATGGAGCCATATTGTTGAACAACAAATCCTCGAAGTTCTTGAGTTTATAACATCAATCAATCATCCTATATCATCCTTTGATCCAGCGAATCAAGGTAATCTCTCCCTAGAACCCTAATTTCGTGAATTTGGGGGTTTTTGCATTTTTGTCCGATTCGTTCCGTGTTGTTGATTAATTCATGATGGGTATGATTAATTTTGGTAGTATTCTTGTGTTTAACATCATTTAATCCATTGTTCTTCGTCGAATCGATGTATATTTCTTGATTTCCTTCAAATCGACTTTTTGGGGGATTTGTCCTCGATCTCGTTTTTCATCCGTTTTTGATGGATCGATTATGGTTAAATGATGTTGTTAAACATATTGTATGGATTGTATATCCATATTTCAACTTGGAATTCTGTTTTCGTGTTTTGTCGGGACGAATCGTGTTCTTGGCCGTTTTGGGGAAAACACTTGAACATTCGTCGTTCGTTCTTTGAATTCAACGGCTTTGAGTCATGCTATGGAATTCATTTTCATTTTTGTTATTGTCCTCCGTAGTTTATTATCGCGAGTTGGCGTTTGGTGGAGTCGGCGGGTTCGTAGTCGGTTCGTGCCAACCTACTCCGGTCGATTCTCCGCGTTGTGGTTGTTCAAGGCAAGTACCTTGTCCATACTTTTCTTGTTTCGTGGATATGGTGATTGGTGACCGTCTCAATGTGTTTGTTTGGTTATTTGAAACGAGTTTTCAAAAGATTTGTCTAGCTATGTTAAAGGCTCACTTTCAAAACGCGTGTGTTTTGTGAATGGTGTATTTTGTAAATGACTATGTGATTTCTATGGATATGTTTGGTGTTGATGATGCACTTGGTATTGAGTGTGGACGTATATTATTTCATTTCGGTGCATTGTGGTTTGACGAGGTGTTTTGCTAAGTGTTTGATACCTCTGAATGAATTGTTTGGATATCTTTGTTGCATTGTGCTATGTGTGTGATTTGTTTAGCTAGCCAGCTCGGGAGGGTCCTTCGAGGCCTCGGGCGGGATCAATGGTATTACCCTGTTCCCAAGGCGATGCTTGGTATGATATGTTATTTAGTGAACGTATTTTACTCACCGTGGGTTGGTTCGACGGGGCCACGACGGGAATTCCAATGGGTGAGTCCAGGAATCACGAGTAAAAACTTCACAGGTTGATGTATATTTAATGAATGTATTTTACTCACCGTGGGTTGGTTCGACGGGGCCACGACGGGAATTCCAATGGGTGAGTCCAGGAATCACGAGTAAAAACTTCACAGGTTGTTGTATATTTAGTGAATGTATTTTACTCACCGTGGGTTCGTTCGACGGGGCCACGACGGGAATTCCAATGGGTGAGTCCAGGAATCACGAGTAAAAAACTTCACAGGTTGTTGTATATTTAGTGAACGTATTTTACTCACCGTGGGTTGGTTCGACGGGGCCACGATGGGAATTCCAATGGGTGAGTCCAGGAATCACGAGTAAAAACTTCACAGGTTGTTGTATGTTTAGTGAATGTATTTTACTCACCGTGGGTTGGTTCGACGGGGCCACGACGGGAATTCCAATGGGTGAGTCCAGGAATCACGAGTAAAAACTTCACAAGTTGTTGTATATTTAGTGAATGTATTTTACTCACCGTGGGTTGGTTTGACGGGGCCACGACGGGAATTCCAATGGGTGAGTCCAGGAATCACGAGTAAAAACTTCACAGGTTGTTGTATATTTAGTGAATGTATTTTACTCACCGTGGGTTGGTCGACGGGGCCACGACGGGAATTCCAATGGGTGAGTCCAGGAATCACGAGTAAAAACTTCACAGGTTGTTGTATATTTAGTGAATGTATTTTACTCACCGTGGGTTGATTCGACGGGGCCACGACGGGAATTCCAATGGGTTGAGTCCGGGAATCACGAGTAAAAATTTCACGAGTTGGTATTTGATTTTATGTCCGTCGAGGACATGTGACTTGGGTTTTGGCCCTATGAACTGTCGTCGGTTTTCTATTTGCGAAAACAAAACCTTTGGGCTATGACCCCTGTTGATTTTGGAAAGATAAGGATTTGATAATCCTAAATTGTTTTCTATTAAAACTCTCGATGGCATTTTAAACTATTTCATAAATTGGTTTCCCTTTAATTGTGGTCTTTCGGTTTTGGAATGTCTTACTCAAATTCTTGCCTCGGGAAGTATTCGTTTCGTTGTATTTTAATCTTTGAGGATTTCTGATTATTGTTATTCTTGGAACTTGAATCGTATGGCTCGTATTTTTGCACTTGTACTTGCACTAGCAAAACAGTGGAGTTTTGCTAACCCCCGAGTATTCGGGGGGTGTTGTAATATCCGTATTTTTCTTTCTCTTGTATTTTCGTTTTTGGTGTATTTCTCGATCGTAGTGACCCTTGTGTACTTTTCAGCGTGTCCTTCCTGTCAACCTGTTGAATTGTATTCTCGTTATTGTTGTGCGGAACCGCCGTTTCGGGGTTGCCGTGGATCCATTTCGTGTTGTTGGTTTCCAAATATTGATTCCTATCGTTGTATTCTCTTTCCGGATCATTTTTATCATTTTGGAACCCAATAGGGGGTGTGGGCCGCGGCACAAGATGTGCGTGCCGCGGCACACAAATTCCTTGATTGTTGGTCGAACAAATCAGACTGTGTGCCGCGGCACACCCATCCGTGCCGCGGCACGGTGCAGATAAAGGCCGCGGCACACTGTCGGTGCCGCGGCACACTCGTGTGTCTTCTGCGACCAAAACCCGCAGACGGTGCCGCGCACACGCAGCGTGCCGCGCACACCGCCGAAACCACAGGAGTAAATTTTTGGCCTGTGCCGCGGCACACTTCGGCTGTGCCGCGGTACACAATGCGGTCAACCCCCTATATTGTGTCGTTTTGAGCGTCCGCTGCTCATTTCTTCTTTCTTCTTCCTGCATCGCGAGAGAGAGTGGGAGAGAGGGGGAGAGTTCTTCATCAATATTCATTGGGGGGGTTGATTTTCATCATTTTTCTTCGGTAGTGAAGCCCGGACGATCAATCCAACGCGTGTTCTACGGATATTAGTACTTGAATCTCCTAAGGTAATATTTCTAGAACCCTATTTTCGATTAATTTGGGGGTTTTGGGATTTTCTTCCGATTAGTTCCGTTTTGTTGGTGGATTCATGATGTATACGATTAATATTGTTAGTATCTTTAGTTTTCCTACGGATTCATGGATATTTCGTGGATTTTTACGGAATCGAGAGGGTTTGGTTGTGGTCCGCCCTCGTTGTTATTTTTGGTACGAATATACATGAATCGTAGACGGGTTTCCGGGTGTATTCCATTTCCGTAATCATCTAGAGTTGGTTGTGATTGTGTTATTCAAATCGTTAGATTCATTTCCGCCGGTTCCTTGCGGTCGTGTTCAACTCTTCCTTTCCATTCGTATCACCGTCTATTAACCGAGGCAAGTATCCTTATGAACTTACAATCTTGACATAGTAGTTTTGTATGAGAAATTGTGTGTGTGTATGCTCACTACGGGTTAGACTCGACGGGGTCTCGGTAGGGCTCCACGAAGCTGTGGAACTGCGAGCTTGCTTTTAACCACTGTGGGTTAGATCCGACGGGGTCTCGGCAGGGATCCACGAAGCTGTGGGTCCGCGGTTAATTGTGGTGAATTTTTACAAATGTGGTTTGACTATTGGCATTTACGGAAATGAGTGTTTTGAAACTATGATTTCTTGATTTCATGCATTACTATATGTGTAAGATGTAAGTCGTTCATCTGGTTACTTGTACTAGCGTAATTGCTAACCCCTCTGGGGACCCGTTTTGGGGAAATTCGTTTTATGAATTTCAGGTCAGGTTCATCGGGACGAGCGGGCGCTGGACCAGTACACGGATGATGGCCATGCGTGATGATTGTGCATAAGTGACGTCTTAATGTCTTTTTGTCTTTTCATCTTTCGTGACTTTTGAACTAATAGTTGTACTCGAGTACTTAAGAGTTCTTGTTCGTCCGGATTGTATTGTTGCCGATATGTTTGTGTTGATTGATGATGTTATGTTTGACCGGTTGAACCGGGTGGATTATTCTGTTTTGCGTCTTTATGACATGGTGTTGTTTTGTCGTTTATGTGAGTCGATGAGTATGATGCTGTTCAGCCTGGTGGGTCCCATATAGGGACTCATGGCGCTGTAATATACCTCGAATATCTTGAGGGTGTTACAGAAAATGGTATCAGAGCTCTAGGTTTATGGATACCTAGGCTTGTCGGTTTATTGGGTCTTGTGGTGTTTTGTGTTGCACATCATCGTCACGCTGCTATGATTCCGGTACTACCAGTGTCCGTAAGTTTTCCTTCCTCTGTTCATTATTTCCTTGTATCGTACCTTGATTCTCGACTTGTGATTGTTCTTTTCTCGTACTTACCCTCGTATAGCTTTTGCTACTTATTTAACTCCAGTATAGATGCTGGAAGAGGTCGTGGTCGCGGTCGTGGTCGTGGACGCGGCCGGGGACGTGGGGCAGCCGGTGGGGCGGCCACGTCGCAGTCTTCGGGAGCTGGCAGTACCGGCGACCGCCACAACCATGCTTCTTCTCAGGAGCGCGCTGACCTTGGTATTGCGGCTGTTATGCAACAAATGGTGAACCAAATGGCGGCAATAGCTCAGGCGGTTCAGAACCCGGATCAGGCCCACGCTAATCGGGGTGGAGCGGATCGATGGCTCCAAGATGTTATCAAGATGCATCCTCCTCAGTTTTCGGGAGCTTCAGACCCGATTGGCTGGGAGGGGTGGATCAAGGAGATATCTAAGGTCTTCGTTGCCACTAACTGTCCCGAGGACCGTAAAGTCCCTATTGCTCAATACTTTCTCACAGGGGACGCTACGGACTGGTGGGAGGCCGTTGGGCCCAAAGATCATGCTGCTTCGTGGGCTGAGTTGCAAGAGTTGATGGAGACTGAATATTGCCCGTGGCCAGTCAGACAGGCTCGGGTACATGCTTTTTATGATGCTCAACCGCGGGATATCCCCGTATCTCAAGCTATTGCTGATTTTAATAAGGAGTTGGGTTATGTGAAGACCCAAGTTGTCGAGGAGAGCGACAAAATTTTCCATTTCTCCAGGCGGATGAAGTTGCCGATTCGGGACTATATGTCGGGGCTTGTATGCACTACCTTGAAAGATTTCCATTTTTTCCCTTGCTTACGATATGTCTGTGACGGCGAGTGAGGCGGCCCGCGAGAGTAAGAAACAGAAGTCCGCTGGGAATTTTTCGGACCACAAAGGTGGGGGTCAGCAGAAATTTCAGTCTGCTAACTTTTCCGCTGGTGGTGGCCCAGCTCGATCTACTGGGTTTCCCCGTAGGGCTGCCAGTGCCCCTTCTCGAGAGGTGAAATGCTTTAACTGTGGCCAGCAGGGCCACATCAGTCGTATTTGTCCGAACCCTTTGCTGACGTGTAATCAGTGTGGCCAGTCGGGTCACAAGGCTGCTTCTGTCTTGAGAGGAGAAAATCCTTGGTGCCGGGCTTCCATTCCAGCGCTAGGGAACCAAGTGTGAATCGAGGATCGTTTGCTCCTCAATCTCCGCCGAGTGCTAGTCGGGGAGAGGTCGAGGTCAGCCCTCTAAGGGGAGCTTCGGCGTCGGCTCGGCCCACCCGCGTGTCTATGAGATGCGGAGAGCCGATGATCCAAATGGCTACCGTAGCGACAGGTACCGTTCATATTCTTTCTCATCCTGTCAGTGTGCTTTTCGATTCTGGTGCTACGCATTCGTTCATATCTCTGGATTGTGTGCGCCGTTTGAGTCTCGACCGTTTGACGCCTTGTGAGCCCTTCATCGTTAAGCTTCCTAACGGTGATAGGATCGTTGGTGATCAGGAGGTTCGAGACTGTTCTGTGTTTATTTGCGAGAGGGCTTGGCCCTCTAATCTTATTGTTGTGGGTATTGAGGGTGAGGACTTAATTCTCGGGGATGATTGGCTCGAGCGGCATGGTGCAATCATGAACTACCGCACGAGAATCATCACCATGTTAGCCGATGATGGCACCGAGCACTCTTTCGCCGGGCGAAAGAGGGGAAATCAGAAATTCGTCATTAACGCCTTGAAGGCGATGAGACTCCTGCGAAAGGGGTGTACCGGCTATTGGTGCTACGCCTTGAAGGCGGAGAGTGGTGGAGTCGAGCTTTCGTCGATTCCAATCGTTAATGAATTTCCTGATGTTTTTCCTGACGAGTTACCAGGATTGCCACCGGATCGTGAGGTCGAGTTCGCTAGAGAGTTAGAGCCGGGTGCGGCTCCTATTTCGAAGGCACCCTATCGCATGGCACCTTCAGAGATGTCCGAGTTGAAGAAACAGTTGAGTGAGCTTCTTGAGTCGGGGTATGTTCGACCGAGCGCCTCGCCTTGGGGCGCACCGGTCCTGTTTGTGCGGAAGAAGGATGGTTCACTACGTTTATGTATCGACTATCGCGAACTAAACAAGGTGACCATCAAGAACAAGTATCCTTTGCCGAGAATTGACGACTTGTTCGACCAGTTGCAGGGAGCTGCGGTATTCTCGAAGATTGATTTGAAATCGGGGTACTATCAGCTCCGGGTGAGAGAGTCCGATGTGCCGAAGACAGCTTTTCGGACGAGATACGGACATTATGAGTTTGTAATTATGCCTTTCGGGTTAACTAATGCGTCGGCGGTGTTCATGCAGTTGATGAACAAAGTGTTTATCGAGTACTTGGATAAGTGTGTCGTCGTCTTCATTGACGATATTCTTATTTATTCGAGGAACGAGGAAGAGCATGCCCATCATTTGCGGATAGTGTTAGACATCTTGAGGGCCGAGCAACTCTATGCGAAGTTCTCGAAATGTGAGTTCTGGCTGACGGAAGTGATGCTTTTGGGTCACGTGATTTCAGCCGAGGGGGTTCGTGTAGATCCGAAGAAGATCGAGGCGGTGTTGGATTGGGCACCGCCCAAAAACGTGAGAGAGCTCCGAAGTTTCTTGGGTTTGGCTGGCTACTACCGTAGGTTCGTCGAGGGTTTCTCGAAACTGGCTCGACCACTTACACAGTTGCTCCGTAATCCGAGAAGTTAAATGCGGAATGACGAGAGGCGATTCGATTTGAGGAGCTGAAGAAGCGTTTGACTTCGGCTCCGGTTTTGGCGTTGCCATGTGGCAACGAGGGATTCGCCGTTTATAGCGATGCTTCGGGTCAGGGTCTTGGGTGCGTATTAATGCAGCACGGCAAGACCATTGCCTTTGCGTCGAGACAGTTGAGGCTGTATGAGCTTAACTACCCTACCCATGATTTGGAGTTAGCGGCAGTCGTATTCGCGCTCAAGATTTGGCGTCACTATCTTTTCGGCTCTGCATGTCAGATTTTTACCGATCATAAAAGTCTGAAATACATATTTACTCAGCGGGAGTTGAATATGAGGCAGAGTAGGTGGTTAGAGCTGATTAAGGATTATGACCTCGAAATCCTTTATCATCCCGGCAAGGCGAACGTCGTGGCCGACGCCTTGAGTCGGAAACCGATTGCATTGCGATCGTTTGAGATCCTTACGTCTCAGTCCGAGCTTCGGCGAGCTTTGATCGAGTTAGATGTTGAGGTTCTGTTGCCGGGAACTGTCGGGCAATTTTGTGCTTTGGAAATTTCGTCGTCTTTGATCGATGAGATTAAGTCAAGCGATCGAGAGGCCCCGATGATTACTCAAATCCGAGAGAACGTTCTTAAAGGAAAGTCTCCTGGATTTGTGATTCACGAAGATGGTGTTTTGAGGTTTCGGGGTCGGCTTTGTGTGCCGAACGACTCAGAGTTGAGACAGAGTATTTTGCGGGAGGCCCATGCTACACCTTACTCTGTTCATCCTGGTTCGAGTAAGATGTACAAGGACTTGAGAAGGAACTTCTGGTGGAATGACATGAAGAAGGAGGTCGCGCAGTTTGTAGCAAGGTGTTTGACTAGCCCGGCAAGTCAAAATCGAGCATCGGCCATTACTGGGCTTTTGCAGTCACTTCCCGTTCCGGAATGGAAATGGGAAGATATATCGATGGATTTAATTACGAGTCTACCGAGATCGAGGTCGGGCATGAATATGGTATGGGTGATTGTCGATCGTCTGACCAAGTCGGCACATTTTCTGGGCATCAAGGACACTTGGGGCCCGGAGAAGTTAGCTCGTGTGTTTATCGCGCAGATCGTGAGACTTCATGGTACCCCGAAGTCTATTGTTTCGGATCGTGATGGCCGTTTTGTATCGCACTTCTGGCAGGCGGTGCATAAGGCGTTGGGTACCCGGTTGCGTTTGAGTACCTCTTTTCATCCCCAGTCAGATGGACAGTCGGAACGCACTATCCAGACGTTCGAGGACTTGTTGCGTGCCTGTGCTCTCGATTGGAGTAGTGACTGGGGGGAACATTTGCCGCTGATCGAGTTCACGTACAACAACAGTTGGCACGCGTCGATTCGGATGGCACCGTATGAGGCACTTTATGGGCGGCGATGTCGATCACCGATTTGTTGGAATGAGGCGTCCGATTTGGTCGGGACTGAGCCGAATGTCGTTCTAGAGACGAGGCGGAAGATAGAATTAATTCGGGAACGGATGTTGGATCGCCGAGTCGGCCAGTCGTATGCCGACGTCCGTCGTCGACCTTTGGAATTCGAGGTGGGAGACCACGTTTTGCTAAAGGTGTCGCCGACGAAGGGAGTTTTTCGTTTCGGGAAGAAAGGAAAGTTGAGTCCGAGATTTATCGGCCCCTTTGAGATCCTCGAGCGAGTCGGTGGGTTGGCATACCGTTTGGCGTTACCTCCGGCCTTGAGTCATGTTCATAGCGTTTTCCATGTTTCCCAGCTGAGGAAATATGTCCCGAATCCTAGTCACGTCATCGATTATGGCGAGATTGATATCGCTGAAGATATTACTTTTGAGGAGCGTCCTTTGAAGATTTTGGAGCATCGTGAGAAACGACTGAGGCATAAAACCATCCCTTTGGTCAAAGTGCAGTGGTCGAGACACGGTGTCGAGGAAGCAACTTGGGAAACCGAGGATAGCATGCGTGTTAGGTGCCCTGAGTTGTTTGTTTCTTAAGTTTCGGGACGAAACTTATTTTTAGAGGGGTAGAATGTAATATCCGTATTTTTCTTTCCCTTGTATTTTCGTTTTTGGTATATTTCTCGATCGTAGTGACCCTTGTGTACTTTTCAGCGTGTCCTTCCTGTCAAACTGTTGAATTGTATTCTCGTTATTGTTGTGCCGAACCGCCGTTTCGGGGTTGCCGTGGGTCCATTTCGTGTTGTTGGTTCCCAAATATTGATTCCTATCGTTTTATTCTCTTTCCGGATCATTTTTATCATTTTGGAACCCAATAGGGGGTGTGGGCCGCGGCACAAGATGTGCGTGCCGCGGCACACAAATTCCTTCAGTTGTTGGTCGAACAAACTGTACTGTGTGCCGCGGCACACCCATCCGGTGCCGCGGCACAGTGCCAGGCCAGTGCCGCGGCACACCTGTCCGGTGCCGCGGCACACTCGTGTGTCTTCTGCGACCAAAACCCGCCTGTACCGGGTGCCGCGGCACACGCAGGCCGTGCCGCGGCACACTGCCGAAACCTGGGAGTAAATTTTTGGCCTGTGCCGCGGCACACTTCGGCTGTGCCGCGGCACACAATGCGGTCAACCCCCTATATTGTGTCGTTTTGAGCGTCCGCTGCTCATTTCTTCTTTCTTCTTCCTGCATCGCGAGAGAGAGTGGGAGAGAGGGGGAGAGTTCTTCATCAATATTCATTGGGGGGGTTGATTTTCATCATTTTTCTTCGGTAGTGAAGCCCGGACGATCAATCCAACGCGTGTTCTACGGATCTTAGTACTTGAATCTCCTAAGGTAATATTTCTAGAACCCTATTTTCGATTAATTTGGGGGTTTTGGGATTTTCTTCCGATTAGTTCCGTTTTGTTGGTGGATTCATGATGTATACGATTAATATTGTTAGTATCTTTAGTTTTCCTACGGATTCATGGATATTTCGTGGATTTTTACGGAATCGAGAGGGTTTGGTTGTGGTCCGCCATCGTTGTTATTTTTGGTACGAATATACATGAATCGTAGGCGGGTTTCCGGGTGTATTCCATTTCCGTAATCGTCTAGAGTTGGTTGTGATTGTGTTATTCAAATCGTTAGGTTCATTTCCGCCGGTTCCTTGCGGTCGTGTTCAACTCTTCCTTTCCGTTCGTATCACCGTCTATTAACCGAGGCAAGTATCCTTATGAACTTACAATCTTGACATAGTAGTTTTGTATGAGAAATTGTGTGTGTGTGTGTGTATGCTCACTACGGGTTAGACTCGACGGGGTCTCGGTAGGGCTCCACGAAGCTGTGGAACCGCGAGCTTGCTTTTAACCACTGTGGGTTAGATCCGACGGGGTCTCGGTAGGGATCCACGAAGCTGTGGGTCTGCGGTTAATTGTGGTGAATTTTTACAAATGTGGTTTGACTATTGGCATTTCTGGAAATGAGTGTTTTGAAACTATGATTTCTTGATTGCATGCATTACTATATGTGTAAGATGTAAGTCGTTCATCTGGTTACTTGTACTAGCGTAATTGCTAACCCCTTTGGGGACCCGTTTTGGGGAAATTCATTTTATGAATTTCAGGTCAGGTTCATCGGGACGAGCGGGCGCTGGACCAGTACACGGATGATGGCCATGCGTGATGATTGTGCATAAGTGACGTCTTAATGTCTTTTTGTCTTTTCATCTTTCGTGACTTTTGAACTAATAGTTGTACTCGAGTACTTAAGAGTTCTTGTTCGTCCGGATTGTATTGTTGCCGATATGTTTGTGTTGATTGATGATGTTATGTTTGACCGGTTGAACCGGGTGGATTATTCTGTTTTGCGTCTTTATGACATGGTGTTGTTTTGTCGTTTATGTGAGTCGATGAGTATGATGCTGTTCAGCCTGGTGGGTCCCATATAGGGACTCTTGGCGCTGTAATATACCTCGAATATCTTGAGGGTGTTACAGGTGGATGTCTATTTTTGCATTCAGGTTTTGGAGCAGAACACAGGATCGGCACGAAGGATGATGAAAGATGAACGATACTAATCACACGAGAATCCGTTGATGTCGTTTTGGTCCAGTTGTATTTTCTTTTCCGCTGCAGTATTTTTTCCCCGTTGTACGGGAGTTTATTGTATTTTGACCCCTGCGTGGGTATGTGTTTGGAATTGAGTTGTATGTTATTGTTGAAAGACCAAATCGGTCTACTGAGTCATTTTAGTCTTAAAGGCGATGTTTAGATGTTTGATTTTAGTTATCAGCCTGGTAGATCCTCGAGGAGAGGGTCTACGGCGTGTAATATCCCTGAGTGGATTGGGGGTGTTACAATAAAAACATACCTACTACCTCCAAAGGAATCAAACTAATTAATACAATGGATCTCAGAGAAGAAATTAAACTTCTTAAGAGATAAATTTCAAAAATTAATATGGAATTGGAACATATTCAAATCAATGATATGGAAAGAAATTCAAAAATATCTAATTTAGAAGAAATGATTAAAAATATTAATCATGATAAAACAGAAGAAACAGTTTTTAAGAAAAAAAGAATTGGTCAAGATAGTGATGATGATAGTATTCATTTACCTATTAATAAAGATGAAATCAAATTAATAGAAGATTTGATTAATGAAGATCAATATATTCAAATTATCAATAAAATGATTTTTAAAAAACATTATGTATATCTTACTTTAGTTATTAATGATTTCAAAAAAAATGTTATATGTCTTATGGACAGCGGTGCTGATCAAAATTGTGTCAAAGAGGGATTAATCCTTACCAAATACTTTGAAAAAACAAAAGAAAGATTAGTTGGTGCTAATTCAACTCCACTAAATGTAAAATATAAATTAACTAAAGCTCATATTTGTAATCAAGGGTACTGTTTTAGAACTCAATTTATTCTTGTCAAAGATCTTAATATTGATATGATATTAGGAACTCCTTTTCTTACTTCAATATACCCTTATGTTACTAATCACAAAGGAATAACTACCAAAATTATGGATCATCCCATATTATTTGAATTCATAGATCAAATAAAAATCAAAGATATATCGTTATTACAATAATCATCTATTTTCAAAAATGTTAATTCAATTAAAAATAAGAAAGCTCAGATTAATCATCTTAAGCAAGAAATACCTTATCTCATAATTGAAGAACAGTTGAAAACTAAAGATATTATTCAAAAAATTGAAATTATTAGAAAAGAAATAATATCAAAAATATGTTCAGAAGTTCCTAATGCCTTTTGGGAAAGAAAACAACATACTGTTGAACTCCCCTATGAAAAGGATTTTAAAGAAATTAATATTCCTACTAAAGCCAGACCCATTCAAATGAACAAAGAATTATTAGAAACTTGCAAAGTCGAAATTCAAAGTTTACTTGACAAAAAATTAATAAGGCCTAGCAAATCCCCTTGGAGTTGTCCAGCTTTTTATGTTAATAAAAGTGCTGAGAAAGAACGAGAAATTCCTAGACTCGTTATTAATTACAAATCATTAAATAAAGTACTTCAATGGATTAGGTATCCTATTCCAAACAAAAGAGATTTGATTAATAGAATTTTTAAAGCTACTATATTTTCAAAATTCGATTTGAAATCAGGATTTTGGCAAATTCAAATAACAGAAAAACATAAATACAAAACTGCTTTTACTATCCCTTTTGGACATTATGAATGGAATGTTATCCCATTCGGACTCAAAAATGCCCCTTCTGAATTTCAAAATATTATGAATAATATATTTACCCCCTATACTAATTTCATAATCGTTTATATTGATGATGTATGTAACACTCCGAGATATTCGGAGTATATTACAGTGCCGTGGACCCCTACATGGGACCCACCAGGCTACAACAAGAAAACACCACTCGACTAACCGTCTCGGTTAGCGAGGATACACATTTAAATAATATGACATATAAAAATACGCCCGGAGCAACCGACGAATTAAACATCAACCGACAATGTAACAATTTAAAATAGTACAAAACAGAGTTTAAAATGAAAAGCCTAAGTACTCGCGAGTACAATCTATAAGTTTATAAATTTGGGGACAACCATATCGAGATGGACAAAAGAAATAAGAAGACCCAAATGCACGTGTCAACGACCCTGGCCAACATCCTCGTACTGTCCCGGTGCTCGCTCGTCCGGATAATTATAACCTGAAATCCATAACAAGAATTTCCCCGAAACGGGTCCCCAGAGGGGTTAACAATTACGCTAGTACAAGTAATCAAGGCAAACCAATCGCTTACACATTTCATAGTACATGCACCAATATCAATTTCAAAAGCCAAAACCAGACATGTCTTTTCCAGAAACAAACCGTCAAACAATTTGCCTTGGGAACAGAGTAATATCATAGATCCCACCCGAGGCCTCTAAGGACCCTCCCGAGCTGGCCATATTATAAAACAAAACACGCACATGCATCGCCTTGGGAACAGAGTAATATCATTGATCCCGCCCAAGGCCTCTAAGGACCCTCCCGAGCTTGCTAGCTATACAAACTCATGAATCCAGGACTCAACCCTTTGGATTCCCTCCTTGATCCCGTCGGACCAACACGAGGTGAGCAAATCACACACAAAATACATTACCATTCCACGTTAAGCATAAAGGTTTCCAAAAATACTTGCCTTGAATAATTGATGACGTAAACGAACGGAAGGAAACACCGACGAATGCTAGGAACCGACAATCACGAACCTAACGATTCGAAGAACACAATCACAACCAATCCTAACGAATACGGAAATTAGAATACACCCAAAAACCCGCCTACGATTCATGTATATTCGTATAGAAACAACGACGAGGGCGGACCACAACCAAACCCTCTCGATTACAAAATTACTACGAAATATACCATGAATCCTTAGGGAAACCAACAAAACCAACAAGATTAATCATGTACATCATGTATTAATCTAACATACGGAACGAATCGAACGAAACATGAAAACCCCCTTCAATTTACCCAAAACAAGGTTTTAGGAGTTTACCTTGAATATTGACGAAGAACACGATTAGAGGTTGATAATATACTCCAAAAACTCGAAGAAGATGATGGCTCGGAGTTACAAAGCTTCAAATCGCCGGAAATGCCAAGAAGATCGCCTAGGAGTCGGATGGGAAGGAGAGGGATGAAAAATGACCGAAATCGGTCAACTCCTGGGTTTATAAACCCAGGCCCCGTTACGTACGTTAGCCACCACATGCTAACGTACGTAAGTTGCATTACGTACGTAAGCCATAAGGGCCTTACGTACGTAACCAAAAAGGCAGAATTGCCTGTACCGAAATACACTAGGGCGTTACGTACGTAACCAAAAGGGTGTTACGTACGTAACCAAAAAGGCAGAAATGCCTGTACCGAATTACACTAGGGCGTTACGTACGTAACCAAAAGGGTTTTACGTACGTAACATTTCTTTCTGTGGAGTACAGGCCAGAATGAATAAGGGAGGTACCGAAAAAGAATCGAAATACAACGGTGAACAATTCACGATGGTACGGACGTAAGGGACCTGAAATGATGAACTTACGTGCCGAAGGAAAGCATATTCCCGACTACTCAAAGGTTCAGAAAAACAACAACAAACGTAATTTTTCCAAAAATTTGGGAAATTTACAAAACGGCCCAAACATCCGAAATGTACGACACATGGTCGAAACACCAAACAAAAGCTCACAACGCCCATAATAAAGCGAGATGGATCTTCGGCAACCCCGAAACGGCGATTCCGAACGACGATTACGATAATACCCAAAATAACGACGAAAACAACATGAAACATCAATCGAGTAAAACGAGTCCGAAACAAGCTCGAACGACAAAAAGTTCAATATTAAATATCCTCAAATTGTCAATACGGTTACAAGCGAGTTGTTAAAAACGAAAATGCACCAAAATGAGAATAATAAGAGAAGGGAAAAATGCGGATATTACAATGTACTCATATTTTCAGAATCAATAGACCAACATATAAAACATGTAAAAACATTCTTTTTGTCTATTCGTAATAATACTTTATCCCAGATTATTGTATTTATTTTTTTAAAAAATATTGACGAACATCGTACTGATTTCAAGATATATTTGATTGAGTGATGTTCCCAAATTTTCAAAAAATAAAATAATAACTTGGTTAGAGATCTTAGCAAACCACTAAATTGACTAGTACTAGTAACTAGTGCTTTGTCTTGGATTATTGTTTCTATTTTTAAAAATATTTATCAACGATCCAACCATACCGATGTCAAGATATATCTAATTGAGTGATGTTCCCAAATTTTCAAAAAAATAAAAAATTAACTTGGTTAGAAATCTTAACAAACCACTACTAAATTGACTAGTACTAGTAACTAGTGCTTTGTCTTTCTATTTTTAAAAAATATTTATCGACGATCCAACCATACCAATGTCAAGATATATCTAATTGAGTGATGTTCCTAAATTTTCAAAAAAATAAAAAACTAATTTGGTTTGAGATCTTAGCAAACCACTACTACATTGACTAGTACTAGTAACTGGAGCTTTTCACGGATTATTGTTTCTATTCTTTTTAAATATTTATCAACGATACAACCATACAGATGTCAAGATATATCTAATTGAGTGATATTCCCAAATTTTCAAAAAATAAAAAATTATTTTGGTTATAGATCGTAGCAAACCACTACTAAATTGACTAGTACTAGTAACTAATGCTTTGTCCTGGATTATTCTTTCTATTTTTTAAAAAATATTTATCGACGATTCAACCTTACGAATGTCAAGATATATCTAATTGTGTGGTGTTCCTAAATTTTCAAAAAATAAAAAATTAATTTGGTAAGTGATCTTAGTAGGGCACTACTAGATTGACTAGTACACTAACTAGTGCTTTGTCCCGGATTTATGTTTCTATTTTTCTTAAAATAGTTCCCGACGATCCAACCTTACGTATGTCAACATATATCTAATTGAGTGATGTTCCCAAATTTCCAAAAAAATAAAAAATTATATTGGTTTGAGATCTTAGCAAACCACTACTAAATTGACTAGTAACTAGTGTTTTTCATGAATTATTGTTTATATTTTTTTTAAATATTTATCAACGATCCAACCGTATGGATGTCAATATATATCTAATTGAGTGATGTTCCAAAAGTTTTAAAAAATAAAAAATTAATTTGGTTTGAGATCTTAGCAAAACACTACTAAATTGACTAGTACAATAACTAGTGCTTTGTCCCGGATTTTTATTTCTATTTTTCTTAAAATAGTTCTCGACGATCCAACCATATGGATGTCACCATATATCTAATTGATTGATGTTCCCAAATTTCGAAAAAATAAAAAATTATATTGGTTTGAGATCTTAGCAAACCACTACTAAATTGACTAGTAACTAGTGTTTTTCACGAATTATTGTTTCTATTTTTTTAAAATATTTATCACCGATCCAACCGTACAGATATCAAAATATTCCCAAATTTTCAAAAAATAAAAAAATTAATTTGGTTTGGGATCTTAGCAAACCACTACTAAATTGACTAGTATAATAACTAGTGTTTTGTCCCGAATTTTTGTTTCTATTTTTTCTTAAAATAGTTCTCGATGATCCAACCGTACAGATATCAACATATATCTAATTGAGTGATGTTCCCAAATTTCCAAAAAATAAAAAAATTATATTGGTTTGAGATCTTAGCAAACCACTACTAAATTGACTAGTAACTAGTGCTTTTCATGAATTATTGTTTCTATTTTTTAAATATTTATCAACGATCCAACCATACAAATGTCAAGATATATCTAATTAAATGATGTTCCCAACTGTTCAAAAAATAAAAAATTAATTTGGTTTGAGATCTTGGTAACCACTACTAAATTGACTGGTACAATAACTAGTGCTTTGTCCCGGATTTTTATTTCTATTTTTTCTTAAAATAGTTCTCGACGATCCAACCGTACGAATGTCAACATATATCTAATTGAGTGATGTTCCCAAATTTCCAAAAAATAAAAAATTATATTAGTTTGAGATCTTAGCAAACCACTACTAAATTGACTAGTAACTAGTGCTTTTCAAGAATTATTGTTTCTATTTTTTTAAAATATTTATCAACTATCCAACCGTACAGATGTCAATATATATCTAATTGAGTGATGTTCCCATATTTTCAAAAAATAAAAAAATTATTTTGGTTTGAAATCTTAGCAAACCACTACTAAATTGACTAGTACAATAACTAGTGCTTTGTCCCGGATTTTTATTTCTATTTTTCTTAAAATAGTTCTCGATGATCCAACCGTACGGATGTCAACATATATCTAATTGAGTGATGTTCCCAAATTTCCAAAAAAATAAAAAATTAATTTGGTTTGGGATCTTAGCAAACCACTACTAGATTGACTAGTAACTAGTGATTTTCACGAATTATTGTTTCTATTTTCTTTAAAATATTTATCAACAATCCAACCGCACAGATGTCAAGATATATCTAACTGAGTGATGTTCCCAAATTTTCAAAAAAATAAAAAATTAATTTGGTTTGAGATTTAGCAAACTACTACGAGTTTTAGATAAAGTACGTGCTTTAGATAACGGTTTTAATATTCCGTTGTTTGAAGCATGATTAAATATAAAATATTAAAAAACACTTGTCTGAGTCACACAACGGTTTTATGACACGTTGTGTGAAATGTAATAAAACAAGCATAGTTAAAAGCGCTTGTCTTATTTCAACAACGGTTTGACGTGGCATTGTCTTAAGCTAATTCCCACAATATATTTTTAAAACGGTTGTCTAATCCTCCAAGTTTGCACAACACCAACGACAAAAAGTCTTGTCTGATTGTTTTTTCTAGACAACGGTTTTTAAACCGTTGTAATGTACTTGGATTACACAATACTTTTTCGAGTATGAAAATAAACTGTTGTCTGTTAATTTCAGCCAACACTTTTTCGGTCAACTATTGTCTGATTAGTGTTGTCTGATTGCATTTTCTCTGTAGTGACATAGTTTACCAAAAGCAGCATGGGTCATTCTTAAATTATCCACACAATCAACATCATTACGCGCTAGGAGTTGTGATACATTGTTGTCTGACAAATTACGAGATGAATGGACAACTAAGTTCATCACATGTCTATGAAGCATGACCTCCCAAGTAAAAAGATTTCAGCTCTCTTCCGCGATATGTTACTCATAATAATGCCCAAGCTACATATGTATATTGTAACACCCCGAGATATTCGGAATAATTACAGCGCCGTAAACCCTTTAAATAAGGATTTACAAGGCTAATTAAAAAGAAAAGTAAATACAAGACATCAATACTGCGAAAGTTCAAGTTTATGAAAACGTACAACTGGTTCAACGGGTAATTAATACAACCATATCGAATTAATATCAAAAGGACACGCGTACTCGAGTACAGAAACCAAACCAAGACCACAAATCTCCAATAACAATAAACATCACTGAACCCCTTCGTCGTCACGTCAGTCTTGTGTGTTGTTTCCTGCTCCTTGGCTACCTGAACATCAAAACAAATGTCCACCCCCGAAGGGGTTAGCAAAACGATGCTAGTACAAGTATCATATTTAAACAATTCGAATATGCATCAACAATACACAACAAGATACATCACACGGACTTCCGCTACGGGAATCCGACAATGCGAATCTACAAGATTCCATTACACAGCCTGGGTATTCCAATGATCCAGTGCCCTCAGCATAGATCCCAAGATGATCCCGTCGGACCAACACGAGGTGGAAATAACCCGTCCAATGATCCAGCGCCCTCAGCCTAGATCCCAAGATGATCCCGTCGGACCAACACAAGGTGGACATCCGATCCAGCGCCCTCAGCATAGATCGTACACGTATACAAACACAACTCATGCATACACATATGCCAAATCATTATGTTCATCAACATGAACATATAAACACTATATAACGAATATCATGACAAATCAACGAAGTAAATATCATGTTCAACAACATGCATAATCATACGCATACTCCAAAAATACCGATATTAACATATCACGATACTTGCCTCGAAGATGGCAAGAACGATATACTTCAATGCTCTCGACGCACTCGAAGGCCGCCCCCTCCGATTAACGTAACAAGCTCGAACCTTAACAAAAGGAACGATATACAAATCATCTCGAGTCGAACAATGGTCTAACAATTCGGCCTACGGCCGAAAAGCTCAAACTAAACAATGCTGGATTGCTTAGCGCGCGCTACGTACTCTACGTAACGTGCGCTAAGGCTGACTGATAGCGTCGCTATCGTATAAGACTAGCGTCGCTAGCCACGAATCGATCGACTCATTTGTCTCATAACGTACTCTACGTATGTTTTGTGCGAAAACCGAACCTCGATAGCGCACGTTAACTCACACATGTTAGCGTGCGCTAATCTTGCATGGCAGAATACTGCAAACCGAAAACTGGGTTGAATGATGAAGAACTCATGAATCCTATGGTGATATTACAAGTTATCCTCGGGCATATCATGATAATAAGGTTTCTGGAAGATTTATGATTATGAAATACCAATATACGGATAGTTATCTCGATATCACAATTCCTCTACGATCTTCAAGAAATAATCTAAGTTCCATCGTCTTACGTTCCAAAACACATGATTCCAACGTATACAACGTATCAACTGGGTAATATCCGATTACTTGATCATAAATCGATTTAAACATGCTTAGGTGTCCTTATAATAAGATGGTTCAAAGGTTCATTCGACATCTAGTACCGATACGTCAAAAGTATCCTTCTAACATGTGATGAACGAAATACTTGCTATCCAAACATGATTCAAATCTTCCTTATGAACATACTAATCATTGGTGAAGAATCACCTACCTCGAAGTAGTGAAGAACACGGATGAAATGAAGCAATCCAACACCGAAGGCTTGAACACCAATCTCCAATGATGTATGATCTTCAATCTCGAACTAGGAGGTTGAGGAGGTTGATACGGAGTGTTTAGGACGAAAGTAGTTGTGTTCTATGTGTCAAAGTTCGGGTTGTGGGAGGAGAAGGAACTGAAATCACGAATAGGATGCTGTCCTATTTATAATAAATGGCTATTAGCGCGCGCTAGACCCTGTTCGTAGCGTGCGCTAATGGCTCACAGTCTAAACTGTACTCGGCACTTAGCGTGCGCTACGCATCGACCTGTAGCGTGCGCTAAGGCGTTGACTCGGCTTTACCCGAAAGCCGTCCAGGTACATCCGACACGATCCGACAGGGGGTCCCCCGGCCAGATCTCACCTACCGCACGTCTCAATCAATCTGACCACGCATAGCGTGCGCTAATTACACTCGGTAGCGTGCGCTATGAAACCATGTTAGCGTACGCTACCCTCAGCCTGTAGCGTGCGCTACATGCACAGAATTTCAATCTTTATATCACATATACGAAATTATATGCTCGACAACATCGGATAATGAAATACAGAGAATAGTACTCATACAAAAGTACAATCATTACAATATCACAAGTTCCAATTACATAACAGAAATCTCGGGTATTACATCCTTCCTCCCTAAAAAGAAGTTTCGTCCCGAAACTTAGGATGAAAACAACTCCGGATATTTAGCCTTCATACCGTCCTCCGCTTCCCAAGTGGCCTCTTCGACTCCATGTCGTGACCATTGTACTTTAACCAAATGTATTGGTTTATTCCTCAATTGTTTGATCCGGCTCTCAAGTATCTTTATTGGTCTCTCTTCGAAGGTGCCATCATTAGCTATCTCGATCTCGTCGAAATCAATGACGTGACTGGGGTCCGGTACATATTTTCGCAGTTGGGATACGTGAAACACATTGTGAACATGACTCAGCGACGGCGGTAAGGCCAATCTGTATGCTAACTCTCCAACTCTCTCGAGGATCTCGAATGGTCCGATATATCTCGGACTAAGCTTGCCTCTCCTCCCAAAACGAAAAATCCCTCGTGTAGGAGACACCTTCAATAGCACATGATCCCCAACGTCGAACTCTAGAGGACGACGACGTACATCGGCATAAGACTTACGACTGCGGGCGATCAATAGTCTCTCTCGAATCAAAGCTATCTTCTCTTGAGTCGAATAATCAATTAGGTTCCGTCCGATCAAATCGAAGAATCATCCCAACACAGGGGTGATCGGCATCTCCTCCCGTACAAAGCTTCAAATGGTGCCATTCTAATAGAAGCATGCCAACTATTATTGTAAGTGAATTCGATCAAGGGCAAGTGAACTTCCCAATCAGTTGACCAATCCAACGCACAAGCTCTAAGCATGTCTTCTACGGTTTGAATAGTCCTTTGGATGACCGTCTGTTTGGGGATGATAAGGCATGCTAAAGTTGAGCTCGATCCCCAAAGCCTTGTGGATGCCTTCGAAGTGCGACACGAAGCGACCATCTCGATCCGAAATAATGGTCTTCGGCGTCCCATGCAATCGACTATCTCGCAACAAATACTCGTGCCAATCTCTCGGGTCCCCATGTATCTTTGATTCCTAGGAAATGAGCCGACTTGGTTAGTCGATCAACTACGACCCAAATCATGTTAATTCTGCTCTAGTCCTTGGCATCTTGGTGATGAAATCCATCGAAATGTCCTCCCACTTCCATTCGGGGATCGAGCGGCTTTAACATCCCTGGTCGCCGATGCTCAATCTTGACCTGCGACAAGTCAAACACTTGAAACGTGCTACTGCTCGTCCTTCTTCATATTCCCCACCGGAAGTTTTGTTTAAGATCCTTATACATCTTCTGCTGCCCGAGTGAATAGAATAGGCGCGCTATGAGCTTCTTTCGGAATAGTCCGTCTCAAGTCATCATCGTCGGGAACGCAAAGTCGACTCAAATCTCGAACTCCATCGTCTTGTATCACGAATCCTGGGGCTTTTCCTTTCTTTACTTCATCACAAAATCGAAGGATCAGAGAATCGTCCAACTGCTTGGACTTGATCTTCTCGACTAGTGATGAAGTCAGTTCCATCACATAAAGTCGCCCTTGGATTCCTGGTGCCCATACTTCAATCCCTTCGCGGATCAGTTCTCGTTGAATCTTTGATGCAGGCGTAAGAGCTTCCAACACTCGAAGAGAAACAGGTTTACGGCTCAAAGCATCGGCTACTACATTTGCTTTCCCCGGATGATAGAGAATCTCCAAGTCGTAATCCTTGATCAATTCCAGCCACCTTCTCTGCCTCATGTTTAATTCTTTCTGACTGAAAATATATTTGAGGCTCTTATGATCTGTAAAGATCTGACAATGAGTGCCGTATAGATAATGTCGCCAAATTTTCAAGGCAAAAACCACAGCTGCTAGCTCCAGATCATGAGTCGGATAATTAACTTCGTACGATTTTAATTGCCGAGAAGCATAAGCAATCACTTTATCCTTTTGCATCAACACGCAACCCAAACCCTGATTTGAAGCGTCGCTGTATACCATAAATCCGTCAGTTCCTTCTGGCAGCGCTAATATAGGTGCTGTCGTCAGTCTCTTCTTAAGTTCGTCAAAACCAGCCTGGCACTTCTCATTCCACGCGAACTTTTGAGTTTTCTGTAACAGCTGAGTGAGCGGACGAGCAATTTTGGAAAATCCCTCTACAAAGCGGCGATAATATCCAGCTAGTCCTAAGAAGCTTCGGACTTCCTTCACGTTATTAGGAGCTTCCCATTCCAAGATTGCTTCGACTTTTCTCGGGTCCACCTGAACTCCATCGGCTGATATCACATGCCCAAGGAAGGTTACTTCCTTAAGCCAGAACTCGCATTTAGAAAATTTTGCATATAGCTGTTCCTTTTTCAAGATGCTCAAAACCACACGTAGATGTTTAGCATGATCCTCTGCGTCCCTCGAATATATCAAAATATCGTCAATGAAAACGACCACAAATTTATCCAAGTACTCCAAGAATACCCGATTCATCAATTGCATGAATACCGCAGGAGCATTGGTAAGTCCAAATGGCATCACTACAAATTCATAATGCGTCTTAGGGATCGAAAGCGATTTCGGTATATCTGATTCCTTAATCCTCAACTGATGGTATCCTGATCGCAAGTCAATCTTCGAGAATACCCTTGCCCCTTGCAGTTGATCAAACAAGTCGTCGATCCGAGGTATAGGATACTTATTCTTGATCGTCATCTTGTTAAGCTCCCTGTAATCAATACGGTCGGAGGGATCCGTCTTTCTTAGGACAAAGAGAACAGGCGCTCCCCAAGGGAAACGCTCGGTTGAATATAGCCCTTCCGTAACAATTCCTCCGATTGCTTCTTGAGTTCATACATCTCGGTTGGCGCCATGCGGTATGGTGCCACTGAAATAGGGGTTGCTCCAGGCTCTAATTCGATGGTGAATTCCACTTCTCTTTGCGGAGATAACCACCTGGTAGATCGTCAGAAATATATCCGAGAACTCATTCACAATGGAATAGACGAGCTCTACTCCTTCCTCTTTCCTCATGGCATAACACCAAAGTCCATGACATCCTGTTTGATAATTTCTGCTTTCATTGCTTTGATCAATTTCCCGAGCTTCGGTCTCCATCCTCGGAATAAGTGTTCGAATCCGTCATCGGCAATGATGGAAATGACTCTCTCTCGGTAATTCGGCCTGACTCCATAGCAGTTGAGCCAATCATCTCCGAGAATTAAATCGTCACCGCAGATGTCAACTACAATAAGATTCGATGGCCAATCTCTTCCTTCTATAGATACTGGGAAATCCCTAGCTTCTAGTGTTCCCACAATTTTCTCTCCGCTCGGTAATCCCACAACATAAGGTTCACAATTATACAAGCACGAGATGTTCAAACGTTTAACACAGTTCAAAGATATAAAAGAATGCGTAGCTCCCGAATCGAACAAGACACTAACTGGTTGCAAAAGGATCTGAATCGTACCTGATGCAACAGCAGTGTTCTGGTCGTCAGATCTCCTCATTTCGTACAGGCGCGGAGGAACGGACCCAGCACTGGATGTCTCTCTCTTCCCAGCGTTCTGCTGCTGAAATCCACTCTGCTGTGTCTGGTTCACACTTATCTCCTTAGGAACTGGTGCTGGAGTGCGGGTACCAAAAGATCTAGCAGCGGCTCCACAGAAGGCCGCACGGTGCCCTTCTTGCCCACAATCGTAACAAGTCACAGAAGATGCGGGGCAATCACGTCGAATATGCCCGGCTCGACCACAATTGTAGCATTTCTTTGATGCGTCCGAAACTGCTGATGTTGCCCGGAACTTCTTTCCGCCTCTAGAAGGATGTGGAGGTTTCCTAGCCGAATAAAAGGAAGGCGGCGCTGCGGGCCCCACCACTCTTGTTTTACGCAAAGTGCCGGTCATACGCTTCTTTGCCTCTCTTGATTTCTCCATCGCCGCCTCTTTCATGTCGTAGGCGGCGCTTTGTCTTGATCTTTGCCGCAACGTAGTACACTCGAATCCGGACATGTCTTCTGCTGAATCTCCGGCTTCATCCGCATATCAAAATGAAAAATCTTTTACGCCTCCGTTCGACCAAGTGTCGCACACAAGTCGGTGATGATTAAAAGTTTTGATTACATCATCACGAGATGCCTCCGAACTCTGTGGTGAGAAAAACTCTCGGATCTTCGCCTCTCTAAGCTGGACGAGGACAATCGTGCTTCCATCATTTGTTTGAATTCCGTCCGATCCGCATTATGATTCTCGGGTCGAATAGCCTCCCACCAATCAAAGGCCTCCCGGTCGAGAAAATCTTGGGCAATAGGAACCTTAGGTCCTCGGGACGATTAAGACCCGCGAATATCTTTTCCAACTCCTTGAGCCGGTGATCCCAAGTAAGTGTCTCGGCAGATCCGTCAAATTTTGGCGGGTGCAATTTAACCACTTCCGCAAGCCATCTGTCTCCCGGTTATCCTTGTGGTCTTCTTTGTCCCATCGGCTGCGCATGCGATCAACGACACAGGCGGCCCGGTTTATTTGCGCCACCACTGTTGAAGCACTCTGGCATGTTAGGGTTTGCGTCATCATTCGCCGATCATTCTTGCCCTCGGAATGGGAATCGGTTCGACTAGCCGATATTTACGGGGTAGTTGCGGAATCCTCATGTCTCATGTTACCACGTCGCGTCCACGACCGCGTCGCGTCCACGACCTCCTCTCGGCCATCTTTAAACGTAATTTCTCAATATACAGAACAAAATTTTTGAAATACAGTCTGTCAATACTCACAAAACAGTAATTACGTAATACGGTAGTATAAGAGATTAAGAGACTTACAACCACGGTCCACATGACGACTTGGTGAGCAGGTGATGTTACAAACGACCCGTAAATCAAATAACGTAAACAGACCCAATTAAAACCCGACTGCCAAGATATCCATAAATCTTAGCTCCGATACCATATTCTGTAACACCCCGAGATATTCGGAATAATTACAGCGCCGTAAACCCTTTAAATAAGGATTTACAAGGCTAATTAAAAAGAAAAGTAAATACAAGACATCAATACTGCGAAAATTCAAGTTTATGAAAACGTACAACTGGTTCAACGGGTAATTAATACAACCATATCGAATTAATATCAAAAGGACACGCGTACTCGAGTACAGAAACCAAACCAAGACCACAAATCTCCAATAACAATAAACATCACTGAACCCCTTCGTCGTCACGTCGGTACTGTGGCTGTTTCCCTGCTCCTTGGCTACCTGAACATCAAAACAAATGTCCACCCCGAAGGGGTTAGCAAAACGATGCTAGTACAAGTATCATATTTAAACAATTCGAATTTGCTTCAACAATACACAAAAAGATACATCACGGACTTAGCTCTAGGAATCCGACAATGCGAATCTACAAGATTCCATTACACACAGGTATTCCAATGATCCAGCGCCCTCAGCATAGATCCCAAGATGATCCCGTCGGACCAACACGAGGTGGAAATAACCCGTCCAATGATCCAGCGCCCTCAGCCTAGATCCCAAGATGATCCCGTCGGACCAACACGAGGTGGACATCCGATCCAGCGCCCTCAGCATAGATCGTACACGTATACAAACACAACTCATGCATACACATATGCCAAATCATTATGTTCATCAACATGAACATATAAACACTATATAACGAATATCATGACAAATCAACGAAGTAAATATCATGTTCAACAACATGCATAATCATACGCATACTCCAAAAATACCGATATTAACATATCACGATACTTGCCTCGAAGATGGCAAGAACGATATACTTCAATGCTCTCGACGCACTCGAAGGCCGCCCCCTCCGATCAACGTAACAAGCTCGAACCTTAACAAAAGGAACGATATACAAATCATCTCGAGTCGAACAATGGTCTAACAATTCGGCCTACGGCCGAAAAGCTCAAACTAAACAATCTGCCTGGATTGCTTAGCGCGCGCTACGTACTCTACGTAACGTGCGCTAAGGCTGGCTGATAGCGTCGCTATCGTATAAGACTAGCGTCGCTAGCCACGGTAGCGATCGACTCGGCTTGTCTCATAACGTCGCTACGTGCGTTTTGTGCAGCGAACCTCGATAGCGCACGTTAACTCACATGTTAGCGTGCGCTAATCTTGCATGTGAGAATCGCAACGAAAACTGGGTTGAATGATGAAGAACTCATGAATCCTATGATGATATTACAAGTTATCCTCGGGCATATCATGATAATAAGGTTTCTGGAAGATTTATGATTATGAAATACCAATATACGGATAGTTATCTCGATATCACAATTCCTCTACGATCTTCAAGAAATAATCTAAGTTCCATCGTCTTACGTTCCAAAACACATGATTCCAACGTATACAACGTATCAACTGGGTAATATCCGATTACTTGATCATAAATCGATTTAAACATGCTTAGGTGTCCTTATAATAAGATGGTTCAAAGGTTCATTCGACATCTAGTACCGATACGTCAAAAGTATCCTTCTAACATGTGATGAACGAAATACTTGCTATCCAAACATGATTCAAATCTTCCTTATGAACATACTAATCATTGGTGAAGAATCACCTACCTCGAAGTAGTGAAGAACACGGATGAAATGAAGCAATCCAACACCGAAGGCTTGAACACCAATCTCCAATGATGTATGATCTTCAATCTCGAACTAGGAGGTTGAGGAGGTTGATACGGAGTGTTTAGGACGAAAGTAGTTGTGTTCTATGTGTCAAAGTTCGGGTTGTGGGAGGAGAAGGAATCAAATCACGAATAGGATCTTTGTCCTATTTATAATAAATGGCTATTAGCGCGCGCTAGACCCTGTTCGTAGCGTGCGCTAACGGCTCACAGTCTAAACTGTACTCGGCACTTAGCGTGCGCTACGCATCGACCTGTAGCGTGCGCTAAGGCGTTGACTCGGCTTTACCCGAAAGCCGTCCAGGTACATCCGACACGATCCGACAGGGGGTCCCCCGGCCAGATCTCACCTACCGCACGTCTCAATCAATCTGACCACGCATAGCGTGCGCTAATTACACTCGGTAGCGTGCGCTATGAAACCATGTTAGCGTACGCTACCCTCAGCCTGTAGCGTGCGCTACATGCACAGAATTTCAATCTTTATATCACATATACGAAATTATATGCTCGACAACATCGGATAATGAAATACAGAGAATAGTACTCATACAAAAGTACAATCATTACAATATCACAAGTTCCAATTACATAACAGAAATCTCGGGTATTACATATATATGAACACCGACTTATTTACGTGAGAAATTCACACTGGAATACAGTTGTAAACAATGTTTTAAAAACATATAAGATCAGTTTTCCATCAAGAAACATATCATCAACAACAAGAGCCGAGAAATATGTTGTTATACAAAAATAACCAAGTTATGCTCCTAAACAAATCACTTATTGAATTTGATGAGGCTCCTCTCGAGTTTTTCTTCAGTTGCAGATCGGTACTACACAAAGCTCGACATTTGTACAATAATGTTTCACAATGATATTGTATAATACTATTCAAAACAACGTCGTTCTGGGCACTGTATGAAAAATAAAAATTAAAATAAAAATAAATACAAATTAACATCGTCGTTTGTATTGTTGTACAATAATATTTTAAAATATTATTGTACGTATATTTTTGTCATTATTTTCACCAAAAGCATAAAGTGTTAGACGTGCAACTATACTTTTAAGGATGTTTGATAAATTATTTTGGGATGACTTTTTAGTTAGACTTTTAATTTCTAATTTTTTAATTAGTCAAACAATCGAGTAGAATATTCAGTAAATATCTTTTTGCATGCTTAAAAAAGTAATTTTTAAGCCAGAAAAAGTTCGTAAAACTTGATTTTTCATGTTGAGCTTTGATTTTTTCTTTTTGTAATTAATAACTTTGTATCTAGAATAAGTTTTACATCGAGATGAAAGGCAAACGGGCAACAAGCTGCGCCGGTACCCCCTTTTGGATAGCAAAATTAGTTCTCTTAAAAACTACGTCAATAGATCTTGGGGACACAACATTAGAGTGCATGACCCGTTGGACTCTATTGAGGAGATCAATGGCCTCTGTGCTAGGAAACCAAAAGAAAATCCTGTAGAAAATCCTGAGCATGTATGTTGTCCTAGGCCATCTATAGGGATAGCCAGAAGAAAATCCTGAGCATGTGGTGCTCGTAGACACTCGAAAATCGCCTTTTGTCTAACGGTCATGTTGAAGTGAACTTCTATGTCTTGGATAATTTTACTAAAAAGGGCACTCGCCAATGCATGTTGGGCTTTAAGGGGGCCGGGGGGCCCGGCCTCCTTGTTAGTAAAACTGCTAAAATCAAAGCTCGGGGTCATATCACGAAGACAAGCCCAAACCACCAAAACGAATAGGCAAGGAAGCAAGCCTCCACTGGATGTCTCCAAAGAAAGGGCCTCCACAAACCACCATATCCTCGATCGACCCGTGTAACCCATTATCGAAAAACAATGTTGCCTCCTCCATATGCACGGGTTGACACGTCCTCAAACCAAAGAAAAGTTTGGCAATACCTATACAAAATCGAAGCAAAAGGATCTCACTCTACGGGTCACCTAACAGCTCTCCTCATGGCCAACC
This sequence comes from Orobanche coerulescens, assembly GCA_033398695.1. Lineage (NCBI taxonomy): Eukaryota > Viridiplantae > Streptophyta > Magnoliopsida > Lamiales > Orobanchaceae > Orobanche > Orobanche coerulescens. The sequence continues at coordinate 179,611,805 of CM065808.1, forward strand.
CGCTAATGAATCCCTTGTCTCTGTTAATAGACCCTCCAAGAAGCTTCATCCCCAAAACCGGCCTCCCGATGTCCACAGGGAATAAACCCTCACGGAGCTTCCTACTGTCACATGAAGGCCAAAAAGCTCAGTCTTCTTAATATTCAGTTGAAGACCTAATCCAGGACCAATCACCCGAATGATGTCCAACACCCTGACTACCTCCTCCGAATCTCCAATGGCGGTCCCATCATCAAGATACCATGCATGAAAAAAAAGCTTGCAATTGTCTCTAATCTTATGAACAAGCGTGTGTAAAATAATAACAAAAAGAAGTGGTCCCAAAGGGTCGCCTTGCTGAACCCCAGTGGTGACCAAATATGTGTGTCACCCAGATACAACCTTGTTGCCTGCCCATAAAAGACTTCTACCCCATAGAGAAATGGAAGGGCAACTCAACCTGACCTTATGAAGTAATGCTGATCTATCCACCAGATTAAATACATTTGAGAAATCCACTGTAAGCATTGCGAGAGACCCATCAGTATGACGTTCACTTAACAACATGTTGACGCTATGCAATACGGCTTCAGCGCCGCTCGACACACCAACCCCGAATTGAAAATCATTAAGGTACTTTGCCTTATCCGTACCAACTCCTTTCATGGAAACCTTGGAAACCAGAGTCTCCATATAGTACCCACAGCAATAGGTCATATCCCGTTGTCCGGCTTAAGGAGCGGCGTAAGGGGTGCAGATGCAACAAACTCAGCCAAGCTCGATGGACATCTTTGTTATGGTTGTATACGTCAAAGCATACTTTATGCTTGTATTACCTAATTTCCCGGTCTTTATCTATGAGAATAATTAATTCATTTATTACATGTTTTGCATATTTATTCACGTTATGGTTATGCAAATGTAGTCTAAATTACTTTATATTGTAGATAATGTGGTGTGTCGAGTCACACAGAAGATCACATTATCGGTTCCTTATATAGTAATAATGAGTTCACAACCTATATAACATTAGACCGTTATGTGAGATGTTATAATATATGCTTGAGATTGGTTGGTCTTGATCATATATTAGTGTATTCGTTATACGTTAAACAGGATCGAGGTGATATGGATTCTTCTGTACTGACTATAAGAAGAACGTACATCTCGGACAATTATTATTTCTTAATTCTAGTGATTAATATTTAATTATATATATTTAATATTTATTGCTTTGATTTATCATGGGTGAGAGCCACAATGATTGACTCAATATGCTCGATATTTTGGGCAATATTATTATTTATATGATAATTAATATTAGCTAGAAATCGTGTCCCGACCAGTCGGGTTGATCAGGTCCCTTGAGGCACTCGAAAGGATTATTATATTAAACCCTGCAGGTGGAATTAATTTTCCGATATAATAATAAAGGTCGAGTGGTATACTCATGTATAATAGTATTAATTAATTAAAAGCTGTCAGTAGCTTAAATTAATTAATAGACATGGAATATCTTAAATACGGAAAATAATTAAGTTAAAAAAGAGCCCAATTTTGTAATTTTAGATTTTGATAGGAAGTGCAATATCAACTTTTTAGTGGACTAAGTTGATATTAATAGAGTCTTAATACTAGGAAGAGTCCTAATATTGGAAAGAAGATATCTATTGGGAGTCCTTACCATATCCTCCTTAAGGTCCCTAGAATAGCCCAAGACACCTATAAATAAAGACATAGGGGTGGCCGATTTTAATATCATTATTGCCCAAGAAAATCGATTTTTTGTGTATGTGTTTAATTGTGGATCTTGACTTGTGTCTTGGATTCCACAATTTAGTTAACACAATATTTTTCTAAAATACTAAAAATATTCAAGAAAAATAGAGAGAACAAAAATCGTGAGTTTCTTGAGAAAAGATTTCGGCCGACCCCTTGCTGTCCAAGTTTGATCCGGTAGATTGTTGCCCACACGACATCCGGACGTAGGCTGGATATACTCTAGAAGATCTTGAGGTAGAAATACAAGAAGATCGGAGAGAAATACGAAGAGGAGACAAATCGACCAAAAGGGATCTTCTACCACTTCGCGTCAAAGGTATAAATTACCGACTCTCATGCGTAAATATGTGTATTTAATTATTTATTAATCTGTTTAGTTAATTAATTGACAAGCCTAAATAGATCCGATTTTTATATTGGTTAGTTTATAAAACCTTTTATTAAATAATTTCTACCAACTTGCTTCCGCTGCGTTTTATATTCCAACAATTGGTATCAGAGCCGGTTTTTAGGTTCTGTTCAAATTAATTAATTTGGTGATTAATATGCTAGCAATTAAATATTCGTATAGTATGATTTTTTGGAATATTTTACTAGAATTTGTCTTGCAGAAAAATATGATCCAATTATCATGGCTATGTGATGTTTTTTATTTATTTACGCGTTTTTGGTAATTTGGTCCGGTTTTGAGACATGTATAAGTTTTTCTCGTGAGAAAATCCACGGGTAGAATAAGATTATTTTTCTTGTAATTTGATGTAAATTCGATGTATTTTATTTTGAATAAAATTGTAATCGAATTGGAACACTCAAAGTACGAAAGAGAAAGAAGTCCAGCGCGAAGAGGAGTCCCGATCGGACGAACCGACCGAGACCAGCAGGGAGCCGATCAGCACTCAGCCAGCAGCCCAGCTCGGGCAGTCGGGCAAGTCGGGCATCTCGGTCAGCTTGGGCAGCGGGTCGGGCAGTCGGGCAGCGGGTCGGGCAGTTCGGGCGACGGGTCGGGCAGTTCGGGCGACGGGTCGGGCAGAGGCCGGCGGGTCAAGTTGTCTGGTTCGATTCGTTTTTCCGCGAGATGCTTGAAGCAGTGGGAGCAAAAGAGCCGAAGATTTTCTCGTTATTCAAAACGAGGAATAAAAGCCATGATAATTGGATTTAATTATCCAATTTTTATTATTTGTTGGTTTTTATTGTTTTGATGTATGTCATGTATGGATGTATGCGTGATATGTTTCCTTGCATGTTAGAACGATAAAATTAAAAACCTTAAATTTTCAAAATAACTAAGTGATTTTAAATTGATTTTTCAAAATCAAACTTGCCTCCATAATTGGTTTAAATTGTGAAATAATTAGCATGCGCGTTGACATCAGAGTCTTCCTCCACATCGGATGTGCTAATTATTGGCTCACTGGTTTTAAACTTCAAATTTGATAACAAAAAGTTGAATATTATTTTTTATGATAGGACATCTCCATCTGTAGGACTATTTGTTGGAATATAAAACGCAGCGGAAGCGAGTTGGTGATTGTAATTTAATAAAAGGTTTTATAAACTAACCAACGTAAAAACCGGATCTATTTAGGCTTGTCAACTAATTAACTAAACAGATTAATAAATAATTAAATAAACATATTTACGCATGGGAGTCGGTAATTTTTATCTTTGACGCGAAGTGGTAGAAAATCCCTTTTGGTCGATTTGTCCTTCGTGTTCCTCTCCGATCTTCTTGTATTTCTACCTTGAGATCTTCTAGAGTATATCCCGCCTACGTCCGGATGTCGTGTGGGCAACAATCTACCGGACTACTTGGGTACCAAAGGATCGGCGAAACTTTTCTCTCAAGAAACTTACGATTTTGTGTTCTCTATTTTTCTTGAATATTTTGAGTATTTTAGAAAAATATTGTGTTAACAAATTGTGGAATCAGACACAAGTCAAGATCCACAATTAAAACACACACAATAAAAATCGATTTCTTGGGCAATAATGAGGTCAAAAAATTGGCCAACCCTAAGCATGTATTTATAGGTGTTTTGGGCTACTCTAGGGACCTTAAGGAGGATATGGTAAGGACTCCCAATAGATATCTTCCTTCCATTATTAGGACTCTTCCTAATATGAAGACTCTATTAATATCAACTTAGTCCACTAATAAGTTAATATTGCACTTCCTACTAAAATCCCAAATTACGAAATTGGGCTCCTTTTAAATTAATTATTTCCCGTATTTAAGATATTCCATGTCCATTAATTAATTTAAGCTACTGACAGCTTTTAATTAATTAATGTATTATACATGAGTATACCACTCGACCTTTATTATTATATCGGAAAATTAATTCCCACTGGGTTTGATATAATAATCCTTTCGAGTGCCTCAAGGGACATGTTCAACCCGACTGGTCGGGACACGATTTCTAGCTATAATATTAATTATCATATAAATAATAATATTGCCCAAAATATCGAGCATATTGAGTCAATCATTGTGACTCTCACCCATGATAAATCAAAGCAATAAATATTAAATATATATAATTAAATATTAATCACTAGAATTAAGAAATAATAATTATCCGGGATGTACGTTCTTCTTATAGTCAGTACAGAAGAATCTATCTCACCTCGATCCTGTTCAACGTATAACGAATACGCTAATATATGCTAATGGTCAAGACCAACCAATCTCAAGCATATACTACAACCTCTCACATAACGGTCTAATATTACATAGGTTGTGAACTGAATATTACTATATAAGGAACCGATAATGTGATCTTCTGTGTGACACTACACACCATATTATCTACAATATAAAGTAAATTATACTGCATTTGCATAATCATAGCGTGAATAAATATGCAAAACATGTGATAAATGAATTAGATATTCTCATAGATAAAGACCGGGAAATTAGGTAATACAAGCATAAAGTATGCTTTGACGTATACAACCCTAACAATCTCCCACTTATACTCAAAGCATGCTTTTGAAGTATACTATCTAGACTATGTCTTATCTATCTCCCACTTATACTCAAAGCAATGCTGCCATACATCTCAAACCCATTCCTTCCACATGCCCTTCAAATGATTTTGAGGGCAACCCTTTCGTGAAAGGATCAGCTAGGTTGTCTTCAGATGCTATCTTGGAGACAATGATCTTCCTTCTCTTCACAAAATCTCGAATGATATGATATTTGCGCTTGATATGTTTGCTTGCTTTGTGGGCTCGTGGTTCATTCGAATTTGCAACAACACCGGTATTATCACAATACAGTGTAATACTCCTGGGCAAATTAGAAATCACCCCCAAATCCTTTAGGAAGTACTTGAACCATACCGCCTCTTTAGCTGCCTCTGAGGCTGCTACATATTCGGCTTCCATGGTAGAGTCCGCTATGCATTTCTGCTTCACACTCCTCCAACTGATGGCTCCACCTCCCAAAGTGAAAATATATCCGGAAGTTGATTTCAACTTTTCTTTGTCCGCACTGAAATCCGAGTCAGTGTAACCCAAAGGACAAAGCGTATCTGATTGATATACAAGCATATGCTCCCTAGTCCTTATCAGGTACTTGAGTATATGCTTGACAGCAATCCAATGTCCCGGTCCTGGGTTCGACTGATATCTCGCCACCATGCCTACAGCTTGACATATATCAGGCCTAGTGCAAAGCATAGCATACATGAGGCTTCCCACTGCCGAAGCATAAGGGACCAGCTTCATGTCATCTATCTCCTTCTGTGTCTTAGGACACATAGCCTTAGATAGTTGAATTCCATGTCTGTAAGGTAAGAAACCTTTCTTGGAATTCTCCATGCTAAACCGCTTTAGCAGCGTATCGATATAGGATGCCTGAGATAAGCACAACATCCTTTTCTTGCGATCTCGAAATATCTTAATACCAAGGATGTGTCCAGCTTCTCCCAAATCCTTCATATCGAACTGCTCAGATAGCCATACCCTTACGTCTGATAATACCTTCACATTGTTTCCAATTAGAAGTATATCATCTACGTATAGTACAAGAAACACCAACACGTTTCCATCACACTTTTTGTATACACAAACCTCACTAGGACACTGTTCAAAACCATACGATTGAATGACCTCATCAAATCGCATGTTCCAAGACCTTGATGCTTGCTTAAGACCATAAATGGCTCTCTTAAGCTTGCACACTAAGTGCTCCTAACCTTCAGCAATGAATCCTTCAGGTTGGCGCATATAGATTTCCTTATCAAGACTCCCATTCAAGAACGCATTCTTGACATCCATCTGCCAAATATCCATATCCAAATGCGCATCTATAGCTAAGAGAATCCGGATCGATTTAAGCATGGCTACTGGCGAAAAGGTTTCATCGTAGTCGATGCCCTCTTTCTGAGTGTAACCTTTCGCAACAAGCCTTGCTTTGTAGGTTTCAACCTTCCCTTTCGATCCTCTCTTACGCTTGTAGACCCACTTACTTCCAATGGGTTTTACCCCATTGGGTAGTTCTACTAGCTCCCACACTTGGTTAGAATCCATAGATCCCATTTCGGATTCCATTCTTTGTTTTCGAGATTGACATCCTTGTCTTGAAGCTGCTGTTTATGCATTACATGGATCCGTTTCATCTGGTCCGGGAGTGGTCCGAAGATGCTCCCACGCCGATGAAACGTTCGGGTTGACGAACAACCCTCCCACTACGACGAGGCGTGTCCTTAGTTTGCGTATCCACAATAGTGTCAATCGTGGTACACTAGGTGTTTGCACAATTGGTATTGTCGAAATCTCGCCCTAAGTTCTTCTAGAATGACCTCACTCCTAGGCTTGTGGCTTATCACATAGTCCTCCTCTAAGAACCGGGCATTGGTGCTAACAATGACCTTACGGTCTTTAGGACTGTAGAATAAGCCACCCTTCGTTCCCTTAGAATATCCTACAAACACTCGTATACATGCGAGATGCCAACTTATCGACTTCCTTATTCAGCACGTGTCTGGAGAACCCCAAATCCAAACATGTCCTAGACGGGCTTGCGCCCATTCCACGATTCTGTGGGTGTTTTTGGAACCGATTTTGAAGGCACCAAGTTTAGAATGCACTTCTTTGTTTCCAAGGCGTATCTCCAAAACGAAATAGGCAAATCGAATAACTCATCATTGACCTAACCATCTCTAATAAAGTACGATTCTTTCGTTCGGCAACACCATTTTGTTGTGGTGTACCACGCGTTGTGGTGGAAGTAATCCCTCATGTGCCAAGAAATCCAAAAACTCTCCACTAAGGTATTCGCCACCACGATCAGATCGTAGTGACTTGATACTCTGCCCATGACGCTTCTCCGTTTCAGCCTTGAATTCTTTGAACTTATCAAAAGATTCAGACTTACGTCGCATCAATAGATGTATCCATATCTCGAATAATCATCTATAAACGTGATGAAGTATTCGAAACCACCCTTAGCCTGGATGTTCATTGGACCACATACATCGGTATGAACCAATTCCAACACCTTTTGTGCACGATTTCCTTTACTTTGAAAAGCCCTTTTAGTCATTTTACCTTCCAGGCAGGATTCGCAGGTTGGAAATGACTCAACTTGGAGCGAATCCAATGGGCCATCGCTCACCAATCTTTGAATCCTTCTAAGGTTAATATGACCCAATCGTAAATGCCACAAATATGTTGGATTTATGCTCGAAAGTTCCTTTCTTTTATTAGGATTAGTCAAAGAATTAAGCGATTTATAATTATGCCTGGTGCAGCATTGATGATATAAAGTTCTTCATTATAAGTACTCCCGCAAATATATTCACCATTTCTTTTAATAATTGCATTATCTTCAAAAGAAACTGAATATCCATCACGACGCAATTTAGAAACTGAAATCAAATTCATTCTAAAATCGGGTACTAATAATACATTATTAAGAACTAAAATCATATCATCAACTTTTAGTACCACGACTCCCACCGCAATGACCTTGACTGGAATAGTCGCTGACTTATTGTAATCTCATCCGCACTAAGTACCTTGGTTACTTGGAACCCCTGCGAGTCATAACAAACATGATCGGTGGAGCCCGAATCCACTATCCACGAAGTGATGGAACAGCGACCAAACATGTTTTGACTACTAGTGCATGAGACGTACCTTTCTTAGGGCGATCACTCTTGAAATGTCCTTTCAGACCGCGATTGAAGCACTTGCCCTTCGGCTTTTTGTTCGCTTAGGCTTAGGAGCCTTTGGTGAGGAGCCTTGCCCTTAGCTTTGAAGGTTGCCACTTGCTTCGGCCAACTTGCTTTTTCTTCTTTCCCCATTTGGGTTTTGAAGAAGCGGCAGGTTGCCGCAAGAATTTGATGATAACCTTATTTGAAGAGACCTTGGCAGATTGAAGCTCTGTCGGAAGTTCCGCCAATGTGTAAGTCCTACGATTCATATTGTAGTTGAGGCGGAACTGCTCAAAGCTTCTTGGTAAACCGCCCAAGATAATATCGACTGCGACTCCACATCGATAGTGGCCCCGGTATGCTCGGTTCGTTCAAATGAGACATCATTTTAAGAACGTGATCCTCTTGGGGTCCCTTGACATTTGGGTTGTCATCAAAACCCTCATCGCATTTTGTCTAGCCGCCGGTTACGATGACCAAACATCTCGGTGAGATTTTTCATCATTTCATGGCCGAGCCCATCGTCGATGCGTCTTTGCAATACATTTGTTAATGAAGCCAAAATGTAACAATGAGCCATCTCATCGAGACTTTTTCCATTTCGAATTCAGCCAACTCTTCGGAGTGGCATCCGGATTCTGTTCCAAAGGACTCTCCTCGATTAAAACAAATTTATGCCCCTCGTGATCAAGACAATATCAAGATTTCTTTTCCAGTCGGCAAAGTTAGTGCCATCAAGTTTGTTTTCTTTGAGAATAACAGCTAGTGGATTGAAAGACATCTGAGAATAAAATTAAAACATCATTCATCACATAATTCGACGCAAAATATATTGAAAAAACCTAAAACAATATATATGCAATCAACCAACACCTTGAAAAACCGCACATGCAAGCCACGATAGTGTGGACGTTTACATATATTTTTTCAAGTAGATTTTAATGTCTTTAATTTTACTATCTAGCCAAGACACATTTTGACAAGTAAAATTAATAGTTGGTTCCTCTTGGCCATGTATTTAATTAACATAGACTCCGATGGGGAGCTTATTAATTAATACACCTAAGTGAACACCATAATTTAACAAACCTTAGAATATTATTTAATGATAATAGTCCTACAGATGGAGAGGTCCTATCATAAAAAATAATATTCACCTTTTTGTTATCAAATTTGAAGTTCAAAACCAGTGAGCCAATAATTTAGCACATCCGATGTGGAGGAAGACTCTAATGTCAACGCGCATGCTAATTATTTCACAATTTAAACCAATTATGGTGGCCAATTTGATTTTTGAAAAATCAATTTTAAAATCACTTAGTTATTTTGAAAAATTAAGGTTTTTAATTTTCTCGTCCTAACATGCAAGGAAACATATCACGCATACATCAATACATGCCATACATCAAAACAATAAAAAAAACCAACAAATATTAAAATTTGGACAATTATATCCAATTATCATGGCTTTTATTCCTCGTTTTGAATAACGAGAAAATCTTCGGCTCGTTTGCTCCCACTGCTTCAAGCATCTCGCGGAAAAACGAATTGAACGACCCGAACCGGACGACTTGACCTGCTTGCCATTGCCCGAGGCCTTCTGCCATTGCCAGGCCATTGCCCGGCTCCCGACCATTGCCCATTTGGCCGAGCCGCTGCTGATCGCCGACTCACGGCCAAGCTCTGCTGCTGGTGGCGAGTCACGGCCGAGCTCTGCTTCTGGTGGCCGAGTCCCGATCGGCATCTGCCGGTCTCGGTCGGTTCGTCGATCGGGACTCCTCTTGTATTTGGACTTCTTTTTCTTTCGTACTTTGAGTGTTCCAACTCGATTACAATTTTATTCAAAATAAAATACATCGAATTTACATCAAATTACAAGAAAAATAAATCCTATTCTACCCGTGGATTTTCTCACGGTAAAAACTTATACATGCCACAAAAACGGGCCAAATTACCAAAATGCGTAAATAATTAAAAAACATCACATAGCCATGATAATTGGATCATATTTTCCTGCAAGACAAAATCTAGCAAAATATTCCAAAAAATCATACTATACGAATATTTAATTGCTAGCATATTAATCACCAAATTAATTAAATTGAACAGAACCTAAAGACCGTCTCTGATACCAATTGTTGGAATATAAAACGCAGCGGAAGCGAGTTGGTGATTGTAATTTAATAAAAGGTTTTATAAACTAACCAACGTAAAACCGGATCTATTTAGGCTTGTCAACTAATTAACTAAACAGATTAATAAACAATTAAATAAACATATTTACGCATGGGAGTCGGTAATTTTTACCTTTGACGCGAAGTGGTAGAAAAATCCCTTTTGGTCGATTTGTCCTTCTTCGTGTTCCTCCCCGATCTTCTTGTATTTCTACCTTGAGATCTTCTAGAGTATATCCCGCCTACGTCCGGATGTCGTGTGGGCAACAATCTCTAGGACTACTTGGGTGCAAAGGATTGGCCGAAACTTTTCTCTCAAGAAACTTACGATTTTTGTTCTCTCTATTTTTCTTGAATATTTTGAGTATTTTAGAAAAATATTGTGTTAACCAAATTGTGGAATCCAAGACACAAGTCAAGATCCACAATTAAAACACACACAATAAAAATCGATTTCTTGGGCAATTATGAGGTCAAAAAATCGGCCAACCCTAAGCATGTATTTATAGGTGTTTTGGAATATAGGTATTTATATTCCATGTCCATTAATTAATTTAAGCTACTGACAGCTTTTAATTAATTAATGTATTATACATGAGTATACCACTCGACCTTTATTATTATATCAGAAAATTAATTCCACCTGCAGGGTTTGATATAATAATCCTTTCGAGTGCCTCAAGGGACATGTTCAACCCGACTGGTCGGGACACGATTTCTAGCTATAATATTAATTATTATATAAATAATAATATTGCCCAAAATATCGAGCATATTGAGTCAATCATTGTGGCTCTCACCCATGATAAATCAAAGCAATAAATATTAAATATATATAATTAAATATTAATCACTAGAATTAAGAAATAATAATTATCCGAGATGTACGTTCTTCTTATAGTCAGTACAGAAGAATCTATCTCACCTCGATCCTGTTCAACGTATAACGAATACGCTAATATATGCTAATGGTCAAGACCAACCAATCTCAAGCATATACAACCTCTCACATAACGGTCTAATATTACATAGGTTGTGAACTGAATATTACTATATAAGGAACCGATAATGTGATCTTCTGTGTGACACTACACACCACATTATCTACAATATAAAGTAAATTAGACTGCATTTGCATAATCATAGCGTGAATAAATATGCAAAACATGTGATAAATGAATTAAATATTCTCATAGATAAAGATCGGGAAATTAGGTAATACAAGCATAAAGTATGCTTTGACGTATACAACCCTAACACTATTATCATTAAATAATATTCTAAGGTTTGTTAAATTATGGTGTTCACGTAGGTGTATTAATTAATAAGCTTCCCATCGGAGTCTATGTTAATTTAATACATGGCCAAGAGGAACCAACTATTAATTTTACTTGTCAAAACGCATCTTCGCTAGATAGTAAAATTAAAGACGTTAAAATCTACTTGAAAATGTATGTGTAAACGTCCACACTATCGTGGCTTGCTTGTGCGGTTTTCTAAGGTGTTGGTTGATTGCATATATATTGTGTTTTAAGTTTTCAATATATTATGCGTCAAATTATGTGATGAATGGTGTTTTTAATTTTATTCTCAGATATTTTTCAATCCACTAGCTGTTATTCTCAAAGAAAACAAATTTGATGGCACTAACTTTGCCTACTGGAAAAGAAATCTTGATATTGTCTTGACTGCCGAGGGACATAAATTTGTTTTAACTGAGGAGAGCCCTTTGGAACCAGAAACGGATGCCACTCCTGAAGATTTTGCTGAATTCCGGAAATGGAAAAAGTCTGATGAGATGGCTCGTTGTTACATTTTGGCTTCACTAACAAATGTATTGCAACATTAGCATTAGACGATGGGCTCGGCCGCGGAAATGATGAAAAATCTCACTGAGATATTTGGTCACCAGAACTGGGCGGCTAGGCAAAATGCAATGAGGCTTTTGATGACAACCCAAATGTCTGAAGGGACCCCAGTAAGGGATCATGTTCTTAAAATGATGTCTCATTTGAACGAACTGAGTATATTGGGGGCCACTATCGATGCGGAACTAATGACATTCACATCTCAATGACAATAATAAACTTGAATACAGAAAGAAATGACAACTCAATTTAATACATGAAAACTACACCCATGCAAGGATGAATACTCGACCAGAATGAAAACAAAAGAAAAAGACTCCGACTCTTGTGTGATTAGCATCGTCGTCTTTCATCTCCTTCCAAGCCAATCCCGTGACCGCTCCCGAGCTGCCAAAACCTGAGCGCATAACAGGCACCCACCCCCCAAAAACTTGGGGGTTACCAAAGTGGAATTTTGCTAGTGCAGGTACATAATATACAAGATATACGAACAATAACAACACAAAACTCAACAGCCTCGAAGCCTTAATACAAACCACGCATTCCCATAGTCAACACAGAATAGCACTCGCACACACAAGGTGAAAGATAATCACATAGTCATATTCCCTTTACGGAACATAACACCAATGGAACTTTTAACAAGCCCAAGGAGTCAAAAGATCTAGTTTGGAAATCCCCTCTTATAAAAGAAAAGCATTATGATAAGATAATTTGAAAATGTTATTACTGACTCGGGCCGCCCTGGGTTTTTGAAAATTGAATGGGAATACTTTTAGAAAATAACTTCAAAAGCTCTCGGGTCATCGACCCAGCATGTAGAAAACAATTTGCAAGAAAACCATTACAACGTTATTCGGGGTCCTCGACCCAATTTATAAAACACTATCACAAGCGAAACATTACAACATCTCACGGGGTTCTCGGCCTAATACACAGAATAATCATCACAGTACAATCAAAGGCACAACCTCTCATTCGACAAATCCTGCTCAAGACCCCCGATTAATTAACCCTCAGAGATCTCGTCAAATATCCTTGGTTAATTAACCCTGATACCAACATTGAAAACAAGTTGAAACAAACTTTCAGAAACACGAGCCGCGGTCTATATCAAGACCAACATTTTAAAGCTAGTTTGAAGAACTTTGAATTATGAAAATCGTTTGTTAGGCATATTTTTATGCGCTTATTTATCATTAGTTTATATCCATTTTGAGCCTAAAAATGCATAAATGAGCTTTTAATGCACTATTCTTATATGTTTTGCAGGAAATTGGACTCCGGAAGCTCGAACGACGAAAAACAGGCGAAAACAGCAAATTTTGGACCGGGGCCGCAGCACGAACCAAGTGAGCCGCGGCACACGAAGGCAACCAACAAACGCCGAGCGGACTGTACCCTGAACCGCGGCACAAGGATGGTGAGCCGCGGCCCAGGAAGAAAACATGCGCCCAGGCATCCGGCGCCGAGCAGTAGGGGCCGCGGCACAGATTAAGTGAGCCGCGGCCCACAAGGCGGTTTTGCTGAGACTTCCGCGTTTCTTTGCCGTTTTTGGAGCCTGTCCCCAAACCTAATTCCCGGACGCGTTTTGGAGACAGAAGATAGTTATAAATAGGGGTTTAAGGGCTGAAGACAGGGGAGGAGATCATCAAATCGGAGGAATACATCGCGGGATCGAGGAACACAAGGAGGAGATTTGTGGGCGACGACAAGACCACGGATCCCTTACGGTTTTTCTTAGTTTTTCCGCATCTTATTTTCTAGATCTATTCGAGTAGGATTGTGATTGTAGCCGATTACATGACGGTTTAATTTATTTATTTTTATTTCAATTTACTCGTTATTCGTATTGAGTTGGATTCTTCTTACTGTTCTTAATGCTTTTTAATTGTCTGGCCAACAGTTGAATTGTTTTGAATGTCTTTATGGATTCGGGAGATGAAATTTAGGCATAGTTCTTGTGAGACGAATCATAATTTTTGTGAGATAGGAATATACTCATGGGAATTGTGAAGCCTATTTATTGTGGGAATTCTTGAACTATTTTAGGTATTAATTATCTAATTCGAATAGGGATATATCGAGTTAATAATTCTTAGTATTTTCTATCGACCTTGGGAAAGGCTTTAGAATAATTTAGGAATTCCTGGCTTACAATCAATTGAATAAAGGTGAATTGAATTGAATAAAAATCATTCCTGATTGTTTGAGGTGAAAATCATAATCCTACACCCTTATTATTATTATCTTTATTATTATTTTCTATTTATTTTTCTGTAATTAGTTTAGATATAAATTCCATATAATTGTTCTTCAAATAAAATTGTGAAGTTGACTATATTTTGGTACTTAGTGAAATCAGTCCTCGAGGGAACGATATCTTACTTATCACTTTATTACTTGTTGACACCGTGTACTTGCGGCATAGTGTGAGGGATTTCCTCACAACAAGTTTTTGGCGCCGTTCCTGGGGACTGATTTTTCGCTAATATCAATACCAAGCGACTCTAATTTTAATTTGAAGTTTTTTTTATTTTAGTCTCTATAATTTATTTTTATTTTTTCATTATGTTTTTCTTTGATTATCGTGACCCTTGGAATTTCATAAATTTCAATGATCTTAATAATTTGCCTAATAGGGTCAGTCAGCCCCCTCTCCCGAAACAAAAGACCATGCTTGAACAATGTGTAGACGCTCTCAAAAATCCTGATAGTACCCCTCTTGAGTGAGAATGTGCGAGTCGTGGTCTTGAGATTCACTATGGTTATTTTCCAGCCCATCGTTTTAGTAGTGAAGTTGAGGGGGAGGTTGAAAAGAAAAACATGCTGAGTTTTAGGGTCGATCCCCCAGCACCTGATAATTACATAAAGTGTGATGAGCCTGTAGAAGAAGTTACCATTGATGATGTTTCCAAAGAAATTTCATTAAATTGTCATCAAACTTTGACTAATAAGGTGAACACTTTTGTGCCAAAATTTTTATTAACGGTGCCACGCATAATTTTTCCTAAATCCATAATGGGAGAGATTGACCCCATTACTTGTGATTTTGTTGGTGCTGATTCATTGAGTTCTAATGGGGTTGTTCATGATGTGTCTTTATTATTTACCCATTCGAACTCTGCTTATTTATTCATGCCTTATCATTATTACATTCTTCCATTATTTTTTGGTTGTCCAGATAATTATTCTTACTCATTACTTTTGGCAACCAGGCATGAACCAAAGCCTCCCTTATGGAATAAGAGGCTTATAGATTGCAAGAAGGGGGTATTTGGCAATCTCCCTAGAAAGAAGCCATGTTAATTGTTTATTTGCCACGTCGTGCTCAAGACGTAAAATAGAGCGCTTGATGGGAGGCAACCCATCATTTTTACTTGCTTTCTAGTTAGTTGTTTTTATTTGATTTTTCGTTATTAATTTTTTCCTTTGTTTTGTTATTTCGTTTGGATTCGTGTATTCTTGTGGCCCTGATTTCTCTAACATTTTAACCCCAATGAGTTATTATTCTTCATATTCTAATCTTTCTTGACTTAATGTCTATTGTTATTTCATGATTAGAGACTAAGTTTGGGGGACCCTGGTGATGTTGAGCATTATTTGAAGTATGGACTGACCGACGATTCCACTCAGACATGTGCTGGCGTTCAAGAAGACATTTGGAATAAGATTCACTTTTCCTTATCTCTTTTATTTTCACATGAGTTTTATTGTCGATGATTTTATGTGTAGTGGAATAAATTGAAGCATGCGATGTTTTCTGAATTCTTCTTGGTTATAAATTGTGATTTCATCATTGCTTTATTTTTCTTGCATGTTGTTGATGGTTTTTGTCAAAAACGTGAATTTTTCGTGAATTTTTCGTGCTTCCGTGTGTAAAACTGATGTTACGATATTGATTCCTCTTGGAAGAAACGGTTGAGTTTTAGTCGAGTTGCAGTCAGCGATATCTGTTTCCGTTGAGTATTCATTTAGGTCCGAAATTTTTCCGTTTTTGTAGAAATCTTAGCAGATAAGAAAGGAGACATACGTGTTTTCAAATCGCCGTCTATACATTTGGTTAAACTTTTCGCATAGCTAGTTGTCCAGTAACATGAGTCGTGTTGGCACTTAATTTGAGTTTAGAGTCGGACAGTTTTTCCCAAGAAAAAGTCGAGATATTATAGATGTTCTATGATGGGAAGTCTAGTAACTGGGGGTATTCACGTGACCCGTTGTTTACTCTCGCGTAAAACAAAAACCCTGAATAGACTAATGATTTAGAAATATCGCATTACTAATGATGTGAAGCCTAGTAACCGGGGGTATTCACGTGACCCGTTGTTTACTCTCGCGTAAAACGGCAACCTTGACATGCGGGACTTGCTATTCGAGTTTTTCTCCGCTGTAGAGGGGGACTTAGTAACTAGAAGTATCCATGTGCCCCATGAGTGCCTTTTAAGTCAAATGGTTCCCAAATACATGAGAATGGAAATCCACCCTAGGACTATCCCGATGAAACATCCCGAGATCCGAACCTAGTGGTTAACTCGAATCTATATTATTGATCATACATAAGGGAATACTATCCGAGGATTAATTTTGACAATGAAACTCTTAAATTTTTGCCACTAGACTGTGGGACTGGGCGAATTGGCTTGTTTAATCTAACCCTTCATATTGACGGTCGGTTAAATTCACGTTTGTTAATCTTTGAGCTTGATTTTCTTCATGAACGGTTGGTTAGGACTGAAAATGATTACTTCTTGGAATCAATGTCCGTGAATGTGACTCACTATTACGACACTCGTATTATTCTTTGAGATTTTCAGGGTAGTATTGATTAAGTTGAGCACTATGGATTTGCACGATCATTCATGATACTTTTTATTTTGAAAATTGATTTTTGCTTGAGGACAAGCAAAGGCTCAAGTTTGGGGGTATTTGTTAGGCGTATTTTTATGCGCTTATTTATCATTAGTTTATATCCATTTTGAGCCTAAAAATGCATAAATGAGCTTTTAATGCACTATTCTTATATGTTTTGCAGGAAATTGGAGTCTGGAAGCTCGAACGATGAAAAACGGGCGAAAACGGTAAATTTTGGCCTGGGGCCGCGGCACGAACCAAGTGAGCCGCGACACACGAAGGCAACCAACAAACGCCGAGCGGACTGTACCCTGAGCCGCGGCACAAGGATGCTGAGCCGCGGTCCAGGAAGAAAACATGCGCCCAGGCATCCGGCGCTGAGCAGTAGAGGCCGCGGCACAGATTAAGTGATCCGCGGCCCACAGGGCGGTTTTGCTGAGACTTCCGCGTTTCTTTGCCGTTTTTGGAGCCTGTCCCCAACTAATTCCCGGACGCATTTTGGAGGCTGAGGATAGTTATAAATAGGGGTTTAAGGGCTGAAGACAGGGGAGGAGATCATCAAATCGGAGGAAGACATCGCGGGATCGAAGAACACAAGGAGGAGATTTGTGGGCGACGACAAGACCACGGATCCCTTACGTTTTTTCTTAGTTTTTCCGCATCTTATTTTCTAGATCTATTCGAGTAGGATTGTGATTGTAGCCGATTACATGACGGTTTGATTTATTTATTTTTATTTCAATTTACTCGTTATTCGTATTGAGTTGGATTCTTCTTACTGTTCTTAATGCTTTTTAATTGCCTGGCCAACAGTTGAATTGTTTTGAATGTCTTTATGGATTCAGGAGATGAAATTTAGGCATGGTTCTTGTGAGACGAATCATAATTTTCATGAGATAGGAATATACTCATGGGAATTGTGAAGCCTATTTATTGTGGGAATTCTTGAACTGTTTTAGCTATTAATTATCTAATTCGAATAGGGATATATCGAGTTAATAATTCTTAGTATTTTCTATCGACCTTGGGAAAGGCTTTAGAATAATTTAGGAATTCCTGGCTTACAATCAATTGAATAAAAATGAATTGAATTGAATAAAAATCATTCCTGATTGTTTGAGGTGAAAATCATAATCCTACACCCTTATTATTATTATCTTTATTATTATTTTCTATTTATTTTTCTGTAATTGGTTTAGATATAAATTCCATATAATTGTTCTTCAAATAAAATTGTGAAGTTGACTATATTTTGGTACTTAGTGAAATCAGTCCTCGAGGGAACGATATCTTACTTATCACTTTATTACTTGTTGACACCATGCACTTGCGGCATAGTATGAGGGATTTCCTCACAACATCGTTCGGTAATGGGGTCTTAGCTATCACTCAAATATCTGTAACCAATAAGCCTGCCAGGCGCCTCCCTTGCACACCTGTGCACCGGCGTTCACTCCACTATGTTGGCCGCCCCTTGAACATGTCACCGCGCCGGTGAACACTCCCACAAGAGCCGCCCCTTGCACGCGCATTAGGTAACACCGGTGTGTTGTGTCAAGATTTATCCATCCCGACAGGCGATCGACTATAAGGCCGAGCGACCAAGTCAACACCAGTCAAACTATGGCTAGCTCGCCTAATCGAATATATCAGGCCACCATCAGGTACCTAGCGATCGACTCCCAAGGCGATCGCCCTTTGGCATCTGGCGATCGACTCTAGTGTCCGGCTAAGGACAATCGACCTACGCCCCGAGCAGAGATGATCGCCCGTCAAAGTCATCGAGGACTGGATCTCAGAACAGCACCCACGTGCAGATCCACAAAAGGCGCTGACAGACAAGATCTTCACTGACAGACAAGATCTTTTGCTGACAGACAAGACCTTTGACCACAGCCTGTCACCTACCTCACCTACCGGCAGGCGCGCCGAAAGTTGTCAGTGGGACCGCCCGTGACAGCAACTCAGGACGCGTGCAGGCTTCTCATTGGACCGCGCGGTTGACTGCCAGCAACTCCTGCAGACTTTAAGGAGACAAGCCCATGTGCTAAAAGACGATCGCCCGATTATTATAATACAGAAAAGGTGATCGCCCGGAATATCCAAGTCCTATAAATAGAGAACCTCCTCCTACTGGAAAAAGGTTCGGAATTCATTTCACCAACAGTTGAGAACTCGTTCACTTACGTTCCGAAAGGTTCAGAACTCATTTACTTACGTTCACAACTCTTTCACCGACATTCCGGATTCATTCACGGAAATACGATAGAATGTACATACCATCAAGCTCCCTGCTTTCTCGCCGGAATCCATCTCAGGACTTCTCTCTCCGAATATCTCGTCCAGAAGACGATCGGCAGAGGCAGCAAGTCTCCACTAGACAGATTCCAAGAGATTCATAAGCCCAGGAGCCCAAGCATCCAGCTAAATACTCGCCGTGAGAGACTGTCGATCTCTCACCGCCGCGACTGTTCATCTCCTTTGTTACAAGTACTCACAGAGCATCAAATCTGGTTCTTCCGGCAATCTACACGCTCACTAGCTAAGATAACAAGAATCTTTACACTCATTGTAATTGTATTCTTACAATAGTACTTGTATCCCCGAATATTAGTATTAATAATATCTCGCGAGAGCATTCAAGCCCGGGACTAACAACCCCAGCAAATCTTGTGTTATTTATCTTTCTCAAGGAAGTGCTCTTGCATTTGTTTGCTATCCATGCATTCCAGCAATATCTATCTCCGGATAATATTTTGGGTAGCAACAATTGGCGCTAGAAGAAGGGGATCTAACCCTCAAATTTTTATTCCTACCGTCCCGAAGAACACTCACTGTTCTCGGGGCATATACTTGAAGTGACACTCACTGCGCTTCAAAGAAAACCTTCAGAATCATGACATCCGCCGGTACATCGAAGAAAGCCGCTCTCCGAACCGCCGGACACCATATCCCGGTTCAGTCCGAACCCCAGCCAACGACATGGGGAAGCCACAGCAACGCGAGACTCTCGATCCCGCATCCGAGAGATGGCCCCAACCTCTCACTCGATCAGTTCCAAACCGAGGAACAGATCGAGAAGGCTATGGCCATCCTAGAGGAGCGACGGAGAGCATGCGCGTCGCCCGCGATAACTCCCTCGATCGTCCGCCGCATGGGAAAACGGAAATTCAACGGGCTACTGACCGAGCGATCATCAGAAAGCCCCAATTCGCGAGGAAAGGCTCTCGCACGACCGGACGGATCCATATTCAATCGCTTGGGGCGCGACCCATCCTGGCGACCGGGGCATTCAGTTTCCAACCACGAAAAGACGGAATCCGAATCCATCACCAGGAATTCGGCCTACCCACCTTATAGCCGAACGCAGGTCAGCCATCTGACTCCCGTCCCGATCGCCAGAGGATCAGTACTCAATCGCCTCGGCTTCCGCTCCGAGCGCCGAGCTGCTAGCAGTCAGGCCACGGCGATGGCCGCCATACAACGCCAGCTCGACGAGATGAAAGCACTCTTGGACACTGGGGAAAGCGCCAGCAATAAGATCACCGGGCCGACCGAGCCACTCGCGGTCCACATCGAGCTTGCCCCCATACAACCAACGATCGCTCCTCCAAAAACACCTCTGTATGAGGGGAGATCGGACCCCGAAACCCACCTGAGTAAATTCTGAATCTACATGACTGGGTGTGGGGCATCTGATGCAACCAAGTGCCGGATCTTCCCGTTAACATTGGGCGAGCTGGCCCATAGGTGGTACGTCTCACTACCACCACGATAAATCACCTCCTTTAACAAACTGGCGAATGACTTCACGTCATACTTCGCCAGTAAGGTCGCCAGACCGGAAGGCCCCCACCGCGTGATGAAAATAAGGCAGGGGAAAGACGAAACTGACACAGATTACATTGACCGAGTAGACGAAATCATCCTCACCGGCGAACCCGTCAGTGACGAGCTCGCTCTCTTTTCGGTCATGGGGGGATTCCACGGTCGCTCTCCCATGTTTAGACATCTCTCCAAGGATATTCCCCCAACTTACGCGATCTTCCGCGCTAAAGCTGCCAACTTTCTGGCCAGGCAAAGGCTACTCACCCTCCACCTAGGCGAGGAAACGCCACCTCCTGTCCAGAAGATAGCGATCGCCAAAGCAAAGACGGCGATCGCCAAGCCACCCGGAGATCTCAAGGCTTTTGAGGACATGGAAGCCCATCTCCTCCATACGTTCAACCGAACTCCGGCACATATTTTCTATGCCATCAAGGGGCACGAAAAGCTCAAAAAGCCAAAGGCGATAAGGGACCATGGTCACCTGGACAACAATCAATATTGTGCCTACCATAAGAGTCCCGGCCAAAGCACCAACCAATGTCGCGACCTCCTCAAACAGCTCTGGAGATTGTTCGAGGAGGGCAAGTTAGATAGCTTATTGGCTTAGCCGAAGCCCCTACCAATCTCCATACACGATCGTCCGAGTCGAACACAAAACAGGCTGGAAAGCTCATACGAGCCGACCCCTGGATCAACCTCGGCGACCATCTCTACATGCTTCAACCAAGGGAAGGGAACCTCGGAAATTTCTCCCCGATCTCCCTTGTATAAGAAACGGGAGGACTCGCTCGCCATCTACAGTTCACCATCAAACGTGATGGACTAAGGCACGAGATCGCCTCCCCCGCACAACGTACACCGTCGAAGGTCGGCATCTACATGATGATCCAAGGTGGAAGAGTGCAGCCATGGTCCTGATGGTCGATGGAACCGACTGCTTAGGCCATGCAAGGTCCCTTTGGGCCAAGATCGCCCGCCCTTCGTTTAAATACGAGGCCGGCGTAGTCTGAGGGCCCTCCAAAATTAATCAGTGGACACGATCGCTCGCCCTCAAAGGTTCATCATCTAACATGGTGAACCCGGACAATGCGACGTGCCACAACCCCCGTCTCAACGTACACCGTCGAGGTTCGCCATCTTCATGGTGGGCCGAGGTGGAAGCAGAGCTAAACAAGCCGCGGGCGTGGAGTTGAATCATCCGACGCTGCCCCGCGCAAGGACTCCTCTAGACCGAGACCGCACGCCCTTCGTTTAAATACGAGGCGAGGCGCAGCCTAACAGAGGACCCTCATAATAAAGTGAGTCACGAGACACTCAATGTCTTCGCGCATCAAGACATGATCAGGGAGTCGGTCCATCGAACTCCGCGATCATGCACGGTTCCTCAAGACGAACGACCGTCCTCGAGGATTCGACAAAGTTGACGACCGCTCACTCAACGAATTATTTTCATCCCCTTACTTCCACTAAGTGAATAAAAACAAGGGGGAAGAGTGCGGACTACCTATACGACGATCGTCGCTATTCAACCACATACGGAGATCGTCATTTTCTCAGATGATGTGCAGCAATCGAATTTGTTGTAAAAGTTATCTTTACGAGTTTATCAATTCATTTGGAACTACCCTCGCAACGATCTCTCCTCACACATTTGTACAAAGTCAAACAAAGACTCAAAAATAACAAATCATTCAAGTGATAAGTCAGAAATTCAAACGTTCATTTCATTACTTGAAAAAATCAGAGTACATGGTCGCTCGAAGGCCTAAATGCTACAAAAGAAAGCTACAAACTACAAGGAAATAAGCTAAAACATCAAAAATGAAGTGCCTCAAGCCCCTGCCAGGCCTTCGCCAACAGCATACGGTGCGGTCCCCTCATCTTCCGGAGCGTCGGGATGAGCAAGATTGGCCGGAGACGGATACCAGCTCAAATCCACGCCGATGTCCGCAAGATCCAAGATCGGCAAGGAGAAAGCTGGATAGAGAGGATGCTCCAACGCATACGCCTTGAAGTTCTCAGCAAGAGGCCCGACCTCCAAACCTCTCTTCTTAGCTGCTCGGATCGAGTCAGCGAACGCCAAATAATAGGCGAACTCGCTGACAAACTCCAAGTTTTGAAAGGGATCAGCCCTGGTCGCCTCTACCTCTCCTTTCAGCTCCGCCATCGCCTGTTGCGACCCTTGGAGCTCGGCCTCCCTCGCAGCAACCTTATCTTTCGACTCACACTCATTTGGTCAACAGCGATCGTCACCTTCTGGCGATCGGCCTCATCCTCAGCAACCTTCTGCGCCCGGACGGCATTCAGCATCTGGTCCCGAAATCGGTCAACCGCCAGACGAGACAACTCGGTTTCCTTCTTCGCCAGCTCAAGCTCATGGCTCGCCCGCCTGGACGCCTCCAGAGAGTCCTTCTCCATCGCCGCGATCTTATCAGCAAACTCGGCATTCTCTTTCTGAGCCGCCTCGAGATCCGCCTGCAGGCGAATAGTGGAAGGCCGCCCCTCAAACTCCTGAGCAGCCTGGACAGCCATGGTCGCCGTCTGGAGAGAAAGGGCGAGAACAGCCTGCATCGAACTCCCCGATCGCTGACGGGCGATCGCATCCAGATCGGTCGTCCAGGCCTTGGCGAGCGAAGCGAGCGGCCTTGGCGCGTATGGAGGAATGTCGCAGGACTGGCGAGGAGATCGGCTCACTAGGAAATCCACGACCATCGGCGGGCAAGACGGATCTGTGCGACGGATCCTACATCAATACAACAAAGTTAATACAACTCCTACGCAATTGCAAGTTTCAACACAAAAATGCAATCTACCTCTCAGCCTTCTCGGGGTCCCGACCGAAATACGGTTTCCCTCGAGGAGTCTCAGCGTCCGCGATCGCCATCTCCCGCATGAAAGCCGCAGAGGGCGGCTCATTCTCCGGAGCGACAATGGTGATCGGAGGCGCGACGATCGGCACTTCATTGCCATGGGCAGGAACCGAAGTTTCTTTCGGCCTCGGCCTCTTACGATTCGCTCGAAGCCCCTCCTCCGGAGCTCCCTCCTCAGCCACGATCGGCTCCACGCGAGGTTCCGCCTCCGGAACAATTGGCAACACAACATGTGGGGCCCGAGATGACCTCTTATGGCGGAGACGGCCTAGAACTCTAGGATTCGACATGGCGATCTCCGGCGGGGGCTCCAAAAAGCGAGGAAAGCGAACCTCTACAGTTAAGACGATCGACCAACAGTCAGACACTTTCCTCAAGTAAGGCGATCGCCTAAAAAGTGAAGGTCGCAGAAACTCATACCTGGTACCGAGAGATGTCTCGGGAAGCGGAATAGCCGAGCCGAAAACCAACGACTCTCCTTATTGATCTGGTTGGTGTCAAGGTCGTCGTCTGACAAGCTCCTTATCCGCTCCCAGACAACCAGGAAGTCAAAAGGCAGCTCCTTGACCGCCGGAATGTGAAAACCTGCAAAACCAAAATCAAATTAGATCAGTCCAAAACGCATCCGAACGAAGGGAGAGTCTAAACCCTTACCGGGATTCCTCTCCCGAAACTCAGTAGGTATCTCCAGCTCGCCAGAAGGATTGTCGCTCGCGGAAGCCCTCCACTTGCCGGCGACCCAGAACCACTTCGTCTGATCGCCCCGCATCTTATTCGGGACTCCGTGAATCACCCGACCAGATCGGCCCTGAATATGGTAACCGCCGACCGACCCTTTCTGAGCCGTCAGCTTGAACAAATGGTTCACCTCCAACGGCGATGGGAGGCGGTACAGGCGGTGACCGCCGAAAAGAGTGAGAGTGCAGATAATTTGAAGCCAGGCGTTCGGCGTCAGCTGTAGTGGCGCCACGTTCCAAGCGGCCAGCAGGTGGGAGACAGCAAAGGATAGAGGGAAGCGCAGCCCGGCCTCCATAATCGCCTCATTCACGGAGACCATACCCATCGGAGGCTGATCGGCTCGCTCATTCTCCGCCGGCGCGAACATGTCCACATCTGAAGGAACATGGAACCTTGTCCTCCAGACGGCCAGATCTTTCCTGGTCGTCGAACTCCGTATTTGGCCAAGCGACCACAAGGATCGCTGCGCAACCCGGTACTGCGACCGTTTGGGAAGCTGATAAGGGTAGGCGACCGAGTATCCCCGGAAATCGAATCTCGGAGTCAGACCGGCCAACTTCTCCATTATCTCAGCAAAGGCTTTATAGGCCGGAAAGCGCTATCTTGCTCGATAAGCCCTAATCGCGGATCTCTCTCTATCTGCGATTGTCTTTCTTCGGCCGCCTCCTTAGCGACATCGGCTTCATTAAATAAAGCCTCGACTTTAGCGAGTCGATTCGGCCGAATAGCTTCGGCCGTCTCAGTGGAAGTCGGAAGAAGGTTCTCCCGGACGATCGATGTCCCAAGCGAATCCAGTACCCACTCCACGTGATGATGAGGTTCCGGCCATTCTCAGAGAAAGAAAGGAGAAAAGGATTTTTTCTTACCTGAAGGTGAAATCGAACGACGATCGGCACTAAGATCTTCAGAAAAATCTTCAGCAAGTCCTTCTTTCTCCAGTAAGTGCGCGTGAGGACGAAGACTGCAGCACTACGCCCTTTTATAGGAGAAGGCAGGGACTCGTTTACAATAAGGGAAAATCCCAGGGGTCGGATCTCAAACGACGCATTTATTGACTCCCTCGAGACCCGCGTACGCGTCTTTTCAAGGACGCGTCAGCCGAGGAGTCATTAATGACCGTTGATATCCTCCAGTAGAAGCCCGACACGTGCGCGGAGACTTTTCCACGCCCATTGCCTTTTCCCGCGCAGTTTAGCGGCCAACCAGGTCGTCCAAACTCAGGATATATCAGCTCAAAAACGATCGCCAGATCAGTTAAACACAGAGTCGCTCGTCAAAAGTTCAGCGATCACCAAGAAAACCACCTCACCCCACGTTTCCAACATAGGAGCAAGCTGGGGGGCAATTGTTGTGTCAAGATTTATCCATCCCGACAGGCGATCGACTATAAGGCCGAACGACCAAGTCAACACCAGTCAAACTATGGCTAGCTCGCCTAATCGAAGATATCAGGCCACCATCAGGTACCTAGTGATCGACTCCCAAGGCGATCGCCCTTTGGCATCTGGCGATCGACTCTAGTGTCCGGCTAAGGACAATCGGCCTACGCCCCGAGCAGAGATGATCGCCCGTCAAAGTCATCGAGGACTGGATCTCAGAACAGCACCCACGTTCAGATCCACAAAAGGCGCTGACAGACAAGATCTTCGCTGACAGACAAGATCTTTTGCTGACAGACAAGACCTTTGACCACAGCCTGTCACCTACCTCACCTACCGGCAGGCGCGCCGAAAGTTGTCAGTGGGACCGCCCGTGACAGCAACTCAGGACGCGTGCAGGCTTCTCATTGGACCGCGCGGTTGACTGCCGGCAACTCCTGCAGACTTTAAGGAGACAAGCCCATGTGCTAAAAGACGATCGCCCGATTATTATAATACAGAAAAGGCGATCGCCCGGCATATCCAAGTCCTATAAATAGAGAACCTCCTCCTACTGGAAAAAGGTTCGGAATTCATTTCACCAACAGTTGAGAACTCGTTCACTTACATTCCGAAAGGTTCAGAACTCATTTACTTACGTTCACAACTCATTCACCGACATTCCGGATTCATTCACGGAAATACGATAGAACGTACATACCATCAAGCTCCCTGCTTTCTCGCTGGAATCCATCTCAAGACTTCTCTTTCTAAATCTCTCGTCCAGAAGACGATCGGCAGAGGCAGCAAGTCTCCACTAGACAGATTCCAAGAGATTCATAAGCCCAGGAGCCCAAGCATCCAGCTAAATACTCGCCGTGAGAGACTGTCGATCTCTCACCGCCGCGACTGTTCATCTCATTTGTTACAAGAACTCACAGAGCATCAAATCTGGTTCTTCCGGCAATCTACACGCTCACTAGCTAAGATAACAAGAATCTTTACACTCATTGTAATTGTATTCTTACATTAGTACTTGTATCCCCGAATATTAGTATTAATAATATCTCGCGATAGCATTCAAGCCCGGGACTAACAACCCCGGCAAATCTTGTGTTATTTATCTTTCTCAAGGAAGTGCTCTTACATTTGTTTGCTATCCATCCATTCCAGCAATATCTATCTCCGGATAATATTTTGGGTAGCAACACGGTGTTCACCAAATATATGGAGCCGCACATTACAGCGTACACCAGGCCGGAGTACACACCCCGCACTCAGAAGTTTCCGGATACGACGTCTCTCACAACAAGTATTCACATTGTTACAAACATCAAGTACACAATCAATCGTTGCAATTATCAAATCAATACACCAATTCACATAATTTATCTGTCAGTCCCCAACCACACAAATAAACAACAATACGCATGTTATCAATCAAGACTCAACACAATATGTCTTCGGCAAATCCAACCGACATTACAGATATATCCTTATATCGTAACTCAACCGAATACACAAATCTTACTATATTATCTCTATAAATATGATTCGTACTTTAATCCAAGTTGAGTACGTCAACTAGCATCGACATTAATCACACAACATATGTATGTGTATATCTATATATGTACATACTTACATATATATATATATATATATATATATGTATGTATACCTTTATACATACATATATTTAACATATAAATATATATAATTCACACACTTCGGCAACAATGATTTCACATAGTTATAATTCGTATATAAAGGTACTTGCCTCAAATCCAAAGCACGCGAAGCGACGGAAAAGCTTGACCGGCAACCCTCGAATCTTCCAACTAGGTCGAAATCACAAGAACAATATAATTACTACGAAGTCGATCACAAGAGGGATGGAAAATATACGAAATTCCCAACAAGAATTCGTAGAAACAAAATATCGAACACTTGGGGTTCAATACTTCCCCAAGAACAACACGAACATAATCCGGACCCGAATACGGTAAGAAATACGAATCAAATCATAGGAAGAGAATCAATATAACCGATTGATGATATACAACTACAAGAATCAAGAAGAACAACCCGAAACTCGAAGATTCAAGAAATATAGAGGAAGGGTTTACAAGATGTTTACCTCGAATCGAAGGCGAAGAACACGGATTAAGGAAGTTAATCAACACCAAAAGCTCATGGAAGATGAAAACCTGGAATTACAACACCCCAATATCGCTCCAAGATCGCCACAAGTCGTCACAGCCGCGGAGGAAATGAAGGAGGATGAAAAATGACGAACTCGGTCAGCCCTCCAATATTAATACCCGTAGAAGGATTACGTACATAAGCGATAAGCTATTACGTACGTTAGAGGGTTTACGTACGTAAGGTATAAGACCTTACGTACGTAAGGGTCGCCCCTGTACTAATTAACGAAGACCCTTACGTACATAATGCGAAGGGCTTTACGTATGTAAGGCCATGCTGATAACGTACATTATACTTAAAGTGTAGCGTACGTAATGGATTAGCAGTTCCTGAACTGTTAGGTTCAGCTCGTCGAGTACAAGCGTGACGAAACCGCGAAACGACAACAACAACACAAGACGAGGACATGCATACGAAGAGTGCAGAACGACGAACTCAAGGATCAAAATAAAATACGATTCCGACTACCCGAAGGTTCGAAATACGATAACAGAGTAATCACCCCCAAACTTTGGGAAATTACGAAATGGCCCAAAACGTCAGTAAATCACAATATGACCTCAAGCATCCAAACCGAAGCTCACAACACGCATAATAAAGCTCAACGGACTTATAGGAAACACGAAACCATAGTTTCGAACCATCATCACACGAAATGAACCAAATAGCGGGAAAAGTCGCTCAAAACACAGATTCGGGTAAAACAGCCCCGGAACAACTCGGATGACCAAACACGCAGAACGAAACATTATCAAAATGTTAAAACGCTCGCAAGTGAGCTTCTGGAAACCAGAAAGATGCTGAAAACGAAAAAGTACCGAAAGAGAAAATCACGGGTATTACATTCTACCCTCCTTAAAAGAAGTTTCGTCCCGAAACTTAAAATAGAGAACGATGGAACAATAGTTTCAAACAAAATTTGCAAGAATCAAATTCGGATGTGAGAAGGCCACAATAATCCACGAGATTTAGCAAAACAGCTCCGAAATTCGTTCGGAAGACGGTAGGCTAAGTAAAATAAGGTAGTTTAAAATCGTCGAGGGGATCACAATTGAATTACCAACAATGAAAGGTCACACAATACTGAAAATATCAAGAAAGTACAGGTAATACATTCCCACATACTAAAAAGATATTACGACCCCGAAACTCAGAACAACAAGAGCTGGAAACGTAAAGCAATGAAACTAAATACGATCGAAGTCACGATTGTTTGAAACAGCAACGATTAAGACACAGTACAAAATATTCATTCTCCCATGCTAGGATCTTCAGAAGGAAATATAGGGTTTCGGGACACTTTCTGGTCACTAGCTCTGCTCTCTCTTAGGGCGGCATTCTTTGCCAATTCGGAAACTGTCTCACAATGTTTCTCCCGATGACCTTCACACCCGCACCGGTAACAAGTCAAGAGTGGAGAGGGCCAATTTGCACGAACATATCCCTGACAGTTACAGTTGAAACATCTTCTCTTCTTACCGAGAATCAACGATGCTAATTTGGGATTTCCACCGCTCACTCCCGACCGCGAAGACGACGCCTTCGAACGACGTGAGGGCTTGGGAGCCTTAGTCTCTTCACCGCCCAGAAATTTTCCCGATGTCCTCGGTCTCTTTGTTTCGCTCGTGGGCTCGATCACTGAGGAGATTTCATAGGATATCGTTTGATCTTGATACTCCTTCACTGTAGCATGGATAGTTGTCGTACGAACCACCTTGTCGCTTCCACTTCCGTCATCACACTTACGTCCGCCAAGGCTCGACATACTAATACAGATAGTACCGTTCAGCATTATCAAATAATCAGTCGTACCATATACCACAATTATCAACACAAGGTTTAGTTAACATCTATAGAATAACGTAAAACGTAAAGTTTTCTGAAGTCAATCCCGAGTCTTTCGACGAGGACGATCATTATATGCATGCACTTAATGAAAACAAATTTTTGAAAAAGAGAGCGAGTCACGTTACGCCCAAAGCTTGTAAATACACTACTACGAAAAAAGGATTTAACATCGATTTTTTTATACGATTCACATTGGTTTTAAAACCGATGTCATATCCACCGATGTAAAATTCACATCGGTTTGTAAAACCGATGTAAATCTGATATTTAACATCGGTTCATATTAAAACCGATGTTGATATCGTCATTCACATCGGTTTTCAACCGATGTTAAAATTTCTAATTCACATCGGTTTCTTTAAAAACCGATGTTAAATTGTTTTTTTTTTGTTTTTTTCAGCCCTGCACTGCACTCACAAATATGCCAAATCCACCTATATAAAATTGCGCCAAATCTACACCAACATATTTCTATCCAAAAAAACCTCAAGCATAACATCTCAAATGAAAATCAATCCCAACATAATTTTGAAGCAATGAATGTATTATCAACTATGAAGCAAAAACATACATCTTGTATTAAATCTCAATTTGTTCACAACAAACATTATCAACTAACTACAAAACAAAAATATACGTCCTTATAAAAGTTTCGAAAGATTTAACTTCATGAACTGACCATATCAGGCCTCGACGAATGATGACTTATACAGAGAGAATATGGCACAAAGGGACAACAACCATTGATTTTTCTCCTTACTTTTTGTTGTGTCACGATTTATTCATCCCGACAGGCGATCGACTATAAGGCCGAGCGACCAAGTCAACCCCAGTCAAACTACGATTAGCTCGCCAAGTCGAAGATATCAAACCACCATCAGGCACCTAGCGATCGACTCCCAGGGCGATCGCCCTTTGGCAGCTGGCGATCTGCTCTACTAACCGGCTAAGGGCAATCGACCTGCGCCCCGAGCAGAGACGATCGCCCATCAAAACCATCAAGGACTGGATCTCAGAAAAGCACCCACGTGCAGATCCACCAAAGGCGCTGACGAGATCTTCGCCGGCGAGAAAGATCTTTCTTGTGAGACAAGACATGTGACCACAGCCTGTCACCTACCCCACCTACCGGCATGTGCGCCGAAAGTTGTCAGTAGGGCCGCATGTGACTAACTCAGGACGCGTGTAAGCTCCCCATTGGACCGAGTAGTTGACTGCCAACAACTCCTGCAGGCTCTGAGGGGACAGGCCCATGTGCTAAAAGACGATCGCCCGATTATTATATTGCAGTAAAGGCGATCGCCCGGCGTATCCAAGCCCTATAAATAGAGAACCTCCTCCTACTGGAAAAAGGCTCTCGGTTCTCAGTTCTCGGTTCTCAGTTCTGAATTCATTTGAACCAACAGCTCAGAATTCACTCTACAGTTCCCAGTTCACTGAATATACAGTTCCGAATTCATTCTGACTTACGCTCAGAGCTCATTCTCTCACATTCCGATACATCCACTAAATATCAAGAACACACACATATCATCAAGCTCCCGGCTATCTCACCGAATCCATCTCGTGACTTCTCTCTCCAAATCTCTCGTCCGTAAGACGATCGGCGAAGCAGCAAGTCTCCACTAGACAGATTCCAAGGGATTCACAAGCCCGAAGCCCAAACATCCAGCTATATACTCGCCGTGAGAGGCGGTCGATCTCTCACCGCCGCGATGCTCATCACCTTTGTTACAAGAACTCACGAGCATCAAATCTGGTTCTTAGGCAATCTACACGCTCACTAGCTAAGATAACAAGAAACTTTACACTCATTGTAATTGTATTCTTACATTAGTACTTGTATCCCCGAATATCGGTATTAATAATATCTCGCGAGAGCATTCAAGCCCGGGACTAACAACCCCGGCAAATCTTGTGTTATTTATCTTTCTCACGGAAGTGCTCTTGCATTTGTTTGCTATCCCATCCATTCCAGTAATATCTATCTCCGGATAATATTTTGGGTAGCAACAATTGGCGCTAGAGGAAGGGGCATCTAACCCTCATATTTTTATTTCTACCGTCCCGAAGAACACTCACTGTTCTCGGGCGGATACTGAAGTGACACTCACCGCACTTCAAAGAAAACCTTGAGAATCATGACATCCGCCGGTCCATCAAGAAAGCATTCTCCGAACCGCCGGACACCATTTCCGGCTCGGTCGAACCCCGGCCGGCGGCGGGGAAGCCGCAGCAACGCTAGACTCTCGATCCGCATCAGAGATGGCCCCAACCTCTCACTCGATCGGTTCCAAACCAAGGAACGGTCGAGGAGGCTATGGCCATCTGGAGGAGCGACGGAGAGCATGCACGCCGCCCGCGATAACTCCCTCGATCATCCGCCGCATGGGAAAACGGAAATTCAACTCTTGAGCAGCGATGGTCGAAGCCCCAATGCGCGAGGAAAGGCTCTCGCACGGCCGGACGGATCCATATTCGATCGCTTGGGACGCGACCCATCCGGCGGCCAGGGCACTCTGTTTCCAACCTTGAGAAGACGGAATCCGAATCCGTCGCCAGGAGTTCGGCCTACTCACTTCACAGCCGAACGCATGTCAGCCATCTGACTCCCGCCCCGATCGCCAGGGACTCAGTACTCAATCGCCTCGGCTCCCGCTCCGATCGCCGAGCCGCTAACAGTCAGGCCACGGCGATGGCCGCCATGCAACGTCAGCTCGACGAGATGAGAGCACTCTTGGACACTGAGGCAAGCACCAGCAAGAAGATCGCCGGGCCGACCGAACCACTCGCGGTCCACATCGAGCTTGCCCCCATACAACCAACGATCGCTCCTCCTAAAACACCTCTGTATAAGGGGAGATCGGACCCCGAAACCCACCTGAGTAAATTCCGAATTTACATGACTGGGTGTGGGGCATCTGATGCAACCAGGTGCCGGATCTTCCCTCTGACACTGGGCGAGCTGGCCCATAAGTGGTACGTCTCACTACCACCACGATCGGTCACCTCTTTTAAGAAACTGGCGGATGACTTCACGTCATACTTCGCCAGCAAGGTCGCCAGACCAGAAGGCCCCCAGCGCATGATAAAAATCAAGCGGGGAAGGGCCAGCCTTGATTACATCGACCGGGTAGACGAAATCATCCTCACCGGCGAACCCGTCAGTGATGAGCTCGCTCTCTACTCGGTCATGGGGGGATTCCACGGTCACTCTGCCATGTTCAGACATCTCTCCAAGGATATTCCCCCAACTTACACGATCTTCCGCGCTAAAGCCGCAACTTCTGGCCAGCAAAGGCTACTCACCCTCCGCTTAGACGAGGAAACGCCACCTCTTGCCCGAGAAGATAGCGATCGCCAAAGCAAAGAAGGCGATCGCCAAGACACCGGAGATCTCAAAGCTTTCGAGGACATGGAAGCCCATCTCCTCCATACGTTCAATGTAACACCGGCACATATTTTCTATGCCATCGGGGGCACGAAGAGCTCAAAAGCCTAAGGCGATAAGGGACCACGGTCACTGGACAACAATCAATATTGCGCCTACCACAAGAGTCCGGCCACGGCACCAACAATTGCGCGACCTCCTCAAGCGGCTCTGGAGACCTGCTCGAGGAGGGCAAGTTGGGATGACTTATTGGTTTAGCGAAGCCCCGCCTATCTCTATAGACGATCGTCGAGTCGAATGCAAAAGCAGTGGGAAGCTCATACGAGCCGACCCCTGGATCAACCTCGCGACCGTCTCTATATGCTTCGATCAAGAGAAGGACACCACGAAAGACACCCCGATCTCCTCCTTATTTAAGAAACCGGAGGACTCGATCGCCATCTGCAGTTCACCGTCTAAACACGATGGACTAAGGCACGAGATCGCCTCCCCCGCACAACGTACACCGTCGAAGGTCGGCATCTACATGACGATCCAAGGTGGAAGAGTGCAGCCATGGTCCTGGCGGTCGATGGAACCGACTGCTTAGGCCATGCAAGGTCCCTTTAGGCCAAGATCGCCCGCCCTTCGTTTAAATACGAGGCCGGCGTAGTCTGAGGGCCCTCCAAAATAAATCAGTGGACACGATCGCTCGCCCTCAAAGGTTCATCATCTAACATGGTGAACCCGGACAATGCGACGTGCCACAACCCCGTCTCAACGTACACCGTCGAGGTCGGCCATCTCCATGGCTGGCCGAGGTGGAAGCAGAGCTAACAAGCCGCGGGCGCGGAGTTGATTCATCCGACGCCGCGCAAGGACTCCTCTAGGCGAGACCGCACGCCCTTCGTTTAAATACGAGGCGGCGCGGCTAACGGAGGACCCTCATAATAAAGTGAGTCACGAGACACTCAATGTCTTCGCGCATCAAGACATGATCAAGGAGTCGGTCCATC
This sequence comes from Orobanche coerulescens, assembly GCA_033398695.1. Taxonomy (NCBI): domain Eukaryota; kingdom Viridiplantae; phylum Streptophyta; class Magnoliopsida; order Lamiales; family Orobanchaceae; genus Orobanche; species Orobanche coerulescens. The sequence goes on from CM065808.1 coordinate 179,645,859, forward strand.
GAACTCCGCGATCGTGCACGGTTCCTCAAGACGGACGACCGTCCCCGAGGATTCGACAAACTTGAAGACCGCTCGCTCAAGGAATTATTTTCATCCCCTTACTTTCACTAAGTGAATAAAAACAAGGGGCAAGAAGAGTGCGGACTACCTACACGACGATCGTCGCTATTCAACCACATACGGAGATCGTCATTTTTTTCAGATGTAGTGCAGCGATCGAACTTGTTGTAAAAAGTTGTCTTATGAGTTTATCAATTCACTTGGAACTACCCTCGCAACGATCTCTCCTCACACATTTGTACAAAGTCAAACAAAGACTTAAAAATAACCATTCATTCAAGAGATAAGTCAGAAAGACAAACGCTCATTTCATTACTTGAAAAAATAGAGTACACGGTCGCCCGAAGGCCTAAGTGCTACAAAAAGAAAACTACAAAGCTACAAGTAAGCTAAAAACATCAAAGGAAGCGCCTCGAGGCCTGCCGGCCTTCACCATCGGCATTCGGCGCGGTTCCCTCATCTTCCGAGCATCGGGATGAGCAAGACTGCAGAGACGGATACCGGCTCAAATCCACACCGATGTCCGCCAGTCCAAGATCGGCAAGGAAAAGCCGAATTGAGAGGATGCTCCAATGCATATGACTTGAACTTCTCGGCAAGAGGACCGACCTCAAGCCTCCCTTCTTAGCCGCTCGGATCGAGTCGGCGAACGCCAAGTAATAGGCGAACTCGCCGACATACTCCAAATTTTGGAAGGGATCGGCCTTGGTCGCCTCGACCTCTCCTCTCGGCTCGGCCATCGCTGTTGCGATCCACAGGCTCGGCCTCCCTCGCAGCAACCTTCTCTTTCGCCTCCGCCCGGCTCGCTCATCGAGCGATCGTCCTGCTCGCGATCGGCCTCCTCCTCGGCAACATTCCTCGCACTGACGGCACTCTGCATCTGGTCCCGAAACCGGTCGACCGCCATTCGAATTTCTCGGTCTCCTTCTTCTCGGCTCAAGCTCATGGCTCGCCGCTTGGCCGCCTCCAAGGAGTCCTTCTCCATCTGCGATCTTGTCGGCAAACTCGGCGTTCTCTTTCCGAGCCGCCTCAAGATCCTCCTGAAGGCGAATAGTGGAGGGCCGCCCCTCAAACTCCTGAGCAGCCTGGACGGCCATGGTCGCCGTCTGAAGAGAAAGGGCGACAACAGCATCCATCGAACTCGACGATCGCAGCCGGGCGATCGCATCCAAATCAGTTGTCCACGCCTTCGGCAAGGCAGAAGCAGCCTTGCTCACATAGGGAGGAATGTCGCAGGAATGGCGAGGAGATCGACTCGCCAGAAAATCCACGACCATCGGTGGACAAGACGGGTCTTTGCGACGGATCCTGCACCAAAACACCAAGGTTAATACAACTCCTACGCAGATGTAATTGTCAACACAGAAATGCTATCTACCTCTCAGCCTTCTCGGGATCCCGACCAAAAAACGGTTTCCCTCGAGGAGTTTCCGCATCCGCGATCGCCGTCTCCCGCAGAAAAGCCGCAGAGGGCGGCTCGCGCTCCGGAGCAACGATGGTGATCGGAGGCGCGGCGATCGGCACTTCATCGCCCGGGGCAGGAAACGAAGTTTCTTGCGGCCTCGGCCTCTTGCGATTCGCCCGAAGCCCCTCCTCCGGAATTTCCTCCTCAACCTCGACCTGCTCTACGCGAGGCTCCGGCTCCGCACGAGGCACCGCCTCTGGAACTATAGGCAATGCGACGGGTGGAACCCGAGTCGACCTCTTCGCCTTGAGACGGCCTAGGACTCCTGGGTTCGACATAGCGATCTCCGCCGGAGGCTCCAAAAAGCGAGGGAAACGAACCTCTGCAGTTAAAGACGATCGACTAACGGTCAGACATTATCTTCAAATAAGGCGATCGCCTAGAAATTGAAGGTCGCATAAAGTCATACCTGGCACCGCGAGATGTCTCGGGAAGCGGAATAGTCGAGCCGACAACCAGCGACTCTCCTTGTTGATCCGAGTGGCGTCTAGGTCGTCGTCCGACAAGCTCCTAATTCGCTCCCAAACAACGAGGAAGTCGAAGGCGGCTCCTCGATCGCGGATATGAAAGCTCGCAAAGCGAAATCAAATTAGATCAGTCAACACGCATCCAAGCGAAGGAGAGTCTAAACCCTTCGGGATTTCTCTCCCGAAATTCATGGGGATCTCCGGTTCGCTGTGGGATTGTCGCTCGCGAAGCTCTCCACTTGCCGGCGACCCGAGAACCACTTCGTCGATCGCCGTATCTTATTCGAACTCCATGAATCACCGGCCAGATCGGCCTTGGATGTGGTAACCGCCGACCAACCCTCTATGTGCGTCGGTTTAAACAAATAGTTCATCTCCAACGGCGACGGAGGCAGTACGGGCGGTGACCGCCGAAAAGGGTGAGAGTGCATATGATTTGGAGCCGGGCGTTCGGCGTCGGTGAAGTGGCGCCACATTCCAAGCGGCCAACGGATGGGAGACCGCAAAGGACGAGAGGAGCGCGGCCGGCCTCCATAACGGCCTCACTCACTGCGACCATACCCATCGGAGAGGCTGGTCGGCTCGTTCATTCTCGCGGCGCGAACATGTCCACATCTGAAGGAACATGGAATCTTGTCCTCCAGACGGCCAGATCTCTCCTGGACGTCGAGCTCCGTATTTGGCCGAGCGACCACAACGATCGCTGCGCGGCACGATACTGCGACCGCTTGGGGAGCACATAGGGATAAGCGACCGAATATCCCCTGAAATCGAATCGCGGAGTAGGACCGGCCAATCTATCCATTATTTCAGCAAAGGCCCTATAGGCCCGTCCAAAATCACTATGTTGCTCCCAGTAAGCCCTGATCGCCAGATCTCTCTCGATCTGCGATCGTCTCTCCTCAGCGGCCGACTCCCTAGCAACATCGGCCTCATTGAACAAAGCCTCAACTTCAGCCGGGTCGATTCCGGCTCGAATGGCTTCAGCCGTCTCAGTGGAAGACGGAAGAAGTTTCTCCCGGGCGTGATGTCGTGGCGAGCAGTTCCCGCTCCAAGCAGCGATGAGGTTCGGCCATTTTCGAGTTAGAAAAGAAGAAAAGGTTTTCTTACCCTAAAGTGAAATCGATCGACGATCGGCGCTTAGATCTTCAAAAATTCGGCGCGGGACCTTCTTTCTCCAATGCGTACGCGTGAGTAAGATCAGGCCCCGCGCCCCCTTTTATAGGAAAGCGGGGACCCGATTGCAATAAAGGGAAACCTCGGGGTCGGATCTCAAACGGCGCACCCGGTTGACCCTCGAGACCCGCGTACGCATCTTTTCGAGGACGCGTCGGAGGAGTCATTAATGACCGTTGGCGTCCTCAATAGAAGCGACACGTGCGCGGAGACTTTTCAACGCCCGTTGTTTTTCCGCTTGTGATTCGGCGGCCAACCAGGTCGTCCAAATCCAGAGTATATCAGCTCAAAGACGATCGCCAGTTCCGTTAAACACGAAGTCGCTCGTCAATAGTTCATCGATCGCCAAGAGAGCCACCTCACCCCACGTTTCCAACGTATGAGCGAGCTGGGGGGCAATTGTTGTGTCACGATTTATTCATCCCGACAGGCGATCGACTATAAGGCCGAGCGACCAAGTCAACCCCAGTCAAACTACGATTAGCTCGCCAAGTCGAAGATATCAAACCACCATCAGGCACCTAGCGATCGACTCCCAGGGCGATCGCCCTTTGGCAGCTGGCGATCTGCTCTACTAACCGGCTAAGGGCAATCGACCTGCGCCCCGAGCAGAGACGATCGCCCATCAAAACCATCAAGGACTGGATCTCAGAAAAGCACCCACGTGCAGATCCACCAAAGGCGCTGACGAGATCTTCGCCAGCAGAAAAGATCTTTTGCTGACAGACAAGACATGTGACCACAGCCTGTCACCTACCCCACCTACCGGCATGTGCGCCGAAAGTTGTCAGTAGGGCCGCATGTGACTAACTCAGGACGCGTGTAAGCTCCCCATTGGACCGAGTAGTTGACTGCCAACAACTCCTGCAGGCTCTGAGGGGACAGGCCCATGTGCTAAAAGACGATCGCCCGATTATTATATTGCAGTAAAGGCGATCGCCCGGCGTATCCAAGCCCTATAAATAGAGAACCTCCTCCTACTGGAAAAAGGTTCTCAGTTCTCGGTTCTCAGTTCTGAATTCATTTGAACCAACAGCTCGGAATTCACTCTACAGTTCCCAGTTCACTGAATATACAGTTCCGAATTCATTCTGACTTACGCTCAGAGCTCATTCTCTCACATTCCGATACATCCACGGAAATACTGAAGAACACACACATATCATCAAGCTCCCGGCTATCTCACCGGAATCCATCTCAGGACTTCTCTCTCCAAATCTCTCGTCCAGAAGACGATCGGCAGAAGCAGCAAGTCTCCACTAGACAGATTCCAAGGGATTCACAAGCCCAGAAGCCCAAACATCCAGCTATATACTCGCCGTGAGAGGCGGTCGATCTCTCACCGCCGCGACTGTTCATCACCTTTGTTACAAGAACTCACAGAGCATCAAATCTGGTTCTTCCGGCAATCTACACGCTCACTAGCTAAGATAACAAGAAACTTTACACTCATTGTAATTGTATTCTTACATTAGTACTTGTATCCCCGAATATCGGTATTAATAATATCTCGCGAGAGCATTCAAGCCCGGGACTAACAACCCCGGCAAATCTTGTGTTATTTATCTTTCTCACGGAAGTGCTCTTGCATTTGTTTGCTATCCCATCCATTCCAGTAATATCTATCTCCGGATAATATTTTGGGTAGCAACACTTTTCAACATCGATCACTTCTTCTCCTTCCCTACTCCTGAACGCCGTAACAACCTGATCAAAGGAGTTTCTGATATGCTGGCATACAAACATTAGATCCTGGCACGAATCTACTAACACCTCCCGTGCTGTGTCGCCTAAAATCAGAATACACAAAACACACTTTGATTAAGAAGCTACGAAAATGGATCTTAGATGCTTAGTTAGATTATGAGCAAATCCGATAACCCTTCATTTTTCACGACCTTAAGACTTTTACAAGAAGCATTAGATGCTTTACTTCGAATTTTACTCTAAAACAATAGAAGTAGGATATTTACAAAAATACGTAACAAGTTAATAAAAGTGGCCATATGCTTTCACATAAGAAATTTTCTCTTCATTATTTAAAATATCTACTCGTAGAATTTCAGAATGTGTATATTAAGTAAGAAAATGAATTGAAAAAAAAAACTACTCAATATCCTTCACTGTTGAGTAACATTGTCATTTTAAATCCTGGTTAACATCAAGTTTCGAGCAATAAAGTATATCTGTTCTTTTGTAAGTCTGAAACAAATTTAAGGGCTATCGCTATAAAAAGAGAAAAAAGAAATCAACGAGGAGGGCTTTACAAACTTTACGGTTGTCTGCACTCTTAAGTTCACCAGAGCATCAGAAGGGTGTGGTATGCTGAAACCATAAAATGACACTCTCGGGCATCAACGGGGCTTTCATCCTTGTGAATTCTAGCTATGGGAATTCTGCAAAATAGGTACCACTGTGAAATTCTTGTTATGAAAGACGTCTTTCTAATCTCAGTTCTTTTTCCATGAAGGCAATATAAACATATCTGTAATGTTAACCTAAAATCAAAAAGAATCCCAAGAGGCTACAAACATTAGGTCAGACTATAGTGTATACTATGAAAGACTGTAGATGTGGAGTTTGGAATGAGAGATGAGGGAAGGCTGGGCCGTTCTCTTTTTTTCTGTTAATAGGGATTGCATGAGAAAATAATAGATCTACCGGGGCAGCTGGTCATCACAATAGGTTCGCGTCTAGGGACTCCTAGGCGTTGCCATAACAGACAAATGATTTATGTCCTCCCTAAAAGTCTGTATGTGCAAACCATAATACACCTCGAGTAAAAAGACCTTACTTTATGTAAAATGCTACAAAAGTTTCTTAATGTAAATAAAAAGTATATATGCCAAAACCCTTTGTGAATCATCACAACAAGATATGTATCTCATATATTAGTGAAATATTATATGAAAGAACAAACGTCAATTAAACTCTAATATCATAAGCCCACTGCCTAGAATTTATGCGTCTTTAATCAAACATAACTGACTCTAGTACTGTACAGATCATGGGAAGACATATATAATGACATACATATACATACAGTATAGTATTCGGTGAATGATGGTACTACATTGTCTCATCTGCCCACATCTTATCAGGTCATGGGACAATTTTTTCATGTCGCACTCAGCAGAAAAGTTGACAACAACCCAGAGTTCGTGTAATATCCGCAATTTCGAATTTCGGTAATTTTTTTTTCCGGCGGAAGTCCGTTTTGACGACTCGCTCATGACCGTTTCGTCATTTCGAGAATGATTAATTCTGCACTTTTTGTCATCCGAGTTCGTTTCGGTGTCGTTTTGTTGAGTTCCGTGCTTTTTAGCGACTTTTCCGCACTTGAGCTCGATTCTTGCGAATCTCATCCGAAACTGTTGTTTCGAGTTTCTTGCAAGTTCATTTAATGTTATTATTCATGTTGCGAGCTTTGGTTCGGTGTTTCGATCACGTATCGTGATTTTCGGAACTTTTGGGCCATTTTTATAATTTCCCAAAGTTTGGGGTAATTACTTCCGTTGTCGAATTCTGACACTTCGGATGGTCGGAATCGTGTGTTCTCTTAGTGCTTGGATTCGTCTTTGCGAGTACTTCGTAACCGTATCTTCGATTTTTACTCAGGTTCGGGTTTCGGGGTCGTCAAGCCGTCGGAGTGGCCACGGCCGAGTCACGGCCGGGCGGGGCTGGCTTTGGCGAGTTCTGGCCGTAAGGTGCGGTTACGGCCGTAAGGTGTGCGAGTTACGGCCGTAAGCGTGATCGGGTATGGCCGTCTGGCGGGCGGATTTTGTGAAGGTCGATTCTGGCCGTAAGGTGTGCGAATTCTGACCATAAGTGTTCGGTAGTCTTTGGCGATTTTTGACGAATGCGATTCGGCCGTAAGGCTTGCCGAGTACGGCCGTAAGGGACCGAGTTACGGCCGTAAGGCCTGCCGGTTACGGCCGTAACCTGCCGGCTATATATAGCTTCGCTCGGCGATTTCATTTTCCACGCGATTTTTCTTCCTTTTTCGGCGTCTCGCGACGGAGGCTCGAAATCGAGTTCTTGGCCGATTCTAATCATTTCCAAGGCATTTTGGAAGATTCTTGTGGATTATATCATCATCCAATCCGTGTTCTTCGTCAAATCAAGGTATATTCTTGATTTTCCTTCAAGTTGACTTTTTGGAGAAATTGTTCTTGATTTCGTTTCTAATCCGATTTTGATACATCGATTGGTGTAGTATGATGTTTTTAATCGTGTTATATGGGTTGTATATCCATATATCGAGTTTGTTTAACTCGATTGACGATTCGAGTGTTCTTGGGAATTATTGAACATTTAGTGTTCGATTAAATGTCCCAATGAGTTTCCCTTCGATAGTTTGTTGGGATTTCCGTTGTTTTGGCCTTGATTCTCGTCGTAACCATGTGTTATTGTTCCTTCCGGAGGTTTATAGGTGTTCGAGGATTCCGATGTTGAATCCCGTTTGGTGATTGATGATTCGTGTGGTGTTATTCTCGTAATACTCGTGGTGCTATCACGTTCTTGATATTGTTCGGGGGTTCGGAGCTATTCGACCGCGTCCTATCCGTCGTCTTATTGCGATCGTGATTTCGAGGCAAGTACCTTGCCCATACTATTCTTGTTTTATGGATATGATAATTAGTGATCGTCTAAATGTGGTTGTTTGGTCGTTTGAATTGAACTTTCAAAAGATTCGGTTTAGCCTTGTTAAAGGCTTGCTTTCAAAACGCGTGTGTTTTGTGAATGGCGTGGTTTGTGAATAACTATGCGAATTCTATGTATATGCTTGGTGTTAATGTTGCACTTGGCATTGTGTGTGAACGTATATTATTTCATTTCGGTGTGTTGTGGATTGACGTGGTGTTTTGCTAAGTGTTTGATGCCTTTGGGCGAATTATTTGAATATCCTTGATGTGATATGTTATTTGTGTGAATGTGTGGATATGGTTGAAGGTCTACGGTGACACATGGCACGTGATCATGTGGTCAGGATGCAACAAGTGATTGATCTAATCGTGAGAGCCTGAGATAATCTACGGTGGCACATGGCATGCGATCATGTGGCCAGGATGCAACAAGCGATTGATCCAACCGTGAGATGTGTGTGATTTGTTTCGCTAGCCAGCTCGGGAGAGTCCTTCGAGGCCTCGAGTGGGATATCGGTGGTAGCGTCCCGGTCCTAGGCGATGCGCGTGCGTGATTATGTTTCGTTGATTTTTCGTCCGTTGAGGACACGTGATGTTGGGCTCTGGCCCTGTGAATTATTGTCGGTTTTCTATTTGTGAAAACAAAACCTTTGGGCTGTGACCCTGTTGATTTTTGGAAAGATAAGGATTTGAAAATCCTAAGTTGTTTTCTATCAAAACTCTCGATGGCATTTAAACGGTTTTATAAATTGTTTTCCCTTGATTTGTGACCTTTCGGTTTTAGAATATTTTACCAAACTCTTGCCTCGGGAAGTGCTTTTCGTTACGTTTGGATTTTTTGAGGATTCCTGGTTATTGTTATTCGTGGAATGTGAATTGTATGGCTCGTATTTTTGCACTTGTACTTGCACTAGCAAAACAGTGGAGTTTTGCTAACCCCCGAGTATTCGGGGGGTGGATGTCTATTTTTGCATTCAGGTTTTGGAGCATAGCACAGGGTCGGCACGAAGGATGATGAAAGATGAACGATACTAATCACACGAGGACCCGTTGATGTCGTATTAGTTTAATTGTACTTTATTTTCCGCTGTTATATTTTTCCCGTTATACGGGTGTGGTTGTATTTTGACCCCTGCGTGGGCATGAGTTGTATTCGAGTTGTATGTATTTATTGAAAGACCAAATCGGTCTACTGAGTCATTTTGCCTTGAAGGCATTGTCGAGATGTTAAATGTTGTTACCAGCCTGGTAGATCCTCGAGGAGAGGGTCTACGGCGTGTAATATCCCTGAGCGGATTCGGGGTGTTACAGAATGGTATCAGAGCTTAGGTTGTGGAAACCTAGGCTGTCGGGTCAGTGGTGTCTATTGAGTTTTGTCTTGTCGGATTATGTCTGACTAAGTCGTGTCGCGACGCGTCGTCTGAGTTTGTTGGTTGTGATTAGTATCGTGGGCGATCATCATCTTCGTGCGACCTGTGGCTGTAAGTCTCCCTTCTTTGTGTTGTGCCTCGTGTGACACGAGCTATTTTTATGATTATTTGTTAAGTGACGGAATCCTTTTATGAATTTTGATTTCGTGATATGTGGTTACTTGACTCTAATACTTCGTTCATATGAGGAGTAGTGTTGATGGATTGTGTAATATCCGCAAATTCGATTTCCGGTAATTTTCATTTTCCGGCGGAGGTCCGTTTCGACAACTCGCTTGTCACTGTTTTGGAATTCTGAACCTATTTTGTTCTTGGAGTTTCTCCGCTTAGACGGGTCTCGATGATGTTTTTACGTAATTTCATCTTGTGTTATATTTTGTCTCATGTGTATTTGTCTCTCGTTAAACTCGTTCGATTTCGTCATTTTCTTACTTTCATGAGCTCGTATGATTGAGTAGAGCATGTTGTGAGTTTCGGATTGTTAATCCGACGTTGTATCGTGATTTTCGGATGTTTGGGCCGTTTTTGTAATTTCCTAGAAGTTTAGGGAATTTGTCCCTTGTTCGACTTTGGTTGTGCACCTCAGATCTTTTTGGGGTTCCGTACTTCCATTTCGTGTTATTGTTGCCCAAATATCGATTCCTATTGCTTTTATTCTCTTTCCGGATCATTTTTCGTCATTTTTGGGACCCGAGGGGGGGTGTGGGCCGCGGCACAAGGATTGTGCGCCGCGGCGCACACATTACCCAGTTGTTGGCCAAGCGGTGTCTGTGTGCCGCGGCACAAGGTTTGTGAGCCGCGGCACACAAAGTAGTCGGTGTCGCGGCACACTTATCCGGCCGCGGCACACCGTGTGGCACTGCCGGTTAAAAGCCTCTGTCTGCGCGTGCCGGCACGATCCCGTGATGCGCGGCACATGCAGTCGAGCCGCGGCACACTCCGAATGAGCCGCGGCACAACGAGCGGTCGGCACCACCACCGGGCGCAATTTTTGGCCTGTCTGCGCAGCACGCTTTAGCTGAGCCGCGGCACACAATGCGGTCAGCGCTATAACTGTGCGTTTTCAGCGAGATTCGCACATTTTCTTCCTCCCTTCCACCGTGCGCGAGAGAGAGAGGGTTGAGAGGGGGATTTCTTCTCCATCCACTCTTTTAATTGTGTGTTTTTCTTCATCTTCCTTCGATCGTGTAGCTCGGATTGTGGATCTAGCACGTGTTCTTCGGATTATAGGGCTCGAATCTTCAAGAGGTGAGAACTCCTTTAACCCTAGAATGATTTTGGGGAGGGTTTGGTGGTGATCTTGTGTTTTAATCCGAATTAACCGATGTTGTTGTTAGATTTTGATAGTACTCTCGTGACCCTTGGTTTTCTTATTTTTGGTTGGGATGAAATCCCGTTGTTCTACCATTGACCGATTTCATTTCCTTATGCACTCTTGGTGTCCGATGAATTGTCCCAACGGGTAGAACTAGGAGTAATTTCTTCGTATTCATGATGTGAGATTGATTGTATATCATTATTGTGTTAGGGTCGGATTTGAGGGGATTGTTCGGACCGAAACCTATTCCTTCGTCGTCTCCTTCACACCGTATTACCAAGGCAAGTACCTCGATATACGAAGTGTAACTGCGTGAAATCATTGTTGTCGAAGTGTATGAGTTTATATGGATATATATATATGTATGTGTATATATATATATGTAATTATATATAGTTATATGTTAAATATATGTGTGTATATACGCATATTGATATATGTGTTTATGTCGGTGATCGACGAGTGTTGAATTCTAACAGTAGTTGACGTACTCAACTTGGATTGATGGATGATCTTTAGTCATTCATATAATATAGCAAGGTTATATATATCTATATATCTATATATATAAATATATATATATATTAGGTTGAGTCGCAACATAGCGATATAGGTGCGGTGTTGATTGGTTATGCTCGAATGCTATCGTGATTGAGTTGATTAATAACGTGCGTGTTACTGTCTACTTGTGTGGTTATGGACTGGCGGAGAAATTGTGTGACTTGATGTACCGAGTTGAAAATTGTGGTGACGTTTGTCCATGTGCGTGATGTCTGTGATAATGTGGATACTTGTTGTGAGAAACGTCGTATCCGGGAACCTCTGAGGGCGGGGCGTGCACTCCGGCCTGGTGTATGCTGCAATGTGCGGCTCCATATGGGTGGTGAACGCCGATGTCACCTAATGCGCGTGCAAGGGGCGGCTCTTGCGGGAGTGACGCCGGTGCGGTGACATGTTCAAGGAGCGGCCAACATGATGGAAGTGAACGCCGGTACACAGGTGCGCAAGGGAGGCGCCTGGCAGGCTTATTGGTTACGGGTATTTGAGTGATAGCTAAGACCCCGTTACCGAACGATGTTCGTATCTCAAATTCTTTCAACTCACTTTTAATGTTTGTCTTGATACAGACCGCAATCCGTGTTTTTGAAAGCTTGTTTCAAATTGTTTTTAAAGCGTTGGTATCAGGGTTAGTTAACCACAGAGGTTTGACGAAATCTCCGAGGGTTAATTAATCGGGGGTCTTGAGCAGGATATGTCGAATGAGAGTTCTGTACCTTTGATTGTATTGTGGTGTTATTCTGTGTATTGGGTCGAGGACCCTGTGGAATGTTGAGATGATTGGTTTCGTAATGATGTTATTTGGAATGGGTTGAGAACCCTGTGAGATGTTGTAATGATTTCGTTTGTGACGGTGTTCTATAAATTGGGTCGAGAACCCCAAATAAGTTGACTTGGTTTTTGTGTAATCGTTTCCATACGTTGGGTCAAGGACCCGAGAGTTTTTGAAATTATTTCCAAAAGTATTCCCATTCGATTTTAAAAACCCCTAAACGGCCCGAGTCAATAATAATGTTGCAAACTATCTTATCAAAATACTTTTCCTTTTACAAAAGGGATCTTCCTGACTCCTTGGGCTCGTTTAAAGTTTCTTGAATGTTATTTTCCGTAAGGAGAATATGACTATGTGATTACCTTTCACCTCGTGTATGCGAGTGTTATTCTGTGCTGACTGTGGGAATGTATGGTTTGTGTTAAGGCTTCACGGCGGTTGAATTTTGTGTTGTTCTTGTCAGATATCTTGTATATTATGTACTTGCACTAGCAAAATTCCGGTTGCTAACCCCGAGTTTTCGGGGTGGGTGCCTGTTATGCGCTCAGTTTTGGCGGCTCGGGAGCAATCACGGGATTGGCTTGGAAGGAGATGGAAGACGACGATGCTAATCACACCGTAGTCGAGTCTTTTCTTTTGTATCATTTTGGTCGGTATTTCTCTGTCGTTCGAGTATTCACCCTTGCATGGGTGTAATTATCATTTATTAAATTGAGTTGTCATTCTTTTCGTGTTCAAGTTTATTGTTGTCATTGTAATATGAATGTCGTTAGTTTCGAATTGGTTTATGACCTTGTCGGTCTGCTTTGTATTAAATTTTGACCCCGGTCGGTCAATCTTTGAGTAGTCTTTTGGAGTTTGCTTTGGTGGATCCTTGTGATAAGGGTCTACGGCGTGTGACATTCCCGGTCGTATTCTGGGGGTGTTACATTTATGGTATCGGAGCTTAGGTTTGCGAAAAACCTAGGCCGTTGGGTCAAGTCCATGTCTTGTGTAAGTCGCGCGCATCAGAGTTGTGATTAGTATCGTGGTTCCGACATCATCTTCCGGCAATCCGTGATGGTAAGCCTCCCGATCGTAAGTCCCCTTATATACGTATTTGATTACATTGTGCTAATATGCTTAATGTGAACTAGGAATTGGAACTTGTTGGTGATATTATCGTTTTAGGATATAACATGCGTATGCGATCCGAGTATAAATAGTTGCGTAGTATGCTTCGGAAGTCGAGCATGTTTATCTGTTTTGGTACTTTATTAGAATGAATTTACGAAAGATAATTTTATCCACCGCATGAGTATTTTAAGATGGTTTTTGTTATCTTGCAAACCGAGTTTTGATATTTTGGTCTTGCATATTTTGATAGTATTCTTATGACGGTATTTGATATTTCATAAATGACTTTTGTGAGTATTTGAGAATATTACCGACTTCGGCCTTTTTGGCATTTTGATCATTTTTTTTAAGGATTTTTAGCCTGGTGGGTTCGGCAGACGGCCCACGGCGTATAGTATCTCGAATATTTTAAAGCAATGCTTTGAAATTTTCTAACATTGTGTAAAGCCATGATTTAATACCGTCATGTTAAATGGTCACGTATCTCGGTGGAGAATTCTTTCGAATAAACATTTTTGAAGAAGAGGAAAGATTTTCAAAATTTTGATATTTGGGACTCAACATTTTTGAAATATTTCAAATTAGTTACGAATTAATTTTCGATTTCTTTTTTTTTTCTTTTATTCATCACTCGAAAATAATTTTTAGAGTCATTATGTAAACTTCCTCTTCCGAAATAAAAGACAATGTTTACAAGTCTTGGGCGCAACGTGACTAGCCCCTTTTTCAAAAATTTGTTTTCATTAAGTGCATACATATAATGATCGTCCTCGTCGAGGAACTCGAACTTGACTTCATAAAACTTTATGCTTTACGATATTACCGTTATTCTATAGATGTTAACTAAACCTTGCGTTGATAAGGGTGGTATCTTTATCGATTATTTGATAATCTTTGAATGGTACTATCTGTATTAGTATGTCGAGCCTTGGCGGACGTAAGTGTGATGATGGAAGTGGAAACGACAAGGTGGTTCGTACGACAACTATCCATGCTACAGTGAAGGAGTATCGAGATCAAACGATATCCTATGAAATCTCCTCAGTGGTCGAGCCCTCGAGCGAAGCCAAGAGACGGAGGACATCTGGGAAGTTTTTGGGCGGTGAAGAGTCTAAGGCTCCCAAGCCCTTACGTTATTCGAAGGCATCATCTTCGCGGTCGGGAGTGAACGCTGGAAATCCCAAACCAGCATCGGTGACTCGCGGTAAGAAGAGAAGATGTTTCAATCAGAATCGCTGTGACATGTTCGTGCAAATTGTCCCTCTCCACTCTTGACTTGTTACCGGTGTGGGTGTGAAGGTCATCGGGAGAAACACTGTGAGACAGTTTCCGAATTGGCAAAGAATGCCGCCCTGAGAGAGAGCAGAGCTAGTGACTGGAGAATGTCCCGAAACCCTATGTTTCCTTCTGAAGAGCCTAACATGGGAGGATGAATATTTTGCAATATGTCCTAATCGTTGCTGTTTTGAACAATCGTGACTTTGATCGTCCTTCATTTCATTGCTCTATGTTTCCAACTCTTGTTGTTCTAAGTTTGGGATCGAAATATCTTTTAGTATGGGGAAGTGTATTACCCGTACTTTCCTTGGTATTTTCGGCATTGTGTGATTTTTTCATTGTTGGTAATTCAATTATGATCCTCTCGACGATTTTAAACTATCTTGTTCTACTTAGCCTGCCGTCCTCCGAACGAATTTCGGAGCTGTTTTGTTAAATCCCGTGGATTATTGTAGTCCTTCCATATCTGAACTAAATCCTTGCAAATTTTGTTCGCAACTATTATTCCCATGCGTGTAATTAGCACTTCCGAATATGTTTTGAACTTGGATGCGGTTGGTCGAGCTCGAAACATGATTTTCAGGACGTCTGAACTATTTTGTGATTTTCTTAACTCTGGGAGCTTTGGTATCCTAATTCATACTCCTCCACCTCAACTTATCATGTTCCCATACAGTTTTATCGCCCCGACTCACGTACCATATGCTCGCTAGGTCAGTTCATCGTATTTCTGGAACCTTGCATTCGCGCTTTGCTCGTGATGATTTGGCGCTGAGCAAGTAGTTATTTCCTTGATTGTTCCGCCGCTCTCTATTTTAAGTTTCGGGACGAAACTTCTTTTAAGGAGGGTAGAATGTAATATCCGCAAATTCGATTTCCGGTAATTTTCATTTTCCGGCGGAGGTCCGTTTCGAAAACTCGCTTGTCACTGTTTTGAAATTCTGAACCTATTTTGTTCTTGGAGTTTCTCCGCTTAGACGGGTCTCGATGATGTTTTTACGTAATTTCATCTTGTGTTATATTTTGTCTCATGTGTATTTGTCTCTCGTTAAACTCATTCGATTTCGTCATTTTCTTACTTTCATGAGCTCGTATGATTGAGTAGAGCATGTTGTGAGTTTCGGATTGTTAATCCGACGTTGTATCGTGATTTTCGGATGTTTGGGCCGTTTTTGTAATTTCCTAGAAGTTTAGGGAATTTGTCCCTTGTTCGACTTTGGTTGTGCACCTCAGATCTTTTTGGGGTTCCGTACTTCCATTTCGTGTTATTGTTGCCCAAATATCGATTCCTATTGCTTTTATTCTCTTTCCGGATCATTTTTCGTCATTTTTGGGACCCGAGGGGGGGTGTGGGCCGCGGCACAAGGATTGTGCGCCATGGCGCACACATTACCTGATTGTTGGCCAAGCGGTGTCTGCCGTGTGCCGCGGCACAAGGTTTGTGAGCCGCGGCACAGTAGTCGATCTTGCGCGGCACACTTATCCGGCCGCGGCACACCGTGTGGCACTGCCGGTTAAAAGCCTCTGCCGCGTGCCCGGCCACGATCCGTGATGCCGCGGCACATGCCGAGTCGAGCCGCGGCACACTCCGAATGAGCCGCGGCAACGAGCGGTAAGCCGACCAGGCGCAATTTTTGGCCATGCCGCGGCACGCTTTAGCCGCGGCACACAATGCGGCCGCTATAATCAGTGCGTTTTCGCGAGATTCGCACATTTTTTTTTCCTCCCTTCCACCGTGCGAGAGAGAGAGGGTTGAGAGGGGGATTTCTTCTCCATCCACCCTTTTGATTGTGTGTTTTTCTTCATCTTCCTTCGATCGTGTAGCTCGGATTGTGGATCTAGCACGTGTTCTTCGGATTATAGGGCTCGAATCTTCAAGAGGTGAGAACTCCTTTAACCCTAGAATGATTTTGGGGAGGGTTTGGTGGTGATCTTGTGTTTTAATCCGAATTAACCGATGTTGTTGTTAGATTTTGATAGTACTCTCGTGACCCTTGGTTTTCTTATTTTTGGTTGGGATGAAATCCCGTTGTTCTACCATTGACCGATTTCATTTCCTTATGCACTCTTGGTGTCCGATGAATTGTCCCAACGGGTAGAACTAGGAGTAATTTCTTCGTATTCATGATGTGAGATTGATTGTATATCATTATTATGTTAGGGTCGGATTTGAGGGGATTGTTCGGACCGAAACCTATTCCTTCGTCGTCTCCTTCACGCCGTATTACCAAGGCAAGTACCTCGATATACGAAGTGTAACTGCGTGAAATCATTGTTGTCGAAGTGTATGAGTTTATATGGATATATATATATATATATATGTATGTGTATATATATATATATGTAATTATATATAGTTATATGTTAAATATATGTGTGTATATACGCATATTGATATATGTGTTTATGTCGGTGATCGACGAGTGTTGAATTCTAACAGTAGTTGACGTACTCAACTTGGATTGATGGATGATCTTTAGTCATTCATATAATATAGCAAGGTTATATATATCTATATATCTATATATATAAATATATATATATATATATTAGGTTGAGTCGCAACATAGCGATATAGGTGCGGTGTTGATTGGTTATGGTCGAATGCTATCGTGATTGAGTTGATTAATAACGTGCGTGTTACTGTCTACTTGTGTGGTTATGGACTGGCGGAGAAATTGTGTGACTTGATGTACCGAGTTGAAAATTGTGGTGACGTTTGTCCATGTGCGTGATGTCTGTGATAATGTGGATACTTGTTGTGAGAAACGTCGTATCCGGGAACCTCTCGAGGCGGGCGTGCACTCGGCCGGTGTATCTTGCAATGTGCGGCTCCATATGGGTGGTGAACGCCGATGTCACCTAATGCGCGTGCAAGGCGGCTCTTGCGGGAGTGGCCGGTGCGGTGACATGTTCAAGGAGCGGCCAACATGATGGAAGTGAACGCCGGTACAGTGCGCAAGGCGCTGGCGAGCTTATTGGTTACGGGTATTTGAGTGATAGCTAAGACCCCGTTCTGCGAACGATGTTCGTATCTCAAATTCTTTCAACTCACTTTTAATGTTTGTCTTGATACGCACCGCAATCCGTGTTTTTGAAAGCTTGTTTCAAATTGTTTTTAAAGCGTTGGTATCGGGGTTAGTTAACCACGGAGGTTTGTGAAATCTCAGGGTTAATGTCGGGGTCTTGAGCGGGATATGTCGAATGAGAGTTACGTACCTTTGATTGTATTGTGGTGTTATTCGTGTATTGGGTCGAGGACCCCGTGGAATGTTGAGATGATTGGTTTCGTGATGATGTTATTTGGAATGGGTTGAGAACCCTGTGAGATGTTGTAATGATTTCGTTTGTGACGGTGTTCTATAAATTGGGTCGAGAACCCCAAATAAGTTGACTTGGTTTTTGTGTAATCGTTTCCATACGTTGGGTCAAGGACCCGAGAGTTTTTGAAATTATTTCCAAAAGTATTCCCATTCGATTTTAAAAACCCCTAAACGGCCCGAGTCAATAATAATGTTGCAAACTATCTTATCAAAATACTTTTCCTTTTACAAAAGGGATCTTCCTGACTCCTTGGGCTCGTTTAAAGTTTCTTGAATGTTATTTTCCGTAAGGAGAATATGACTATGTGATTACCTTTCACCTCGTGTATGCGAGTGTTATTCTGTGCTGACTGTGGGAATGTATGGTTTGTGTTAAGGCTTCACGGCGGTTGAATTTTGTGTTGTTACTGTTCGTATATCTTGTATATTATGTACTTGCACTAGCAAAATTCCGGTTGCTAACCCCGAGTTTTCGGGGTGGGTGCTGTTATGCGCTCGAGTTTTGGCAGCTCGGGAGCAGTCACGGGATTGGCTTGGAAGGAGATGGAAGACGACGATGCTAATCACACCAGAGTCAGAGTCTTTTCTTTTGTATCATTT
Organism: Orobanche coerulescens; assembly: GCA_033398695.1. Lineage (NCBI taxonomy): Eukaryota > Viridiplantae > Streptophyta > Magnoliopsida > Lamiales > Orobanchaceae > Orobanche > Orobanche coerulescens. Next base: position 179,664,068 of record CM065808.1, read on the forward strand.
TGGTCGGTATTTCTCTGTCGTTCGAGTATTCACCCTTGCATGGGTGTAATTATCATTTATTAAATTGAGTTGTCATTCTTTTCTGTGTTCAAGTTTATTGTTGTCATTGTAATATGAATGTCGTTAGTTTCTGAATTGGTTTATGACCTTGTCGGTCTGCTTTGTATTAAATTTTGACCCCGGTCGGTCAATCTTTGAGTAGTCTTTTGGAGTTTAGCCTGGTGGATCCTTGTGATAAGGGTCTACGGCGTGTGACATTCCCGGTCGTATTCTGGGGGTGTTACAGATTGTGCATGTTTGACTTTATTTCTTTTATCCGCTGCGTGAGTTCCTTTGTAATGACTTTCGGTATTTTACCGACTGAGTTTTATTTCGAAAACCGATTCCCTTAACCGAGTTTTTGGCATTATGGCCTTGATCGTTTTGGCGAAATTCTTATGACGGTATTTAGCATTTTGTAAATGGCTTCTGTGAGTTTTTGAAATATTACCGTCATCGGCCTTTTTTGGCATTTTTGTAAATGGTTTTATCCTGGTGGGTTCTGGCGTGGGACCCACGGCGCTATAAAGTTTTGTGTAATTACCTGAAATTTTTGGGCATTCTAGCCTTTTTGGCATTGTCCTTTTTCTTTGGCATTGAATTATTTTCGAAAACTTGAGTATCTTAGAAATAAATTTCGAGACGTACGTTTAAAATCAATTGTTTTCTCGCGGTACTTCCAGGGTGCCACAATATGTTTCAAAATTCTTCTACCTCGAGGACCAAAATGTTTTGAGATATTTTCAATGTTTCATAAACACTTTTACTTAGACCCGAGGGTCGAATATTCTGAAAGCTTTTCACTAAAATAAAGTGTCCTCATTTTTATCAAATGCGAAATGGTTTTCCAAAGTCTCGATAATGATGTTTCACGTTTTTACTTTTTTTTGGAAATGTGATACTCAAGATCGAATTTGTTTTTCTAAATTATTTTCCGAATGAGGTTTTCGTTTTTAAAACCTATCCATTCCCGTTTGAGGGCCGGGTATGTATGTATGATGTTGGCTTTGTCGCTATGATGTTAACTCCCGAATATGATCGAGTTGGTGGCATGAACGTTGAGGCGTTGCCACGTATTTGTTGTACTAGCCCTCCGTGAGAGGTGTGAACCGGTACTTAATGGTTGTCGTCTCGTGGTGGATTGCGTGTCCCACGAGTGTGAGATGTTGAAGCTTGGGTTTGTACGTTGGTGTACATATGTGATTGTTTCATGATGTTTGTATTACGTCTTTGGTTATCGTTCGGGCCATTGAGATCGCCAAACGATACGTCGTTGTTGTAGTGTTTGTGTGTGTATTACTTTACGATGGTAATCGTTGTATATGATATGTGTTAGGATTCCTTGTTGTCTTTGAGTAGGCATCTCCGGTATGTTGTTTTGCGGAGTTATGTTACATAGTATCTATCATTTGTATTATCGTTATGCCCACCCGAGGAATTTCAACAGTGATGAGCATCGGGAATGTACGTGCAATTTGTCCTTCTCGTCAAGAACACATTTCGAGTGTGGACTCGAGGTCACGAATTGATTTTGCGAATTGGCTACGAGACTTTCGGAGTTCGCGCTTGACACGAGATATCGAATCGGCTTTGAGAGGCCTTTGAAGGATGTTTCTGTCGATTGCCTGTTGTGTCGTCTCCTTGATTTCGTTATTGTGAGTATCGGGGACGACCTTCTTTTATAAGAGGTCGAATGTAATACCCGTATTGTTTTTGGACTTCTTCATTTTCTCTTTCTCCAGTCTATCGATTCGCTCGTGTTCGTTGATACTGTCTGAACTTGTTTTGTATTTCGGGTTCATCATTCGAACGAGCTGTGATCTTGTTTTGGGTCGACCTGGTATCGCTGTGACTTTTCCGAGTTCGGTTCGATTCTTGTGAACCTTGTTCGGAAGTAACATCTTTTGGTTCTACTAGTTCTTTTATTCAAAGTGGATCGGATTTGGAACTTCTGTATTTTCGACTCTGTCGACTCGTTTATGTTCATTGACGTTTTCTGAGCTTGTCCTGCCCCTTGCTTTTGTTGATCGAATGAGGGTGGTATTATTTCGGAATTACTCGTTCGTCGTTGTGACTTTTCAATTGTTATTCCCTTTCCTGTGGGTCTTATGCGAGTGTGCATCTTGTTGTTTTCACCGGATCATGTTTTGTCTCGAGTCGAGATGTGAACCTCGGAGTTGTCGGTTGAACCTTATTGTTCTTCGTGATCCGAACATGATCGTTCGATTTTTGTTGTCTCGATCTTTGTGGTTCGATCGTTTGATTGTTCAGATTTTGTTGATCTCGTTTCGTGATTGTTGAACATTCAGACTCCTTCGAAATTCCCTTAAGTTCGGGAAATTAGTCTCGTTTTCGATCTTCCAACCCTTGGGCGGTGGAATTCCGTATTTGTTCGGCGTGTGGCTCATGTTTTGATTGATATACCGTTGGGTTGGTCAATCGTATTGATTTTCGTTGGATGTGTTTTGTGATTGTTCGGATAATCGACTTGATTGTATTATCTGTTTGATGACGCTTGTCACTTGTTGACTTTATTATGTTCCTAACGGCGACGTTGTATTGGTCGTCGTGGAGCGTGTTTTCACGCCGTATGTCTCTTTGCGTTTCTTGCAGCATTTCGCCGTCGGGCGCGAGTTTTCGGTTTTTTGCGTATCTCGTCGAGTTTTCCTGGCAGGGTATATTTCTTCCCCCTACTTGTTTTAAGTTTCGGGTCGAAACTTCTTTTAAGGAGGGTAGAATGTAATATCCGCAATTTCGAATTTCGGTAATTTTCTTTTTTTCAGCGGAAGTCCGTTTTGACGACTCGCTCATGACCGTTTCGTCATTTCGAGAATGATTAATTCTGCACTTTTTGTCATCCGAGTTCGTTTCGGTGTCGTTTTGTTGAGTTCCGTGCTTTTTAGCGACTTTTCCGCACTTGAGCTCGATTCTTGCGAATCTCGTCCGAAACTGTTGTTTGAGTTTCGCAAGTTCATTTAATGTTATTATTCATGTTGCGAGCTTTGGTTGGTGTTTCGATCACGTATCGTGATTTTCGGACGTTTTGGGCCATTTTTGTAATTTCCCAAAGTTTGGGGTAATTACTTAGTTGTCGAATTCCGACACTTCGGATGGTCGGAATCGTGTGTTCTCTTAGTGCTTGGATTCGTCTTTGCGAGTACTTCAGAATCGTATCTTCGATTTTTACTCGTGTTCGGGTTTGGGGTCGTCAAGCCGTCGGAGTGTACGGCGAGTCACGGCCGGGCAGGGCTGGCTTTGCCGAGTTACGGCCGTAAGGTGTGCGAGTTACGGCCGTAAGCGTGATCGAATGCGGCCGTCTGGCTGGGCGGATTTTGTGAAGGCCGATTCTGGCCGTAAGTAAGGTGTGCAGTTCTGGCCGTAAGTGTCCATTTAGTCTTTGGGCAAATTTTTGTGAATGCGATTCTGGCCGTAAGGCTTGCCGAGTACGGCCGTAAGGGACCGAGTTACGGCCGTAAGGCTGCCGATTCTGGCCAGTAACCTGCCGGCTATATATAGCCTGGCTCGGCGATTTCATTTTCCACGCGATTTTTCTTCCTTTTTCGTACGCGACGGAGGCTCGGGAAATCGAGTTCTTGGCCGATTCTAATCATTTCCAAGGCATTTTGGAAGATTCTTGTGGATTATATCATCATCCAATCCGTGTTCTTCGTCAAATCAAGGTATATTCTTGATTTTCCTTCAAGTTGACTTTTTGGAGAAATTGTTCTTAATTTCGTTTCTAATCCGATTTTGATACATCGATTGGTGTAGTATGATGTTTTAATCGTGTTCTATGGGTTGTATATCCATATATCGAGTTTGTTTAACTCGATTGACGATTCGAGTGTTCTTGGGAATTATTGAACATTTAGTGTTCGATTAAATGTCCCAATGAGTTTCCCTTCGATAGTTTGTTGGGATTTCCGTTGTTTTGGCCTTGATTCTCGTCGTAACCATGTGTTATTGTTCCTTCCGGAGGTTTATAGGTGTTCGAGGATTCCGATGTTGAATCCCGTTTGGTGATTGATGATTCGTGTGGTGTTATTCTCGTAATACTCGTGGTGCTATCACGTTCTTGATATTGTTCGGGGGTTCGGAGCTATTCGACCGCGTCCTATCCGTCGTCTTATTGCGATCGTGATTTCGAGGCAAGTACCTTGCCCATACTATTCTTGTTTTATGGATATGATAATTAGTGATCGTCTAAATGTGGTTGTTTGGTCGTTTGAATTGAACTTTCAAAAGATTCGGTTTAGCCTTGTTAAAGGCTTGCTTTCAAAACGCGTGTGTTTTGTGAATGGCGTGGTTTGTGAATAACTATGCGAATTCTATGTATATGCTTGGTGTTAATGTTGCACTTGGCATTGTGTGTGAACGTATATTATTTCATTTCGGTGTGTTGTGGATTGACGTGGTGTTTTGCTAAGTGTTTGATGCCTCTGGGCGAATTATTTGAATATCCTTGATGTGATATGTTATTTGTGTGAATGTGTGGATATGGTTGAAGGTCTACGGTGACACATGGCACGTGATCATGTGGTCAGGATGCAACAAGTGATTGATCCAATCGTGAGAGCCTGAGATAATCTACGGTGGCACATGGCATGCGATCATGTGGCCAGGATGCAACAAGCGATTGATCCAACCGTGAGATGTGTGTGATTTGTTTCGCTAGCCAGCTCGGGAGGGTCCTTCGAGGCCTCGAGTGGGATGTCAGTGGTAGCGTCCCGGTCCTAGGCGATGCGCGTGCGTGATTATGTTTTGTTGATTTTTCGTCCGTTGAGGACACGTGATGTTGGGCTCTGGCCCTGTGAATTATTGTCGGTTTTCTATTTGTGAAAACAAAACCTTTGGGCTGTGACCTTGTTGATTTTTGGAAAGATAAGGATTTGAACATCCTAAGTTGTTTTCTATCAAAACTCTCGATGGCATTTAAACGGTTTTATAAATTGTTTTCCCTTGATTTGTGACCTTTCGGTTTTAGAATATTTTACCAAACTCTTGCCTCGGGAAGTGCTTTTCGTTACGTTTGGATTTTTTTTGAGGATTCCTGGTTATTGTTATTCGTGGAATGTGAATTGTATGGCTCGTATTTTTGCACTTGTACTTGCACTAGCAAAACAGTGGAGTTTTGCTAACCCCCGAGTATTCGGGGGGTGGATGTCTATTTTTGCATTCAGGTTTTGGAGCATAGCACAGGATCGGCACGAAGGATGATGAAAGATGAACGATACTAATCACACGAGGACCCGTTGATGTCGTATTAGTTTAATTGTACTTTATTTTCCCGCTGTTATATTTTTCCCGTTGTACGGGTGTGGTTGTATTTTGACCCCTGCGTGGGCATGAGTTGTATTCGAGTTGTATGTATTTATTGAAAGACCAAATCGGTCTACTGAGTCATTTTGCCTTGAAGGCATTGTCGAGATGTTAAATGTTGTTACCAGCCTGGTAGATCCTCGAGGAGAGGGTCTACGGCGTGTAATATCCCTGAGCGGATTGGGGGTGTTACAGAATGGTATCAGAGCTTAGGTTGTGGAAACCTAGGCTGTCGGGTCAGTGGTGTCTATTGAGTTTTGTCTTGTCGGATTATGTCTGACTAAGTCGTGTCGCGACGCGTCGTTTGAGTTTGTTGGTTGTGATTAGTATCGTGGGCGATCATCATCTTCGTGCGACCTGTGGCTGTAAGTCTCCCTTCTTTGTGTTGTGCCTCGTGTGACACGAGCTATTTTTATGATTATTTGTTAAGTGACGGAATCCTTTTATGAATTTTGATTTCGTGATATGTGGTTACTTGACTCTAATACTTCGTTCATATGAGGAGTAGTGTTGATGGATTGTGCATGTTTGACTTTATTTCTTTTATCCGCTGCGTGAGTTCCTTTGTAATGACTTTCGGTATTTTACCAACTGAGTTTTATTTCGAAAACCGATTCCCTTAACCGAGTTTTTGGCATTATGGCCTTGATCGTTTTGGCGAAATTCTTATGACGGTATTTAGCATTTTGTAAATGGCTTCTGTGAGTTTTTGAAATATTACCATCATCGGCCTTTTTTGGCATTTTTGTAAATGGTTTTATCCTGGTGGGTTCCGGCGTGGGACCCACGGCGCTATAAAGTTTTGTGTAATTACCTGAAATTTTTGGGCATTCTAGCCTTTTTGGCATCGTCCTTTTTCTTTGGCATTAAATTATTTTCGAAAACTTGAGTATCTTAGAAATAAATTTCGAGACGTACGTTTAAAATCAATTGTTTTCTCGCGGTACTTCCAGGGTGCCACAATATGTTTCAAAATTCTTCTACCTCGAGGACCAAAATGTTTTGAGATATTTTCAATGTTTCATAAACACTTTTACTTAGACCCGAGGGTCGAATATTCTGAAAGCTTTTCACTAAAATAAAGTGTCCTCATTTTTATCAAATGCGAAATGGTTTTCCAAAGTCTCGATAATGATGTTTCACGTTATTACTTTTTTTTGGAAATGTGATACTCAAGATCGACCGGTGTTTTTCTAAATTATTTTCCGAATGAGGTTTTCGTTTTTAAAACCTATCCATTCCCGTTTGAGGGCTGGGTATGTATGTATGATGTTGGCTTTGTCGCTATGATGTTAACTCCCGAATATGATCGAGTTGGTGGCATGAACGTTGAGGCGTTGCCACGTATTTGTTGTACTAGCCCTCTGTGAGAGGTGTGAACTGGTACTTAATGGTTGTCGTCTCGTGGTGGATTGCGTGTCCCACGAGTGTGAGATGTTGAAGCTTGGGTTTGTACGTTGGTGTACATATGTGATTGTTTCATGATGTTTGTATTACGTCTTTGGTTATCGTTCGCCATTGAGATCGCCAAACGATACCGTCGTTGTTGTAGTGTTTGTGTGTGTATTACTTTACGATGGTAATCGTTGTATATGATATATGTTAGGATTCCTTGTTGTCTTTGAGTTGGCATCTCGGTATGTTGTTTTGCGGTGTTATGTTCCATTGTATCTAGCATTTGTATTTTCGGTATGCCGAGCCGAGGCATTTCAACCGTGATGTCGGGGAATGTACGTGCAATTTGTCCTTCTCGTCAAGAACACATTTCGAGTGTGGACTCGAGGGTCACCGAATTGATTTTGCGAATTGGCTACGAGACTTTCGGAGTTCGCGCTTCAAAGACAGATATCGAATCGGCTTTGAGAGGCCTTTGAAGGATGTTTCGCCGATTGCACTGTTGTGTCGTCTCCTTGATTTCGTTATTTTGAGTATCGGGACGACCTTCTTTTATAAGAGGTCGAATGTAATACCCGTATTGTTTTGGACTTCTTCATTTTCTCTTTCTCCAGTCTATCGATTCGTTCGTGTTCGTTGATCTTATCGAACTTGTTTTGTATTTCGGGTTCATCATTCGAGCAGTGTGATCTTGTTTTGGGTCGACACAGTATCATTGTGACTTTTCCGAGTTCGGTTCGATTCTTGTGAACCTTGTTCGGAAGTAACATCTTTTGGTTCTACTAGTTCTTTTATTCAAAGTGGATCGGATTTGGAACTTCGTATTTTCGACTGGCCGACTCGCTTATGTTCATTGACGTTTTACGAGCTTGTCCCGCCTTGCTTTTGTTGATCGAACGAGGGTGGTATTATTTCGAATTACTCGTTCGTCGTTGTGACTTTTCAATTGTTATTCCCTTTCCTGTGGGTCTTATGCGAGTGTGCATCTTGTTGTTTTCACCGGATCATGTTTTGTCTCGAGTCGAGATGTGAACCTCGGAGTTGTCGGTTGAACCTTATTGTTCTTCGTGATCCGAACATGATCGTTCGATTTTTGTTGTCTCGATCTTTGTGGTTCGATCGTTTGATTGTTCAGTTTTTGTTGATCTCGTTTCGTGATTGTTGAACATTCAGACTCCTTCGAAATTCCCTTAAGTTCGGGAAATTAGTCTCGTTTTCGATCTTCCAACCCTTGGGCGGTGGAATTCCGTATTTGTTCGGCGTGTGGCTCATGTTTTGATTGATATACCGTTGGGTTAGTCAATCGTATTGATTTTCGTTGGATGTGTTTTGTGATTGTTCGGATAATCGACTTGATTGTATTATCTGTTTCATGACGCTTGTCACTTGTTGACTTTATTGTGTTCCTAACGGCGACGTTGTATTGGTCGTCGTGGAGCGTGTTTTCACGCCGTATGTCTCTTTGCGTTTCTTGCAGCATTTCGCCGTCGGGCGCGAGTTTTCGGTTTTTTGCGTATCTCGTCGAGTTTTCCTGGCAGGGTATATTTCTTCCCCCTACTTGTTTTAAGTTTCGGGACGAAACTTCTTTTAAGGAGGGTAGAATGTAATATCCGCAATTTCGAATTTCGGTAATTTTCTTTTTTTCGGCGGAAGTCCGTTTTGATGACTCGCTCATGACCATTTCGTCATTTCGAGAATGATTAATTCTGCACTTTTTGTCATCCGAGTTCGTTTCGGTGTCGTTTTGTTGAGTTTCGTGCTTTTTAGCGACTTTTCCGCACTTGAGCTCGATTCTTGCGAATCTCGTCTAAATCAGCTGTTGTTTGAGTTTCTCGCAAGTTCATTTAATGTTATTATTCATGTTGCGAGCTTTGGTTCGGTGTTTCGATCACGTATCGTGATTTTGGACGCTTTGGGCCATTTTTGTAATTTCCCAAAGTTTGGGGTAATTACTTAGTTGTCGAATTCCGACACTTGGATGGTCGGAATCGTGTGTTCTCTTAGTGCTTGGATTCGTCTTTGCGAGTACTTGTGCTTGTATCTTCGATTTTTACTCGAGTTCGGGTTTTGGTGTCGTCCGCCGTCGGAGTGGCCACGCCGAGTCACGGCAGTGGCCTGCTTTGGCCGAGTTACGGCCGTAAGGTGCCGATTCTACGGCCGTAAGGTGTGCGAGTTACGGCCGTAAGCGTGATCGGCAATGCCGTCACGAGCTGGCGGATTTTGACGGCCGATTCTGGCCGTAAGGTGTGTGCGATTCTGGCCGTAAGTGTCCATTTGGTCTTTGGCGATTTTTGACGAATGCGATTCTGGCCGTAAGGCTGCCGAGTATGGTATGAGGGACCGAGTTACGGACGTAAGGCTGCCGATTCTGGCCAGTAACCTGCCGGCTATATATAGCCCGGCTCGGCAGATTTCATTTTCCACGCAATTTTCTTCCTTTTTCGGCGTCGCGACGGAGGCTCGAAATTGAGTTCTTGGCCGATTCTAATCATTTCCAAGGCATTTTGGAAGATTCTTGTGGATTATATCATCATCCAATCCGTGTTCTTCGTCAAATCAAGGTATATTCTTGATTTTCCTTCAAGTTGACTTTTTGGAGAAATTGTTCTTGATTTCGTTTCTAATCCGATTTTGATACATCGATTGGTGTAGTATGATGTTTTTAATCGTGTTCTATGGGTTGTATATCCATATATCGAGTTTGTTTAACTCGATTGACGATTCGAGTGTTCTTGGGAATTATTGAACATTTAGTGTTCGATTAAATGTCCCAATGAGTTTCCCTTCGATAGTTTGTTGGGATTTCCGTTGTTTTGGCCTTGATTCTCGTCGTAACCATGTGTTATTGTTCCTTCCGGAGGTTTATAGGTGTTCTAGGATTCCGATGTTGAATCCCGTTTGGTGATTGATGATTCGTGTGGTTTTATTCTCGTAATACTCGTGGTGCTATCACGTTCTTGATATTGTTCGGGGGTTCGGAGCTATTCGACCGCGTCCTATCTGTCGTCTTATTGCGATCGTGATTTCGAGGCAAGTACCTTTCCCATACTATTCTTGTTTTATGGATATGATAATTAGTGATCGTCTAAATGTGGTTGTTTGGTCGTTTGAATTGAACTTTCAAAAGATTCGGTTTAGCCTTGTTAAAGGCTTGCTTTCGAAACGCGTGTGTTTTGTGAATGGCGTGGTTTGTGAATAACTATGCGAATTCTATGTATATGCTTGGTGTTAATGTTGCACTTGGCATTGTGTGTGAACGTATATTATTTCATTTCGGTGTGTTGTGGATTGACGTGGTGTTTTGCTAAGTGTTTGATGCCTCTGGGCGAATTATTTGAATATCCTTGATGTGATATGTTATTTGTGTGAATGTGTGGATATGGTTGAAGGTCTACGGTGACACATGGCACGTGATCATGTGGTCAGGATGCAACAAGTGATTGATCCAATCGTGAGAGCCTGAGATAATCTACGGTGGCACATGGCATGCGATCATGTGGCCAGGATGCAACAAGCGATTGATCCGACCGTGAGATGTGTGTGATTTGTTTCGCTAGCCAGCTCGGGAGGGTCCTTCGAGGCCTCGAGTGGGATGTCGGTGGTAGCATCCCGGTCCTAGGCGATGCGCATGCGTGATTATGTTTCGTTGATTTTTCGTCCATTGAGGACACGTGATGTTGGGCTCTGGCCCTGTGAATTATTGTCGGTTTTCTATTTGTGAAAACAAAACCTTTGGGCTGTGACCCTGTTGATTTTTGTAAAGATAAGGATTTGAAAATCCTAAGTTGTTTTCTATCAAAACTCTCGATGGCATTTAAACGGTTTTATAAATTGTTTTCCCTTGATTTGTGACCTTTCGGTTTTAGAATATTTTACCAAACTCTTGCCTCGGGAAGTGCTTTTCGTTACGTTTGGATTTTTTTTTGAGGATTCCTGGTTATTGTTATTCGTGGAATGTGAATTGTATGGCTCGTATTTTTGCACTTGTACTTGCACTAGCAAAACAGTGGAGTTTTGCTAACTCCCGAGTATTCGGGGGGTGGATGTCTATTTTTGCATTCAGGTTTTGGAGCATAGCACAGGGTCGGCACGAAGGATGATGAAAAATGAACGATACTAATCACACGAGGACCCGTTGATGTCGTATTAGTTTAATTGTACTTTATTTTCCGCTGTTATATTTTTCCCGTTGTACGGGTGTGGTTGTATTTTGACCCCTGCGTGGGCATGAGTTGTATTCGAGTTGTATGTATTTATTGAAAGACCAAATCGGTCTACTGAGTCATTTTGCCTTGAAGGCATTGTCGAGATGTTAAATGTTGTTACCAGCCTGGTAGATCCTCGAGGAGAGGGTCTACGGCGTGTAATATCCCTGAGCGGATTGGGGGTGTTACAGTTCGAGCCTCACTGGCTCAATCAGTTTATAAACAAGCAATTATTATAAGTCAAGAAATCTACTACAAACATAATGTCACATAAAACATTTTCATAACAAGTATACTTTACTTTCTGAATAAAGTTCCATCGCCCATTGCGTGGAACAAAGTCCTGCCCATTACCAACTCTCAACTGTATTGGAACAAAATGAACTTGTAAGACATGTTGCATCTTGAATAAACATACATATTTACATCTTGCAGATAGTTAACATGTACACGAGGCTATATATATATATATATATATATATATATATATATATGTATATATATGTATATGTAAATCTTGGGTGCTGCCAAAATCCGCCCTTGAATTCGGGTGAAGTCAGTGCTGATTGAAACTCCAGCAGCTACTAAAAGAGAGTCAGCAACTAATTAAAAGGTCAGACAAGAAAAATAATTGCACATAATTAAAAGCCTCGCTGTAAGGCGCTCACCCTCTCCTGCGGCTTTTGATGAGATTTTCTACAAGCGAAGCTCTCTGAATACTGGACAACGCCTTGGTGCAACGTTGTAAGGAAACCAACGAGCATAGCTATTAAAAAGAAGAGAAAAGAATCCAAGATGAATATAGTGACACCAAATTAAGAGGATAATAATTTTTTAGTGTTATTTTAGTAAGTATTAAACCTCAATAGGTATGTAAATGGGGCGCTTTGGTTTCTCGGTATTCATACAAGGGTTGTCCATCTGAGTACTTCAGTCGTACATTATGATGATTAACAAAGTAGTCATAAACAGTTGCATTTATTTCCTGTGCTTCACTTGACCCACCTCTTCCTTGTCTCAATGAAAAGATGCAAACAAGTAAATTCATTAGAATTACTGATACATTCATTGTTGGTTCATACCCGATATCTTGCATGGTAGAAACTCACGTTTGTTCCTTGCATCGCAAATCACTCAAACCAGAAATCTTGTACTCCAGATTAGTATTAGTAGCCTTGATCCTTAGATTCTTCAATATTTTTTTCGTCTTTTTTTCCATTAGTTAGGAGTTTGCAAGAAGATGGAACACCAGATATGTACACACACTACCACCACTACCAAGAATGAGCAACAATTGGATTACCCTAACCCAATCAATACGATTAGGATGATCGACTTTTTGGTTCATAAGTAGAAAATCAGTCACTGGCCCTGGCTTAACAATCATCGTGGTCGAAACATCTGTGCAAGGCAAAAGGAGAGTGTTTCAATAATATATATTTATATAATGATATGAACAATCAACAATTTTGCAACAAAAAAAAGAGTGAATAGATCACCCATGTTCAGAGAAAGACCACCCTGTGTGGCCCTGCAACTCGAATGAAACCCCCTGCAACCAACTACACCACCACCCAAGTCCACAAAGTTTCTTGGCTCATTATGGAAAAACAACTGCTAGACTAGAAGACAACCCCTATGGTACAAAAGAATGTCAGTGAACCTCAAAAACCACCTGCCCAAAGAAAGGAATAAAAAAGAACATTCGACAAGGAAACTAACTTTTGCGCGGCATTCTGTCTCAGCATATTGTCAAGCACTCTCACAGCTTCCTGAAAATGCTCGGAATCTTGCCCACGAAGCGCATTTACAATAGTCTGCATTGGGATTTTCGTGGCAAAGTTTATCGCCACCGTGTACGTCCTGGAATAAGGCTGCCTACGTGATCTTTTCCGATCACTTTCGCCCGGGCTACCTGTAATATCCGGGGATAATTTTTTTTCGTGTTACTGTTGAGTTGTACGTATTCATTTGGAATTGTACAAGTGTTGTTGTTTTGGACTGATACAATGTATATTGTATTAGAATATTTCGGGATCGAAATATTATACTTGTCGTCGGGTTAGTTTCGTCGTTTGAATGTTGGTTGGAGAGTTTGGATTTTTGGCTAAGTACACTAGCCTTAACGTACGCTACATGTGTAGACTTACGTACGTTATGGGTTGAGTATTACGTACGTTATGCCTGTAAGGTTACGTACGTAATGCTTGGTAGGTGGCAGGAACCTTCCTCGTAGTCACTTTCGGCCGGTGGGTCCCGAGCATCTTCCGATCGGATCTCACTATTGCAGTCAATGGACCCTTACGTACGTTAAGAGGTGAGCTCTACGTACGTAATGTAGGTCTTGTTAACGTACGTAATAAGTTCTTGTTTACGTACATTAAGGCCTTTGTATTTTAGTCCAGTTAGTTCTGGATTTTTCATTACGTATGTTAATGTCATGGCATAGCGCACGTAATGTCTCTTATGTACGTTAACCGTAGTGTATAACGTACGTAATGAGTTTGTCAGTCTATTTATGTTGACTTCGTATTTCATTTCCTCACGAACCAAAATGCAATTTCTCTCCCTAGAATCGTCCGTTTAGACTTGTTATTGATGTTTAGCACCTTCCAGCTCGATCTTGATCATCCTAGCTTGGATTGAAGCTTGAAGTTGGAAGCTTGTTGGTGCTCCTTTGGTGTTTGGAGGCTTCTTCTTGTTCTTCTTTGGTAAGTTCCCTCAATCTCTTGTTCTTCAAGTGATTTTTGAGTTTTTGTTGTTGTTTTCTTCGGGTATTGTTTGATTAATGGAGTATATCATGATTCTTCATGGTTTTGATAAACTTTTGATGAAGAATATGATAGCATTACTTGAGTTGGATTATGTTCTTGATGTTTTAGATTGTTTGGAGGTTTTTAATTATGTCTAGGAAGGATTATGTTAAGATTGTTATATGATTAACATAGCCTTGAGATGATTATTGTTGGTGGTGGTGTTCTTGAAAGATTTTAACCATTTTAGTAAGGATTTATGATGATTTAGGAGGTGATTATCATAATTTGGAAATGGTTGAGTGAATCTTGTTGTTTAATCCGAATTCATGATGTATTGATGAAGTATTTTTGTTTCAAACATCATGATTATTGAGTTGATGATGTTCTTGGGGTGATAATGATAATATTGATAATATTATCATTGTAGGAGGATCAATTTGATGATATTGGTGATATTATCATTTTGAGATGATTGTTTTGATGATTGTTCTTAAGTGAATCATGTTGTATGGACTTCACAAGTGTTAAGAACGTAATGATCATGTTAATTGATCATAGAGGTGTTGGAGGATGTTAGAATTCATAGTTGAGAACTATGATATTCGTTCGTGCGGTGTGATCGATTCGTGTTTGAATCAGGCTTTGTTCTTGTCGTTGTTTTCTATTGATTTTGTATTTTTGAATGAATCGTTTTCATTCAAGGTTGTTCGAGTGTTTATGATCGTCGGGAGGCGCCATTCATCATTTCGTGCCAGGACGTTGATCGTGGAAGGACTTGCTCGCCTTCGATTTGAGGCAAGTTTTATACTTGTACTGGTCAATGAGATTAATGTTATCATATATGTGTATGAATGTATTGTATCATTTCGAGACTTAGTCCTTCGTGATTTGTTGATATTCGGGAATTGGTTGATGCAATACCCTTCGGTGATTATGCCAGATATGATTGTTATATGTTAACGGCCGGATTAAGGCATTGAGATTCTTGTTGTCGATAGCCGGTTCGCGGCACCGATGTATCGATTGTTATTGTTAACGTTAATGTCGTTCTGAGGCATCGTTGAATCATTATTATCGAATTGGAACTGTTGCATTGGCCGATTGAAGGCATTTAATATATTCGTTTATCATATCTGTTTCGGTGGTCAGTTTAAGACGCCGGGACATCTATTCTACCGTATCATTGGTTATCGATTGACCGTTCTCAGGTAATCGATGTATTCAATTGGGATTATCGAAGATAATTCCCATCCATTGTATCATTGATTTTTGATTAAACGTTCTAAGGTAATCGATGTATTGAATTGGGATTATCGAAGATAATTCCCATCCGTTGTATCATTGATTATCGATTAACCGTTCTAAGGTAATCGATGTATTGAATTGGGATTATCGAAGATAATTCCCATCCGTTGTATCATTGATTATCGATTAACCGTTCTAAGGTAATCGATGTATTGAATTGGGATTATCGAAGATAATTCTCATCCGTTGTATCATTGGTTATCGATTAACCGTTCTAAGGTAATCGATGTATTTAATTGGAATTATCGAAGATAATTCCCCTCCGTTGCATCATTGGTTATCGATTAACCGTTCTAAGGTAATCGATGTATTTAATTGGGATTATAGAAGATAATTCCCATCCGTTGTGTCATCGTTATCGATTGACCGTTCTAAGGTAATCAATGTATTGAATTGGGACGGTCAAGGATAGTTCCACCCGTTGAGTTGTTGTGAATTGGCCATTCCAAGGCAGTCGAGGTATTTGAATTGGGACCGCCGTGGACGGTGCCCATCCATGAGTTGTTGTTGTCGTGTTGGCCGACTCAAGGCAGCACGCTATTATTCTTGTGAATTTGGTAATCTTGGGATCGTTATTGTTGTGATTAATTATGTTTTGGAGGCTAGTCTCGGCTAGTGCTCGATGGGTAAGCTTGGGGCTTGAACCTTCGTGGTTGGTTTCCCAACACCTACAGTTCAGTAGGTCACGGTCATGTTAATGATCTCATTATGGGTAAGCTTGGGGCTTGAACCTTCGCGGTTGGTTTCCCAACACCTACAGTTCAGTAGGTCACGGTCATGTTAATGATCTCATTATGGGTAAGCTTGGGGCTTGAACCTTTGTGGTTGGTTTCCCAACACCTACAGTTCAGTAGGTCACGGTCATGTTAATGATCTCATTATGGGTAAGCTTGGGGCTTGAACCTTCACGGTTAGTTTCCCAACACCTACAGTTCAGTAGGTCATGTAATATCCGGATTTATTACGGTGAATTTCATCTGTATTCAAACCATGTATTATTCGGATTGGTGGTTTTGATTATTGGAGTATGATATTTCGTGCATTGATATCATTGTACATAAGTATAGAAACATGCAAAATTTGCTCAAACAACCTCGTGATAGCGCACGCTAAGACTGTATCTTAACGCGCGCTATCGGGCTATTATTAGCACACGCTATGCAGGTAGGAGTTGCGTGCGCTAAGGACTCAATTATTGAGCGACAATGAAGACATGCGCTAGCCGGACATGGGTCCTGGATAAGATTCTCGCGACGAGCCCTGACAATTCTCAAGTCAACCATTATTAGCGCACGCTAAGGAATGCTTAGTAGCGTGCGCTAACTTGTTAAAATGCGTAATATTATAAATAGGACAACAACTCGCTTGGCTTGCATTTTACTCGTTCCTTCTGCATTCTTGAGAGGCCAGAGAGCTGTGATATCCTCCTACACACTTAGAACACATTTTGTGGGTGTTTATATATTGGTTATCATTTGGGAATAATCATTGAAGTGGAATAGCACCTTGGAGTGGCATACAACCAAACGGAGTCGGATTATACCTTACGGTTCAGTGATTTTCATCATATTAAGGTATGTTCAATCTATCTCAAGACTTAGAGTTGGATTCTAACGATTTGGATGATCATGTTAACAAGATATGGATTTTCATAGATGAATTATCCAAGTATATCATGTTTGGAATATTGAGATGAATAAGCCTTAAGTACCTTGATTATAATCATCATGATTCGAATCTTATTACACTGAATATGTAAAGAGAAGCTTCTATCATTGGTAATTCGAATCTAGTAGATGACATCAAAATAATCATGGACTTGACTTTAACAATCATTATTGTTGGATAAATCTAAAGGATTGATCATGGAAAGATTTATCTAGTATAGATGGAACGTTTAAACCACTTCAGCATGATAATATTTATTGATATAAAGGTGTTGATATCAGCCGTTAAGCTTTTCGAATCGTCATATGAAGAATTGTAGTCGAAATGGAATATGGTTTATATGGTATGCATATCCTTGAATCCGAAGTTGTTGTTATCCGTAAGATCATTCAGAATCGTATGTACATGGTATTCATGGAAGTAACATGAAGTATCACGGAAGATTTCATTGTTTCGATCATGGCGAGATAACATCGCCAAAGAAATCGCCATGCACAGATAGCGACGCTATGCTTTGATTATTAACGCGGCGCTATCGAGCACGAGTTAGCGTGACGCTACGCTTGGTACGTAACGACGCTAGCCAACAGACGAAGTCACCGATCGATCGCTGAAGTAATCGACCATATATAGATAGCGTGCGCTAGGCTTTGTTGTTTGCGTGCGCTATCGAGCAGACTTAACGCACGCTACACAGAGTACTTAGCGTGCGCTAAGCAGTTCAGGCAGATCGTGTTTTATGAACTTTTGACCGTAAATCGAATTGTTAAACATTCGTACGACGTGAGATAAATCCTATATCATTTCTTTTGTTAAGGTTTGGTCTCGTTACGTGATTGATTGAGGAGGACGACCTTCGAGTGTTCATTTTCGTGGAAGTGTTGTTATTGTCTTCAAATCGAGGCAAGTACTTTAATTGTTTTATGTATTGTTGTTATACATATTGTCGTGCATGTATGTCGTTGTTGTATGTCCACCTCGTGTTGGTCCGACGGGATCATCGGGGATCTATGCTAGCGTGCGCTGGATCATCGGACGGGTTTTTCCACCACGGGTTGGTCTGACGGGATCATCGTGGGTTCTAGGCAGTGAACGCTGGATCGACGGAATTACCATGTGTATGTTATGATATCATGTTGTGATTACCAGTTGTGTATGTCATTTATGAGTTTCTCGTAGGAGAAGACTCGTTGGTATTTTGTCGTTTACGTTCTTATTCTTCGTGAGATATGAATAATATGTTGTGGTACTTGTACTAGCATCGTTGTGCTAACCCCTTCGGGGGTGAACATTTTGTTTGTGTTCAGGATCCAGGAGAGTGGGGAAACACCCACTGGAACTATATGACGACGAGGGTGCAGAGTGATGTTCCGGCCGGGTTATTTATCTGTTGTTTATTCGTTAATTCAATAAGTACTCGAGTACGAAGTCATTTGTGAAATCGTTTGAATTTGGTGTTGTATTATTAAGTTCCCGTTGAACTATTGTACTTTCAGTATTGGGTCAGGATTGTTGTATTCTAAATTCCATTATTTCCATTAGTTAATACCTTTTAATGTCTGTTCAATTCTTCAGCCTTGTAAATCCTTGTGTAAAGGATTTACGGCGCTGTAATATTCCTGAATATATCGGGGGTGTTACAGGTCACGGTCATGTTAATGATCTCATTATGGGTAAGCTTGGGGCTTGAACCTTTGTGGTTGGTTTCCCAACACCTACAGTTCAGTAGGTCACGGTCACTGGGTGATCTCATTATGGGTAAGTCTGGGGCTTGAACCCTCGCGGTTGGTTTTCCCAAAGACTGCAATTCAAGCAGTCACGGTCATTGGATGATCTCATTGTGATACGGCCGTGGCTTCGCCCTCGGTGCCTGATACAAATGGCCGTTTGGCTTCAGGCCATTGTGATGACTAGCAGTTTCGGCTGAGTGGCTTTCAGGCCATTGTGACGTATTGGTATTTTTGCTGGAACCTTTAGGCAATTGTGATTCGTATTTATTTCGGCTCTGGGTTGGTTTATCTTCGTGTAGTTCATTATTGATCTGTATTGATGATTCGCCATTGGGTACTTATGTTCTAACCTGTTGAGCAGGTACCGATCGAATGCCGCGGGCATAGTATTTCACGAATGCTCAATTGTTACTTTGGTTTGTGAGCATCTCGTATTACCATTGATGTACCATTTATTCTGCCTTTGGATGCATATCATGTTATACATGTATTAGATATTCATTATCTTGATGACTGACCCCGTGGGGGCGGAACATGTTTTCATGTTTTAGGTGCTTGCGAGGAGAGAGTTGAGATACAGGGGCATGACAATGGCGACGAGGCATTCGAGCGATACTAGTCCGATATGTTTTGGTGTTCATGTCAGTCAGATAGTTGGAGTACTCCAGTTTTGTTCAGTCTTTGTCATTTTGTATTATTCGAGCAAGGCTCGTGGATGTTGTTGTATCTTATTTTGGCCATGTAGGCCCACTGTTGTCATTGAAATTCCATATCAGAATATTATGTTGGATGTCAGTGTAGGGATTGTGATTCCCCTTTTGGTCAGTTAATTGTATTTTTGGTCGTGTTAGCCTGGTGGATCTCCTGGTGTGGGGTCCACGGCGCTGTAATGACCCAATGGGATTTGGGGGTGTTACACTACCATCAGCTCTAGGGACCCCTGTAAAGAGAGAGAGAGAGACAAAAAAAGGTTGCATAATCCGAATTATCAAAAAGAGACCTAACTGAAAATAAACTACTTAGAAGCCAAAAAAACATGGATGATGATTATAATTGTATCAATATACCTGCTTGGAGATGCATCGGCCAAAACCACAGTAAACTCGAGCTTGTTCTGAGGCAGAAGGCCAACACTGAAAAGGCTCTGCTCACCATCGTACGCAAATCGTTTTCCAGGAAGCTCGGAGTTATATGTCCCGTACACCTGGTCTAGGATCTTTCGCCCCATGCCCTTTGCATCAACGGGGCTTTCATCCTCATCCATGCAAAATACCATATTCCTCATACTAAATATGAGGAGGCAACTTTTCACAGCCTGAAGAGAAAACAGAATGTTCAATCAAGCAAAGAATAAAAACATTCCATCACCAAGAACGTAAACCAAAATCCGTAGTATCAAAATAAACGCACGAATAAAGCAGCAGAAAGCAACCAAAATAAAACACTTTCTCCCACAGACACAGACAGACATAAAGCAAAAGATCACCACAGCATATTTGTGATCAGAAAATCCCAACCACATTGAAAAGAACGAGCCCTAAAATCAACTACCACTAAAAAAGCATAATCTCCACCCAAAAAAACAAAAAATCATAAAAATTAACAACCTCATTCAAGCCTCGAAGCAACAGAGAAACTCCACAATTAAATTACAGAGGCCAAAACAAAGTAAAGGTCAGAAGATATAGACGAACATAAAGGGAATAAATATCACTGCCAATCCCACACCCAAAAACAAATACAACCATGTTTAAAATCGAGAAAAGATTTTTCTACAGATAAATACCAGAAAACAATTTAGGCAAATTATAAAAATTACAACCAAGACCCAAAACTATCTAATTCTCAAATACACGCCGTTCAACTTTTAAACTCCTTCATTTTTCACCCCAAACTTTAAAGATCTGTATAAATCTCATTTTTCCTCTTTCTCGCCGACAGAACTCCAATGGAAACCCCCTGAACTTCATTGGACATTAATACACAATCAGAACCTAAATAAAGAATAATATATGGACAAACCTCTAAAAGAAACACCAACACAACAAAATATTCCTGAAACTATTCAGAGAAGCAAAAAGTCAGACATCTCAAAACCGAGGAACCTCTATTCATTTGTGAAATGGTAAAACAGAAAAAAAAAAAAAAAACATATTAATGGAAACCAATTCACTACTCAGTATAGAGAAATACTCAAATCATCCAAACTCTAAACCAAGTTCAGGAAAAAAAAAAAAGTAAAGAAGAAGAAATTGACACATCAATAATAAAAAAACAAAGCAAATAGCCAAACAACAACCCAAAAAACCTATTCAAAACAAGTTTCAAAATAGGCAAGGCAACTCCAATAGAAATTAGCTGAGGAAGCAATCGAAACCCAAAGAAAGAAGGCATCCCACGTATAAGGGAGAGAAAAGGAAAATGGAAAGCGAGAAGAGACATTTAGGAGAAGACAAAGTGAAGCCCTAATCATAAAAATCAAAAAACAAAATGGAAGAGAAGAAAAAATCTACCTGCCAATGCATGCCCAAAAGTGCGAGAGAATAAATAGTCCTCGGGGTAGGGTTGTAACCTCCACAATGAAAGGAAATAAAATAAAGACAATTCAGAAAAATAAATACAGAGAAAGACCTGTAAAGGAGGAAGAATTGGAGAAACCCATCGAAAGTTTGAATGAAAAGAAAATACATACCCTACTGCCGTGTCCGGATGGAAGTGGAAGCAAAAGAGAGGAAGCACAGTGAAAGCGTGAGGATTGGAAAAAACAGAGGCGGACGTGTGAATAGAGAGTGAAGCAGAGAGAACTTTAATAATTTGTTAGATGAAGCAAGAGAGGAGACCACGGGCGGCCACAGATGAAGTAGCCAGCAGCAGACGAGCCAAGAAGGCAGGTGAAGAAAGAAATAGATGAAGTAGGAGACGAACGACGGAACATACATACTTATGATATATGGTAATATATATATATATATATATATATATATATTCACATCGGTTCTAAAGAAATCCGATGTTATAATCATAAACTAACATCGGTTTTTTTATGAACCGGTGTAGAATCCGCAAAATCAAAATAAAATTCACATCGGTTTCAAGAAACCGATGTGAATCGCTCATTTCACTCCGCTTTTATAAAACCGATCCAACGTCAAAAATTCACATCGGTTCTAATAATAACCGGTGAACGTCAAAATAAATTACAATTACACCACCGCCTTATTTTTAACATCGGTTTTCTTAAAAACCGATGTAAATTGGACGATGTTGAAACCCCTTTTTGTAGTAGTGATACTGTCCTTTATTTGGAAGAGGGAGTTTATACAACGACTTTAAAAATTATTTTCGAGCAATGTATAAAAGAAAATTGAAAGTTGAATCGTAACTAATTTGAAATATTTCAAGTGTTGAGTTCCAAATACCACAATTTGAAAATCTTTCCTCTTCTACCAAAATGTCTAATCGAAAGGGTTTTTCACCGAAATACGTGACCATTTGACATGACTACATTAAATCATGAGTTTTCACAATATTATAATTTTTTGTAGCACCACTTTAAAATGTTCGTGACATTACAGCACCGTAGGTCCCGCACCGGAACCCACCAGGCTGAAAACCATTTTTAAAACGTTCAAAATGCCAAAAGACCGATGACGGTAGTATTTTCAAATAATCACAGAAGTCATTTATAAAATATCAAATACCGTTATAAGAATACCGTCAAAACATGCAAGACAAAAATGCCAAAACTCGGTTTAGGGAATCGGTTTTACGAAATAAAATTCAGTTTGCAAGATACCAAAAGCCATTTCAAAATACTCACGCAGCGGATAAAATTAACACTCAAAGATTTATTGTAATAAAATGTAGAAATTGGTAAGTACACTCGACTTCCAAAGCATACTACATAACCATTCTCAATCGGACCGTATACGCATGTTATATTCTAAAACAATAATATCACCAACAAGTTACAATCCCTTGTTCGCATTAAACACATTAGCATGATATAATCAAATACGTATATAAGGGGACTTACGATCGGGAGGCTTACCATCATGGATTGCCTGAAGGTGATGTCGGAACCACGATACTAATCACAACTCTGACGCGCGCGACTTACACAGGACACGGACTTGACCCAATGGCCTAGGTTTTTCGCAAACCTAAGCTCTGATACCATATCTGTAACACCCCCAGAATACGACCGGGAATGTCACATGCCGTGGACCCTTCTCACAAGGATCTACCAGGCTAAACTCCAATAGACTACTCAATGATTGACCGACCAGAGTCAATCTAATTACAAAGCAGACCGACAAGGTCATTAAACAATTCAGAACTAATGACATTCACATCTCAATGACAATAATAAACTTGAATACAAAAAGAAATGACAACTCAATTTAATACATGAAAACTACACCCATGCAAGGATGAATACTCGACCAGAATGAAAACAAAAGAAAAAGACTGACTCTTGTGTGATTAGCATTGTCGTCTTTCATCTCCTTCCAAGCCAATCCCGTGACCGCTCCCGAGCTGCCAAAACCTGAGCGCATAACAGGCACCCCCCCCCCCAAAAACTTGGGGGTTAGCAAACTGGAATTTTGCTAGTGCAAGTACATAATATACAAGATATACGAACAATAACAACACAAAACTCAACAGCCGCGAAGCCTTAATACAAACCACGCATTCCCATAGTCAACACAGAATAGCACTCTCACACACAAGGTGAAAGATAATCACATAGTCGTATTCCCTTTAAGGAACATAACACCAATGAAACTTTTAACGAGCCCAATGAGTCAAAAGATCTAGTTTGGAAATCCCCTCTTATAAAAGAAAAGCATTATGATAAGATAATTTGAAAACGTTATTATTGACTCGGGCCGCCCTGGGGTTTTGAAAATCGAATGGGAATACTTTTAGAAAATAACTTCAAAAGCTCTCGGGTCATCAACCCAGCATGTAGAAAACAATTTGCAAGAAAACCATTACAACGTTATTCGGGGTCCTCGGCCCAATTTATAAAACACTATCACAAGCGAAACATTACAACATCTCACGGGGTTCTCGACCCAATACACAGAATATTCATCACAATACAATCAAATGCACAACCTCTCATTCGACAAATCCTGCTCAAGACCCCCGATTAATTAACCCTCGGAGATCTCATCAAATATCATTGGTTAATTAACCCTGATACCAACATTGAAAACAAGTTGAAACAAACTTTCAGAAACACGAGCCGCGGTCTATATCAAGACCAACATTTTAAAGCGAGTTTGAAGAACTTTGAATTATGAAAATCGTTCGGTAATGGGGTCTTAGCTATCACTCAAATATCCGTAATCAATAAGCCTACCAGGCGCCTCCCTTGCACACATGTGCACCGGCGTTCACTCCACTATGTTGGCCGCCCCTTGAACATGTCACCGCGCCGGCGAACACTCCCACAAGATCCGCCCCTTGCACGCGCATTAGGTAACACCGGTGTTCACCAAACATATGGAGCCGCACATTGCAGCGTACACCAGGCCGGAGTACACACCCCGCACTCAGAGGTTCCCGGATACGACGTCTCTCACAACAAGTATTCACATTGTTACAAACATCAAGTACACAATCAATCGTTGCAATTATCAAATCAATACACCAATTCACATAATTTATCCGTCAGTCCCTAACCACACAAATAAACAACAATACGCACGTTATCAATCAAGACTCAACACAATAAGTCTTCGGCAAATCCAACCGACATTACACATATATCCTTATATCGTAACTCAACCGAATACACAAATCTTACTATATTATCTCTATAAATATGATTCGTACTTTAATCCAAGTTGAGTACGTCAACTAGCATCGACATTAATCACACAACATATGTATGTGTATATCTATATACGTACATACTTACACACATATATATATATATATATACCTTTATACATACATATATTTAACATATAAATATATATAATTCACACACTTCGGCAACAATGATTTCACATAGTTATAATTTGTATATAAAGGTACTTGCCTCAAATCCAAAGCACGCGAAGCGACGGAAAAGCTTGATCGGCAACCCTCGAATCTTCCAACTAGGTCGAAATCACAAGAACAATATAATTACTACGAATTCGATCACAAGAGGGATGGAAAATATACGAAATTCCCAACAAGAATTCGTAGAAACAAAAGATCGAACACTTGGGGTTCAATACTTCCCCAAGAACAACACGAACATAATCTGGACCCGAATACGGTAAGAAATACGAATCAAATCATAGGAAGAGAATCAATATAACCGATTGATGATATACAACAACAAGAATCAAGAAGAACAACCCAAAACTCGAAGATTCAAGAAATATAGAGGAAGGGTTTACAAGATGTTTACCTCGAATCGAAGGCGAAGAACACGGATTAAGGATGTTAATCAACACCAAAAGCTCATGGAAGATGAAAACCTGGAATTACAACACCCCAATATCGCTCCAAGATCGCCACAAGTCGTCACAGCCGCGGAGGAAATGAAGGAGGATGAAAAATGATGAACTCGGTCAGTCATCCAATATTATTACCCGTAGAAGGATTACGTACGTAAGTGATAAGCTATTACGTACGTTAGAGGGTTTACGTACGTAAGGTATAAGACCTTACGTACGTAAGAGTCGCCCCTGTACTAATTAACGAAGACCCTTACGTACGTAATGCGAAGGGCTTTACGTATGTAAGGCCATGTTGATAACGTACGTTATACTTAAATTGTAGCATACTTAATGGCTTAGCAGTTCCTGAACTGTTAGGTTCAGCTCGTCGAGTACAAGCGTGACGAAACCGCGAAACGACAACAACAAAAGACGAGGACATGCATACAAAGAGTGCAGAACTACGAACTCAAGGATCAAAATAAAATACGATTCTGACTACCCGAAGGTTCGAAATACGATAACAAAGTAATCACCCCCAAACTTTGGGAAATTACGAAACGGCCCAAAACGTCCGTAAATCACAATATGACCTCAAGCATCCAAACCGAAGCTCACAACACGCATAATAAAGCTCAACGGACTTATAGGAAACACGAAACCATAGTTTCAAACCATCATCACACGAAATGAACCAAATAGCGGGAAAAGTCGCTCAAAACACGGATTCGGGTAAAACAGCCCCGGAACAACTCGGATGACCAAACACGCAGAACGAAACATTATCAAAATGTCAAAACGCTCGCAAGTGAGCTTCTGGAAACCAGAAAGATGCCGAAAATGAAAAAGTACCGAAAGAGAAAATCACGGGTATTACATTCTACCCTACTTAAAAGAAGTTTCGTCCCGAAACTTAAAATAGAGAACGATAGAATAATAGTTTCAAACAAAATTTGCAAGAATCAAATTCGGATGTGAGAAGGCCACAATAATCCACGAGATTTAGCAAAACAGCCCCGAAATTCGTTCGGAAGATGGTAGGCTAAGTAAAACAAGGTAGTTTAAAATCGTTGAGGGGATCACAATTGAATTACCAACAATGAAAGGTCACACAATACTGAAAATATCAAGAAAGTACAGGTAATACATTCCCACATACTAAAAAGATATTACGACCCCAAAACTCAGAACAACAAGAGTTGGAAACGTAAAGCAATGAAACTAAATACGATCGAAGTCACGGTTGTTTGAAACAGCAACGATTAAGACATAGTACAAAATCTTCATTCTACCATGCTAGGATCTTCAGAAGGAAACATAGGGTTTCAGGACACTTTCCGGTCACTAGCTCTGCTCTCTCTTAGGGCAGCATTCTTTGCCAATTCGGAAACTGTCTCACAGTGTTTCTCCCGATGACCTTCACACCCGCACCAGTAACAAGTCAAGAGTGGAGAGGGATAATTTGCACGAACATGTCCCTGACAGTTACAGTTGAAACATCTTCTCTTCTTACCGAGAATCAGCGATGCTGGTTTGGATTTCCACCGCTCACTCCCGACCGCGAAGACGACGCCTTCGAACGACATGAGGGCTTGGGAGCCTTAGTCTCTTCACCGCCCAGAAATTTTCCCGATGTCCTCGGTCTCTTTGTTTCGCTCGTGGGCTCGATCACTGAGGAGATTTCATAGGATATCGTTTGATCTTGATACTCCTTCACTGTAGCATGGATAGTTGTCGTACGAACTGTAATATCCAGATTTATTACTGTGTATTTTACCTGTATTCGAACCCTGTATTATTCGGATTTGTGGTTTTGATTATTGGATGATATTTCTTGCATTGGCATCCTTGTACTTAAGTATAACATCATGTAAATTTTCTCATGCAAACTCGTGATAACGCACGCTAAGAATGTAGCTTAACGCGCGCTATCGGCTATTACTAGCGCACGCTACGTATGTAGGAGTTGCGTGCGCTAGACACTGAATTATTGAGGTAGGTGGCTAGCACATGCGCCAGCCGGGACATGGGTCCGGGTAAGATTCCCGCGGATGAACCTGGACAATTTTGGAGTCAACTCTTATTAGCGTGCGCTAAGGAATGCTTAGTAGCGTGCGCTAATTAGTTAAAGTACAGAATATTATAAATAAGACAACCACCCGTTTTGGCTTACATTTCCTTCGTCCATTCTTCATTCTTGAGAGGCCAGAGAGCTTTAATCATTCCTCTAACACACTTAGAACATATATTAGTGATCCTTGAATATTGGTTATCACTTGTGAGTGATCATTGAAGAGAAGTAACACCTTGGAGTGGCACATAACCAACCAGAGTCAGATTCTACCTTGTGGTTCAGTGATTTCGGCATATTAAGGTATGTTCAACCTATCACAGCCTTAGATTTGGATTCCAAGGGATTAGATGATCATGCTAACGTGATATTGAATTTCATTGGTGAATTATTCAACAAACATCATGTTTTAAGAATGGAATGTCTATGCTTATGATATTATCATTGGAACCTCATAGTTGGAATCCTAGTACTTCAAGTGATAAGAGAACATTCTGAAGTTATTATCCGTATGATTTATGTTATCTTAGTGATCATAAATTGGAGGTGGTATTATTTTCGGTTATAAGGACTTAAGGGAAGAATCGTCTTAGGATATATTCTTTTGTATAAGTTGGAATTGTTAGTTCACCTCCAGATGAAGTCTGAATATGTATAATGATAGTAGATTCTAATACATCAACCGGAGATCACCAACTTCGCATGAGAATTGTAATCAAGACGGATTATAGTGTTATGATGATTATACGTATACTTGCACCTCGAAGTTGTTAGTATCGATGAGATCATTCATAAAGGTTATGATCATATCATGAAGCCGAATAACAAACATTAATGACTGAGGGATTCGCTTACTTCATCACCATTTGTATAATTTGCTGCCCTCCAGTGAACTGCCATGCACTCTTAGCGTGCGCTAAGCTACGAGAATTAACGCGCGCTATCGAGTAAGTTTAGCGTACGCAACGATTGGGACTTAGCGTGCGTTTAGTCATCAGCTGAGTCAGTCGGCTGATCAGTGAGGCACTGACCACGCCTGGTTAGCGTACGCTAGGCTGTGTGTACTGTGTGCGCTAACGAGTAGCATTAACGTACGCTACATAGGATTCATAGTGTGCGTTAAGCTATCCAGACAGATTGCATATTAAGGACTTTCTACCGAAATTGTTGAATTGTTAGACGTTCATTCGACATGAAATGAATTCTATGCTATTTCTTTTGTTAAGGTTCGAGATTAGCACGTGATTGATCGAAGGGGACGACCTTCGAGTATTTTGATATTCGTGGAAGTTTATTCTTGTCAACGAACCGAGGCAAGTACTCTAATTAGAATTGTTTATATTGTGACAATTATGATGTGATTGTATCGTGTAAATATGTTGTGATTATATGTCCACCATGCGTTGATCCGACGGGAATCATCATGGGAATCTATAGCTGTGTGCACTGGATCGTCGGACAGGTAGTTCCACCATGTGTTGGTCCGACGGGATCATCATGGGAATCTATAGCTGTGTGCGCTGGATCGTTGGAATACCATTAATATGTTGAAACTGTTATGATATGATATGTGTTGTGAAGATTTCTCGTTGGAGAAACTTGTTAAGATATAATTGTTGATTATATCACTGTTGTATGATTATTGTACTTGTACTAGCATCGTTGTGCTAACCCCTTCGAGGGTGAACATTTTTGTATGTTCAGGATCCAGGAGAGCGAGGAAACACCCACTGGAGATGCATGACGACGAGGGCGCAGAGTGATGTTCCGGCCGGGTTTACTGTTTGTTGTTTGTTGGTTATTTCAATAAGTACTCGAGTACGTCATCGATTTATAATGTTTCGATTTTAGTGATGTTATAATAACTCTTCATGGGATATTTGTAATTTCGGTTTTGAACCAGTCGGTTGAATTTTATTTCAGAAATTTCATAAATTGGTATCTGTTATTGTCTTTTCCTTTATTCAGCCTTGTAAATTCTTATGTAAAGGATTTACAGCGCTGTAATATTCCTGAATATATCGGGGGTGTTACAGAATATGGTATCGGAGCTAAGATTATGGATATCTTGGCCATTGGGTTAAAATAGGGGTCATTTACGTCTTTTGAGGTAACCAGCCATGAATGACATCACTGTACTGCCTACGTCTTCATGCGAACGGTGGTTGTAAGTTCCTAAACTCTATCTCGTTCTTTACATGTTGTATTTTTTATACTTGAACATTGAACAATGTTGTTTCCTGTATATTAAGTACTTGTGCTTACAGTATGTTGAGAGGCGGACGTGGACGTGGTCGCGGTCGTGGACGCGGACGAAGGAATGCTGAAAGGGAGGTGTCGCCTTCTAATCAGGCCAGTCATAGCTCAGGCGAGCCGCAACAATCCATCAATAACGAACTAGAACCTGCTGTACCAGAAATCCTTCGCCAAGTGGTGAATCAGATGACTCAGTTCGCTCATGTCGTGGACCGAATACAGATGGCGGTGGGACTTCAGCAGGGAGATGGACAGCAAAGGATCCCAGAAATGGGAAATCGAGGTGACCGATGGTTGCAAGAGGTAGCGAAAATGCAACCGCCCAAATTTGACGGCTTTTCCGAGACTCCCACTTGGGATCATTGGTTGAAGGAATTGGAGAAAATTTTTGCTGGAATTAATTGCCCAGACGATAGGAGAGCTCCTATTGCCCAGTACTTTCTGATTGGGGAGGCATCCGAGTGGTGGGAAGCTATCCGACCTGCAGATCATGATGCTGATTGGACAGAATTTAAAATGATGATGGAAGCACAGTACTGCCCTCGTCCTGTGAGGGAAGCCAAAATTCGGGAGTTTTTCTCCGCTCAACCATCAGACGAACTCGTATTTAAGACGTTTAATCAGCAGTTAGCATTTGTTCGACATCTGGTCAGAAGAGATGCGGAGATGATGATTCATTTTGAAATGAGAATGAAACCAGAAATCCAGAGGTACATGTCCGGTTTTGAATGTACCACTCTCTGTCAATACCAGGATAAGGCGTTGGCGTACGAAATAAAAGAAGCAGCAATGGAGAAGTTTATGGAGACGAAGAAACAAAAAGTCTCTGGTACGTTTACAGAGCACAAGAACAGTGGGCCCCGCAAGGCCCAGTCTTCTTTTTCTTTCAAGAAACCTCCACACCCATCTAAGAGCGGAAAGAATTACGGAACAATGTCAGCCACGACGGATACAACTAGGAAGTGCTTTAATTGTGGTCGCCCAGGCCACCTTTGGCGTGATTGTTTGCGCACCCCAGTTACATGTTTTGACTGCGGACAGGAAGGGCACCGTGCGACGTTTTGCAAGGACGCCACCAAATACAATGGAACCCGTTCATCGCAACCAGTTCAGAAGGAAGCTAGTATCCAACAGACGCAGCAAAGTGTTCAGATGCCTCAAAATTTTGGCCGCGGACGAGGCAGAGGACAATGGGACCGAAAGGGGACATCGAGTGCCGGATCTGTTCCCCCACGTCTGTATGAGATGAGGAGGACATACGATCAGGATGCTGCTGTCGCATCAGGTACTGTCCAGATCCTTTCCCAGCCAGTTAGCGTTTTATTCGATACAGAAGCTACGCATTCTTTTATATCTTTGTCTTGTGTAAATCGTTTGAATATTTCTGTTTTTCATACTTATGAACCTTATGTTGTTGATTTACCGAGTGGAGAGAGGATTGTTGGGAACTTAGAGACTAGAGATTTTCCTGTATTATTTGGGGGAAGGGAGTGGCTCTCAAATCTAATTGTGATAGAAATGCAAGGAGATGACCTAATACTCGGAGACGATTGGCTTAATCGATATGGAGCAATTGTAAATTACCGAAGGAGGAATATTTCGCTGATCGCTAATGATGGCTCCGAAGTACTGTTTGAAGGATGGAAACCAGGAAGCTCAGGAAAGTTGATCAAAGCAATGAAAGCTGTCAAATTGTTGAAACAGGGCTGTACAGGATATTGGTGCTATGCAATGAAGAAAGAAGATGAAATTATGAAACTTTCATCCATTCCTGTTGTGAATGAATTTCCAGATGTATTTCCTGACGAATTACCTGGACTACCTCCACGACAGGATGTAGAATTAACTATTGAGCTGGAACCCGGAGCTACACCAATTTCTAAGGCGCCGTATCGTATGGCACCTACTGAAATGTATGAACTGAAGAAGCAGCTGGAGGAGTTGCTGGACAAAGTCTATATTCAGCCAAGCATTTCACCCTGGGGAGCGCCAATCCTTTTTGTCCGAAAGAAGGATGGATCGCTTCGACTGTGTATTGACTATCGAGAGCTGAATAAGATGACGATTAAGAACAAGTATCCGTTGCCACGGATTGATGATCTGTTTGATCAGGTGCAAGGAGCAACAGTATTTTCTAAAATCGATCTGAGATCAGGATACCATCAGCTGAGGATTAAGGAATCTGATGTTCCAAAGTCAGCATTCAGAACTTGCTACGGACACTATGAGTTTGTAGTGATGCCATTTGGTCTCACTAATGCACCTGCTGTATTCATGCAGTTGATGAACCGAGTGTTCATCGAATATTTGGATAAATTTGTGGTCGTGTTCATTGATGACATTCTGGTGTATTCTAAGAACCCGAAAGAGCATGCACAGCATTTGCTGATTGTATTAGAACTTTTGAGAAGCGAGCAACTGTACGCTAAACTCTCTAAGTGTGAATTCTGGATAAAGGAAGTAATGTTCCTCGGTCATGTGGTATCAGCGGAAGGAGTCCGAGTAGATCCGCAGAAAATTGAAGCAATTATGGATTGGAAACCTCCAAATAACGTGAAAGAAGTCCGAAGTTTCTTAGGACTTGCTGGGTATTATCGTCGGTTCGTGGAAGGGTTTTCCAAAATCTCCCGCCCACTTACTCGACTCCTGCAGAAAACTCAAAAGTTTGAGTGGAACGAGTCGTGTCAGACTAGTTTTGACGAATTAAAGAAGAGATTGACGACGGCACCAATTCTATCACTTCCACAGGGGACTGGAGGATTCATAGTTTACAGTGATGCTTCGAACCAAGGACTCGGATGCGTATTAATGCAGAATGACAAAGTGATCGCTTATGCTTCACGACAGCTGAAACCTTATGAAGTGAATTACCCAACACATGATTTGGGGCTAGCAGCAGTAGTTTTTGCTTTGAAGATCTGGAGGCATTATCTGTACGGGACTCACTGTCAGATCTTTACGGATCACAAGAGTCTCAAATACATCTTCAGTCAGAAGGAATTGAACATGAGGCAAAGAAGATGGTTAGAGCTGATCAAGGACTATGACTTGGAGATTTTGTATCACCCAGGCAAAGCGAATGTAGTGGCCGATGCACTCAGTCGTAAGCCTGTTTCTATTCAGATGCTGGAGACTCTGACCTCCCAATTTAGCCTTCAACGAGAGATGATTCGAGAAGGAATTGAAGTGTGGTTACAAAGAGTCCAAGGACAACTGTGCGTGATGGAGATATCTTCGTCATTAATCGAAGAAATCAAATCTAGACAGGTAGATGTTCCTCTGATGATTTGGTTACGTGACGAAGTGATCAAGGGGAAGGCCCCCGGATTCGTAATCCATGATGATGGAGTTTTGAGATTTCAGAACCGACTCTGCGTTCCCGATATCAATGTTATGAAACAGACGATTATGAAGGAAGCTCACAGTTCGCCCTATTCTATCCACCCAGGCACCAGTAAAGTGTATAAGGACTTGAAGCAGAATTTCTGGTGGGGCAACATGAAGAAAGATGTAGCGGACTATGTTTCGAAATGCTTGACTTGTCAACAGGTTAAGATCGAGCATCAACGGCCTGCCGGAATGTTGAAGCCGCTTTCAATCCCTGAATGGAAGTGGGAGGACATATCAATGGACTTTATCACTAGTATGCCGAGAACCAAGACAGGAATGAACATGATTTGGGTGATAGTTGATCGTTTAACCAAATCGGCTCATTTTCTAGGCATTAAGGACACGTGGGGACCAGAGAGGTTGGCACGAGTATTTATATCGGAGATAGTTCGATTGCATGGTACGCCGAAGACCATCATTTCTGATCGAGACGGCCGTTTTGTGTCTCACTTTTGGAAAGCAGTTCATAAGGCCTTGGGGACCGAATTGAACTTCAAGATCTGACTTATCACCGCATGGTGACGGACAATCCGAGAGGACCATTCAAATGGTGGAGGATATGCTGAGGGCTTGTGCCTTAGATTGGTCAAACGATTGGGAAATTCATCTACCATTGATTGAATTTACCTACAACAATAGTTGGCATGCTTCCACTAAGATGGCATCATTCGAGGCATTATACGGGAGGAGATGCAGATCGTCCCTATGCTGGGATGATTCATCAGACTTGATCGGAACAGAAACAGAGTTGATCGTGCAGACTCGAGAGAAGATAGCCTTGATTCGTGAAAGGCTGTTGACCGCCCAGAGTCGCCAGAAATCTTACGCAGACGTACATCGTCGCCCATTGGAGTTCAGTACTGGAGACTACGTACTTTTGAAGGTTTCTCCTACTCGGGGAATCTTTCATTTCGGAAGGAAAGGAAAACTGAGTCCGAGATATATCGGACCATTTGAGATCCTTGAAAGAGTTGGAGAGTTAGCATACAGATTGGCATTGCCGCCGTCATTGTGCCATGTTCATAACGTGTTCCACGTATCCCAGTTATGGAGGTATATACCAGATCCTAGTCATGTCATTGATTTCGGCGAGATCGAAGTCGCTCAAGATGGGACGTTTGAAGAAAGACCGGTCAAGATACTCGAGAGTCGAGTTAAGCAGTTGAGAAACAAACCCATCGTTTTGGTCAAAGTTCAATGGTCACGCCATGGAGTGGAAGAAGCCACATGGGAAACGGAAGATGGCATGAAGCCCAGATATCCCGAATTATTTTCGTCTTGAGTTTCGGGACGAAACTCCTTTTAGTAGGAGAGTATGTAATATCTGGATTTATTACTGTGTATTTTACCTGTATTCGAACCCTGTATTATTCGGATTTGTGGTTTTGATTATTGGCGTATGATATTTCTTGCATTGGCATCCTTGTACTTAAGTATAACATCATGCAAATTTTCTCATGCAAACTCGTGATAGCGCACGCTAAGAATGTAGCTTAACGCGCACTATCGGCTATTACTAGCGCACGCTACGTATGTAGGAGTTGCGTGCGCTAGACACTGAATTATTGAGGTAGGTGGCTAGCACATGCGCCAGCCGGGACATGGGTCCGGGTAAGATTCCCGCGGATGAACCTGGACAATTTTGGAGTCAACTCTTATTAGCGCGCGCTAAGGAATGCTTAGTAGCATGCGCTAATTAGTTAAAGTGCAGAATATTATAAATAAGACAACCACCCGTTTTGGCTTACATTTCCTTCGTCCATTCTTCATTCTTGAGAGGCCAGAGAGCTTTAATCATTCCTCTAACACACTTAGAACATATATTAGTGATCCTTGAATATTGGTTATCACTTGTGAGTGATCATTGAAGAGAAGTAACACCTTGGAGTGGCACATAACCAACCGGAGTCGGATTCTACCTTGTGGTTCAGTGATTTCGGCATATTAAGGTATGTTCAACCTATCACCAGCCTTAGATTTGGATTCCAAGGGATTATATGATCATGCTAACGTGATATTGAATTTCATTGGTGAATTATTCAACAAACGTCATGTTTTAAGAATGGAATGTCTATGCTTATGATATTATCATTGGAACCTCATAGTTGGAATCCTAGTACTTCAAGTGATAAGAGAACATTCTGAAGTTATTATCCGTATGATTTATGTTATCTTAGTGATCATAAATTGGAGGTGGTATTATTTTCGGTTATAAGGACTTAAGGGAAGAATCGTCTTAGGATATATTCTTTTGTATAAGTTGGAATTGTTAGTTCACCTCCAGATGAAGTCTGAATATGTATAATGATAGTAGAATCTAATACATCAACCGGAGATCACCAACTTCGCATGAGAATTGTAATCAAGACGGATTATAGTGTTATGATGATTATACGTATACTTGCACCTCGAAGTTGTTAGTATCGATGAGATCATTCATAAAGGTTATGATCATATCATGAAGCCGAATAACAAACATTAATGACTGAGGGATTCGCTTACTTCATCACCATTTGTATAATTTGCTGCCCTCCAGTGAACTGCCATGCACTCTTAGCGTGCGCTAAGCTACGAGAATTAACGCGCGCTATCGAGTAAGTTTAGCATACGCAACGATTGGGACTTAGCGTGCGTTAAGTCATCAGCTGAGTCAGTCGGCTGATCAGTGAGGCACTGACCACGCCTGGTTAGCGTATGCTAGGATGTGTGTACTGCGTGTGCTAATGAGTAGCATTAACGTATGCTACATAGGATTCGTAGCGTGCGTTAAGCTATCCAGACAGATTGCATATTAAGGACTTTCTACCGAAATTGTTGAATTGTTAGACGTTCATTCGACATGAAATGAATTCTATGCTATTTCTTTTGTTAAGGTTCGAGCTTAGCACGTGATTGATCGAAAGGGACGACCTTCGAGTATTTTGATATTCGTGGAAGTTTATTCTTGTCAACGAACCGAGGCAAGTACTCTAATTAGAATTGTTTATATTATGACAATTATGATGTGATTGTATCGTGTAAATATGATGTGATTATATGTCCACCATGCGTTGATCCGACGGGAATCATCATGGGAATCTATAGCTGTGTGCGCTGGATCGTCGGACAGGTAGTTCCACCATGTGTTGGTCCGACGGGATCATCATGGGAATCTATAGCTGTGTGCGCTGGATCGTTTGAATACCATTAGTATGTTGAAACTGTTATGATATGATATGTGTTGTGAATATTTCTCGTTGGAGAAACTTGTTAAGATATAATTGTTGATTATATCACTGTTGTATGATTATTGTATTTGTACTAGCATCGTTGTGCTAACCCCTTCGGGGGTGAACATTTTTGTATGTTCAGGATCCAGGAGAGCGGCGAAACACCCACTGGAGATGCATGACGACGAGGGTGCAGAGTGATGTTCCGGCCGGGTTTACTGTCTGTTGTTTGTTCGTTATTTCAATAAGTACTCGAGTACGTCGTCGATTTATAATGTTTAGATTTTAGTGATGTTATAATAACTCTTCATGGGATATTTGTAATTTCGGTTTTGAACCAGTCGGTTGAATTTTATTTCAGAAATTTCATAAATTGGTATCTGTTATTGTCTTTTCCTTTATTCAGCCTTGTAAATTCTTATGTAAAGGATTTACGGCGCTGTAATATTCCTGAATATATCGGGGGTGTTACACGAACCACCTTGTCGCTTCCACTTCCGTCATCACACTTACGTCCGCCAAGGCTCGACATACTAATACAGATAGTACCGTTCAGCATTATCAAATAATCAGTCGTACCATATACCACAATTATCAACACAAGGTTAGGTTAACATCTATAGAATAACGTAAAGCGTAAAGTTTTCTGAAGTCAATCCCGAGTCCTTCGACGAGGACGATCATTATATGCATGCACTTAATGAAAACAAATTTTTGAAAAAGAGAGCGAGTCACGTTACACCCAAAGCTTGTAAATACTGTCCTTTATTTGGAAGAGGGAGTTTATACAACGACTTTAAAAATTATTTTCGAGCAATGTATAAAAGAAAATTGAAAGTTGAATCGTAACTCATTTGAAATATTTCAAGTGTTGAGTTCCAAATACCACAATTTGAAAATCTTTCCTCTTCTACCAAAATATCTAATCGAAAGGTTTTTTCACCGAAATACGTGACCATTTGACATGACTACATTAAATCATGGGTTTTCACAATATAAAATTTCGTAGCACCACTTTAAAATGTTCGTGACATTACAGCACCGTGGGTCGCGCACCGGAACCCACCAGGCTGAAAATCATTTTTTAAACATTCAAAATGCCAAAAGGCCGATGACGGTAGTATTCTCAAATAATCACAGAAGTCATTTATAAAATATCAAATACCGTTATAAGAATACCGTCAAAACATGCAAGACAAAAATGCCAAAACTCAGTTTAGGGAATCGGTTTTACGAAATAAAATTCAGTTTGCAAGATACCAAAAGCCATTTCAAAATACTCACGCAGCGGATAAAACTAACACTCAAAGATTTATTGTAATAAAATGTTGAAATTGGCAAGTACACTCGACTTCCAAAGCATACTACATAACCATTCTCAATCGGACCGTATACGCATGTTATATTCTAAAACAATAATATCACCAACAAGTTCCAACCCCTTGTTTGCATTAAACACATTAGCACGATATAATCAAATACGTATATAAGGGGACTTACGATCGGGAGGCTTACCATCATGGATTGCCTGAAGGTGATGTCGGAACCACGATACTAATCACAACTCTGACATGCGCGACTTACACAGGACATGGACTTGACCCAACGGCCTAGGTTTTTCGCAAACCTAAGCTCTGATACCATATCTGTAACACCCCCAGAATACGACCGGGAATGTCACATGTCGTAGACCCTTCTCACAAGGATCTACCAGGCTAAACTCCAATAGACTGCTCAAAGATTGACCGACCAGAGTCAATCTAATTACAAAGCAGACCGACAAGGTCATTAAACAATTCAGAACTAATGACATTCACATCTCAATGACAATAATAAACTTGAATACAGAAAGAAATGACAACTCAATTTAATACATGAAAACTACACCCATGCAAGGATGAATACTCGACCAGAATGAAAACAAAAGAAAAAGACTCTCACTTTTGTGTGATTAGCATCGTCGTCTTTCATCTCCTTCCAAGCCAATCTCGTGACCGCTCCTGAGCTGCCAAAACCCGAGCGCATAACAGGCACCCACCCCCCAAAAACTTGGGGGTTAGCAAACTGGAATTTTGCTAGTACAAGTACATAATATACAAGATATACGAACAATAACAACACAAAACTCAACAGCCGCGAAGCCTTAATACAAACCACGCATTCCCATAGTCAACACAGAATAGTACTCGCACACACAAGGTGACAGATAATCACATAGTCATATTCCCTTTACGGAACATAACACCAATGAAACTTTTAACAAGCCCAATGAGTCAAAAGATCTAGTTTGGAAATCCCCTCTCATAAAAGAAAAGCATTATGATAAGATAATTTGAAAACATTATTATTGACTCGGGCCGCCCTGGGGTTTTGAAAATCGAATGGGAATGCTTTTAGAAAATAACTTCAAAAGCTCTCGGGTCATCAACCCAGCATGTAGAAAACAATTTGCAAGAAAACCATTACAACGTTATTCGGGGTCCTCGACCAAATTTATAAAACACTATCACAAGCGAAACATTACAACAACTCACGGGGTTCTCGGCCCAATACACAGAATAATCATCACAATACAATCAAAGGCACAACCTCTCATTCGACAAATCCTGCTCAAGACCCCCGATTAATTAACCCTCGGAGATCTCATCAAATATCCTTGGTTAATTAACCCTGATACCAACATTGAAAACAAGTTGAAACAAACTTTTAGAAACACGAGCCGCGGTCTATATCAACACCAACATTTTAAAGCGAGTTTGAAGAACTTTGAATTATGAAAATTGTTCGGTAATGGGGTCTTAGCACTCAAATATCCGTAACCAATAAGCGTGCCAGGCGCCTCCCTTGCACACCTGTGCACCGGCGTTCACTCCACTATGTTGGCCGCCCCTTGAACATGTCACCGCGCCGGCGAACACTCCCACAAGAGCCGCCCCTTGCACGCGCATTAGGTAACACCGGTGTTCACCAAACATATGGAGCCGCACATTGCAGCGTACACCAGGCCGGAGTACACACCCCGCCCTCAGAGGTTCCCGGATACGACGTCTCTCACAATAAGTATTCACATTGTTACAAACATCAAGTACACAATCAATCGTTGCAATTATGAAATCAATACACCAATTCACATAATTTATCCGTCAGTCCCTAACCACACAAATAAACAACAATACGCACGTTATCAATCAAGACTCAACACAATAAGTCTTCGGCAAATCCAACCGACATTACACATATATCCTTATATCGTAACTCAACCGAATACACAAATCTTACTATATTATCTCTATAAATATGATTCGTACTTTAATCCAAGTTGAGTACGTCGACTAGCATCGACATTAATCACACAACATATGTATGTGTATACTTATATACGTACATACTTACATATATATATATATATATATATATATATATACCTTTATACATACATATATTTAACATATAAATATATATAATTCACACACTTCGGCAACAATGATTTCACATAGTTATAATTTGTATATAAAGGTACTTGCCTCAAATCCAAAGCACGCGAAGCGACGGAAAAGCTTGATCGGCAACCCTCGAATCTTCCAACTAGGTCGAAATCACAAGAACAATATAATTACTACGAAGTCGATCACAAGAGGGATGGAAAATATACGAAATTCCCAACAA
Organism: Orobanche coerulescens; assembly: GCA_033398695.1. Classification (NCBI taxonomy): domain Eukaryota; kingdom Viridiplantae; phylum Streptophyta; class Magnoliopsida; order Lamiales; family Orobanchaceae; genus Orobanche; species Orobanche coerulescens. Next base: position 179,703,523 of record CM065808.1, read on the forward strand.
GAATTCGTAGAAACAAAAGATCGAACACTTGGGGTTCAATACTTCCCCAAGAACAACACGAACATAATCCGGACCCGAATACGGTAAGAAATACGAATCAAATCATAGGAAGAGAATCAATATAACCGATTGATGATATACAACAACAAGAATCAAGAAGAACAACCCGAAACTCGAAGATTCAAGAAATATAGAGGAAGGGTTTACAAGATGTTTACCTCGAATCGAAGGCGAAGAACATGGATTAAGGATGTTAATCAACACCAAAAGATCATGGAAGATGAAAACCTGGAATTACAAGACCCCAATATCGCTCCAAGATCGCCACAAGTCGTCACAGCCATGGAGGAAAGGAAGGAGGATGAAAAATGACGAACTCAGTCAGCCCTCCAATATTAATACCCGTAGAAGGATTACGTATGTAAGCGATAAGCTATTACGTACGTTAGAGGGTTTACGTACGTAAGGTATAAGACCTTACGTACATGAGGGTCGCCCCTGTACTAATTAACGAAGACCCTTACATACATAATGCGAAGGGATTTACGTACGTAAGGCCATGCTGATAACGTACGTTATACTTAAAGTGTAGCCTACGTAATGGCTTAGCAGTTCCTGAACTGTTAGGTTCAGCTCGTCGAGTACAAGCGTGACGAAACCGCGAAACGACAACAACAACACAAGACGAGGACATGCATACGAAGAGTGCAGAACGACGAACTCAAGGATCAAAATAAAATACGATTCCGACTACCCGAAGGTTCGAAATACGATAATAGAGTAATCATCCCCAAACTTTGGGAAATTACGAAACGGCCCAAAACGTCCGTAAATCACAATATGACCTCAAGCATCCAAACTGAAGCTCACAACACGCATAATAAAGCTCAACGGACTTATAGGAAACACGAAACCATAGTTTCGAACCATCATCACACGAAATTAACCAAATAGCGGGAAAAGTCGCTCAAAACACGGATTCGGGTAAAACAGCCCCGGAACAACTCGGATGACCAAACACGCAGAACGAAACATTATCAAAATGTCAAAACGCTCGCAAGTGAGCTTCTGGAAACCAGAAAGATACCGAAAACGAAAAATTACCGAAAGAGAAATCACGGGTATTACACAAAAAGCCGAAGGGCAGGTGCTTCAATTGCGGTCTAAAAGGGCATTTCAAGAGTGACTGCCCTAAGAAAGGTACGTCTCATGCACTAGTAGTCAAAACATGTTTGGCTGCCTGTTCTATCACTTCGTGGATAGTAGATTTGGACTCCACTGATCATGTTTGTTATGACTCACAGGGGTTCCAAGTAACCAAGGTACTTAGTGCGGATGAGATTACAATAAGCTGGGGTGACTATTCCAGGATGAAGGCTGTTGCAGTGGGAGTCGTACAGCTAAAAGTTAATAATAGGATTTTAGTTCTAAATAATATATTATTAGTACCCGATTTTAGAATGAATTTAATTTCAGTCTCTAAATTGCGTCGTGATGGATATTCAGTTTCTTTTGAAGATAATGCAGTTATTAAAAGAAACGGTGAATATGTTTGCGCGAGTACATATAGTAAAGAACGTTATATCATTAATGCTGCACCGGACCCCTTGCATAAATCACTTAATTCATTAACTAATCCTAATAAAAGAAAAGAGCCTTCGAGCATAAATCAAACATATTTGTGGCATTTACGATTGGGTCATATTAACCTTAGAAGGATTCAAAGGTTGGTGAGCGATGGCCCATTGGATTCGCTCCAAGTTGAGTCATTTCCAACCTGCGAATCCTGTCTGGAAGGTAAAATGACTAAAAGGGCTTTTCAAAGCAAATGAAATCGTGCACAAAATGTGTTGCAATTGGTTCATACCGATGTATGTGGTCCAATGAACATCTATGCTAAGGGTGGTTTCGAATACTTCATCACATTTATAGATGATTATTCGAGATATGGATACATCTATTTCATGCGATGTAAGTCTGAATCTTTTGATAAGTTCAAAGAATTCAAGGCTGAAACAGAGAAGCGTCATAGACAGAGTATCAAGTCACTGCGATCTGATCGTGGTGGCGAGTATCTTAGTGGAGAGTTTCTGGATTTCTTGGCACATGAAGGGATTAATTCCCAGCTCACTGCGTCTGGTACACCACAACAAAATGGTGTTGCTGAACGAAGGAATCATACTTTATTAGATATGGTTAGGTCAATGATGAGTTATTCTGATTTGCCTATTTCATTTCGGGGATACGCCTTGGAAACAGCGGCGTACATTCTAAACTTGGTGCCTTCGAAATCAGTTCCAAAAACACCCACATAACTGTGGAATGGGTGCAAGCCCAGTCTAAGATATGTTCGGATTTGGGGTTCACCAGCACACATGCTGAATAAGGAAGCTGATAAGTTGGCATCTCATACAGTAGTACGAGTGTTTGTGGGATATCCTAAGGGAACGGAGGGTGGCTTATTCTATAGTCCTAAAGACCAGAAGGTCATTGTTATCACCAATGCCTGGTTCTTAGAGGAGGACTATGTAATAAGCCACAAGCCTAGGAGTGAGGTCATTCTAGAAGAACTTAGGGGCGAGATTTCGATAATACCAATTGTGCAAACACCTAGTGTACCACGTATCGACACTATTGTGGATACGCAAACCAAGGACATGCCTTGTCGTAGTGGGGGGGGTTGTTCGTCAACCTGAACGTTTCATCAGCATGGGAGCGTCTTCGGACCACTCCCCGGACCAGGATGAAATGGATCCATGTACATACAAACAAGCAGTTCAAGACAAGGATACTGAATCCTGGCAAACAGTAATGGAATCCGAAATAGGATCTATGGATTCTAACCAAGTGTGGGAGCTAGTAGAGCTACCCAATGGGGTAAAACCCATTGGAAGTAAGTGGGTCTATAAGCGTAAGAGAGGATCAAAAGGGAAGGTTGAAACCTTCAAAGCAAGGCTTGTTGCGAAAGGTTACACTGAGAAGGAGGGCATCGACTATGATGAGACCTGTTGGGAAAAATAATGTTGTTTTGATAATTACCAAACAACAATGCCCAGCATACAACAAGACCTGTATCGAAAGTCCAATCGAAGTTGTTAATCCTGTATCGAAGACCTTCTCATACCGCCAGCATACAGCAAGCTCTCGCGCTACCTAGATACAGCAACAAAGTCTAGTTAAACGCCAAGTATGGAAGCTGTCTCGAAATCTCAATACAGCACCCTTCCATACAGCACCGGACTACTCCAATATGCCTACAGCGCAATTGGATACAGCATTCACATCGGAACAGGACTGAAGACCGTTTGAAAAGGAATCTTTGGTATTCGCTAAAGTCAAGTCCCGTTTGATAAAAGAAGTATTCAAATACTGAAAGGATAAAGTATTTAAATACTAAAGCCAACATAGATCTTCAAATCCCGCAATATCCGGATCCTGGTCTATTCAAGTCAACTATCAAGTTGTCACAGAATCTTGCTCAACGGATCTATCTCAACAGATATATCCATGAAGGCTATATATATCCCTAGAGTTTGAAGATCAAACAACAATGAAATCAGTCACCAAGTGAAGAAGCTATTATTATATACATCAGAGCAAAACATATCTCCAGAAGCTTTCTGCAATTCAGATTAAAGAGATATACAGTGCTCAACATCTTGAACAGCCATCATCAGCACAAGAACTTCATATTCAAAGCTGCTGTTCTTACCGGTTACCTACCTTTTAGCTTTGTGTAAAAACTGAGCTCTGTGTGAACTCAACAAGTTACTCTGACCTGTGTGGGATGAATAAAGACGAAGCTTTGGAACTGTGTGTGAAGAATCAAGTCAAGAAGGAAGCTTTAACCAATCTGTGTGAATGGTTGAAAGCAACATTCTTTGTATCAATCTGTGTGAACGATACAAGGATAGGTTTGATTATAAATACATAGTTGTGTACGCAGTATTTATAATAAACGTTTTACTCCTGTGTGGAGGACCAGTGGACGTAGAGGGGTTTACCTCGAACCACTTAAATACTGTGTTATTTACCTTTCGCCGTTACTATTTTCATAACTGTGATTTATATAAGTATACACTGCAAAACCCTGTACGCACCAAGCTAACAGGAGATTAGACCAAGTTGCTGTATCGACAGCAACTTACTGTATTAAAGACTTCCGCTACGCACTCCGAATTAGAAAATCATACAGCCTGTTGCTTAAATATTTCCCAAGCTGTATCCAGTATAATTGAAGTGGACCAACAAGACCTTTTCGCCAGTAGCCATACTTAAATCGATCCGGACTCTCTTAGCTATAGCTGCGCATTTGGATATGGAGATTTGGCAGATGGATGTCAAGACTGTGTTCTTGAACAGGAGTCTTGATAAGAAAATCTACATGCGCCAACCTGAGGGATTCATTTCTAAAGGAGAGGAGCACTTAGTGTGCAAGCTTAAAAGGGCCATTTATGGTCTCAAGCAAGCATCAAGGTCTTGGAACATGCGATTTGATGAAGTCATTCAATCGTATGGTTTTTAACAGTGTCCTAGTGAGGTTTGTATATACAAAAACTGCGATGGAAACGTGCTGGTGTTTCTTGTACTGTACATAGATGATATACTTCTAATTGGAAACAATGTGAAGGTATTATCAGACGTAAGGGTATGGCTGTCTGAGCAGTTCGATATGAAGGATTTGGGAGAAGCTGGGCACATCCTAGGTATTAGGATCTTTCGAGATCGCAAGAAAAGGATGTTGTGCTTATCTCAAGCATCTTATATCGATATGGTGCTAAAACGGTTCAGCATATAGAATTCCAAGAAAGGTTTCTTACCTTACAGACATGGAATTCAGCTAAGGCTATGTGTCCTAAGACACATAAGGAGATAGATGACATGAAGCTTTTCCCTTATGCTTCGGCAGTGAGAAGCCTCATGTATGCTATGCTTTGCACAAGGCCTGATATCTGTCATGATGTAGGCATGGTGGCGAGATATCAGTCGAACCCAGGACCAGGACATTGGATTGCTGTCAAGCATATACTCAAGTACCTGAGAAGGACTAGGGAGCATATGCTTGTATATCAATCAGATACAATTTATCCTTTGGGTTACACTAACTCGGATTTCAGTGCGGACAAAGAAAAGTGGAAATCAACTTCCGGATATGTTTTCACTTTGGGAGGTGGATCCATCAGTTGGAGGAGTGTGAAGCAGAAATGCATAGAGGACTCTACCATGGAAGCCGAGTATGTAGCAGCCTCAGAGGCAGCTAAAGAGGCGGTATGGCTCAAGTACTTCCTAAAGGATTTGGGTGTGATTCCTAATTTGCCTAGGAGTATTACACTTTATTGTGATAATACCGGTGCTGTTGCAAATTCGAAGGAACCATAGGCCCACAACGCAAGAAAACATATCAAGCGCAAATATCATATCATTCGAGATTTTGTGAAGAGAGGGAAGATTGTTGTCTCCAAGATAGCATCTGAAGGCAACCTAGTTGATCCTTCACGAAAGGGTTGCCCTTCAAGTCATTTGGAGGGCATGTGGAAGGAATGAGGTTGAGATGTATGGCAGCATTGCTTTCAGTATAAGTGGGAGATAGATAGACATAGTCTATATAGTATACTTCAAAAGCATGCTTTGAGTATAAGTGGGAGATTGTTAGGGTTGTATACGTCAATGCATACTTTATGCTTGTATTACCTAATTTTCCGGTCTTTATTTATGAGAATATTTAATTCATTTATCACATGTTTTGCATATTTATTCACGCCATGGTTATGCAAATGTAGTCTAAATTACTTTATATTGTAGACAATGTGGTGTGTCAAGTCACACAGAAGATCACATTATCGGTTCCTTATATAGTAATAATTAGTTCACAACCTATATAACATTAGATTGTTATGTGAGAGGTTGTAGTATATGCTTGAGATTGGTTGGTCTTGACCATTAGCATATATTAGCGTATTCGTTATACGTTGAACAGGATCGAGGTGAGATGGATTCTTCTGTACTGACTATAAGAAGAACGTACATCTCGGACAATTATTATTTCTTAATTCTAGTGATTAATATTTAATTATATATATTTAATATTTATTGCTTTGACTTATCATGGATGAGAGCCACAATGATTGACTCAATATGCTCGATATTTTGGGCAATATTATTATTTATATGATAATTAATATTATAGCTAGAAATCATGTCCCGACCAGTCGGGTTGATCATGTCCCTTGAGGCACTCGAAGGGATTATTATATTAAACCCTGCAAGTGGAATTAATTTTCCGATATAATAATAAAGGTCGAGTGGTATACTCATGTATAATATATTAATTAATTAAAAGCTGTGAGTAGCTTAAATTAATTAATGGACATGGAATATCTTAAATATGAGAAATAATTAATTCAAAAAGGAGCCCAATTTCGTAATTCGGGATTTTGGTAGGAAGTGCAATATCAACCTTTTAGTGGACTAAGTTGATATTAATAGAGTCGTAATATTAGGAAGAGTCCTAATATTAGAAAGAAGATATCTATTGGGAGTCCTTACCATATCCTCCTTAAGGTCCCTAGAGTAGCCCAATACACCTATAAATAAAGACATATGGGTGGCTGATTTTAATATTATTATTGCCCAAGAAAATCGATTTTTGTGTATATGTTTAATTGTGGATCTTGACTTGTATCTTGGATTCCACAATTTAGATAACACAATATTTTTCTAAAATACTAAAAATATTCAAGAAAAATAGAGAGAACAAAAATCGTGAATTTCTTGAGAAAAGATTTCGGTCGACCCCTTGCTGTCCAAGTTTGATCCGATAGATTGTTGCCCACACGACATCCGGACATAGGCGGGATATACTCTAGAAGACCTCGAGGTAGAAATATAAAAAGATCGGAGAGGAATACGAAGAGGAGACAAATCAACCAAAAGGGATCTTCTACCACTTCGCGTCAAAGGTATAAATTACCGACTCTCATGCGTAAATATATGTATTTAATTGTTTATTAATCTATTTAGTTAATTAATTGACAAGCCTAAATAGATCCGATTTTTATGTTGGTTAGTTTATAAAACCTTTCATTAAATAATTTCCACCAACTTGCTTTCGCTGCGTTTTATATTCCAACAATCTTCCCCCTAGCCACAAATTAACCACTCAGTGATTGCACGTAAGAGACCTGTAGCTACTGCAGACCCCTCTCCATATAGAGCATCCAAAATGTGTTGTTCCCTCAAACCGTCCCTCTCACACGAAGTTCCTTTTGGAAACGATTTGACGCAACCAACGACACTATTGATCTCTGCTACCAGGGGAGGCTCGGAATATAAGATGCTCGACATAGATGGAGAAGGCTTGTACGGGTGTTTAGCCTCTAAAGCCTTCATGGTATCAGCCCCGAATGGGGCCACCCCAGACGAGCATAACAATTTCACAGCTGCAGTAAAGTGCCCATCTGCACTATGATTAAACAAATAATTAATATAAAAAACCAATAAATCATCTGAATCAAATCGATTAATGAAACAAACTAACAAATTAGCCCTTTATAGTAGATTTTTTTTTATTATTCCATCTTCCCCAATAGCGCTTCGTGTTTATTTCACACCTCACTTGTTGTCTACTGAAATTCTAAATACAACTAGTCTATGGTGTTGTGTCGAGATTTATACACCTCAACAGGCGATCGGCACAAGGACCGGGCGACCGAACTAGAGTCAAATAGACCAAGGCAGACTGCCGATCGAAGGACACACAACAGGACCCAGCGTCGAGCGATCGACTGCAAAGGCGATCGTCTCCCGGCAACTAGCGATCGTCCCATGTGCCCGATCATGGACGACCGCCTCATGCCACACGAAGCCGACATCCATCTAGTCCGCGAAGGCCGAAACTCGAAGCAAGGACCCATGTGCAGATCCGCGAATAGCGCCACAGAACATGGATCGTTGACCACAGCCTGTCACCATCTTCTCACCTACCGACAGACCCGCTGAAAGGTGCAAGGTGGGACCTCCCGGGACAGCGACAGGAGACGCATGTCGTCCTCTCACTGGTTCGCACAGCTGGCTGCCAGCAGCAGCCGCGGACTTTGAGGCAACTATCCCATATGCTAAAAGACGATCGCCCCTTTTATTATAATACAATAAAGGCGATCACCGGTCAGGGTTAAAGGCATCCCAACTCCTAGAAATAGAAGGCTTCCTGCACTTGGAAAGGGGCCTGGCTTTTTCTGGCTGCTTTCTCTCGGCTTTTCTCTTTCAGCACCTCTTAACCGAAAGATGATCGGCAGAGACAAGAACTCCCTGCAGTTCAAGAACTCACAGAGCAGCACTCAAGAGCTAGATAACTAGGGTCTTTTACAATCATTGTAATCGCACTCTTACATTAATATTTGTACTCCAACGTATTCGTATTAATAACATCTCGCGAGATCATTCAAGCCCGGTGTTGCTACCCAAAATATTATCCGGAGATAGATATTGCTGGAATGGATGGGATAGCAAACAAGTGCAAGAGCACTTCCGAGAGAAAGATAAATAACACAAGATTTGCCGGGGTTGTTAGTCCCGGGCTTGAATGCTCTCGCGAGATATTATTAATACCGATATTCGGGGATACAAATATTAATGTAAGAATACAATTACAATGAGTGTAAAGTTTCTTGTTATCTTAGCTAGTGAGCGTGTAGATTGCCGGAAGAACCAGATTTGATGCTCTGTGAGTTCTTGTAACAAAGGTGATGTACGGTCGCGGCGGTGAGAGATCGACCGCCTCTCACGGCGAGTATATAGCTGGATGTTTGGGCTTCTGGGCTTGTGAATCCCTTGGAATCTGTCTAGTGGAGACTTGCTGCTTCTGCCGATCGTCTTCTGGGCGAGAGATTTGGAGAGAGAAGTCCTGAGACGGATTCCGGTGAGATAGCCGGTAGCTTGATGATGTGTGTGTGTTCTTCAGTATTTCCGTGGATGTATCGGAATGTGAGAGAATGGACTCTGAGCGTAGGTCAGAACGAATTCGGAACTGTATATTCAGTGAACTGGGAACCGTAGAGTGAATTCCGAGCTGTTGGTTCAAATGAATTCAGAACTGAGAACCGAGAACTGAGAACCGAGAACTGAGAACTGAGAACCGAGAACTGAGAACTGAGAACCTTTTTCCAGTAGGAGGAGGTTCTCTATTTATAGGGCTTGGATACGCCGGGCGATCGCCTTTACTGCAATATAATAATCGGGCGATCGTCTTTTAGCACATGGGCCTGTCCCCTCAGAGTCTGCAGGAGTTGTTGGCAGTCAACTACTCGGTCCAATGGGGAGCTTACACGCGTCCTGAGTTAGTCACATGCGGCCCTACTGACAACTTTCGGCGCACATGCCGGTAGGTGGGGTAGGCGACAGGCTTTAGTCAAAGATCTTGTCAGTTAGCAAAAGATCTTGTCGGCCGCTTTACGGATCTCGCACGTGGGTGCTTTCGAGATCCACCTCGACGGTTTTGATGGGCGATCGTCTCGCTCGGGGCGCAGTCGATTGCCCTTAGCCGTTAGTAGAGCAGATCGCCAACGCAAAGGCGATCGCCCGGGATTCGATCGATAGTTGCCTGATTGTGGTTTTATATCTTAGACTTGGAGAGCTAGTCATAGTTTGACATGAGTTGACTTGGTCGCTCGGCCTTATAGTCGATCGCCTGTCGGGATGAATAAATCGTGACACAACAATTGCCCCCCAGCTCGCTCATACGTTGGAAACGTGGGGTGAGGTGGCTCTCTTGGCGATCGATGAACTATTGACGAGCGACTTCGTGTTTAATGGAACTGGCGATCGTCTTTGAGCTGATATACTCTGGATTTGGACGACCTGGTTGGCCGCTGAACTGCGCGGGAAAAAACAACGGGCGTTGAAAAGTCTCCGCGCACGTGTCAGGCTTCTATTGGAGGACGCCAACGGTCATTAATGACTCCTCGGCTGACGCGTCCTCGAAAAGACGCGTACGCGGGTCTCGAGGGGTCAACCAGTGCGCCGTTTGAGATCCGACCCCGAGGTTTCCCTTTAGTGCAATCGGGTCCCTGCTTTCTCCTATAAAAGGGGGGCGCGGGGCTGCAGTCTCACTCACGCGTACGCATTGGAGAAAGAAGGTCCTGCTGCCGAATTTTCTGAAGATCTAAGCGCCGATCGTCGATCGATTTCACTTTAGGGTAAGAAAAATTCTTCTCTTCCTTTCTAACTCAAAATGGCCGGAACCTCATCGTCGTTTGGAGCGGAACCAGTTCTGCCGGGACATCGGCCGCCTGGGAAGCTTCTTCCGTCTTCCACTGAGACGGCGGTGAGCCATTCGGCCGGAATCGACCAGAAGTTGAGGCTTTGTTCAATGAGGCCGATGTTGCTAGGGAGTCGAGGCCGAGGAGAGACGATCGCAGATCGAGAGAGATCCGCGATCGGGGCTTCTTGGGAGCAACATAGTGATTTTGGACGGCCTATAGGGCCTTTCTTTGAAATAATGGATAGATTGGCGGTCTACTCCGCGATTCGATTTTAGGGGATATTCGGTCGCTTATCCCTATGTGCTCCCCAAGCGGTGAGATCGTGCCGCGCAGCCGATCGTTGTGGTCGCTCGGCCAACACGGAGCTCGACGCCCGTGAGAGATCCGCCGTCTGAGGACAAGATTCCATGTTCCTTCGATGTGGACATGTTCGCGCCGCGGAGAATGAACGAGCCGACCGACCTCATGGGTATGGTCGCAGTGAGTGAGGCCGTTATGGAGGCCGGCCGCGCTTCCTCTGTCCCTTTGCGGTCTCCCATCCGTTGGCCGCTTGGAATGTGGCGCCACTTCACCGACGCCGAACGCCCGGCTCCAAATCATATGCACTCACCCTTTTCGGCGGTCACCGCCGTACTGCCTCTCCGTCGCCGTTGGAGATGAACTATTTGTTTAAACCGACGGTACATAGAGGGTTGGTCGGCGGTTACCATATTCAAGGCCGATCTGGCCGGTGATTCATGGAGTTCGAATAAGATACGGGGCGATCGGACGAAGTGGTTCAGGTCGCCGGCAAGTGGAGAGCTTCGGCGAGCGACAATCCCACAGCGAACTGGAGATCCCCACCGAATTTCGGGAGAGGAATCCTGGTAAGGGTTTAGACTCTCCTTCGCTTGGATGCGTGTTGACTGATCTAATTTGATTTGCTTTGCAGCTTTCATATCCCGGCGATCGAGGAGCCGCTCGACTTCCTCGTTGTTTGGGAGCGAATTAGGAGCTTGTCGGACGACGACCTAGACGCCACTCGGATCAACAAGGAGAGTCGGTTGTCGGCTCGACTATTCCGCTTCCCGAGACATCTCGCGGTGCAGTATGACTTTATGCGACCTTCAATTTCTAGGCGATCGCCTTATTTGAAGATAGTGTCCACCGTTAGTCGATCGTCTTTAACCGCAGAGGTTCGTTTCTCGCTTTGGAGCCTCCGGCGAGATCGCTATGTCGAACCCAGAGTCCTAGGCCGTCTCAAGGCGAAGAGGTCGACTCGGGTTCCACCCGCCGCATTGCTTATAGTTCCGCAGGCGGTGCCTCGTGCGGAGCCGAGCCTCGCGTAGAGCAGTCGAGGTTGAGGAGGAACTTCCGGAGGAGGGGCTTCGGCGACCGCAAGAGGCCGAGGCCGCAAGAAACTTCGTTTCTGCCCGGCGATGAAGTGCCGATCGCCGCGCCTCCGATCACCATCGTTGCTCCGAGCGCGAGCCGCCCTCGCGGCTTTTCGCGGAGACGGCGATCGCGGATGCGAAACTCGAGGGAAACCGTTTTTGGCCGGGATCCCGAGAAGGCCGAGAGGTAGATGGCATTTACGTGTTGACAATTACATCTGCGTAGGAGTTGTATTAACCTTGGTGTTTTGGTGCAGATCCGTCGCAAAGACCCGTCTTGTCCACCGATGGTCGTGGATTTTCTCGCGAGTCGATCTCCTCGCCATTCCTGCGACATTCCTCCCTATGTGAGCAAGGTCGCTACGCCTTGCCGAAGGCGTGGACAATCGATTTGGATGCGATCGCCTGCCGCGATCGTCGAGTTCGATGGATGCCGTTGTCGCCCTTTCTCTTCGGACGGCGACCATGGCCGTCAGTGCCGCCAGAGTTTGAGGGGCGGCCTCCACTATTCGCCTCAGGAGGATCTTGAGGCGGCTCGGAAAGAGAACGCCGAGTTTGGCCGACAAGATCGCAGCGATGGAGAAGGACTCTCGAGGCGCTGCTGGCGAGCCATGAGCTTGAGCCGGAGAAGAAGGAGACCGAGAAATTCGAATGGCGGTCGACCGGTTTCGGGACCAGATGCAGAGTGCCGTCCGGGCGAGGAATGTTGCCGAGGAGGAGGCCGATCGCGAGAAGGTGACGATCGCTCGGCTGATGAGCGAGCCGGCGGAGGCGAAAGAGAAGGTTGCTGCGAGGGAGGCCGAGCCTGTGGATCGCAATGTGCGATGGCCGAGCCGAGAGGAGAGGTCGAGGCGACCAAGGCCGATCCCTTCCAAAATTTGGAGTATGTCGTGAGTTCGCCTATTACTTGGCGTTCGCCGACTCGATCCGAGCGGCTAAGAAGGGTGGCTTGGAGGTCGGTCCTCTTGCCGAGAAGTTCAAGTCATATGCATTGGAGCATCCTCTCAATTCGGCTTTCTCCTTGCCGATCTTGGACCTGGCGGACATCGGTGTGGATTTGAGCTGGTATCCGTCTCCAGACAGTCTTGCTCATCCCGATGCTCCGGAAGATGAGGGAACCGCGCCGAATGCTGATGGTGAAGATCTACAGGCCTCGAGGCGCTTCCTTTGATGTTTTTAGCTTACTTGTAGCTTTGTAGTTTTCTTTTGTAGCACTTAGGCCTTCTAAGACCGTGTACTCTATTTTTTCAAGTAATGAAATGAGCATTTGTCTTTCTGACTTATCGCTTGAATGAATGGTTATTTTTTTTTTTTTTTTTTTTTTTTTAAGTCTTTGTTTGACTTTGTACAAATGCGTGAGGAGAGATCGTTGCGAGGGTAGTTCCAAATGAATTGATAAACTCATAAGACAACTTTTTACAACAAGTTCGATCGCTGCACTACATCTGAAAAATGACGATCTCCGTATGTGGTTGAATAGCGACGATCGTCGTGTAGGTAGTCCGCACTCTTCTTGCCCCTTGTTTTTATTCACTTAGTGGAAGTAAGGGGATGAAAATAATTCCTTGAGTGAGCGGTCTTCAAGTTTGTCGAATCCTCGGGGACGGTCGTCCGTCTTGAGGAACCGTGCACGATCGCGGAGTTCAATGGACCGACTCCTTGATCGCGTCTTGATGCGCGAAGACATTGAGTGTCTCGTGACTCACTTTATTATGAGGGTCCTCCAGGCTGCGCATCGCCTCTTATTTAAACTATGGGTGTGCGGTCTCGGTCTAGAGGAGTCTGCGCGGCGCGTCGGATGAATCAACTCGCGCCCGCGGCTTGTTAGCTCGCTTCCACCTCGGCCGCCCATGGAAATGGCCGACCTCGACGGCACGTCGAGACGGGGTTGTGGCACGTCGCATTGTCCGGTTCACCATGTTAGATGATGAACCTTTGAGGGCGAGCGATCGTGTCCACCGATTTATTTGGAGGGCCCTCGACTACGCCGGCCTCGTATTTAAACGAAGGGCGGCGATCTTGGCCTAAAGGGACCTTGCATGGCCTAAGCGGTGGTTCCATCGACCGCCAGACCATGGTCGCACTCTTCCACCTTGGATCGTCATGTAGATGCCGACCTTCGACGGTGTACGTTGTGCGGGGGAGGCGATCTCGTGCCTTAGTCCATCGTGTTTAGACGGTGAACTGCAGATGGCGATCGAGTCCTCTGGTTTCTTAAATAAGGAGGGAGATCGGGGTGACTTCCATGGTCTCCTTCTCTTGATCGAAGCATATAGAGACGGTCGCCGAGGTTGATCCAGGGGTCGGCTCGTATGAGCTTCCCAGCCTGTTTTGCGTTCGACTCGGACGATCGTCTATAGAGATAGGCGGGGGCTTCGGCTAAACCAATAAGCTGTCCAACTTGCCCCCTTCGAACAGTCTCCAGAGCTGCTTGAGGAGGTCGCGGCAATTGTTGGTGCTGTGGCCGGGACTCTTGTGGTAGGCACAATATTGATTGTTGTCCAGGTGACCGTGGTCCCTTATCGCCTTAGTCTTTTTTAGCTCTTCGTGCCCCTTGATGGCATAGAAAATATGTGCCGGTGTTCTGTTGAACGTATGGAGGAGATGGGCTTCCATGTCCTCGAAAGCTTTGAGATCTCCGGGTGTCTTGGCGATCGCCTTCTTTGCTTTGGCGATCGCTATCTTCCGGGCAAGAGGTGGCGTTTCCTCGTCTATGCGGAGGGTGAGTAGCCTTTGCACGGCCAGAATTTGGCAGCTTAAGCGCGGAAGATAGTGTAAGATGGGGGGATATCTTAGGAGAGATTTCTGAACATGTGAGAGTGACCGTGGAATCCCCCCATGACCGAGAAGAGAGCGAGCTCAACACTGACGGGTTCGCCGGTGAGGATGAATACGTCTACCCGGTCGATGTAATCTGCGTCAGTTTCGTCCTTCCCCTGCTTGATTTTTATCATGCGCTGGGGGCCTTCTGGTCTGGCGACCTTGCTGGCGAAGTATGACGTGAAGTCATCCGCCAGTTTCTTAAAAGAGGTCACCGATCGTGGTGGTAGTGAGACGTACCACTTATGGGCCAGCTCGCCCAATGTCAGCGGGAAGATCCGGCACTGGTTGCATCGGATGCCCCACACCGATCATGTAAATTCGGAATTTACTCAGGTGGGTTTCGGGGTCCGATCTCCCCTTATACAGAGGTGTTTTAGGAGGAGCGATCGTTGGTTGTATGGGGGCAAGCTCGATGTGGACCGCGAGTGGCTCGGTCGGCCCGGCGATCTTCTTGCTGGTGCTTGCCCCAGCGTCCAAGAGTGCTCTCATCTCATCGAGCTGACGTTGCATGGCGGCCATCGCCGTGGCCTGACTGTTAGCGGCTCGGCGATCGGAGCGGGAGCCGAGGCGATTGAGTACTGAGTCCCTGGCGATCGGGCGGGAGTCGATGGCCGACATGCGTTACGTGAAGTGAGTAGCCGAACTCCCGTGACGGATTCGGATTCCGTCTTCTCAAGGTTGGAACAGAGTGCCCTTGGCCGCCGGGATGGGTCGCGTCCCAAGCGATCGAATATGGATCCGTCCCGGTCGTGCGAGCCTTTTCTCGCGACCGGGGCTTTTGACGATCGCTCGTTCGGTAGCCCATTGAATTTCCGCTTTCCCATGCGGCGGATGATCGAGGGGTTATCGCGGCGGCGCGCATGCTCTCCGTCGCTCCTCCAGATGGCCATAGCCTCCTCGATCTGTTCCTCGGTTTGGAACCGATCGAGTGAGAGGTTGGGGCCATCTCTCGATGCGGGATCGAGAGTCTCGCGTTGCCGCGCTTCCTCGTCGCCGGCCGGGTTCGGATTGAGCCGGGAAATGATGTCCGGCGGTTCGGAGAGTAGCTTTCTTCGATGGACCGGCGGATGTCATGATTCTGGAGGTTTTCTTTGAAGTGCAGTGAGTGTCACTTCAAGTATATGCCCCGAGAACAGTGAGTGTTCTTCGGGACGGTAGAAATAAAAATATGAGGGTTAGACCCCCTCCTTCTAGCGCCAATTGTTGCTACCCAAAATATTATCCGGAGATAGATATTGTTGGAATGGATGGGATAGCAAACAAGTGCAAGAGCACTTCCGAGAGAAAGATAAATAACACAAGATTTGCCGGGGTTGTTAGTCCCGGGCTTGAATGCTCTCGCGAGATATTATTAATACCGATATTCGGGGATACAAATATTAATGTAAGAATACAATTACAATGAGTGTAAAGTTTCTTGTTATCTTAGCTAGTGAGCGTGTAGATTGCCGGAAGAACCAGATTTGATGCTCTGTGAGTTCTTGTAACAAAGGTGATGTACGGTCGCGGCGGTGAGAGATCGACCGCCTCTCACGGCGAGTATATAGCTGGATGTTTGGGCTTCTGGGCTTGTGAATCCCTTGGAATCTGTCTAGTGGAGACTTGCTGCTTCTGCCGATCGTCTTCTAGACGAGAGATTTGGAGAGAGAAGTCCTGAGACGGATTCCGGTGAGATAGCCGGTAGCTTGATGATGTGTGTGTGTTCTTCAGTATTTCCGTGGATGTATCGGAATGTGAGAGAATGGACTCTGAGCGTAGGTCAGAATGAATTGAATCAGTATATTCAATGGCGGGAACTGTAGAGTGAATTCCGAGCTGTTGGTTCAAATGAATTCAGAACTGGGAACCGAGAACTGAGAACTGAGAACTGAGAACCGAGAACTGAGAACTGAGAACTGAGAACCTTTTTCCAGTAGGAGGAGGTTCTCTATTTATAGGGCTTGGATACGCCGGGCGATCGCCTTTACTGCAATATAATAATCGGGCGATCGTCTTTTAGCACATGGGCCTGTCCCCTCAGAGTCTGCAGGAGTTGTTGGCAGTCAACTACTCGGTCCAATGGGGAGCTTACACGCGTCCTGAGTTAGTCACATGCGGCCCTACTGACAACTTTCGGCGCACATGCCGGTAGGTGGGGTAGGCGACAGGCTTTAGTCAAAGATCTTGTCAGTTAGCAAAAGATCTTGTCAGCGCCTTTTACGGATCTGCACGTGGGTGCTTTCTGAGATCCAGTCCTCGACGGTTTTGATGGGCGATCGTCTCTGCTCGGGGCGCAGGTCGATTGCCCTTAGCCGGTTAGTAGAGCAGATCGCCAGCTGCCAAAGGGCGATCGCCCTGGGAGTCGATCGCTAGGTGCCTGATGGTGGTTTGATATCTTCGACTTGGCGAGCTAGTCATAGTTTGACTGGAGTTGACTTGGTCGCTCGGCCTTATAGTCGATCGCCTGTCGGGATGAATAAATCGTGACACAACACCCGGGCCTAACAAACCCAGCAAATCTTGTGTTATTTACACCCCCCACGGACGTGCTCTTGCATTTTGTTTGCTACTCACCCATTCCAGCAATATCTATCTCCGGATAATATTTTGGGTAGCAACAATTGGTGCTAGAAGGAGGGCATCTTAACCTTCATTTTTATTCCGACCGTCTCGAAGAATACTCACTGTTCTCCGGGGCATATACTTGGAGAAACACTCACTGTTCTTCAAAGAAAAACCTTCAGAGTCATGACATTGCCACCACATCGAATAGATCCACTCTCCGATCTACCGGACGCCTTATTCCGACTCTATCCGAGCCCCAGCCTATGGCAGAGGGTCACCACGGCGATGCGAGAATCTCGATCCCGCACCTGAGGGACGGCCCCAGCCTTTCGCTCGACCAGTTCCAAACCGCGGAACAGATCGAGGAGGCTATGGCCATCCTAAGGGAGCGATGGAGAGCATGCGCGGCGCCCGCTATAACCCCCTCGGCCATCCGTGGCGCGGGCAAATGGAAGCTCAAGGGGTTACTGGTCGAGCGATCGTCAGAAAGCCCCGATTCGCGAGAAAGGGCTCTCGCGAGGCGAGATGGTTGAATTTTCATCCGCCTAGGCAGCGACCCATCTTGGCGACCGGGGCATTTTGGCCCCAGCCACGAGACGACGGAGCCCGAATCCGTCACCAGGAGCTCAGCTTACCCAACTCCCAGAAGGCAGACTCGGCCATCTGGATCCTCCTCGCCGAAGAACCAAGATCGGCGGCGACGACTTCATCGCCTACCGCGGAGCTAGGAGATCAGTACACGATCGCCTCGGCTCCCACTCCGAGAGCCAAACCATGAACGACCAAGCCACGGCAATGGACGCAATGCAACTGTAATATCCGTATTTTTCCTTTCCCTTGTATTTTCATTTCCGGTGTATTTTTCGATTGTAGTGACCCTCGTGTATCTTTCAGTGTATCTTTCCTGTCATCTATTGATTTGATTCTCATTATTGTTGTGCGGAACCACCGTTTCGGGGTTGCCGTGGATCCATTTTGTGTTATTGTTTCCCAAATATTGATTCCTATTGCTTTTATTCTCTTCCCGGGTAATTTTTCATCATTTTAGGACCCAAAGGGGGTGTGGGCCGCGGAACAAGGAGTGTGCGCCGCGGCACACACATTTTTCCAGTTTTTGTCCGAGCGGACTGTACTGTGTGCCGCGGCACATGCCGACGGGGCCGCGGCACACTGCCGAGTCAGTGCCGCGGCACATTCGTGTGGCATTTTCGGCCAAAACCCGACTGTACCGGGTGCCGCGGCACACGCTGGCCGGTAGGGGTGGACTCGGTTCCATTCGGTTCGGTTTTTGACCGAAATCGAGAGTCGAACCAAATATTCGGTTTCGGTTTGGTTCGGTTCTTTTTGAAGTTCGGTTCGGTTAAGTTCGGTTTTATAAATATTCGGTTCGGTTTCGATTTGGTTTGATGTTTTTTTCGGTTCTTCACAATATAAATTCAAATATTATATGCAATAGAATAAGTTATATATAACAACAAGCCAACAAGAGTTATATATATGTTCAAGATAAAAGCTAGAGTTGCATGACAATTTCCAAATATCTCAAAATATATAACAATCGTAAATCACAGTAGCTCATTCTCTCAACCTAAATTAATTGAATCACAAATTAATGAGCATATTATCAGTCCTTCTTGGACCCATGAGGGTCTTACAAAAGGAAAACGAATTATACTAAAATTCGAAACACACCAAAATCACAAAAACAAGGTCATTTTAGTATGTTGAAATTTGACTTCGGTCCATTTCGGTCCGGTTCGGTTCCGTCCGACCCCGAACCGAGAACTGAACCAAATTAGTTCGGTTCGGTTTTGTTTTTTTGTTTTTTGATTCGGTCTTCTTCGGTTTCGGTTTTTCGGTTCTTTTTTCGGGTTTTTTCAGTTCGGTTTTCAATTTTCGGTTTCGAAATGCCACCCCTACTGGCCGGGCCGCGGCACACTTCCGAACCCTGGGAGCAGTTTTTGGTCTTGTGCCGCGGCACACTTCGGCTGAGCCGCGGCACACGATGTGGTCAACTGTATAATTTCGTTTTTTGGGCGAAACCAGCCATTTTCTTCCTCTCCTTCACCTGCGCACGAGAGAGAGAGGGTTGAGGGGAGAACTTCTCATCATTCATCACTTGAGGGTCGATTTTCATCACTTTCATTCGGTTGTGAATCCCGGATAATCGATCTAACGCGTATTCTACGGATCATAGTACTTGGATCTTCAAAATGTAATATCTCTTAGAACCCTACTTTTGGATAATTTGGGGGTTTTGGGATTTTCTTCCGATTCGTTCTGTTTTGTTGGTAGATTTTTTTTTTTTTTTTAAAACAAACCGAAATTTATTATACGAAGCAGAAATGTGGGGGGACGAGGCCCACTACACGCCCATAACGAATGAGGGAGGACGAGCCCCTCTACACGCCCCAAATAACGAAAAATAACAGCCAAGGAGATTATTTAAATCTAACATATGGAAAATTATTTTTATCAAGTCTAACCAAGCCATTAATCTTCCCGGCAGATCAAAGTGGCTATACATTTAAAAATTTCTGAACTTATAGCCTTCATTAGCCAGATAGTCCGCAATGGTGTTCCCTTCCCGAAAGATGTGGGAAAATGTGATATCCATGACACGCCTGAATGATGCAATTTTGTGGCAAATGTTTAGCACTTGCCAATTCCCCTTGTTAGGCGAGTTGACAAGAGAAAGGGCAATGGCCGAGTCCATCTCAACCCAAACCTTGTGAATGTTTCTCTCGTGGCAAAGATCCAGCGCTCTCCAAATAGCAAAAAGTTCGGCAAAATTATTAGAATGATTGCCGATAAATTCGTGAAAAGCAAAGATAGGTTCGCCCAAAAAATTCCTCGCGATCCCCCCCACAGCTGAAACCCCGGGGTTGCCTTTAGAGGCCCCGTCCGTGTTGATTTTGGTGGTCCCAGGAGTCGGTCTGACCCATCTCACAATGTAGATTTTTTTTTCTTTTTTGTTTTTACAATTACATGTAAAATTATTAATAAAATTGCAAAGGTAAATGAAGCCCCAAAATATCTGAAAGAGCCGGGGAGCCTAGCCAGGCCCGCGGCGGAATGCATCTATGGCCTTTAATCATGAACAGGAAGTCCCAAATTCGATCGCTCACCCGTTGAGCCGTGAACGGAATCTTCTTAACCCGCATGTCGTTCCTAGAGCGCCAAATAAACCACAAAATGAGTATAGGAATGATGCGTAAAATGTGGATAGCACCCGAGGCTTTGTTAAACCAATGGGACATAACTAAAGTAATAGAGCGGGTTTGTAAAAGAGGAATGCCCAATAAGGTACAAAAGTTGGCCCAAACCGAAGAAGCAATCGGTCCATTAAGAAAAAGATGGGGTAGGTCCTCGGTGCTATCACAACAAAAACAAGAATCATCAGCAATTATGCCCCTCGATCTAAGGCCGTCCGGAGTGGGAATCCATTTTTTCAAAAGCCTAACCATGAAAAAAGACATAGTAGGAGTAATAATTTGATTCCAACAATATTTTAAAATAAGATGAGTATCATGACGTTGGCGGATAGCCTCCCACGCACTTTTAAAGGAAAAACCGCCATGGGAGGTAAGTTTCCAAACGGCCTTATTAGCGGTAAGGCCCGACTCAACATGAGTGGGAAAGGTCATAACATAATCCCCAAGATCCGAGGGAATGACGGAGAGAAGTTTTGATCGATCCCATCCGTGTGAAGTCCAAAAATGGTTAATGGTGGTGTTTAGCCGGGGGTTAGAGGCCCATTGGGACAGCGGGCTATGAAGTCCAAAAATGGTTAATGGTGGTGTTTTGTTGGTAGATTCATGATGAATACGGTTAATATTGTTAGTATCTTTAGCTTTCCTACGGATTCATGGATATTTTGTGGGTTTTTACAGAATCGAGAGGGTTTGGTTGTGGTCCGCCCTCGTTGTTATTTTTGGTACGAATATACATGAATCGTAGGCGGGTTTTCGGGTGTATTCCATTTCCGTATTCGTCTAGAGTTGGTTGTGATTGTGTTATTCGAATAGTTAGGTTCATTTCAGCCGGTTCCTCGCGGTCGTGTTCGATTCTCCCTTTTCCGTTCGTATCACCGTTTATTAACCGAGGCAAGTATCCTTATGAACTTACAATCTTGACATAATAGTATTGTATGAGAAATGGTGTGTGTGTGTATATGCTCACTACGGGTTAGATCCGATAGGGTCTCGGTAGGGGTCCACAGAGACGTGGATCGACGAGCTTGCTTTTAACCACTACGGGTTAGATCCGACGGGGTCTCGGTAGGGGTCCACAGAGACGTGGATCGATGGTTAATTGTGGTGCATTTTACAAATGTGATTTAATTATGGCATTTCCGGAAATGAGTGTTTTGGAACTATGTTTTCTTGATTGCATGCATTTACTATATGTGTAAGATGTAAGTCGTTCATTTGGTTACTTGTACTAGCGTAATTGCTAGCCCCTCTGGGGACCCGTTTTGGGGAAACTCGTTTTATGAATTTCATGTCAGGTTCATCGAGACGAGCGGGTGCTGGACCAGTATGCGGATGATGGCCGTGCGTGATGATTGTGCACGAGTGGTGTCTTATTGCCTTTTATCTTTTCACCTTTGTGGTCTTTAAACTAATAGAAGTACTCGAGTACTTAAGAATTTTTACTCGTCTGGATTGTATTGTTGTTTATTATGTTTGTGTCGGATTATGGTGTTATGTTTGACCGGATGAACCGGGTGGATTATTTTGTTTGGCGTCTTTATGACGAGGTGTTATTCTGTTGTTTCTGTGAGTCGATGAGCATGATGTTTGTTCAGCCTGGTGGGTCCCATATAGGGATTCACGGCGCTGTAATATACCTCGAATATCTTGGGGGTGTTACAGAAAATGGTATCGGAGAGCCCCAGGTTTATGGATACCTAGGCTTGTCGGTTTATTGGGTCTTGTTGTATTTTGTTTTGCACATCATCATCACGCTGCCATGATTCCGGTACTACCAGTGCCCGTAAGTTTTCCTTCCTCTGTTCCTTATACCCTTGTATCGTACCTTTGATTCTCGATTTGTGATTGTTCTTTTCTTGTACTTACCATCGTATGGCTTTTGCTACTTATTTAACTCCAGTATGGATGCTGGAAGAGGTCGTGGTCGTGGTCGCGGTCGTGGTCGTGGACGCGGCCGGGGACGTGGGGCAATGAGGCGGCCACGTTGCGGTCTTGAGGCAAGACGGTGACCGTCACAGTCATGCTTCTTCTCAGGAGCGCGCCGACCTTGGTATTGCGGCTGTTATGCAGCAAATGGTGAATCAAATGGCGGCGATAGCTCAGGCAGTTCAGAACCCGGATCCGGCCCATGCTAATCGGGGCGGAGCGGATCGTTGGCTTCAGGATGTCATCAAGATGCATCCTCCTTAGTTTTCGAGAGCTTCAGACCCGATTGGCTGGGAGGGGTGGATCAAGGAGATATCTAAAGTCTTCACTGCTACCAACTGTCCCGAGGACCGTAAGGTCCCTATTACCCAGTACTTTCTCACTGGGGACGCTACGGATTGGTGGGAGGCCGTTGGGCCCAAAGACCATGTTGCTTCATGGACCGAATTCCAAGAACTGATGGAGACTGAATATTGCCTGTGGCCGGTCAGACAGGCTCGAGTACATGCTTTATATGATGCTCAACCACGGGATATCCCCGTATCTCAGGCTATTGCCGATTTTAACAAGGAGTTGGGTTATGTGAAGACCCAAGTTGTCGAGGAGAGCGACAAGATTTTCCATTTTTCCAGACAGATGAAATTGTCGATTCGGGACTATATGTCGGGGCTCGTCTGTACTACCTTGAAGGATTATCAGAGTAGGGCCCTTGCTTACAACATGTCTGTGACGGCGAGTGAGGCGGCCCGCGAAAGCAAGAAACAGAAGTCCGCCGGGAATTTTTCGGGCCACAAGGGTGGGGGTCAGCATAAATCCCAATCTGCTAACTTCCCCACCGGCGGTGGTCCAGCTCGTTCCGCTGGGGGTCCTCGTGGAACTACCAGTGCTCTTTTCCGTGATGTGAAGTGTTTCAATTGTGGCCGTATAGGCCACGTCAGTCGTACTTGTTTGAGCCCTTTACTCACATGTAACCAGTGTGGCCAGCCGGGTCACAAAGCTGCTTTCTGTGCTGAGAGGGAGAAAATCCCTGGCGCCCGGGCTTCCATTCCAGCGCCTAGGGAACCAAGTGTGAATCAAGGATCGTTTGCTTCTCAATCTCCGCCAAGTGCTAGTCGAGGGAGAGGTCAGGGTCAGCCCGCTAGGGGAGGAGCTTCCAGTGTCGGCTCTGCTCAGCCGCGTGTCTATGAGATGCGGAGAGCCGATGACCCAGCGGCTACCGTGGCGACAGGTACCGTTCATATTCTTTCTCATCCTGTCAGTGTGCTTTTCGATTCTGGTGCTACGCATTCGTTCATATCTCTGGATTGTGTGCGCCGTTTGAGTCTCGACTGTTTGACGCCTTGTGAGCCCTTCATCGTTAAGCTTCCTAGCGGTGATAGGATCGTTGGTGATCAGGAGGTTCGAGACTGTTCTATATTTATTTGTGAGAGGGCTTGGCCCTCTAATCTTATTGTTGTGGGTATCGAGGGTGAGGATTTGATTCTTGTGGATGATTGGCTCGAGCGGCATGGTGCGATTATGAACTACCGCACGAGAATCATCACTATGTTAGCCGAGGACGGCACCGAGCATGCTTTCGCGGGGCGAAAGAGGGGAAACCAGAAGTTAGTTATTAACGCCTTGAAGGCTATGAGACTCCTGCGAAAGGGGTGTACTGGTTATTGGTGCTACGCCCTGAAGGCGGAGAGTGGTGGAGTCGAACTTTCGTCGATTCCAATCGTTAGTGAGTTTCCTGATGTATTTCCTGACGAGTTACCGGGATTACCACCGGATCGTGAGGTCGAGTTTGTTATAGAGTTAGAGCCGGGCACGGCTCCTATTTCGAAGGCGCCCTATCGCATGGCACCTTCAGATATGTCTGAGTTGAAGAAGCAGTTGAGTGAGCTTCTTGAGTCGGGATATGTTCGACCGAGCGCCTCGCCTTGGGGCGCACCGATCCTATTTGTGCGGAAGAAGGATGGTTAACTGCGCTTGTGTATCGACTATCGCGAACTAAACAAGGTGACCATCAAGAACAAGTATCCTTTTCCGAGAATCGATGACTTGTTCGATCAGTTGCAGGGAGCTGCGGTGTTCTCGAAGATTGATTTGAAATCGGGGTACTATCAGCTCCGGGTGAGGGAGTCCGATGTGCCGAAAACAGCTTTTCAGACGAGATACGGACATTATGAGTTCGTAGTTATGCCCTTCGGGTTAACCAATGCGCTGGCGGTGTTCATGCAGTTGATGAACAAAGTCTTTAGCGAGTATTTGGATAAGTGTGTGGTCGTCTTCATTGACGATATTCTTATTTATTCGAGGGACGAGGAAGAGCATGCCCATCATTTGCGGGTAGTATTAGACATTTTGAGGACCGAGCAACTCTATGCGAAGTTCTCGAAATGTGAGTTCTGGCTGAAGGAAGTGATGTTTCTAGGTCACGTGATCTCAGCCGAGGGGGTTCGTGCAGATCCGCAGAAAATTGAGGCAGTGTTGGATTGGGCACCGCCCACGAATGTGAAGGAGCTCCGTAGTTTCTTGGGTTTGGCTGGCTACTATCGTAGGTTCGTCGAGGGTTTCTCGAAACTAGCTCGACCACTTACCCAGTTGCTCCAGAAGTCCGAGAAGTTCGTCTGGAATGACGAGAGGCAGTCAAGTTTTGAGGAGCTGAAGAGACGTTTGACTTCAGCCCCGATTTTGGCGTTGCCATGTGGCAACGAGGGTTTTGCCGTGTATAGCGATGCTTCGGGTTAGGGTCTTGGGTGCGTATTGATGCAGCACGGCAAGACCATTGCCTATGCGTCGAGACAGTTGAGGCCGTATGAGCTGAACTACCCTACTCATGATTTGGAGTTAGCGGCAGTCGTTTTTGCGCTCAAGATTTGGCGTCACTATCTTTTCGGCTCTGCATGTCAGATTTTTACCGATCATAAAAGTCTGAAATACATATTTACTCAGCGGGAGTTGAATATGAGGCAGAGGAGGTGGTTAGAGCTGATTAAGGATTATGATCTCGAAATCCTTTATCATCCGGGCAAGGCGAACATCGTGGTCGATGCCTTGAGTCGGAAACCGGTTGCGTTACGAACGCTTGAGATCCTTACGTCTCAGTCTGAGCTTCGGCAGGCTTTTATCGAATTAGATGTTGAGATTTTGTTGCCGGGAGCCATCGGGCAACTTTATGCCTTAGAGATTTCGTCGTCTTTGATCGATGAAATTAAGCTGAAGCAGTTAGAGGATCCGATGATTACTCAAATCCAATAGAACGTTCTTAAGGGAAAGTCTCCTGGGTTTGTGATTCACGAGGATGGTATTTTGAGATTCCATAGTCGGCTTTGTGTGCCGAACGACCCAGAGTTGAGACAGAGTATTTTGCGTGAGGCCTATGCTACACCTTATTCCGTTCATCCTGGTTCGAGTAAGATGTACAAGGACCTGAGGAGGAATTTCTGGTGGAATGATATGAAGGAAGAGGTCGCCCAGTTTGTAGCGAGATGTTTGACTTGTCAGCATGTCAAAATCGAGCATCAGCGACCGGTCGGGTTATTGCAGTCACTTTCCGTTCCGGAATGGAAATGGGAAGACATATCGATGGATTTCATTAAGAGTTTGCCGAGATCGAGGTCGGGCATGAACATGGTATGGGTGATTGTTGATCGCCTGACCAAGTCGGCACATTTTCTGGGCATCAAGGACACTTAGGGCCCGGAGAAGTTAGCCTATGTGTTTATCGCGCAGATTGTGAGGCTTCACGGTACTCCGAAGTCTATTGTTTCGGATCGTGATGGCCGTTTTGTATCGCACTTCTGGCAGGCGGTGCATAAGGCGTTGGGTACTCGTTTGCGTTTGAGTACCTCTTTTCATCCTCAGTCAGATGGACAGTCGGAACGCACTATCCAGACGTTTGAGGATATGTTGCGTGCTTATGCTCTCGACTGGAGTAGCGACTCACGTACAATAATAGTTGGCACGCGTCGATCCGGATGGCACCATATGAGGCGCTTTATGGGCGGCGTTGTCGATCACCGATTTGTTGGAACGAAGCATCCGATTTGGTCGGGACCGAACCGGATATTGTTTCAGAGACAAGGCGGAAGGTGGATTTGATTCTAGAATGGATGTTGACCGCCCAGAGTCGACAGAAGTCGTATGCCGACGTCCGTCGTCGACCTTTGGAATTCGAGGTGGGAGACCACGTTTTACTAAAGGTGTCGCCGACGAAGGGAGTTTTTCGTTTCGGGAAGAAAGGGAAGTTGAGTCCGAGATTTATTGGACCCTTTGAGATTCTCGAGCGAGTCGGTGGGTTGGCATACCGTTTGGCGTTACCTCCGGCCTTGAGTCATGTTCATAGCATTTTTCATGTTTCCCAGCTGAGGAAATATGTCCCGGATCCTAGTCACGTCATCGATTAT
Source organism: Orobanche coerulescens (assembly GCA_033398695.1). Lineage (NCBI taxonomy): Eukaryota > Viridiplantae > Streptophyta > Magnoliopsida > Lamiales > Orobanchaceae > Orobanche > Orobanche coerulescens. Next base: position 179,730,054 of record CM065808.1, read on the forward strand.
GGTGAGATTGATGTCGCCGAGGATATTACTTTTGAAGAGCGTCCTTTGAAAATTTTGGAGCGTCGTGAGAAATGACTGAGGCACAAGACCATCCCTTTGGTCAAGGTGCAGTGGTCGAGACACGGTGTCGAGGAGGCAACTTGGGAAACCGAAGATAGCATGCGTGCTAGCTACCCTGAGTTGTTTGTTTCTTAAGTTTCGGGACGAAACTTATTTTTAGAGGGGTAGAATGTAATATCCGCATTTTTCTTTTCCCTTGTATTTTCATTTCCGGTGTATTTTTCGATTGTAGTGACCCGTGTATCTTTCAGTGTATCTTTCCTGTCATCTATTGATCTGATTCTCGTTATTGTTGTGCGGAACCGCCGTTTCGGGGTTGCCGTGGATCCATTTCGTGTTATTGTTTCCCAAATATTGATTCCTATTACTTTTATTCTCTTCCCGGATCATTTTTCATCATTTTAGGACCCAAAGGGGGTGTGGGCCACGGCACAAGGTGTGTGCGCCGCGGCACACACATTTTTCCAGTTTTTGGCCGAGCGGACTGTACTGTGTGCCGCGGCACATGCCGACGGGGCCGCAGCACACTGCCGAGTTAGTTCCGCGGCACACCCGTCCGGGCCACGGCACACTCGTGTGGCATTTTCGGCCAAAACCCGATCAGACGGTGCCGCAAAGACACGCTGGCGGCCGCGGCACACCGCGAACCACGGGAGTGATTTTGGTCTTGTGCCGCGGCACACGATGCGGTCAACTGTATAATTTCGTTTTTTTGGGCGAAAACAGCCATTTTCTTCCTCCCCTTCACCTGCGCACGAGAGAGAGAGAGGGTTGAGGGGAGAACTTCTCATCATTCATCACTTGAGGGTCGATTTTCATCACTTTCATTCGGTTGTGAAGCCCGGATAATCGATCTAACGCGTATTCTACGGATCATAGTACTTGGATCTTCAAAAGGTAATATCTCTTAGAACCCTACTTTTGGATAATTTGGGGGTTTTGGGATTTTCTTCCGATTCGTTCCGTTTTGTTGGTGGATTCATGATGAATACGGTTAATATTGTTAGTATCTTTAGCTTTCCTACGGATACATGGATATTTTGTGGGTTTTTACGGAATCGAGAGGGTTTGGTTGTGGTCCGCCCTCGTTGTTATTTTTGGTACGAATATACATGAATCATAGGCGGGTTTTCGGGTGTATTCCATTTCCGTATTCGTCTAGAGTTGGTTGTGATTGTGTTATTCGAATCGTTAGGTTCATTTACGCCGGTTCCTCGCGGCCGTGTTCGATTCTCCCTTTTCCGTTCGTATCACCGTTTATTAACTGAGGCAAGTATCCTTATGAACTTACAATCTTGACATAATAGTATTGTATGAGAAATGGTGTGTGTGTATATGCTCACTACGGGTTAGATCCGACGGGGTCTCGGTAGGGGTCCACAGAGACGTGGATCGACGAGCTTGCTTTTAACCACTACGGGTTAGATCCGATGGGGTCTCGGTAGGGGTCCACAGAGACGTGGATCGATGGTTAATTGTGGTGCATTTTACAAATGTGATTTAATTATGGCATTTCCGGAAATGAGTGTTTTGGAACTATGTTTTCTTGATTGCATGCATTTACTATATGTGTAAGATGTAAGTCATTCATTTGGTTACTTGTACTAGCGTAATTGCTAACCCCTCTGGGGACCCGTTTTGGGGAAATTCGTTTTAGGAATTTCAGGTCAGGTTCATCGAGACGAGCGGGTGCTGGACCAGTATGCGGATGATGGCCGTGCGTGATGATTGTGCACGAGTGGTGTCTTATTGCCTTTTATCTTTTTACCTTTTGTGGTCTTTAAACTAATAGAAGTACTCGAGTACTTAAGAATTTTTACTCGTCTGGATTGTATTGTTGTTTATTATGTTTGTGTCGGATTATGGTGTCTTTATGACGAGGTGTTATTCTGTTGTTTCTGTGAGTCGATGAGCATGATGTTTGTTCAGCCTGGTGGGTCCCATATAGGGATTCACGGCGCTGTAATATACCTCGAATATCTTGGGGGTGCTACAGCAACGCCAACTCGATGGCATGAAGGCGCTCCTAGAAACTGGGGCAGGCGCCAAGAGAAAGATCGCTGGGCCGAGCGAGCCGCTCGCGGTCCAGATCGAACTCACCCTCGTGCAGCCAAGGATAACTCCTCCTCAAACACATTTGTACGAGGGGAGATCGGACCCCGAGACTCACCTGAGCAAGTTCCAGATCTACATGACCGGATGCGGGGCATCAGACGTGACCAGGTGCCGAATGTTCCGTTAACAATGGGCGACCTGGCCCATAGGTGGTACATCTCGTTGCCACCGCGATCCATCAGTTCCTTTGAACAACTGGCGAGCGACTTCACATCGTACTTCGCCGCCAAGGTCGCTCGACCAGAAGGTCCCCACCGAATGATGAAAATCAGAGAAGGGGAAGAAGAGTCCGACGAAGACTATATCGACCGGGTGGATGAGATAATCCTCAACGGTGAGCCCGTAAGCGACGAGATTGCCCTCTACTCGGTCCTAGGGGGATTCAATGGTCTTTCGCCCATGTTCAGGCACCTTACGAAGGACATCCCTCCGACCTACGCAATCTTCCGCGCCAAGGCCGCAGACTTTTTGGCCAACCGGAGGATGCTCGCCCTTCGCCAAGACGAGGGAGCAAAGACGGCGATCGCCAATCCCAACAAGGCGGACGCCAGCCACCCGGTGGTTTCAGGACCTTCGAGGATGTGGAAGCCCATCTCTACCATAACCTCAGTCTATCTCCGGCTCATATTTTCTACGCCATCCAGGGGCGCGAGCGGCTAAGCAAGCCGAAGGCAGTAAGGGACCACGGTCATCTGGATCGCAACAAATTTTGTGCTTACTGTAATATCCGCATTTTTCTTTCCCTTGTAATTGTATTTCCGGTGTAATTCTCGATTTTAGTGACCCTCGAGTATCCTTCAGTGTAACTTTTCCGTTATCTTTTGATCTGATTCTCGTAATTGTTGTGCGGAACCGCCGTTTCGGGGTTGCCGTGGATTCATTCTATGCTATGATGCGTTTTGAGGTGTTCCGTTTGACGTTTCGTTCATAATCCGGTATTTTGGGTCGTTTATATTCTGTATCTAGCGCACGCTAAATTTCCTGTATAGCGCACGCTAGAAATCCATTGGTAGCGCACGCTACGTTTAATTCGTAGCGCACGCTAACGATTTAGCCACAGGAGTGGCGATTCGGCTCCCACCCTGCGGACTATCGGATTAGCGCACGCTATCTCGTCTAGCGCACGCTAATGTCGGGAGACTAGCGCACGTTAAATTGTTCGATGGCGCGCGCTAGTGTGACTGTCCAAGATCTTGGGCGCTTACTACCGAACTCAATCGGATGCTAGTTAGCGCACGCTACGCTGGTATGGTAGCGCACGCTAACGGGTCGTGAGGTTTGGGCGCTGCCACCGGACTCGGCCGATGTTCGTGTAGCACGCTATTGGTCGATAGCGCGCTACCGAGAGGTTATTAGCGCACGCTACGCATGTATGGTAGCGCACGCTAACGCCAAACACCGCTTCGGATCGACGCTAACAGGAGGGTTTGTAACCCTATCCCGTTAGCGCACGCTAACCTTGAGGTCTTAGCGTGCGCTAACACTCCCTGGCTATATAAACCAGGGAGTTGACCGAGATAATCATAATTCCTCTTTTCTTCCTCTCTCCGCGGCGAAGGCGATTCCGAGGCGTTTTCTTGGCGATTTCTTCCTCCAATCATCTCATCCATCATCCTTCTTGAGTTCTTAGAGTATTATATCAACATCAACACGAATCATTCGTCCTAATCCACGGTAAATCTCTTAGAACCCTACTTTTGGGTAATTTGGGGGTTTTGGGATTTTCTTCTGATCCGCTCCGTTTCGTTGATGGATTCATGATGAATATGATTATTCTTGTTGGTATTCTTAGTTTCCCTACGGATTCATGGTATATTTCGTGATTTTTACGGAATCGAGAGGGTTTGGTTGTGGTCCGCCCTCGTTGTTGTTTATATACGAATATACATGAATCGTAGGCGGGTTTCCGGGAGTATTCCATTTCCATAATCGTTTAGAAGTGGTTGTGATTGTGCTATTCAAATCGTTAGGTTCATTTCCGCCGGTTCCTTGCGGTCGTGTTCAACTCTTCCGTTCCGTTCGTGTCATCGTCTAATTAATCGAGGCAAGTATCCTTATGAACTTACAATCTTGGCATAGTAGTTTTGTATGAGAAATTGTGTGTGTGTGTATGCTCACTACGGGTTAGACTCGACGGGGTCTCGGTAGGGGTCCACGGAGGTGTGGATCGACGAGCTTTGCTTTTAACCACTACGGGTTAGATCCGACGGGGTCTCGGTAGGGGTCCACGGAGGTGTGGATCGACGGTTAATTGTGGTGAATTTTACAAATGTAATTTGATATTGGCATTTCCGGAAATGAGTGTTTTCAAACGGTTTTCTTTATTGCATGCATTACTATATGTGTAAGATGTAAGTTGTTCATCTGGTTACTTGTACTAGCGTAATTGCTAACCCCTCTGGGGACCCATTTTGGGGAAATTCGTTTTATGAATTTCAGTCGGGTTCATCGAGACGAACGGGCGCTGGACCAAGATGCTGATGATGGCCGAGCGTGATGATTGTGCCTAAGTGACGTCTTAATGTCTTTTTGTCTTTTCATCTTTTGTGGCTTTTGAACTAATGGTTGTACTCGAGTACTTAAGAGTTCTTGTCTGTCCGGATTGTATTGTTGCCTATAGGTTTGTGTTGATTGATGATGTTATGTTTGGCCAAAACCGGTGGATTATTCTGTTTTGCGTCTTTATGACATGGTGTTGGTTTGTCGTTTATGTGAGTCGATGAGTATGATGTCTTTGTTCACTGGTGGGTCCCATATAGGGATTCACGACGCTGTAATATACCTCGAATATCTTGAGGGTGTTACAGAAAATGGTATCGGAGCTCTAGGTTTATGGATACCTAGGCTTGTTGGTTTATTGGGTCTTGTGGTGTTTGGTTTTGCACATCATCGTCACGCCGCCATGATTCCTACTACCAAAGGTCCGTAAGTTTTCTTTCCTCTGTTCATTAATTCCTTGTATCGCACTTTGATTCTCGACTTGTGATTGTTCTTTTCTTGTGCGATCCTCGTATGGCTTTTGCTACTTATTTAACTCCAGATGGATGCCGGAAGAGGTCGTGGTCGCGGCCGTGGTCGTGGACGCGGCCGGGACGTGGGGCGGCCTGGGGCGGCCATGTCACGATCTTCGGAGCCGGCGATCGGCGACCGTCATAGCCATGCTTCTTCTCAGAGCGTGCCGATCTTGGTATTGCGGCCGTTATGCAATGGATGGTGAACCAAATGGCGTAATAGCTCGGGCGGTTCGTAACCGGAGCAGCCCATGCTAATCGGGCGGAGCGGACCGATGGCTCCAAGATGTCATCAAGATGCATCCTCCTCGGTTTTGGAGCTTCGACCCGATTGGCCGGGAAGGGTGGATCAAGGAGATATCTAAAGTCTTCGTTGCCACTAATCGTCCCGAGGACCGTAAAGTCCCTATTGCTCAATATTTTCTCACCCGGGACGCTACGGATGGTGGGAGGCCGTTGGGCCCAAAGACCATCTTTATTACGTGGCCGAGTTTCAAGAGTTGATGGAGATCGAATATTGCCCGTGGCCGCCGATGTGCTCGGGTACATGCTTTTTATGATGCTCAACCACGGGATATCCCCGTAGCTCAAGCAATTGCTGATTTTAACAAAGAGTTGGGTTATGTGAAGACCCAAGTTGTCGAGGAGAGTGACAAGATTTTCCATTTCTCTAGACGGATGAAGTTGCCGATTCGGGACTATATGTCGGGGCTCGTATCCACTACATTGAAGGATTATCAGAGTAGGGCCCTTGCTTATGATATGTCTGTGGCGAGTGAGGCGGCCCGCGAGAGTAAGAAGCAGAAGTCCGCTGGGAACTTTTCGGGCCACAAGAGTGGGGGTCAGCAGAGATCCCAATCTGCTAACTTCCCCGCCGGCGGTGGTCCAGCTCGTTCACTGGGTCCTCGTGGAACTACCAAAGGTGCTCCTTTCCGTGATGTGAAGTGTTTCAATTGTGGTCGACGGGCCACATCGCCGTACTTGTTTGAGCCCTTTGTCGACGTGTAATCGCAGTGTGGCACCGGCCACAAGGTCGTCTGTCTTGAGAGGGAGAAAATTCTTGGTGCCCGGCTTCCATTCCAGTGCCTAGGGAACCAAGTGTGAATCAGGATCGTTTGCTCCTCGGTCTCCGCCGAGTGCTAGTCGGGGAGAGGTCGGGTCACCCTCTAAGGGGGAGCTTCCAGTCGGCTCCGCCCACCCGCGTGTCTATGAGATGCAAAGCCGATGATCCAAATGGCTACCGTGGCGACAGTACCGTTTATATTCTTTCTCATCCCGGTGTGCTTTTCGATTCCGGTGCTACGCATTCGTTCATATCTTTGGATTGTGTACGCCGTTTGAGTCTCGACTGTTTGATGCCTTGTGAACCCTTCATCGTTAAGCTTCCTAGCGGTGATAGGATCGTTGGTGATCAGGAGGTTCGAGACTGTTCTGTAGTTATTTGTGAGAGGACTTGGCCCTCTAATCTTATTGTTGTGAATATTGAGGGTGAGGATTTGATTCTCGGGGATGATTGGCTCGAGCGTCATGGTGCAATCATGAACTACCGCACGAGGATCATCACCATGTTAGCCGAGGATGGCACCGAGCACTCTTTTGCCGGGCGAAAGAGGGGGAACCAGAAATTCGTTATTAACGCCTTGAAGGCGATGAGACTCCTGCGAAAGGGGTGTACCGGCTATTGGTGCTACGCCTTGAAGGCGGAGAGTGGTGGAGTCGAGCTTTCGTCGATTCCAATCGTTAATGAGTTTCCTGATGTTTTTCCTAACGAGTTACCGGGATTGCCACCAGATCGTGAGGTCGAGTTCATTATAGAGTTAGAGCCGGGTGCGGCTCCTATTTCGAAGGCGCCCTATCGCATGGCACCTTCAGAGATGGCAGAGTTGAAGAAGCAGTTGAGTGAGCTTCTTGAGTCGGGGTATGTTCGACCGAGCGCCTCGCCTTGGGGCGCGCCGGTCCTATTTGTGCGGAAGAAGGATGGTTCACTACGTTTGTGTATCGACTATCGCGAACTAAACAAGGTGACCATCAAGAACAAGTATCCTTTGCCGAGAATTGATGACTTGTTCGATCAGTTGCAGGGAGCTGCGGTATTCTCGAAAATTGATTTGAAATCGGGATACTATCAGCTCCGGGTGAGAGAGTCCGATGTGCCGAAAACAGCCTTTCGGACGAGGTACGGACATTATGAGTTTGTAGTCATGCCTTTCGGGTTAACTAATGCGCCGGCGGTGTTCATGCAATTGATGAACAAAGTTTTTATCGAGTATTTGGATAAGTGCGTCGTCATCTTTATTGACGATATTCTTGTTTATTCGAGGAATGAGGAAGAGCATGCCCATCATTTGCGGATAGTATTAGACATTTTAAGGACCGAGCAACTCTATGCAAAGTTCTCGAAATGTGAGTTCTGGCTGAAGGAAGTGATGTTTTTAGGTCACGTGATTTCAGCCGAGGGGGTTCGTGTGGATCCGCAGAAGATTGAGGCCGTATTGGATTGGGCACCGCCCAAGAATGTGAAGGAGCTCCGTAGTTTCTTGGGTTTGGCTGGCTACTACCGTAGGTTCGTCGAGGGCTTCTCGAAACTGGCTCGACCACTTACACAGTTGCTCCAGAAATCCGAGAAGTTCGTCTGGAATGACGAGAGGCAGTCGAGTTTTGAGGAACTGAAGAAGCGTTTGACTTCAGCCCCGGTTTTGGCGTTGCCATGTGGCAATGAGGGTTTCGCCGTTTATAGCGATGCTTCGGGTCAGGGTCTTGGGTGTGTGTTGATGCAGCACGGCAAGACCATTGCTTATGCATCGAGGCAGTTGAGGCCGTACGAGCTTAACTACCCTACTCATGATTTGGAGTTGGCGGCAGTCGTTTTTGCGCTAAAGATTTGGCGTCACTATCTTTTCGGCTCGCATGTCGATTTTTACCGATCATAAAAGTCTGAAATACATATTTACTCAGGGAGTTGAATATGAGGCAGAGGAGGTGGTTAGAGTTGATTAAGGATTATGACCACGAAATCCTTTAACATCCGAGCAAATCGAACGTCGACGATTACCCCTTGAGTCAGAAACCCAATGCATTGCGATCGCAAGAGATCCTAACATCTCAGTCCGAGCATCGGCGAGCTTTAATAGAGTAAGATGTAGAGGTTCTCGCTGTTGTGAACCGCTTGACAATTTCGTGCTTTGGAAATTTCGCTGCCTTTGATCGATGAGATTAAGTCAAGCAACGGAGGATCCGATGATTTCTCAAATCCGAGAGAATGTTCTTAAAGGAAAGTCTCTGGATTTGTGATTGACAAGGATGGTGTTTTGTGATTCGTGAGTCGGCTTTGTGTGCCGAACGACTCTGAGTCGTGGCTGAGTTTTTTACGGGTGGCCCATGCTTCTCCTTATTCCGTTCTTGCTGGTTCGAGTTAGATGTTCAAGGACCGAGGAGAAATTTCGTGGAATGATATGAAGGATGAGGTCGCATACTTTGTAGCGAGATGTTTGACTTGTCGGCAGTCAAGATCGAGCATCGCCGACCTATCAAGTTATTGCAGTCACTTCGTTAGGAATGGAAATGGGAAGATATATCGATGGATTTCGTTACGAGTTTGCCGAGATCGAGGTCGGGCATGAATATGGTATGGGTGATTGTTGATCGCCTGACCAAGTCGGCACATTTTCTGGGCATCAAGGACACTTGGGGCCCGGAGAAGTTAGCTCGTGTGTTTATTGCGCAGATCGTGAGACTTCACGGTACTCCGAAGTCTATTGTTTCGGATCGTGACGGCCGTTTTGTATCGCACTTCTGGCAGGCGGTGCATAAGGCGTTGGGTACCCGGTTGCGTTTGAGTACCTCTTTTCATCCCCAGTCAGATGGACAGTCGGAACGCACTATCCAGACGTTCGAGGACTTGTTGCGTGCCTGTGCTCTCGATTGGAGTAGTGACTGGGAGGAACATTTGCCGCTGATCGAATTCACGTATAACAATAGTTGGCACGCGTCGATTCGGATGGCACCGTATGAGGCACTTTACGGGCGGCGATGTCGATCACCGATTTGTTGGAATGAGGCATCCGATTTGGTCGGGACCGAGCCGGATGTCGTTTTAGATACGAGGCGGAAGATAGAGTTAATTCGGGAACGGATGTTGACGGCCCAGAGTCGACAGAAGTCGTATGCCGACATCCGTCGTCGACCTTTGGAATTCGAGGTGGGAGACCATGTTTTGCTAAAGGTGTCGCCGACGAAGGGAGTTTTTCGTTTCGGGAAGAAAGGGAAGTTGAGTCCGAGATTTATCGGCCCCTTCGAGATCCTCGAGCGAGTAGGTGGGTTGGCATACCGTTTGGCGTTACCTCCGGCCTTGAGTCATGTTCATAGCGTTTTCCATATTTCCCAGTTGAGGAAATATGTCCCGGATCCTAGTCACATCATCGATTATGGAGAGATTGATGTCGCCGAAGATATTACTTTCGAAGAGCGCCCTTTGAAGATTTTGGAGCATCGTGAGAAACGATTGAGGCATAAGACCATACCTTTGGTCAAGGTGCAGTGGTCGAGACACGGTGTCGAGGAGGCAACTTGGGAAACCGAGGATAGCATGCGTGCTAGGTACCCCGAGTTGTTTGTTCCTTAAGTTTCGGGACGAAACTTATTTTTAGAGGGGTAGAATGTAATATCCGCATTTTTCTTTCCCTTGTAATTGTATTTCCAGTGTAATTCTCGATTTTAGTGACCCTCGAGTATCCTTCAGTGTAACTTTTCCGTTATCTTTTGATCTGATTCTCGTAATTGTTGTGCGGAACCGCCGTTTCGTGGGTGCCGTGGATTCATTCTATGCTATGATGCGTTTTGAGGTGTTCCGTTTGACGTTTCGTTCATAATCCGGTATTTTGGGTCGTTTATATTCGTATCTAGCGCACGCTAAATTTCCTGTATAGCGCACGCTAGAAATCCATTAGTAGCGCACGCTACATTTAATTAATAGCGCACGCTAACGATTTAGCCCACAGGAGTGGCGATTCGGCTCCCACCCTGACTATCGGATTAGCGCACGCTATCTCGTCTAGCGCACGCTAATGTCGGGAGACTAGCGCACGTTAAATTGTTCAAGAGCGCGCTAGTGTGACTGCCCGATCGGGCGCTTACTACCGAACTCAATCGGATGCTAGTTAGCGCACGCTACGCCGGTATGGTAGCGCACGCTAACGGGTCGAGTGAGGTTTGGGCGGGCTACCGGACTCGGCCGATGTTCGTAGCGCACGCTATTGGTCGATAGCGCGCGCTACCGAGAGGTTATTAGCGCACGCTACGCATGTATGGTAGCGCACGCTAACGGCCAAAACTCGCTTCGGATCGACGCTAACAGAGGGTTTGTAACCCTATCCCGTTAGCGCACGCTAACCTTGAGGTCTTAGCGTGCGCTAACACTCCCTGGCTATATAAACCAGGGAGTTGACCGAGATAATCATAATTCCTCTTTTCTTCCTCTCTCCGCGGCGAAGGCGATTCCGAGGCGTTTTCTTGGCGATTTCTTCCTCCAATCATCTCATCCATCATCCTTCTTGAGTTCTTAGAGTATTATATCAACATCAACACGAATCATTCGTCCTAATCCACGGTAAATCTCTTAGAACCCTACTTTTGGGTAATTTGGGGGTTTTGGGATTTTCTTCCGATCCGTTCCGTTTCGTTGATGGATTCATGATGAATATGATTATTCTTGTTGGTATTCTTAGTTTCCCTACGGATTCATGGTATATTTCGTGATTTTTACGGAATCGAGAGGGTTCGGTTGTGGTCCGCCCTCGTTGTTGTTTATATACGAATATACATGAATCGTAGGCGGGTTTCCGGGAGTATTCCATTTCCATAATCGTTTAGAAGTGGTTGTGATTGTGCTATTCAAATCGTTAGGTTCATTTCCGCCGGTTCCTTGCGGTCGTGTTCAACTCTTCCGTTCCGTTCGTGTCATCGTCTAATTAATCGAGGCAAGTATCCTTATGAACTTACAATCTTGGCACAGTAGTTTTGTATGAGAAATTGTGTGTGTGTGTGTATGCTCACTACGGGTTAGACTCGACGGGGTCTCGGTAGGGGTCCACGGAGGTGTGGATCGACGAGCTTTGCTTTTAACCACTACGGGTTAGATCCGACGGGGTCTCGGTAGGGGTCCACGGAGGTGTGGATCGACGGTTAATTGTGGTGAATTTTACAAATGTAATTTGATATTGGCATTTCCGGAAATGAGTGTTTTCAAACGGTTTTCTTTATTGCATGCATTACTATATGTGTAAGATGTAAGTTGTTCATCTGGTTACTTGTACTAGCGTAATTGCTAACCCCTCTGGGGACCCATTTTGGGGAAATTCGTTTTATGAATTTCAGGTCAGGTTCATCGAGACGAACGGGCGCTGGACCAGTATGCGGATGATGGCCGAGCGTGATGATTGTGCCTAAGTGACGTCTTAATGTCTTTTTGTCTTTTCATCTTTTGTGGCTTTTGAACTAATGGTTGTACTCGAGTACTTAAGAGTTCTTGTCCGTCCGGATTGTATTGTTGCCTATAGGTTTGTGTTGATTGATGATGTTATGTTTGACCGGTAAACCGGGTGGATTATTCTGTTTTGCGTCTTTATGACATGGTGTTGGTTTGTCGTTTATGTGAGTCGATGAGTATGATGTTGTTCAGCCTGGTGGGTCCCATATAGGGATTCACGGCGCTGTAATATATCTCGAATATCTTGAGGGTGTTACACTTACCACAAGAGTCCCGGCCACAACATCGATCAATGCCGCGACCTTCTAAGACAACTCTGGAGATTGTTTGAGGAGGACAAGCTGGACTGTCTAATAACTTAGCTGGAGCCCCGGGCCGAAAGAATCAAATGCCGCGATCGGCGTCAGAACGACGATCACCAGTCTTCCAACCCGATCGCCCGAATCAAGCAACATTTCTATAAATGGAGGACTCGCTCGCCATCTACAATTCATCATCTAACATGATGGATCTAAGCACGAGATCGCCTCCCTCAGCACAACGTATACCGTCGAGGATCGCCATCTAAACATGGCGATCCGAGGTAGAAGAGTGCAGCCATGGTCCTGGAAGTCGATGGAACCGACTGCTTCGTCCATGCAAGGTTCCTTTGGGCTGCGATCGCTCGCTCTTCATTTAAATACGAGGCGGGCGTAGCCGAAGGACCCTCCAAACAAATATGTGGACACGCTCGCCAGCCCTCAAAGGTTCATCATCTAAGATGGTGGATTCGGACAATGCGACGCGTCCCTACCCCCGTGACAACGTATAGCGTCGAGGCTTTCCATCTAACATGACGATCCGAGGTAGAAAAGTGCTAGCAATCCGCGGACGTGGAGTCGATTAATACGACGACGCCCCGCGCAAGGACTCCTCCAGACCAAGACTGCACGCCCTTCGTTTAAATACGAGGCGGGCGCAGCTTAATGGAGGACCCTCACAATAAAGTGAGTCGCGAGACAAACCTACAGGTGGAATATCCCTCGCGCACAAGACACGGTCATGGAGGTCGGTCCATCGAATTCCTCGATTGTGCACGGTTCCTCAAGGTCGAAACAATCAGCCTTCCACGAGGGATCTGCAAAATTAAAGATCACAAGAACAAGACCGCAGATAGCTCACCAATCGATCAGGTCTCCCAAATCCAAGACCAAAGTTCGCTCAACGGATCTCCCGTCTTTATCCTAAACGATCGCCAGTGGAACCACCTCACCCCATGTCTTCAACATCGGAGCAAGCTGGGGGGCAATTATTGTGTAGAGATTTATACACCTCAACAGGCGATCGGCACAAGGACCGGGCGACCGAACCAGAGTCAAATAGACCAAGGCAGATTGCCGATCGAAGGACCCAGAACAGGACCCAGCGCCGAGCGATCGACTTCCAAGGCGATCATCTCCCAGCAACTAGCGATCGTCCCATGTGCCCGATCATGGACGACCGCCTCATGCCACACGAAGCCGACATCCGTCTAGTCCGCGAAGGCCGAAACTCGAAGCAAGGACCCATGTGCAGATCCAAGAATGGCGCCACAGAACATGGATCGTTGACCACAGCCTGTCACCATCTTCTCACCTAACGACAGACCTGCCGAAAGGTGCAAGGTGGGACCTCCCGGGACAGCGACATGAGACGCGTGTCATCCTCTCACTGGTTCGCATAGCTGGATGCCAGCAGCAGCAGCGGACTTTGAGGCAACCATCCCATGTGCTAAAAGACGATCAGCCCCTTTATTATAATACAAGAAAGGCGATCGCCCGTCAGGGTTAAAGGCATCCCAACTCCTATAAATAGAAGGCTTCCTGCACTTGAAAAGGGGCCTGGCTTTTTCTGGCTGCTTTCTCTCGGATTTTCTCTCTCAGCACCTCTTAACCGAAAGACGGTCGGCAGAGATAAGAACTCCCTGCAGTTCAAGAACTCACAGAGCAGCACTCAAGAGCTAGATAACTAGGGTCTTTTACACTCATTGTAATCGCACTCTTACATTAATATTTGTACTCCAACGTATTCGTATTAATAACATCTCGCGAGAGCATTCAAGTCCGGGCCTAACAAACCCAGCAAATCTTGTGTTATTTACACCCCCCCACGGACGTGCTCTCGCATTTTGTTTGCTACTCACCCATTCCAGCAATATCTATCTCCGGATAATATTTTGGGTAGAAACATATGGCCCGGGTAATCACTTTATATTATAATTTACAAGTAAAAGTCTAAAATAATTTATTAGGATTCAGCCACTTTGAATCGTACCACAACGAAACACACTAATAAACAGAAATGATGAGGATGAGATTCAGCCACGCGAACTCATTTAAAATTTATGTACTTGTACTCGTCCTAAACTCGATTGAACAATAATCTGACTACTTATTCTAGTTCAAAACTCATATAGTAACTCATGAAACAATGAGAGTATAGTTCAGCCACTCAAACTCGTTTAAAATCTATATATCCGCATTCATTATAAACGCGATTAAAATATGACTCTATTACTCGTTTATATCCCAGGCCCTTATATAATATTTGCTAATTACTCAATATATTTAAATTTATATAATTTAAATAACTGAATATTAGTCGCTATAGTAACTGATTAATCCATCCCGATAAAAACTCAAACGTTGTGAAGTAAAGATTAAGAATAAATTTTATAAATGACAAAAGCTTAAAAATTAAATTCCTAGTATAAGTGCGGAATTATACATCTTCAAAATCCTTTTACAATTTATATACCTATACTTTGATGTATGATTCAAGATTTTAGATAAATAAACAAAAAATAAAAGAAAAATCGTGTAGGAAAGAAAGTTGATGTAGTACTTCGAATCTATATTCCTATTAGACAATTTATATATTTATTTGGAAGTGAAGATCAAGTTAATTAAAAAATGAAAAAATATAAAAATAATATTTATGCATATATAAATTAGATATTAAAAAATAAATACGTACAGATTTAGGCCATTGAGGTTTACTTAATAATTTACCAAATGAAATTTTTTAATAAGAAAACAATTCATTTGGCCAACTCTTACCAAATCAAAGTGATGATGTAAAATAATTATGGGGTGGTAAAATACACATTTATTTTAAATATTTATTTAGTTATTCAATCAATGTAGTGTCATTCAAAATCAAGATGGGATAAAAGCATTAAATAAATAAAAATCTAAAGAATAAAAAAAAATACCACGTATGAGAGAGTTAATTTGGTGCTCCGGATACATAATAGTATTATACATATGTATATAAAATAAAATTATATTTTTTTAATCAAGTTTATTAATACAAAAAATTGGCCACTTATACTTATTAGTTAGGTTCATCCACCCGAAGTTTTTCACCGCGACAAAACACAACAAAAAACCAAAATATGAGGCAATGATTCAGTCACTCAAATCCATTTATAATTTATATAACCGTACCCATCCGAAATCTAACTCAAATGTGAATTTACTACGCTTTTTCATCCTAAAGCCTTATAATGATACCCGAAACAATACAGCTACAGTTTAGCCATCTCAAACCTATTTAGAAATTATATACCTATATCCACCTCAAACTCGATTAAAAGATAATTTTAGTACATGTTCCCCTTGCAAATCCATATAGTTATATGTGCTAATTACCCAAACCTATCCAAACATATAAAATTTAACTAATTAAATATAAGTTATTATATTAACAATTGGTTGTCACGTCTGACTTCCAAAAAATTCGAATTTGCTCAAAATTATTATACGTTGATAAATTGGACAAATTAAATTAAACTTCAATAAATTAGCCAACTTAATTTTTTAATGATTGGCCGAATTATATTTGAAATAAAAATAACACTATTTATTTGACTAACTCGATAATTGGTCAAATTAATTGGCGATAAGTATCATGATAGTTAAATACACATGGATTATATGAACCAATTATGTAAATTTATTAAAATTTATAAAATCTACATAACAACAACAACAACAACAACAAACCCAATCCCGCCAGAGCAGGGTATCGGGGAGGTAGAATGTAGACAGATCCTACCCCTACCCCAAGGATACACCCAGGAGTAGAGAGACTGCTTCCAATGAGACCTCCGGCAAGAGCAGATGAGCGGGGGATAGAGAAAAGCAAAGAGAACCGAACGACAGTAAACAAGAAAAGCATGCAATCCGAAGCAGGCAAAGCAAGCAAAAGGAAAAGAAGCAGGCAATAGAGGCAGGCAAGGAAGAGTAATGCTACTTTCACAATACACTTGACAACGAGGTTGACAATTTGTATACGTGGCACGATCCTGTGAAGTGAGATAAATGTGATTGTGACATTTCACTTTTATCTCACTTCACAGGATCGTGCCACGTAGATAGATTGTCACCCTCGTTGTCAAGTGTATTGTGAAAGTAGCATTACTCGGCAAGGAAACACGGGCAAAAGCACACCAAACAAAACCGAGAACCACTTAAGACCTTGCTTCTCGGTTTTGTTTTGCTATAAGTGGCATTCTGAATATGTTTTGCTATTGGTTCTGACCAATAAGTGGCATTCTGAATATGTTTTGCTATTTCATATATATATTATATATAAGCAAAACTATTTATTTCGGCAATATAGAAATGGACTCAATTAATATTAGCCAAATTTATTATGCCTAGAAAAAAAAATATTGGTCAAATTATTTTTTTAATAAAAATGAAACTATTAAGTAGTGGTGCAAAATAATTATGAAGTAGAAACATATTGATTTTAAGTATTTGTTTAGGTTATCCAATCGATGAAGTCTCGTTTAAAACCCATGTGGAATTTAAATCTATATATAAACAATATTAATACAAAACTAATGATTGTACAAATTAAATGTTCAATAAAAATAAGACTAATTATTTGGCTTAATAATCAGTCAAATTAATATTAGCAAATTTATTTTTTCAATAAAAATAAAACTATTAGACTTGTTAAGCAAAATAATTATGGAGTAAAAAATATACATTGATTTTAAATATTTATTTAGATTCCTTGATCGGTAGTCTCATTTAAGATCGATGTGGTATTCAAAATCTTAGATAGATACGATTAATATAAATTTGATAATTGATCAAATGAGATTCTCCAAAAAATAAAGTAATTTATATGGCTAACTTAATAATTAATATTAGTAATATTGGCCAAACAATATTTTTCAATTAAAATAAAACTATTAAATAATACATATGTGAGATTCAAATTTTAGATAAATAGAGTTAATATAAATTTAATAATTGACAACATTAAATATTTACTAAAAAATTAAACTATTTATTTGTCCAACTAATAATTGGCCAAATTAAATACAATAAAAATAAAATTCTTAAACTTATGTGTAAAATATCTATGGGTCGAAAAATACACATTGGATTTTATGCATTTATTTAGATTTTTCATTGGTGGAGTTCTATTTTAAATAGATATGGGATCAAGACATTAAATTTTATTTATTTACGTTATCTATTGGTTAAGTACTATTTTTAATCCATATGGAATTCAAAATTTCAGAAATAAGAGTCAAAATTAAGAGAATGCCACATAAGAGAAAAAGTTAATCTTATGCTTCAAATCCCTAATGCTATTATATATAATAGTCATTTAGACTCGTGTGTTGCACTCGTATTGCATACATTTTTTTGAAATTTGATGTTTAGGTAAAGAGTTAAAAGTATTGATAAAAGGATTGTTCAAACTGTTAATTATAACTTTTTAATTGATTGGATCGGGTCAGGTCGAGTCGCACCAAATCGGTGTTTAATAATAAATTGGGGTACAATTTTTTTTTCAATAATGCGTACGCCGCCTGTTAAATTTTTATCTGGTTTAATAGCAATACCTTTACAATCGATGGACGACAACGTCCGAAAACACTTTCAACATAACATAAGATTATTAGCCAACCACAAAACCAAAAAGAGTTCTTAATATCTACGAATGTAAAATATAAACAAAAATTGAGTTAATTGTGGTCCTAAAACTTTCTACTAATCTTTTAATTACCTCAATATCACCCAAACAATTAAAGGTTGTATTATATTTGACAACTTAGAAAAAAAAAAATTTAACCATTTTTAAAACGTATTTTGACATTGATATTTTGGCATTGATGATAAGTATTTTTAACATCTCCCCTATATACTAATGCAGAATACGCTGAGCCTATGTGGTAGTTTTTCATGCTTCGGCTGCCACATGTCTTTTGCTGGTGCTTCGTGTGTTTATGTGTCGGCCTCTCATACTTCAGCTGAAACATAATCAATTACTGGCCTAATCATCATTGTATTAGTTACATTATAATTATACCTCAAATAACTCCTACCTACCTTATTAATTTTGATGAATTAAGGAATATGAATTATGAATAAATAGGAATTAATTATATTTATAGAAATATTTCATTTTCATTAATTAAAAAATATAAATTCCAAACAAAGAGAAATTTAATATAGTAGTGTGCACTATATATTAAATTAAACCTAACGAAAAAATATTATATATTACACTAATTAATTAGATTATATTAATTAGTCACTAGAATTAGGTATATCAGTAAAAGAAATATCAACTAAAATGAAAGATGTTTGGGAGTATTGCAAAAGAAGTGTTGAATATATATAATTAAAAGGTACTTGAAGTTTTATCAATTAAATAAATCGAAATAATCTTATAAAAAATATTATTGAAAGTGTAGAAGTAATATATTTAATTATTATTTATAAATAAATCAAAGAAACTATTGAATAAATCAATTAGTCTATCTTAGTTTTAAATCTTATTTAATATAATATTACAAAGTAAATGAACAAACTTATATTTACTGAATTATATAATTACTGATTTTAGGAATTATCAAAGAGATATTTCTAAATATATAAGAAATTTAATTTAATAATAATATATTAATCTGAAGATTCAACTTTGTACAAAGAGAATTTCAGAAAATAAAATTGATCGTTTTAAGTGATTTTAAGTGTTTTTTATTTTTTTAGTTTTAAATATTTGTTAATTTATCTACTTTTGAAATCAACTATATATTTTTGAAAGTTTTATATTTGGTTTTGTATTTTAAATTATATTCAAATAATTTGTGCAATTTTTTTCAAATATAAGGATTAAATTATCTTCCTTCTGGCCATTTAATAGAAACCATTAAATACTTAATGATTTTGACCATTTTGATAAAAAGAAAAGAAAAAAGGAACTAAAATTTCATCAAATACAGTTTAACACAATCAGATATGAATTGAGGTTTTTTCAAATACGAGTTTCTAAAATTATTAAAACTGCCCAACTATTTATGTGTTCTCTTGAATGTAAAATGTGCCAACTTTAGTACTTCTATATATTAAGTTAAATATTTGAAAATAATATCATATAAAAATAATATAAGTAACTTTCCATAAATTAATTTTTTGAAGAAAGAGCAATCCTGGAGCCAACAAACGACGTTGTGGAGATAGTAAACGATTACGTGATGTCTATAATTTCAAAAGACAAGCGGAGACATCTTAGTTTTGATAGTATATGCAAAATTTCTGTGACCTCTAAAAGTCAAAATCAAGTATATTCAATGGATTTTTTTTTAAATAGCATCAAATCTTCTAGAATTCCAAATCACATCTTGAAATCGTAAGTTAAAGTTTCAATTTTGCTAATTCAAAATATGGATCAATCATCAGGATTATGCAATGTCACATCATTAATAATTATCCAAATCCGTAACCATATTATTGAACAAAAGTTCGGGAAATAATTGTGAGAGTAAAGTATTTATTCCACAATTGATATTAAACTCGTTAGATGTCAGATTATCATTTAAATTTCAAATACGCCAGTTCCCACTTATTATAAGCTCTGCCATGACTATATTTAAGAGTCAACGACAAACGTTCTCTCATGTCGGTATGTATCTTCCAAGACTCGTATTCGATCATGGTTGCGATGAGAATGGGGTGTATCATAAACATAACAAATAGTGTAGTTTATAAAGAAGTATTATGAAATTTACATATTATACATTTACATAAGAGTTCTTTTTTGTGTTCCTGTGTAATTACACGGGTGTTATACTAGTGGTACTAAAAATCCAAGACATTAAAAATAATTGACTTTATATATGTAAAGATGTATTAATGACATTAATAATTAAGACTCAATATTTAATTATTGGGACTAAATCTTAATCATTAATCATTAAGACTCAATATTTAATTATTAGGACTCAGTCTTTATATAGATATAAATGCTATTATATATATATACTAGTGAAGCCTGCCGTGGGTTGCACGGACTGCATTTCAAGTTATAAATATAAAAAAAAAATGTTATTGTAATTTGAATGTCTTTAAAAGATTAAGTGAAGAAGAAGGGAATAGAGTGATCATTAATTTATGAAAGAAAGAAATATACGTGTACAATTATTTTACAAATAACGAAAGACCTCTCAATGTACTACATTTGACGTCGTGATGGACATATTACTCTCCTTATCGTATATCAAGATATTGAGCAACCTAGAGCTGGCCATGACAGAAAACAAGCTTCCTAATAATCAGGTCAACTTGTGAAAGAGACTCACATTGACTCTTTTTTACCATTATTGCAAACGACATAATGCCTTCTCATGAATTTGAAAATATCGGATCAGAAGGCCTGAGTGACATCCTCAGAATCAACCACTACTAATATCGGGGGTTTAGCCGACGACTTAAAGTCATCGGCTAAAGCTCAATATCGGGCCTTTCAGGGGTTGCTGCAATCACATCAGGATGGTTGCTAAGCTGACCAAAATCGTACTCATTAAGAATCAATAGTATTTCATCACCTGTCCACTGTCGTGGTGGCTCGCCCATTTCTACAGTGCCATTAAATGTGTAACACCCCCAAGACGTTCAGGGCATATTACAGAGCCGTGGACTCCACACTATGGAATCCACCAGGCTACGTACCAACAAGACATTTGACAACGACAAACAATCATCAATAATACGACAATTCAAATAAGATTACAATCCGACAATAAAATTCAACATCAATTCATTTCCCAAAACAGGAACACAACATTAACAATTTTGAAACAAGAAGTACTCGAGAACTTAAACCAGTTTTATAATACAAAAATCCCAAAACAAGACATCAAAAGTAATAGACTGAACTGAACGCCAACAAATGACTACTGATCAGTATCATGCTTGCCCATCATCCTCATACGGCTCAAGTGCTCGTTTGTCCCCACGATTGATACCTGAAATACAAAAAGTATTTCCCCCATTTAAGGGGTTAGCTGTAATATCCGTGTTTTCTATTTTCGGTAATTTCTATTTTTGGTGTATGTTCGCTTTGGACAGCTCGCTTAGCACTGTTTTGGAATTCTGAATCTATTTTGTTCTTGGAGTTTTTCCGTCTGGTCGAGTTTCGAGGATGTTTTTGCATAATTTCATCTTGAATTATATCTTGCCGCATGTACGTTCGATTCTCGTAAAACTTGTTCGTTTTCGTTGTTTCTTGATTTGTATAAGTTTGTATGGTTGGTTTGGTCGTGTTGAAACTTTCGGTTTGTTAATCCGACGTTGTATCGCGATTTTTCGGGCACTTGGGTTGTTCTTGTAATTTTCATAAGTTTGGGGAATTTCGCTTTATTTGCTTCATTTCAGACTCTCTAGTGATCGAGATTATATTTTCTTTCAATGATTAACTTTGTCATCTTGATTATTACGTGTTTATGTTTCCGGATTCTGGTCTTGCTTCGTATTTCGGCACTTTTGTGCTGTTGGCAGCAGTGTACTGTGCAGTACTGACCTGCTGCCTGAGTAGCGCACGCTACTCCGGACTTACTTGCGTGCGCTATCACTGTGTGGTTAGCGTACGCTAACCTGGGGTTCGTAGCGTGCGCTAACGATTTCAGCGGTCTGGACAGTAGGTTCAGTGTTTCTGTACTGGGCTAGGTAGCGTACGCTAATTCAGCGTTAACGCACGCTAATTCCTAATATTAGCGCACGCTAACCATGTCAGCTTGCGCACGCTAACTGGAGGACAGTGTAACACCCCGAGATATTCGGAATAATTACAGCGCCGTAAACCCTTTAGATAAGGATTTACAAGGCTAAATTTAAAAGAAGTGTAAAAATAATCCAATCGAACAACTGAAGTTCAAATACAGATTTGATTCAACCGATCAAATAAGTTAACTTATACAACCATATCGAAAAGACCTTATTAAATACAGACGTACTCGAGTACTAAACGAACCAAGAAGACAATTCATAATAATAATAACATCAACCACATCACTGAGCCATTTCATCGTCTCCGTTTGCATCGTGGTTGCCTCCGCTCTCGGCTACCCGAACATCAAAACAATGTCCACCCCGAAGGGGTTAGCAAAACAATGCTAGTACAAGTATCATCATACAATAAATCATCAATGCATCATAAAACATGCAAAACGGACTTCCGCCACGGAATCCAACGATGCGAATCCTCACGATTCCATCAACACAATACAGGTAATCCAAATGATCCAGCGCCCTTGGTATAGATCCCCATGATGATCCCATCGGACCAACGCATGGTGGAAAACCCGTCCAACGATCCAGCGCCCTCAGCATAGATCCCCATGATGATCCCGTCGGACCAACGCATGGTGGACATTCGATCCAGCGCCCTCAAGATAGATCCTCATGATCCCCTGATCATTTATACCATAAATCAATCAACTATGCATACACATATGCATTTCAATATGTTCATCAATACGAACCAATAACAATGAATATCACGAGAATTTCCAGAAATACATCTCATATTCAACAATATGAACAAAACCACAAGCATGATAAATCGAACTCGACATATGATACTTGCCTCGAAAATGGCAAGGACGAAACACTTCAATGATCTCGACACACTCAAAGGCCGCCTCCTTCGATCAACGTAACAAGCTCGAACCTTAACAAAAGGAACGATATACAAATCATCTCAAGTCGAACGATGGCCTAACAAGTCGGTCTACGGCCGAAAAGCTCAAAATAAACAATCTGCCTGGACTGCTTAGCGTGCGCTACGTACTCTACGTAACGTGCGCTAAGCCGGCCTGTTAGCGTACGCTATTGTGTAAGACTAGCGTGCGCTAGCTACGAACTGACAGTTCGAATCGGATGATACATAACGTACGCTACGTACGTATTGTGTGTTAACTAAACCTCGATAGCGCACGTTAACTCACATATATTAGCGTGCGCTAACCTTGCATGGCAGAATACTGCTACCGGAAAAACTGGGTTGAAAGGTGGTGAATTCATGAATTCTATGTTGATACAACAAGTCATCCTCAAGCATGTCATGCTAGTAAGGTTTGTGGAAGTTCCATGATCATGAGGTACAAATATACGGAAAATCAACTCAACATCAAATCTTATCTTCGATCTTCAAGAAATATTCTAAGTTCCGATTTATTCCAAGTCTCAAAACATATGATTCCTTACGTAAAACATACGAACTAGGTAATCTTCACCTACTGGTCGATTGGTTCTGAAGATATATAACATACTTAGGAATCCACATACTAAAAGGTTCAATGGATTATACGATGAATAAGTGTCGAACGTCGAAAATATCCTTCTAACACACGATGTACGACTAATAACGAATCTAACTGACTAAATGAACATGATTAACATCCTCAAGAACACTACTAGTATTGGTGAAGAATCACCTACCTCAAGGTAGTAAAGAACACGGAGGAAATTGAAGCAATCCAACACCGAAAGCTTGAACGCCAATCTCCAACGATGTACGATCTTCAATCACGAGCTAGGGTGTTGATATGAAGTGTTTAGGATGAAAGAAGTTATGTTCTAAGTGTAGGAATTCGGGTAATGGGAGCAGAGAGAACTGAAATCACGAATAGGATGCTGTCCTATTTATAATAAATGGCTATTAGCGCGCGCTAGACCCTGCTCGTAGCGTGCGCTAACGGCTCACTGACTAAACTGTACTCAGCACTTAGCGTGCGCTACGCATATACCTGTAGCGTGCGCTAAGGCATTGACTCGGCTTTTCCCGAAAGCCGTCCAGGTACATCCCGACACGATCCGACAGGGGTCCCCCGGCCAGATCTCACCTACCGCACGTCCCAATCAAATTGACCACGCATAGCGTGCGCTAATGACCCTCAGTAGCGTGCGCTATGAATCCCCATTAGCGCACGCTAAACATAGCCGATAGCGTGTGCTACATGCGCAGATTTACAATCTTTAAATCACAACCACGAAATTAAATGCTCGACAACATCGGATTATGAAATACGGAGAATAGTACTCAGACAAAAGTACAATCATTACAATATCGCAAGTTCCAATTACATAACAGAAATCTCGGGTATTACATCCTTCCTCCCTAAAAAGAAGTTTCGTCCCGAAACTTAAGATGAAAACAACTCCGGATATCTAGTCTTCATACTGTCCTCCATTTCCCAAGTGGCCTCTTCGACTCCATGTCGTGACCATTGTACTTTAACCAAGTGTATTGGTTTATTCCTCAATTGTTTGATCCGGCTCTCAAGTATCTTGATTGGTCTCTCTTCGAAGGTGCCATCATTAGCTATCTCGATCTCGTCGAAATCAATGACGTGATCGGGTCCGTACATACTTTCGCAATTGGGATACGTGAAACACATTGTGAACGTGACTCAGCGATGGCGGTAAGGCCAACCTGTATGCTAAATCTCCCACTCTCTCGAGGATCTCGAATGGTCCGATATATCTCGGACTAAGCTTGCCTCTCCTCCCAAAAAGGAAAATCCCTCGTGTAGGAGACACCTTCAATAGTACATGGTCCCCAGCATCGAACTCTAGAGGGCGACGACGTACATCTGCATAAGACTTCTGTCGACTCTGGGCAGTCAACAGTCTCTCTCGAATCAAAGCTATCTTCTCTTGAGTCTGAATAATCAATTCCGGTTCCGTCCCGATCAAATCCGAAGAATCATCCCAACATAGGGGTGATCGGCATCTTCTCCCGTACAAAGCTTCAAATGGTGCCATCTTAATTGAAGCATGCCAACTATTATTGTAGGTGAATTCAACTAATGGCAAATGAACTTCCCAATCAGTTGACCAATCCAAAGCACAAGCTCTAAGCATGTCTTCTACAGTTTGAATAGTCCTTTCGGACTGACCGTCCGTTTGGGGATGATAAGCTGTGCTAAAGTTGAGCTCAGTCCCCAGAGCCCTGTGAACTGCTTTCCAGAAATGTGACACGAAGCGACCATCTCGATCCGAAATAATGGTCCTCGGCGTCCCATGCAATCTGACTATCTCCGCAATAAATACTTGTGCCAATCTCTCGGGTCCCCATGTATCTTTAATTCCCAGGAAATGAGCCGATTTGGTTAGTCGATCAACTACAAGCCAAATCATGTTCATCCCCGTTCTAGTCCTTGGCATACTAGTGATGAAATCCATCGAGATATCCTCCCACTTCCACTCAGGGATCGGAAGCGGCTTTAACATTCCGGCAGGTCGTTGATGTTCAATCTTAACTTGCTGACAGGTCAAACACTTCGAAACGTACTCCGCTACATCCTTCTTCATATTCCCCCACCAGAAGCTTTGCTTTAAATCCTTATACATCTTACTACTGCCTGGGTGAATAGAATAGGGCGCGCTATGAGCTTCCTTCAAAATTGTCCGTCTCAAATCATCATCCTCGGGAACGCAAAGTCGACTCTGAAATCTCAGAACTCCATCGTCTTGTATCACGAATCCTGGGGCTTTTCCTTTCTTTACTTCGTCATATAATCGAAGAATCAGAGAATCGTTCAATTGTTTAGACTTGATCTCCTCGACTAATGATGAAGTCAGTTCCATCACATAAAGTTGCCCTTGAATTTCTGGTGCCCATACCTCAATCCCCTCGCGGATCAGTTCTCGTTGAATACTGGTTTGGGACGTAAGTGCTTCCAACACTCGAAGAGAAACAGGTTTACGGCTCAAAGCATCAGCTACTACGTTTGCTTTCCCCAGATGATAGAGAATCTCCAAGTCGTAATCCTTGATCAATTCTAGCCACCTTCTCTGCCTCATGTTTAACTCTTTCTGACTGAAAATGTACTTGAGGCTCTTATGATCTGTAAAGATCTGACAATGAGTGCCGTACAAATAATGTCGCCAAATTTTCAAGGCAAAGACCACAGCTGCTAGCTCCAGATCATGAGTAGGGTAATTAATCTCGTACGGTTTCAATTGTCGAGAGGCATAAGCAATCACTTTATCCTTCTGCATCAACACACAACCCAAACCCTGATTTGAAGCGTCGCTGTATACCATGAATCCATCAGTTCTCTCTGGCAGCGCTAATATAGGTGATGTCGTCAGCCTCCTCTTAAGTTCGTCAAAACCAGCCTGGCACTTCTCATTCCACATGAACTTTTGAGTTTTCTGTAACAGCTGGGTGAGCGGACGAGCAATTTTGGAAAATCCCTCTACAAAGCGGCGATAATATCCAGCAAGTCCTAAGAAGCTTCGGACTTCTTTCACGTTTTTAGGAGCTTCCCAATCCAAGATTGCTTCGACTTTCTTCGGGTCCACCTGAACTCCGTCGGCTGATATCACATGCCCAAGGAAGGTTACTTCTTTAAGCCAGAACTCGCATTTTGAAAATTTTGCATACAGCTGTTCCTTTCTCAAGGTGCTCAAAACCACACGCAGATGTTCGGCATGCTCCTCTGCGTCCTTCGAATATATCAATATGTCGTCAATGAAAACAACCACAAATTTATCCAAGTATTCCAAGAATACCCGATTCATCAATTGCATGAATACCGCAGGAGCATTGGTAAGTCCAAACGGCATTACTACAAATTCATAATGCCCGTACCGGGATCTGAAAGCAGATTTCGGTATATCCGATTCCTTAATTCTCAACTGGTGGTATCCTGATCGCAAGTCAATCTTCGAGAATACCCTTGCCCCTTGCAGTTGATCAAACAAGTCGTCGATCCGAGGTATAGGATACTTATTCTTGATCGTCATCTTGTTGAGCTCCCTGTAATCAATACACGATCGGAGGATCCGTCTTTCTTAGGACAAAGAGAACGGGCGCTCCCCAAGGAGAAACACTAGGTTGGATATAGCCCTTCTGTAACAATTCCTCCAGTTGCTTCTTGAGTTCATACATATCGGTTGGCGCCATGCGGTATGGTGCTCTGGAAATAGGAGCTGCTCCAGGCTCTAATTCGATAGTGAATTCCACTCCCCTCTGCGGAGGTAACCCAGGTAGTTCGTCAGGAAATACATCTGAGAACTCATTCACAACTGAAATAGACGAGAGCTCTACTCCTTCCTCTTTCCTCATGGCATAGCACCAAAGTCCGTGACATCCCTGCTTCAGTAATTTCACGGCTTTCATTGCTTTGATCAATTTTCCCGAGCTTCCTGGTCTCCATCCCCGGAATAAGTATTCAGATCCGTCATCAGCAATGATGGAAATGACTCTCTCTCGGTAATTTAGAACAGCTCCATAACGGTTGAGCCAATCATCTTCGAGAATTAAATCGTCACCGTAGATGTCGACTACAATGAGATTCGATGGCCACTCTCTTCCTTCTATAGATACTGGGAAATCCCTAGCTTCTAGGGTTCCCACAATTTTCTCTCCGCTCGGTAATCCCACAACATAAGGTTCACAATTATACAAGCACGAGATTTTCAAACGATTAACACAGTTCAAAGATATAAAAGAATGCGTAGCTCCCGAATCGAACAAGACACTAACTGGTTGCAAAAGGATCTGAATCGTACCTGATGCAACAGTGTTCGATCATCGATTTCCTCATTTCGCAGTGCACGGAGGAACGGACCCGATCTGGCGTCTCTCTCTTCCCAGCGTTCTGCTGCTGAAATCCACTCTGCTGCGTCTGGTTCACACTCGTCTCCTTCGGAACTGGAGCTGGAGTGCGCGTACCAAAAGATCGGGTCGCATTCCCACAAAATGTTGCGCGATGTCCTTCCTGTCCACACTCGAAACAGGTCACAGCAGGCGCGAAACAATCACGTCGAACATGTCCCGCTTTGCCACAGTTGTAACACTTCTTTCCTGCGTCTGAAACAGTTGGTGCTGCCCGGAACTTCTTTCCACCTCGAGAAGGATGCGGAGGTCTCCTGGATGAATGAAAAGAGGATCGACTTCGCGAGGTCCGCTACTCTTATCCTCCGTGAAGTTGCCAGATACCTTCTGTTTCTTTGCTTTCGTCGCTTTCTCTACTGCTGCCTCCTTCATATCATAGGCCAACGCCTTGTCCTGGTACTGTCGCAAGGTGGTACATTCAAATCCGGACATATACTGCTGAATTTCCGGCTTCATTCGCATGTCAAAATGAAAAATCTTCTCCGCCTCGGTCCTGACCAAGTGGCGCACATAAGTCAGTTGGTGATTAAAAGTCTTAATCACGTCCGTCACAGATACTTCCGAATTTTGTGGTGAGAAAAACTCCCGAACTCGGGCTTCTCTAACTGGGCGAGGACAATACTGCGCCTCCATCATCAATTTGAATTCCGTCCAGTCAACATTGTGCTCCTCCGGTCGAATGGCCTCCCACCAGTCGAAAGCCTCCCCGGTCAAAAGATACTGGGCGGCCGGAACCTTCCTATCGTTGGGACAGTTAATCCCTGCAAAAATCTTTTCTAATTCCTTCAGCCAGTGATCCCAAGAAAGCGTCTCGGAAGAACCGTCAAATTTCGGAGGGTGCAATTTAATCACTTCGGTAAGCCATCTATCTCCTCGATTTTCCACGTTATGCTGCTGTCCCATCGCCGTCTGCATGCGATCCACAACTTGAGCAAACTGGTTTATCTGGGCAACCACCTGCTGAAGCACTCCCGGCACGTTAGGATCTGCATTATTATTTGCCGATCCCTACTGTCCCCCGGAATGGGAATCCGTTTGACTAGCGGCTATCTCTGGGGTAGATACCGACTCTTCTTGCCTCGCATTTCCACGTCCGCGTCCACGACCGCGTCTGCGTCCACGACCTCCTCTCAACATACTGTAAACATAAATACTCAATATCCAGGACAAAATTTCTCAAGGTACATCCATCAATGTTCACAAGACATGAATTAAATAAAATGGTAGTATTTGAGATTAGGAAACTTACAACCACGGTCCACACGACGATGCTGGCTCAGCAGTGATGTTACGAACGACCAATAATCAAATAACGTAAACAGACCCAACTAACCCGACTGCCAAGATATCCATGAATCTTAGCTCCGATACCATATTCTGTAACACCCCGAGATATTCGGAATAATTACAGCGCCGTAAACCCTTTAGATAAGGATTTACAAGGCTAAATTTAAAAGAAGTGTAAAAATAATCCAATCGAACAACTGAAGTTCAAATACAGATTTGATTCAACCGATTAAATAAGTTAACTTATACAACCATATCGAAAAGACCTTATTAAATACAGACGTACTCGAGTACTAAACGAACCAAGAAGACAATTCATAATAATAATAACATCAACCACATCACTGAGCCATTTCATCGTCCTGTCGGTACTGTGGTTGCCTCCCCGCTCCTCGACTACCTGAACATCAAAATAATGTCCACCCCCGAAGGGGTTAGCAAAACAATGCTAGTACAAGTATCATCATACAATAAATCATCAATGCATCATAAAACATGCAAAACGGACTTTCGCCACCGGAATCCAACGATGCGAATCCTCACGATTCCATCAACACAATACAGGGTAATCCAGCGATCCAGCGCCCTTGGTATAGATCCCCATGATGATCCCGTCGGACCAACGCATGGTGGAAAACTCGTCCAACGATCCAGCGCCCTCAGCATAGATCCCCATGATGATCCCGTCGGACCAACGCATGGTGGACATTCGATCCAGCGCCCTCAGCATAGATCCTCATGATCCCCTCGGATCATTTATACCATAAATCAATCAACTATGCATACAACATTTCAATATGTTCATCAATACGAACCAATAACAATGAATATCACGAGAATTTCCAGAAATACATCTCATATTCAACAATATGAACAAAACCACAAGCATGATAAATCAAACTCGACATATGATACTTGCCTCGAAAATGGCAAGGACGAAACACTTCAATGATCTCGACACACTCGAAGGCCGCCTCCTTCGATCAACGTAACAAGCTCGAACCTTAACAAAAGGAACGATATAAAAATCATCTCAAGTCGAACGATGGCCTAACAATTCGGTCTACGGCCGAAAAGCTCAAAATAAACAATCTGCCTGGACTGCTTAGCGTGCGCTACGTACTCTACGTAACGTGCGCTAAGCCGGCCTGTTAGCGTACGCTATCGTGTAAGACTAGCGTGCGCTAGCTACGAATCGATTGAATCGGCCGATACATAACGTGCGCTACGTACGTATTGTGCGTTAATCAACCTCGATAGCGCACGTTAACTCACATATGTTAGCGTGCGCTAACCTTGCATGGCGAATCGCTACCGGAAAAGCTGGGTTGAAAGGTGGTGAATTCATGAATTCTATGTTGATACAACAAGTCATCCTCAAGCATGTCATGCTAATAAGGTTTGTGGAAGTTCCATGATCATGAGGTACAAATATACGGAAAATCAACTCAACATCAAATCTTATCTTCGATCTTCAAGAAATATTCTAAGTTCCGATTTATTCCAAGTCTCAAAACATATGATTCCTTACGTAAAACATACGAACTAGGTAATCTTCACCTACTGGTTGATTGGTTCTGAAGATACATAACATACTTAGGAATCCACATACTAAAAGGTTCAATGGATTATACGATGAATAAGTGTCGAACGTTGAAAATATCCTTCTAACACACGATGTACGACTAATAACGAATCTAACTGACTAAATGAACATGATCAACATCCTCAAGAACACTACTAGTATTGGTAAAGAATCACCTACCTCAAGGTAGTAAAGAACACGGAGGAAATTGAAGCAATCCAACACCGAAAGCTTGAACGCCAATCTCCAACGATGTATGATCTTCAATCACGAGCTAGGGTGTTGATATGCAGTGTTTAGGATGAAGGAAGTTATGTTCTAAGTGTAGGAATTCGGGTAATAGGAGCAGAGAGAACTGAAATCACGAATAGGATGATGTCCTATTTATAATAAATGGCTATTAGCGCGCGCTAGACCCTGCTCGTAGCGTGCGCTAACGGCTCACTGACTAAACTGTACTCAGCACTTAGCGTGCGCTACGCATATACCTGTAGCGTGCGCTAAGGCGTTGACTCGGCTTTTCCCGAAAGCCGTCCAGGTACATCCCGACACGATCCGACAGGGGTCCCCCGGCCAGATCTCACCTACCGCACGTCCCAATCAAATTGACCACGCATAGCGTGCGCTAATGACCCTCAGTAGCGTGCGCTATGAATCCCAGTTAGCGCACGCTAAACATAGCCGATAGCGTGCGCTACATGCGCAGATTTACAATCTTTAAATCACAACCACGAAATTAAACGCTCGACAACATCGGATTATGAAATACGGAGAATAGTACTCAGACAAAAGTACAATCATTACAATATCGCAAGTTCCAATTACATAACAGAAATCCGGGTATTACAGACAGTAGGCAGACTGTTCTTCCACGCCCCGTTAGCGCATGCTAATGCTTGTGCGTAGCATGCGCGAAGACTGTTTTACATAAATAGGACAGCAGCAGTCAACTTCGTCATTTTTCCTTCATTTTTTATCCTTCTCGGCTTTGAGCGATTCCAGGCGAGGGTTAGGGCCGATTCCGACTGTAGATCATCATTCACTACCACCGTGCATTCCTTGCGTGAATTCTTCAAGTTCCTAATCACTTTCCACCATCCGAATCAAGGTAAAAATTCCCAAAACCCTTGTTTTGAGATTTTGGGGGAAATTTGGGGATTTCTTGGGATTTGACTCTTATAGTCCGAATTATCACTGGGTTATGGCTAGACTTCGATTGTGTACTTGTAATCCTTCGTTTTAATGATGATTTGTGGTTTTGGACTTCAAGTTTTCCATTGTTCGTCACTTATAGTCGACGATACCCAAGTCATGACCGACAAACTGTTCCAGCGGGTAGAATTAGGATTTATTCTTACCTTTCTGCGTTATTGAGACTTGTGTATACCGTTATTGTGTTAGGAACGGATTTGGAAGGATTGTTCGGACCGAAACCTATTCCTTCGTCGTTTCCTTCGTTTCGTTTCATTCAAGGCAAGTACATGTATTACATTTCGTTATGTATGTTTTGATTTTCGAAATGAATGATGAATTGTGATTTTTGGGTGCATGAGTTGTGTTCCTTCCACCCGGAGTGTCCGACGGGATGTCTGGGGGTCGATACTAAGGGGTACGGCCGCGGAAGGGAACTTGGGTGCGTGTGATTGAACTTCCACCCGGAGTGTCCGACGGGATGTCTGGGGGTCGATACTAAGGGGTACGGCCGCGGAAGTGGTATCCCACCCGGAGTGTTCGACGGGATGTCTGGGGGTCGATACTAAGGGGTACGGCTACGGGATACCAGTTGTGATTTTGTGTTATCGTGATGATTGGAACTGATTTGATTACCAATGTAGTATTCTGGAATATATATGGCAAATGACTTATGTTTGAGATGATTGTGTAAAAACCGTATTTTGTATATAATGTTGTGTAATTGTGTACTTGCACTAGCTATTCGAATGCTAACCCCTTAAATGGGGGAAATGCGTCTTATGCATTTCAGGTACCGGGAGAGCTGAGGAGCAGGCACGAGACACGCACGCAAAGGATGGGATGGCTTGATGATGTGGCTTGAGTCTGTATTTTTATGTTGTGTCATTGCATTTGTCGAGTACCGGAGTTAGACTATTTACTTTGAAACTTGGTTTAAGTCCCCTGCGTGGGCAATGAATTGGATTTATCTTATGTTCATGTACTCCGTTAAATGTTTTGGCCGAGGCCACGGCCTTACTTACTTTTGAGTGCATCATTTGGGATTATATCGTGGTTTATGTGTCATGTGTCATCCTGGTAGACCTCACGAGGGTTCTACGGCGTGTAATGTCCCATTTGTGAATTGGGGTGTTACATTTATGGTATCAGAGCTTAGGTTTTGAATACCTAGGTCAGCGGTGAATTTTGGAGTGCATCGGTTGCGTCATTAGAGTCAGTCGTTGAGCCTAACATCATCATGCTACCGTCTTTTCGTGCGACCCATGGCTGTAAGTCTCCTCGAACTCTTATATTTCTGTAATTCGTTTTCTTGCGCTGTTCGGAATCGTGACTTGTGTTACCAACTTTGTGAATTGTGAATCTTTATGATCTTGTTCTTTTCTTATTTTCCTTCAGTATGTTGAGAGGTCGTGGTAGACCGGCTAGGGGATGCGGCCGAGGCCGTGGTCGTGGCGCTGATAATGAGGAGGGCTCACTTTCTAAGTCCTCTGCGGACTCAGCCTCTCACTCAGTACCGTCGGGTAATAATGCCGACGCCGGGGATACTGCCGTACTTCAGCAGTTGGTAGCCCAACTTACTCAGATAGCTCAGGGTGGACGCCAGAATCCACCCCCGACACCGGAAGAGGAGGCTAGTAAGTGGCTTCAGACGGTGACTAAGATGCACCCACCTCGTTTCTCTGGATCTTCTGACCCTCTCGGTTGGGAAAATTGGCTCTTTCAGTTGTCCAGAACCTTCGATGCCGTAGCTTGTCCCGAAGATAGGAGGATACTTATTGCCCAGTACCTCCTGGATAAGGAAGCTGCGGAGTGGTGGGAGGCCGTTACGCCCAGAGACCGTCGAGCTACTTGGGAGGAATTCAAGGCTGCTATGGAAGCAGAATATTGTCCACCGCCAGTTAAGGAGCGCAGAATTGTGGAGTTCTTCACCGCTACACCTCAGGATGTGCCTATCTCTCAGGCCATCATTACTTACAATCAGCAGTTGGGTTTCGTGAGAGATCAGGTGAGGACGGAGGCTGATAAAATCCGTTACTTTAATATGCGCATGAAACCGCATATCAGGCAGAGTATGGCACCGCTCATGTGTGCCACTTTGAAGGAGTATCAGGATCGCGCTCTAGCGATCGAGATGGCCGCACCAGAATCAGAGTTGGGTGCCGAGGCCAAGAAACAGAAAACGGTTGGCAACTTTTCAGACGGCAAGAGTGGCCGATTTTCGAGAGCACAGTCAGCCCCTACACCGGGGAAGAAGCCATTTCATCAGGCTGGGGGATCTCAGGGTAACCGTTCAGTTCAGTTCGTTGCTTCTGGTGGCAGGGTTTGTTTTAACTGCAACCAATATGAGCATTTGATGAAGGATTGTCCTTTTCCTCCAGTTACTTGCTACACTTGCGGGCAGACCGGGCATCGGGCGACTCATTGTGAGAGGGCCACCAGGGCTGTTAGGGTTCCGACTACCACTACCAATCAGAGGGATCACAGCACTCCATCTACTCATATTCCGCAGAGTTCGGGTCGTGGTAGGGGACGGGGTCAGCCGGATCGCCGTGAAGCCTCGAGTTCGGGTTCAGTTCACCCCTGATTGTATCAGATAAGGCGCACAGAGGAGGCAGACATTCCGGTGGCGTCAGGTACCACTCAAATCCTTACTCATCCAGTTTCAGTGCTTTTTGATTTGGGTGCTACCCATTCCTTTATTGCATCGGATTGTGTGAGTCGTATTGGTTTTGACTGCTTGTTTGAGTGTGAGCCATTTGTAGTGAGTACGCCCAGTGGGGATCGTATGGTTGGGGACTGGGAAGTTAGGGATTGCCCAGTGAGGATCGGGAGCCGAGATTGGCCCTCGAATCTCATTATTATAGACCTTAAGGGTGAGGATTTGATCCTCGGGGATGACTGGTTGGATCGTCACGGTGCTATCATGAACTATCGGACTCGTACTATCTCGATCGTGGCCGAGGATGGCACCGAGCATACTCTCGTCGGCTGTAAGCCGGGTAGATCGGGGAGCGTGATTAGCGCCTTGAAGGCGATGAAACTTCTGAACCAGGGTTGTGTCGGCTACTGGTGTTATGCTCTGAAGGCGGAAGATGGTGGAGTTGATTTATCGTCAATTCCAGTTGTTAGCGAATACCCCGATGTATTTCCGGACGACTTGCCGGGATTACCACCACAGCGAGAGGTGGAGTTCCCTATTGATCTAGAGCCGAATGCGGCCCCTATTTCTCGAGCGCCGTACCGTATGGCACCGTCAGAGATGTTAGAATTGAAGAATCAGTTGGGAGAGTTGTTAGATAAAGGGTATATTCGGCCGAGTGCATCGCCTTGGGGTGCGCCTGTACTTTTTGTTAAGAAGAAGGATGGATCGCTTCGTTTATGCATCGACTATCGAGAATTAAACAAGATAACCATCAAAAATAAATACCCTTTGCCCAGGATTGATGATTTGTTTGATCAGCTTCAGGGGGCGACAGTCTTTTCGAAGATTGATTTGCGATCGGGCTACTACCAGTTGAGGATTCGGGACGTCGATATTCCGAAAGCTGCCTTTTGGACGAGATATGGCCATTACGAGTTTGTGGTTATGCCTTTAGGGTTAACCAATGCCCCAGCAGTGTTCATGCAGTTGATGAACACAGTTTTTATTGAGTATCTGGACAAATTCGTAGTCGTTTTTATCGACGATATTCTTATCTATTCACGGAGTCGGGAGGAGCACGCCTTACATCTCCGGATTGTATTAGACACTTTGAGGGCTGAGCAGTTGTACGCGAAGTTCTCTAAGTGTGAGTTTTGGCTCGAGGAAGTGACGTTCCTCGGGCATGTGATTTCAGCAGAGGGAGTTCGGGTAGATCCGCAGAAAATAGAGGCAGTGATGGCTTGGGAGCCGCCTAAGAATGTGAAGGAGGTGAGGAGTTTTCTGGGTCTTGCCGGCTATTACCGTAGATTCGTTGAGGGATTTTCTAAGATCGCTAGACCACTCACTTAGTTGCCCCAGAAAACTCAGAAGTTCGAGTGGACTGCAGACAGGCAGGACAGTTTTGACGAGTTAAAGAGACGTTTGACTACCGCACCCGTTTTAGCATTGCCTCAGGGGAACGAGGATTTCGTAGTGTATAGTGATGCTTCGGGCCTTGGTCTAGTATGTGTTTTGATGCAGAGAGACAGAGTGATTGCTTATGCATCCCGCCAATTGAAACCTTATGAGGTAAATTATCCCACGCACGATTTGGAGTTAGTTGCGGTCGTTTTCGCCTTAAAAATCTGGAGGCATTACCTCTATGGGTCATCGTGTAAGATTTTTATGGATCACAAGCGTCTGAAGTACATCTTCAGCCAGAAAGAGTTGAATATGAGGCAGCGTAGGTGGTTAGAGCTAATTAAAGATTACGACCTCGAGATACTTTACCATCCGGGTAAGGCCAACGTAGTGGCTGATGTGTTGAGCCGAAAACCGATGGCTTTACAGATGTTAGAGATACTTACACCACAGAGTAGGATCCAGCGAGATTTCATCTGTCAGAATATTGAGGTTTGGGTTCAGAGAGTTCAGGGCCAGTTATGTGCGCTAGAGATCACTTCGTCCTTGACTGATGATATCAAGGCGAAGCAGTATGACGATCCGTTTTTGGTCCAGTTGAGGGAGGATGTGAGGAAGGGGAAAGCCCCTGGATTTGTGGTTCAGGATGATGGCGTTCTGAGATTTCGCGGCAGATTATGTGTACCGAATGTTATTGAGCTGAGACAGAAGATCTTGAGCGAAGCTCATACCACGCCTTACTCCATACATCCTGGTACGAGTAAAATGTACAAGGACGTGAGGAGTAACTACTGGTGGGGTAATTTTAAGACAGACGTTAGCGAGTTTGTGTCTAGATGCTTGACCTGTCAGTAGGTTAAGATCGAGCATCAGCGACCCGCGGGGTTTTTGCGACCATTTCCTATCCCGGAGTGGAAATGGGAGGATATTTCTATGGATTTCATTACCAGTATGCCTAGGACTCGGACTGGAATGAACATGATTTGGGTTATTGTCGATCGACTGACCAAATCATCTCATTTCCTGGGTATTAAGGACACTTGGGGTCCAGAGAGACTGGCACGAGTGTTTATTGCAGAGATCGTGAGATTGCATGGGACTCCTAAGAGTATTGTTTCGGATCGTGATGGCCGGTTCGTGTCACATTTTTTGCAGGCTGTTCATCGAGCTTTGGGGACTGAGTTGAGACTCAGTATATCTTACCACCCTCAGACTGACGGGCAGTCGGAGCAGACGATCCAGATGTTGGAGGATATGTTGAGAGCCTATGCCCTAGATTGGAAGGATGATTGGGAGTCGCACTTGCCGTTGATCGAGTTCACGTACAACAATAGTTGGCACGCCTCGATCAAAATGGCACCATTTGAGGCGTTGTATGGGAGGAGGTGCATATCGCCGTTGTGTTGGAACGATGCGTCCGAGCTGATTGGTACCGAGCCCGATATGGTAGTTGAGACGAGAGAGAAGATTACTCTGATTCGTGATAGATTGTTGACGGCCCAGAGTCGGCAGAAGTCTTATGCCGACACGCATCGCCGGCCGTTGGAGTTCGAAGTGGGTGATCACGTTTTGCTTAAGGTGTTGCCGACACGGGGAGTTTACCGCTTCGGCCGGAAGGGTAAACTTAGTCCGAGATATATTGGGCCGTTTGAGATTTTAGAGAGAGTGGGAGAGCTTGCCTATCGGTTAGGCTTGCCGCCGTCTTTGAGTCACGTTCATAACGTATTTCATGTTTGCCAGCTTAGGAAGTACGTATCAGACCCTAGCCATATTATCGACTTTGGAGAGATCGAATTGGGACCCGACATTACCATCGAGGAGAGGCCGATTCAGATTTTAGAGCGTCGGGTGAAGCAACTTCGTCATAAAACCATTCCTCTGGTTAAAGTTCAATGGTCGAGACATGGGTCCGAGGAAGCCACTTGGGAGACGAAAGAGAGTATGCGGTCGAGATACCCCGAGTTGTTCGCGTTGTAAGTTTCGGGACGAAACTTATTTTTAGGGGGAGATAATGTAATATCCGTGTTTTCTATTTTCGGTAATTTCTATTTTTGGTGTATGTTCGCTTCGGACAGCTCGCTTAGCACTGTTTTGGAATTCTGAATCTATTTTGTTCTTGGAGTTTTTCCGTCTGGTCGAGTTTCGAGGATGTTTTTGCATAATTTCATCTTGAATTATATCTTGCCGCATGTACGTTCGATTCTCGTAAAACTTGTTCGTTTTCATTGTTTCTTGATTTGTATAAGTTTGTATGGTTGGGTTGGTCGTGTTGAAACTTTCGGTTTGTTAATCCGATGTTGTATCGCGATTTTTCGGGCACTTGGGCTGTTCTTGTAATTTTCATTAGTTTGGGGAATTTCGCTTTATTTGCTTCATTTCAGACTCTCTAGTGATCGAGATTATATTCTCTTTCAACGATCAACTTTGTCATCTTGATTATTACGTGTTTATGTTTCCGGATTCTGGTCTTGCTTCGTATTTCGCACTTTGTCTTTGTGGCGGCAGCGTGATCGCGGCGATCGACTTCTTTGAGTAGCGACGCTACTCGGACTTACTGCGTGCGCTATCACTATGTGGTTAGCGTACGCTAACCTGGTTCGTAGCGTGCGCTAACGATTTCTTGATGCAGACGGTAGGTTCGGTGTTTGATCTTGGGCCGTAGCGTACGCTAATTCGGCGTTAACGCACGCTAATTCCTAATATTAGCGCCGCTAACCATGTCGGCTTGCGACGCTAACTGGAGGACAGAGGCATCGTTCTTCCACGCCCGTTAGCGCACGCTAATGCTTGTGCGTAGCGTGCGCTAAGACTGCTTTTACATAAATAGGGGACAATGATCAACTTCGTCATTTTTCCTTCATTTTTATCCTTCTCGGCTTTGAGCGATTCCAGCGAGGTTAGGGCCGATTCCGACTGTAGATCATCATTCACTACCACCGTGCATTCCTTGCGTGAATTCTTCAAGTTCCTAATCACTTTCCACCATCCGAATCAAGGTAAAAATTCCCAAAACCCTTGTTTTGAGATTTTGGGGGAAATTTGGGGATTTCTTGGGATTTGACTCTTATAGTCCGAATTATCACTGGGTTATCGCTAGACTTCGATTGTGTACTTGTAATCCTTCGTTTTATTGATGATTTGTGGTTTTGGACTTCAAGTTTTCCATTGTTCGTCACTTATAGTCGACGATACCCGAGGCATGACCGACAAATTGTTCCAGCGGGTAGAATTAGGATTTATTCTTACCTTTCCGCGTTATTGAGACTTGTGTATACCGTTATTGTGTTAGGAGCGGATTTGGAAGGATTGTTTGGACTGAAACCTATTCCTTCGTCGTTTCCTTCGTTTCGTTTCATTCAAGGCAAGTACATATATTACATTTCGTTATGTATGTTGTGATTTTCGAAATGAATGATGAATTGTGATTTTTGGGTGCGTGAGTTGTGTTCCTTCCACCCGGAGCGTCCGACGGGATGTCTGGGGGTCGATACTAAGGGGTACGGCCGCGGAAGGGAACTTGGGTGCGTGTGTGATTGAACTTCCACCCGGAGTGTCCGACGGGATGTCTGGGGGTCGATACTAAGAGTGCAGTGCGGAAGTGGTATCCCACCCGGAGTGTTCGACGGGATGTCTGAGGGTCGATACTAAGGGGTACGGCCACGGGATACCAGTTGTGATTTTGTGTTATCGTGATGATTGGAACTGATTTGATTGCCAATGTAGTATTCCGGAATATATATGGCAAATTACTTATGTTTGAGATGATTGTGTAAAAACCGTATTTTGTATATAATGTTGTGTAATTGTGTACTTGCACTAGCTATTCGAATGCTAACCCCTTAAATGGGGGAAATGCGTCTTATGCATTTCAGTGCAGGAGAGCTGAGGAGCAGGCACGGGACACGCACGCAAAGGATGGGATGGCTTGATGATGTGGCTCGAGTCTGTATTTTTATGTTGTGTCATTGCATTTGTCGAGTACCGGAGTTAGACTATTTACTTTGAAACTTGGTTTAAGTCCCCTGCGTGGGCAATGAATTGGATTTATCTTATGTTCATGTACTCCGTTAAAATGTTTTTGCCGAGGCCACGGCCTTACTTACTTTTGAGTGCATCATTTGGGATTATATCGTGGTTTATGTGTCATGTGTCAGCCTGGTAGACCTCACGAGGGTTCTACGGCGTGTAATGTCCCATTTGTGAATTGGAGTGTTACATTAGCGACAACTGCTAGTGCAAGTACAATCCCTTTGAACTACATTCTAATCAGATGAATATATGCGCCAAAAAGTCATTTTAGAAACATTTTATATTCCGGAATATTTACATTGTACAATCGTAAAACACATTATCTCCAATAAATCATAATTCAAAGTTAACCGTTGGTACGAGACTCACGGCCACCGTACCCCGCAGAGCCCCGTCGGACATCTCTGGGTGGCTAACCACAGTTCGTGATACGCACACTCACGGCAATACGTATCCCTAGAGGCCCCGTCGGACCGTCCCTAGGTGAACATACACATAACCATCCACAACAACCACGATACAGCCATAATTCAAATACTAGAACATGTAAACAAATGTAAAGTACTTGCCTTTGAGACATTCTTGAAGAAACGGAAGTGAAACACGACTACGAACGGTCCGGGTGGAAAACGACGGTTCCTAAACGAAGGGATCACTATAAACTGAGAAACCATCATTACCACTCGGTAAAGCTAAAACAGGAGCGGTCGTCAACCGCTTCTTCAACTCCTCAAAACTATTCTGCCTCTCATCGGTCCACACAAACTTCTCGACACGTAACAAGCGAGTCGGTCGAGCGAGCTTAGAGAACCCCTCGACGAATCTGCGGTAATACCCGGCTAATCCCAGAAAACTGCGGACCTTCTTCACGTTCTTGGGCGGCGCCCAATCCAACACTGCCTCTATCTTATGTGGGTCCACACGAACACCCTCGGTCGAGATCACATGACCGAGAAACATAACCTCCCGTAACCAAAACTCGCACTTTGAGAACTTCGCAAAAAGATGCTGAGTTCTCAAAATATCTAATACGATATGCAAATGACGGGCGTGCTCCTCCTCGCTCCTCGAATAAATCAGGATGTCGTCGATAAAAACGACTACACACTTATCGAGGTACTCGATAAAGACTTTGTTCATAAGCTGCATGAACACGGCTGGTGCGTTGGTTAGCCCAAAAAGCATAACCACAGACTCGTAGTGTCCGTATCTCGTCCGAAAGGCCGTCTTCGGAATATCGGTATCCTTCACTCGGAGCTGATAATACCCCGATCTCAAATCAATCTTCGAAAACACGGTTGCCCCTTTCAACTGATCAAACAAGTCATCAATCCTCGGGAGAGGATACTTGTTTTTTATGGTCACTTTGTTCAACTCTCGGTAGTCGATACACAAACGAAGTGACCCGTCCTTCTTCTTCACAAATAGGATCGGTGCGCCCCAAGGTGAGGATCTCGGTCGAATATACCCCATGTCTAGCAACTCTCCCAACTGTTTCTTTAACTCCAGCATCTCGGCGGGCGCCATATGGTATGGCGTCTTAGAGATAGGTGCTGCACCCGGCTCTAAATCGATGGTAAACTCAACTTCTCGGTCCGGCGGCAAACCCAGCAACTCATCTGGAAAAACATCAGGATACTCACATACTACCGGAATAGTCGAGAGCTCGACTCCCCCTTCTTCCAATCTCAAAGCGTAACACTAATAGCCCGTGCAACCTCCTCGAAGAAGTCTCACCGCTCTCAAGGTGCTGATCAGAAGTCTCTGGCTACTCCGCTTATGCCCCACAAAAGAATGCTCGGTACCGTCAGAGGCTAACATCGAAACAGTCCTCGTTCTATAATTCATGATCGCCCCATGACGGTCGAGCCAATTCTCACCCAGAATCAAATCCTCATCTCTAATATCTACCGCAATCAGATTAGAAGGCCAAACCCTCCCCGCGATACTCACTGGAAAATCCCTAATCTCACGATCCCCCACGATGCTATCCCCACTAGGCAGTTTAACAACAAATGGTTCACACGCAACCAAGCAATCAATATGCAGACGACGCACACAATCCATAGATATAAAAGAATGCGTAGCACCAGAATCGAACAATATGGAAACAGGATGATCAAGGATGTGGACGGTACCTGTAGCCACCGTCGCGTCAGGATCTCCTGCTCGTCTCATCTCATACACTCGGGGCGGAACAGACCCCGCACTCGAAGCTCCCCCTCTAGAAGGCTGTCCACGTCCTCGACCTCTACCAAAACTCTGCTGCGGCTGAGGAACTGTCGGTGCCTGATTAACACTCGGCTCTCCACTGGGCCGATATCCCGTAATCGGGGCTCGAGCTGCATCCGTACAGAACTTAGCACGATGACCCATCCAACCATAAGCAAGACACTGAATCGGAGGCCTATCACACTCACTCATCATGTGGCCCGGACGACTACAGTTGAAGCACGTAGGACCACGAACGGAACCAGCAGGAGTAGACCTAGAACCATTTCCTCGACCAACTGATGGCGACTGACTCCCGAAGACTCGCGAACCAGACTGAGCCTTCAAATACCCTCCTGACTTGCCTCCCGAAAACTGACCGGAGGTCTTCTGCTTCTTCCCTTCGGTTGCCGTCTCTGTCGCAGAAAACGACATCTCATAAGCCATCGCTTTATTCTGATAATCTTTCAAAGTCGTGCACCCCAGACCAGACATGTAGTGGCGCACCCTCGGTTTCATCCGCATATCAAAGTGGCGGATCTTATCAAGCTCATCTTGGACTTGGTTTCTCACATAATGCAGCTGTTGATTGTAGTCTTTGATAGCTTGAGATATAGGAACATCTTGGGGCTTAGCCTCAAAGAAGGCTCGGATCCTTCCCTCTTTCACTGGCCATGGACAGAATTCGTCTTCCATCAGATCCCGAAACTCTGCCCACGTAGCTGCCCGGTTACGCGG
The DNA here is from genome assembly GCA_033398695.1 of Orobanche coerulescens. Lineage (NCBI taxonomy): Eukaryota > Viridiplantae > Streptophyta > Magnoliopsida > Lamiales > Orobanchaceae > Orobanche > Orobanche coerulescens. The sequence continues at coordinate 179,772,770 of CM065808.1, forward strand.
TTTCACCGCTTGCTACCACGTTGCTGCCTCCTTGGCGAGGAAGTACTGAGCAATGGGTACTTTCCTCTCCTCAGAACAATTAGCAGCCTCAAATACTTTCTCCATCTCGAATAGCCAATTCTCCCAACCAGAAGGGTCAGAAGCACCATCAAACTACGGAGGACGCATACGAATCACATCCTGAAGTAGCTTATCATTGCCGGATCCAGTAGGCGGAACCGGGTTGGCATTAGCTTGGCCGACTAGAACGGCCTGAGTCAGTATCGTCATCTGGTTCGCTACTTGTTGCAAAATGTTGGCCACTACAACATTCTCATGTGCATTACCGGAGCTAGCAGACTGGTACTGCTGACCTCCGGAACTAGGGGGAACACTGTTCGACAAGGAAGGCATCGCCGAATTAGTTCCCGAGTGATCGGACATGGCCGGCCCACCGGCTGCGCCACGTCCCCTACCGCGTCCGCGACCGCATCCGCGTCCTCTACCAGCAGGAATTCTGAAGAAGCAACGGGTAAGTACAATTCAAACGCAAAACGCAACAAGATACTAAGACAAGAATAGAACATAACGGTGAAACGAGTCAAGTTAGGAAAACTTACGAGCACCGACGTACTGAGATGATGGTATAGCAGTGATACTGTCCCAAAAAAAACGACACTTAACTAGACCCAAATAACCGACAGCCTAGGTATCCATAAACCTAAGCTCCGATACCATATTCTGTAACACCCCCAAGACGTTCAGGGCATATTACAGCGCCGTGGACTCCACACTATGGAATCCACCAGGCTACGTACCAACAAGACATTTTACAACGACAAACAATCATCAATAATACGACAATTCAAATAAGATTACAATCCGACAATAAAATTCAACATCAATCCATTTCCCAAAACAGGAACACAACATTAACAATTTTGAAACAAGAAGTACTCGAGTACTTAAACCAGTTTTATAATACAAAAATCCCAAAACAAGACATCAAAAGTAATAGACTGAACTGAACGCCAACAAATGACTACTGATCAGAATCATGCTTGCCCATCATCCACATACGGCTCAAGTGCTCGTTTGTCCCCACGATCAATACCTAAAATACAAAAAGTATTTCCCCCATTTAAGGGGTTAGCGACAACTGCTAGTGCAAGTACAATCCATTTGAACTACATTCTAATCAGATGAATATATGCGCCAAAAAGTCATTTTAGAAACATTTTATATTCCGGAATATTTACATTGTACAATCGTAAAACACATTATCTCCAATAAATCACAATTCAAAGTTAACCGTTGGTACGAGACTCACGGCCACCGTACCCCTTGAGCCGTCGGACATCCCTGGGTGGCTAACCACAGTTCGCGATACGCACACTCACGGCAATACGTATCCCTAGAGGCCCCGTCGGACCGTCCCTAGGTGAACATACACATAACCATACACAACAACCACGATACACCCATAATTCAAATACTAGAACATGTAAACAAATGTAAAGTACTTGCCTTTGAGACATTCTTGAAGAAACGGAAGTGAAACACGACTACGAACGGTCCGGGTGGAAAACGACGGTTCCTAAACGAAGGGTCAACACAGTTCAGTCCCAACGGACAACAATACTCTAATGGAATACACCCATAACCCCGATTACATAGTACGACAATTAACGATCAATTGATACGGGCGAGGGTTTACGCAAAATCTCCCCGTATTGATAATTCGCGGATTAAAATCAAGAAAGTTGGATTTAGAATCACTCAATAATCACAATTGGTAAAGAATATCGTAACATAGTTGAACAATTCGGAACTAAACCCTAGAATCCCGAAAATCCCCCAAATTCGTCAAAGTTAGGGTTCTTGAGGAATTACCTTGAATTCGGACGATGGAGGATGATTATGCTGATGACAATATGCTAACATGACTCTACGATGATGGAATTTGAAGAGAACTCCAGCCAGCACCGGTGGAAATCGCCTCTGAAGTCGCACGTCGAAGAAAACGAAGAGAAAAGAATAAAACTGCTGTTTCCGGACTGCCCGCTGACTTATATAATCTGTGAAGTTAGCGCACGCTAACTGTCATATATAGCGCGCGCTAACGGGGCCGTGACATGTCCAGTGGCTACTGCCACCATTCGCTAGCGTACGCTAACAATAGGGAGTTAGCATACGCTAAATGCACATCGGTAGCGCACGCAAGGTAACAGGAGTAGCGTGCGCTACCTACAGCCGATTGATCTGCGATGTCACATCGATGAAGGCTGTATCGAGGGTACAAAACACGAAGCATACGACGAGACCAGAATCCGGGAACATAGGCCGAAGCATACAAGACGACGGAGCTAAGCGCTGAAAGAAAATACAATTCCGACCACCGGAGGGTCCGTAATGCGACAACGAAAATAAGATTCCCTAAACTATTAGGAAATTACAAAAATGGCCCAAGTGCCCGAAAATCACGAAACGATGTCGGATTTACAAACCGAAAGTCTCCACATGACCAACTCAACCATACAAACTTGTACAAACCAAGAAACAACGAAAACGAATGAGTTTTACAAGAATCGAACGTTCATACGGCAAAACATGTCATAAAACGAAATTACGTGAAAATATCATCAAAACTCGTCCAAATGGAAAAACTCCAAGAACAAAGTAGATTCAAAATGTCGAAACGGTTACAAGAGAGTCGATAAAAATAGACATACACCAAAAATGGAAACTGCTAAAAATGGAAAATTACGGATATTACAAAATGCTGCAGCATCCATACGCCACCATGTTCCCTCTTAAGCCATATCCGATGACGCATTCGGATAACTTTCCTACAGTGGTACCTAGCACAATCTGCATTCAAACACACTGGACAACCTCTATATCCGCTAATAACAGATCCAGACAGCATTCCATATGCAGAAAAATCACTAATAGTGCCGATACACATGGCGTGCAAGTAGAACGTCTCGGACGAATAACTGTCGTACGTGGGATGACCTTGCTCCCACAAAAATTTCAGCTCCTCTATCAAAGGTCTCATATACACATCGATACACTTTCCTGGATATCCCGGCCCCAGGACTAACAAGGTCAACATATTATACTACTTCCGCATACACATCCACGGAGGAAGATTGTAAGGAATCACTACAACAGGCCATATGGTATATGAAAGACTCATGTTACCAAAATGGTTGAAACCATCAGATGCAATCCCGAGCCTCACATTTCGGATATCTGAAGAAAAATTCAGATACTCCCTATCTATATGCTTCCACGCATCTCCATCCGAAGGGTGTATCATAGTATCCCTGTCATTAGTGCGCGGCTCGGCATGTCATCTCATTGCTTTTGCCGTGTGAGGAGACATAAAAAGTCATTCCAACCTGTCCTTCAGTGGAAAATACCAAAGTACCTTCACCGGTTTCTCTTTTCCAGAAGGAGTGATCCTATATCTCTCTGATTTCCAGAAGTGCGACACGAAGCGACCTTCTCGATCTGAAATAATGGTTTTCGGCGTCCCATGCAATCTGACTATCTCTGTAATAAATACTCGCGCCAATTTCTCGGGTCCCCAAGTATCTTTAATTCCTAGGAAATGAGCCGACTTGGTGAGTCGATCAACTACAACCCAAATCATGTTCATTCCCGTCTTGGTCCTTGGCATACTGGTGATGAAATCCATCGAGATGTCCTCCCACTTCCACTCAGGGATCGGAAGCGGCTTTAAAATTCCGGCAGGTCGCTGATGTTGAATCTTAACCTGCTGACAAGTCAAACACTTCGAAACATACTCTGCTACGTCCTTCTTCATATTCCCCCACCAGTAGTTTTGTTTTAGATCCTTATACATCTTACTGCTGCCCGGGTGAATAGAATAGGGCGCGCTGTGAGCTTCCTTCAGAATTATCCGTCTCAATTCATCATTATCGAGAACGCAAAGTCGACTCTGAAATATCAGAACTCCATCATCTTGTATCACGAATCCTGGGGCCTTTCCTTTCTTTACTTCGTCACATAACTGAAGGATCAGAGAATCGTTCAACTGCTTAGATGATTTCCTCGACTAGTGATGAAGTCAGTTCCATCACATATAGTTGCCCTTGGATTTCTGGTGCCCATACTTCAATCCCTTCGCGGATCAGTTCTCGTTGAATGCTGGTTTGGGACGTAAGTGCTTCCAACACTCGAAGAGAAACAGGTTTACGGCTCAATGCATCGGCTACAACGTTTGCTTTACCCGGATGATAGAGAATTTCCAAGTCGTAATCCTTGATCAATTCCAGCCACCTTCTTTGCCTCATGTTTAATTCTTTCTGACTGAAATGTACTTGAGGCTTTTATGATCTGTAAAGATCTGACAGTGAGTACCGTATAAATAATGTCGCCAAATATTCAAGGCAAAGACCACAGCTGCTAACTCCAGATCATGAGTCGGGTAATTTACTTCGTACGATTTCAACTGCCGAGAGGCATAAGCAATCACCTTATCCTTTTGCATCAGTACACATCCCAGACCCTGATTTGAAGCGTCGCTGTATACCATGAATCCATCAGTTCCATCTGGTAACGCTAATATAGGTGATGTCGTTAGTCTCCTCTTAAGTTCATCAAAACCAGCCTGACATTTCTCATCCCACGTGAACTTTTGAGTTTTCTGTAACAACTGAGTGAGCGAACGAGCAATTTTGGAAAATCCCTCTACAAAACGGCGATAATATCCAGCAAGTCCTAAGAAACTCCGGACTTCTTTCACGTTATTAGGAGCTTCCCATTCTAAGATTGCTTCGACTTTCTTCGGGTCCACCTGAACTCCGTCTGCTGATATCACATGCCCAAGGAAGGTTACTTCCTTAAGCCAGAACTCATATTTCGAAAGCTTTGCATACAGCTGCTCCTTCCTCAAGGTGCTCAAAACTACACGCAAATGCTCGGCATGCTCTTCCGTGTCTTTCGAATAGATCAAGATGTCATCGATGAAGACGACCACGAATTTATCCAAGTATTCTAAGAATACCCGATTCATCAATTGCATAAATACCACATGAGCATTGGTCAGTCCAAATGGCATCACTACAAATTCATAATGCCCGTACCGGGATCTGAAAGCAGATTTCGGTATATCCGATTCCTTAATTCTCAACTGATGGTATCCTCATCGCAAGTCAATCTTCGAGAATACCCTTGCTCCTTGCAGTTGATCAAACAAGTCATCGATCCGAGGTATAGGATACTTGTTCTTGATTGTCACCTTGTTTAGTTCCCTGTAATCAATACACAGTCAGAGGGATCCGTCTTTCTTCCGGACAAAGAGAACAGGCGCTCCCCAAGGAGAAACGCTAGGTTGAATATAACCCTTCTGTAATAATTCCTCCAGTTGCTTCTTTAGTTCATACATCTCGGTTGGCGCCATGCAGTATGGTGCTCTGGAAATAGTAGCGGCTCCAGGCTCTAATTCGATAGTGAACTCCACTTCTCTCTGCGGAGGTAACCCAGGTAGTTCGTCAGGGAATACCTCTGAAAATTCATTCACAACTGGAATAGATGAGAGTTCTACTCCTTCTTCTTTCCTCATGGGATAGCACCAAAGTCCATGACATCCTTGCTTCAGTAATTTCACAGCTTTCATCTCTTTGATCAATTTTCCCGAGCTTCCCGGTCTCCATCCTCTGAATAAGTGTTCAGATCCGTCCTCAACAATAATAGAAATGACTCTCTTTCGATAATTCAGAATAGCTCCATAACGGTTGAGCCAATCGTCTCCGAGAATTAAATCATCACCATGAATGTCAACTACAATAAGATTCGATATCCAGTCTCTCCCTCCTATAGACAGTGGAAAATCTCTAGTTTCTAGGGTTCCCACAATTCTCTCTCCGCTCGGCAAACCCACAACATATGGTTCACAATCAAATAAGCACGAGATTTTTAAATGATTAACACAGTTCAATGATATGAAAGAATGTGTAGCTCCGGAATCGAATAAGACACTAACTGGTTGCAAAAGGATCTGAATCGTACCTGATGCAACAGCAGTGTTCTGATCGTCAGATTTCCTCATCTCGTACAGGCGCGGAGGAATGGACCCAGCACTGGATGTCTCTCTCTTCCCAATATTTTGCTGCTGAAATCCACTCTGCTGCGTCTGGTTCACACTTATCTCCTTTGGAACTAGCGCTGGTGTGCGAGTACCAAAAGATCTAGTAGCAACTCCACAGAAAGCCATACGGTGCCCTTCTTGCCCACAATCGTAACAAGTGACAGAAGATGCGGGGCAATCACGTCGAATATGCCTTGTTCAACCACAATTGTAGCATTTCTTTGATGCGTCCGAAACTGCTGATGTTGTCCGGAACTTCTTTCCACCTCTAGAAGGATGTGGAGGTTTCTTAGCCGAATAAAAGGAAGACTGGCCCTTGCGGGGCCCACCACTCTTGTTTTTCGAGAAGGCTGCGGTCACTTTACCTTCTTTGCCTCCACTGATTTCTCCACCGCCGCCTCTTTCATGTCGTAGGCCAGCACTTTGTCTTGATACTGTCGCAATGTAGTACACTCGAATCCGGACATGTACTGCTGAATCTCCGGCTTCATTCGCATATCGAAATGAAAAATCTTTTCTGCCTCCGTTCTGACCAAGTGTCGGATACAAGTCAGCTGATGATTAAAAGTTTTGATTATGTACATTACGATTGCTTCCGAACTCTGTGGTGAGAAAAACTCTCGGATTTTTGCCTCTCTAATCGACGAGGACAATCGTGTTTCCATCATTAGTTTGAATTCCGTCCACTCCGCATTATGATTCTCGGGCTGAATAGCTTCCCACCAGTCAAAGGCCTCCCCAGTTAGAAAATCTTGGGCAATGGGAACCTTAGGTCCTCGGGACGATTAATACCGCGAATATTTTCTCTAACTCCTTTAGCCAATGATCCCAAGTAAGTGCCTCGGAGATCCACAAACTTTGGCGGGTGCAATTTGACCACCTCGGCCAAGCCATCTGTCTCCCGGTTATCCTCGTGGTCTTTCATTGTTCCATCGCTGTCTGCATGCGGTCAACTACCTGAGCGAACTGGTTTATTTGAGCCACCACCTGTTGAAGCACTCCTGGCATGTTAGGATTTGCGTCGTCATTCGCCGATCCCTGCTGCCCTCCAGAATGGGAATCGGTTCTACTAGCCGATAATTCTGGGGTAGTTGCGGAATCCTCCTGTCTCATATTTCCACGTCCGCGTCCACGACCACGTCCGCGTCCACGACCCCCTCTCAACATACTGAAAACACAACTTCTCAATATCCAAGACAAAATTTTCAAAAATAAATCCCGTCAATACTCACAAAACAGAATTAAGTAAAACGGTAGTACAAGAGATTAGGAGACTTACAACCACGGTCCACATGACGACTTTTGGCTGAACAGTGATGTTACGAACGACTCGTAAATCAATAACGTAAACAGACCCAACTTAAAACCCGACTTCCAAGATATCCATGAATCTTAGCTCTGATACCATATTCTGTAACACCCTGAGATATTCGGAATAGTTACAGCGTCGTAAACCCTTTAAGTAAGGATTTACAAGGCTAAATAAAAGAAATGTAAATATAAGACATCAATACCACGAAAATTCAAGTTTATAAAACCGGTTCCAACGGGTTCAACGAGTTAATTAATACAACCATATCGAAACGATATTAATAAGACACGCGTACTCGAGTACTGCAATTAAACCAAGAAGACAAATCACCAACAACAACAAACATCACTGAACCCCTTCGTCGTCACATCGGTACTGTGGCTGTTTCCCTGCTCCTCGGCTACCTGAACATCAAAACAAATGTCCACCCCCGAAGGGGTTAGCAAAACGATGCTAGTACAAGTATCATTTAAACAAATAAAATATGCATCAACAATACATAACAAGATACACCACACGGACTTCCGCTACCGGAATCCGATAATGCGAATCCAAAAGATTCCATTAACACAGCAAGGGTATTCCAATGATCCAGCGCCCTCAGCATAGATCCCAAGATGATCCCGTCGGACCAACATGAGGTGGAAATAACCCGTCCAATGATCCAGCGCCCTCAGCCTAGATCCCAAGATGATCCCGTCGGACCAACACGAGGTTGACATCCGATCCAGCGCCCTCAGCATAGATCGCACAACATACACAAACACAACTCATGCATACATATATGCCAAATCGCTATGTCCATCAACATGAACATACAAACACTAGATAACGAATATCATGACAATTCAACGAAATAAATCTCATATTCAACAACATGAATAAACCACACACATGCTCAAAAATACCAATATTAACACATTACGATACTTGCCTCGAAGATGGCAAGAACGAAACACTTCAATGATCTCAACACACTCGAAGGCCGCCTCCTTCGATCAATGTAGCAAGCTCGAACCTTAACAAAAGAAATGATATAGAATTCATCTCAAGTCGAACGATTGCCTATCAATCCGGTCTATGGCCAAAAGCTCTAAATATGCAATCTGCCTGAACCACTTAACGTACGCTACGTACTCTACGTAACGTGCACTAAGCCTGCCTGTTAGCGTACGCTATCGTCTATGTCTAGCGTACGCTAGCCATGGACTGATAGTTCTCTCTGATCAGCCGACTGACTCGACTGATAACATTATGTACGTTACGTACCAAACGTAGCGTGCGTTAACTTATTCCTGATATCGTGTGTTAACTTACATATGTTAGCGTGCGCTAACCGTGCATGGCAGATTACTACTGGCAGAAAACCTGATCTAATGGTGATGAACTCATGAATTCTATGGTGATAATACATGTCATCCCCGTGCATATCATGCTCATAAGGTTTTGTGAAAGTTCTATACGGATTAAACGACTACGAGATACAAGGTTTCGCATAACCATCACAACACCATAATTCATCTTGATTTTCAAGGAATATCCTAAGTTCAATCCGTTACATGTCCCTAAACGTATGATTCCTTTATGTAAAGATATAAGAACTTTGAAAATCTCCATATACTGGTCACAAATCGGTTTGAAGCTTCAAAATATGCTAGGAGTTCAAACACTAAAAGATTCAATGGTTTATACGATGAATAAGTACCGAAACATCGAAAATATCCTTCTAACACATGATGTTCGACTACTTATGAATTTAACTGACTAGGTAATCCCAAAACATGATCAAAACGTCCTTCAGAATACTACTAATATTGGCGAAGAATCACCTACCTCAAAGTAGCGAAGAACATGAAGGAACTCGAAGTAATCCAACGCCGAAGGCTTGAACACCAATCCCCAATGATCTACAATCTTCAACACGAGCTAGGATGCTGATATGAAGTGTTTAGGATGAAGAGAGTGACTCTCTAAGTTCAAGAATTCGGATGTGGGAAGTGAAAAGTTTGAAAATATGAAAGAGGATGTTATCCTATATATAGAAAATGGTTATTAGCGCGCGCTAGTCCATATTCATAGCGTGCGCTAACGGCTATTTGAAACTCTACTAATTTCACTGTACTCAGTCTTTAGCGCGCGCTATCCTCATATGAGTAGCGTGCGCTAATGCGTTGACTTGGCTTTTTCCCGAAAGCCGTCCAGGTTCATCCCGACATAATCCGACCAAGATCCCCGGCCTGATCTCACCTACCAACACGTCTCAATCATATTGACCACGTATAGCGTGTGCTAAGGTTCCTTCACAGCGTGCGCTATGGATCCAAGTTAGCGTACGCTACACTTAGTCGATAGCATGCGCTACATGCGCAGAATCACAATTTAAATCACATTCATGAAATCATGCGCTCAACAATACCGGATTATGAAATACGGAGAATAATACTCAGATCAAAATGCAATAATTACAATATCACAAGTTCCAAATACATATCAGAAATCTCGGGTATTATATCCTTCCTCCCTAAAAAGAAGTTTCGTCCCGAAACTTAAGATGAAAACAACTCTGGATATCTAGTCTTCATACTGTCCTCCGTTTCCCAAGTGGCCTCTTCAACTCTGTGCCGTGACCATTGTACTTTAACCAAGGGTATTGGTTTATTCCTCAATTGTTTGATCCGACTCTCAAGTATCTTAATTGGTCTTTCCTCGAAGGTGCCATCATTAGCTATCTCGATCTCATCGAACTCAATGATATGACTAGGATCTGGTAGATACTTCCGCAATTGGGATACGTGAAACACATTGTGAACGTGACTCAACGATGGCGGTAAGGCCAACCTGTATGCTAAATCTCCAACTCTCTCGAGGATCTCGAATGGTCCGATATATCTTGGACTTAGCTTGCCTTTCCTCCCAAAACGGAAAATTCCTCGTGTAGGAGACACCTTCAATAGTACGTGGTGTAACACCCTCAAGACATTCAGGGCATATTACAGCGCCGTGGACCCCACACTATGGAATCCACCAGGTTAACATACCAACAAGACATTCACAACGACAAACAATCACCGTTGAAACGATAAATAGAATCCAACATTAATCTATTTCCCAAAACGGGAACACAACATTAACAATTTTGTAACAAGAATTACTGAGTACTTAAACCAATTTTATAATACAAAAATCCCAAAACAAGACATCAAAAATAATAGACAGAACTGAACACCAACAAATGTCTACTGGTCAGTATCATGCTTGCCCATCATCCTCATACGGCTCACGTGCTCGTTTGTCCCCACGATCGATACCTGAAATACAAAAAAGTATTTCCCCCATTTAAGGGGTTAGCGACAACTGCTAGTGCAAGTACAATCCATTTGAACTACATTCTAATCAGATGAATATATGCGCCAAAAAGTCATTTTAGAAAATGTTTTATATTCCGGAATATTTTACGATGCACAAGCACAAAACACATTTTCTCCAACCAAAACAATTCAAAGTTAACCTTGGTACGTGACTCACGGCCACCGTACCCCGCAGAGCCCCGTCGGACATCCCTGGGTGGTTAACCACAGATCACGATACGAAACTCACGACAACGTATCCCTAGAGGCCCCGTCGGACCGTCCCTAGGTGAACATACACATATCCATCCACAACAACCACAATACAGCCATAATTCAAATACTAGAACATGTAAACAAATGTAAAGTACTTGCCTTTGAGACATTGTTGAAGAATCGGGAGCGAAAATCGACTACGGGCGATCCGAATGGAAAACGGCGGTTCCTAAACGAAGAATTAACATAACTCAGTCCCAACGGACATCAATAATCGAATGGAATGCACCCATAACCCCGATTAAAATACACGGTGATAGACATTCAATCGATACGGCGAGGGTTTACGCATAATCTCCCCATATTGATAATTCACGGATTAAAATCAAGGAAAATAGATTTGGAATCACCCAATAGTCACAATCCGTTAGGAATATCATAACGTAGTCGAACAATTTGGAACTAATCCCTAGAATCCCGAAAACCCCCCAAATTCGTCAAAGTTAGGGTTCCTGAGAAAATACCTTGAATTCGACGGATGGATGATGATAATGTTGTAGATTAATCTACCTTGGTACACAATAGTCAATCTCTAGAGGAAATCCACGGATTGCTCTGGACAAATCACTCCAAAGGTGCTCAAGAACGCTCACGTCGCGAAAAGGGGCGAAGAAGGATGAAAAGAAACTGGCTGGGGTTAAGTCAGGTTTAAAAACGCTGACAGCGCGTTACGTACGTTAACACAAGCTGTTAACGTACGTTATGATGGTTACGTATGTAACCCAATAGTGGTTAACGTACGTAACTAAATGTCTGTACTGAAATGTGAAAGGTCATAACGTACGTTATGGGTCATGCATAACGTACGTTATGTACGTAGCAGACCCCAGTTCTGAACACAATTCTGCACAGTCGATTCAACGACGAACCACAACACGAGGATAGAATCAAAAGTGTAAATACGAGGTATTCATAACAACGAAACTGAGTGTTCGACAGTAATTGCACTTCCAACTGCTGAGGAATCCAAAATACGACAAGGAGATGAATTTCCCTAAACTTATAGGAAATTACAAAAATGGCCCAAGTGCCCAGAAATCACGAAACGACGTCGGACTTGCAAACCGAAAGTCTCAACATGACAAACTCAACCATACGAACTTGTACAAACCAAGAAGCAACAAAAACGAATGAGTTTTACGAGAATCGAACGTTCATACGGCAAAACATGCCAAAATGAAATTACGTGAAAACATCACCAAAACTCGTCCAAAAGGAAAAACTCCAAGAATAAAGTAGATTCAAAATGCCGAAACGGTTACAAGCGAGTCGATAAAAATACACATACACCAAAAATGGAAACTGCTAAAAATGGAAAATTACGGATATTACATTCTCCCCCTCTAAAATAAAGTTTCGTCCCGAAACTTAAGAATCAAAAAGCTCGGGGTATCTCGAACGCATATTCTCCTCTAACTCCCAAGTCGCTTCTTCTACTCCGTGTCTCGACCATTGCACCTTAACCAAAGGGATGGTTTTGTGCCTTAATTGTTTGTCTCGACGCTCCAAAATCTTAACGGGCCTCTCCTCAAACGTAACATCCTTCTCGATCTCCACGTCTCCAAAATCAATAATGTGGGATGGGTCCGGAACATACTTCCTCAGCTGGGAGACGTGGAATACGCTATGAACATGACTCAACGACGGAGGCAAGGCTAAACGGTATGCCAACTCACCGACTCTCTCCAATATCTCGAAAGGCCCAATATATCTCGGACTGAGCTTCCCCTTTTTTCCAAAACGGAAAACTCCCTTCGTCGGGGATACCCTCAACAGAACATGATCTCCCACCTCGAACTCCAAAGGTCGACGCCTAACATCTGCATATGACTTTTGTCGACTCTGAGCAGCCAATATTCTCTTTCTAATCAATTCAACTTTCTCCCTCGTCTCTAACACAAGGTCTGGCTCGGTACCAACTAGATCGGACGGCTCATCCCAACATATCGGTGATCGGCAACGTCATCCATAAAGTGCCTCATACGGTGCCATCTTAATCGACGCGTGCCAGCTATTATTATAAGTAAACTCAATCAAGGCCAGATGATCCTCCCAGTCACTACTCCAATCTAACGCACACGCGCGCAACAAATCCTCGAACGTCTGAATGGTACGTTCGGACTGTCCGTCAGTCTGAGGGTGGAAAGATGTACTCAAACGCAACCGTGTCCCAAATGCCTTATGTACCGCCTGCTAAAAGTGCGATACAAACCGGCCATCTCTATCTGAAATAATGGTCCTCGGCGTACCATGAAGTCTCACTATCTGTGCGATAAAAATACGAGCCAACTTTTCTGAACCCCAAGTATCCTTGATGCCCAGAAAGTGTGCCGACTTAGTCAGTCGGTCTACAATCACCCACACCATATTCATACCAGTCTTCGTCCTCGGTAAACCCGCGACAAAATCCATAGAGATATCCTTCCACTTCCATTCCGGGATGGGAAGTGGTTTCAACAACCCGGCTGGCCGCTGATGCTCAATCTTGACTTGTTGACAAGTCAAACTTTTAGCCACAAACTGAACTACCTCCTTCTTCATGTCGTTCCACCAGAAATTTTTCCTCATATCTTTATACACTTTACTCGAGCCCGGATGGACTGAGTAAGGTGACGCATGAGCCTCTCGCATAATGCTCTGTCTCAATTCCGAGTCGTTCGGAACACACAACCGACCTCGGAATCTCAACACACCGTCCTCATGAATAATGAATCCCAGGGCTTTCCCCTTCCCTACACTCTCTCTAAGCTGAATAAACATCGGGTCCTCTAACTATCCCGACTTAATGTCATCGACCAGAGATGAAGAAATCTCAAGAGTACGCAACTGCCCGGAACTCTCTGGCAGCACAATCTCAATACTCAACCTCATAAATTCTCGCTGAAGTCCCGACTGGGCCGTAAGTAACTCAAGCGCCCGAAGCGATACCGATTTCCGGCTCCAGGCATCTGCTACCACATTAGCCTTGCCCGGATGATAAAGGATCTCGAGATCGTAATCCTTAATTAATTCCAACCATCTCCTCTGTCTCATATTAAGTTCCTTCTGCGTGAAAATGTACTTCAGGCTCTTGTGATCGGTGAAAATCTGACACGACGAGCCATACAAGTAATGACGCCAGATCTTCAACGCAAATACGACTGCGGCCAACTTAAGGTCGTGCGTAGGGTAATTCAATTCATACGGTTTCAACTGACGGGAAGCATAGGCAATCGTCCTCCCGTGCTGCATAAGTACACATCCGAGTCCTTGGCCCGAAGCATCACTAAAAACTGAGAAACCCTCATTACCACTCGGTAAGGCCAAAACAGGAGCGGTCGTCAACTGCTTCTTCAACTCCTCAAAACTATTATGCCTCTCATCGGTCCATACAAACTTCTCTGACTTCTGTAACAACTGAGTCAGCGGTCGAGCGAGCTTAGAGAACCCCTCGACGAACCTACGGTAATACCCGGCTAATCCCAGAAAACTGAGGACCTCCTTCACGTTCTTGGGCGGTGCCCAATCCAGCACTGCCTCTACCTTATGCGGGTCCACACGAACGCCCTCAGCCGAGATCACATGACCGAGAAACATAACCTCCCGTAACCAAAACTCACACTTTGAGAACTTCGCAAAAAGATGCTGAGTTCTCAAAATGTCTAACACAATATGCAGATGACGGGCATGCTCCTCCTCGCTCCTCGAGTAAATCAGAATATCGTCGATAAAGATGACTACACATTTATCGAGGTACTCGATAAAGACTTTGTTCATAAGCTGCATGAACACGGCTGAGGCGTTGGTTAGCCCAAAAGGCAAAACCACAAACTCGTAGTGACCGTATCTCATCCGAAAGGCCGTCTTCGGAACGTCGGTATCCTTCACTCGGAGCTGATAATACCCCGATCTCAAATCAATCTTCGAAAATACAGTTGCCCCTTGCAACTGATCAAACAAATCATCAATCCTCGGGAGCGGATACTTGTTTTTGATGGTCACTTTGTTCAACTCTCGGTAGTCGATACACAAACGAAGTGACCCATCCTTCTTCTTTATAAATAGGACCGGTGCGCCCCAAGGCGAAGCGCTCGGTCGAATATATCCCATGTCTAGCAACTCTCCCAACTGTTTCTTCAGCTCCAGCATCTCGGTGGGCGCCATACGGTATGGCGTCTTAGAAATTGGGGCTGCCCCCGGCTCTAAATCGACGGTAAACTCAACCTCTCGGTCCGGCGGCAAACCCGGCAACTCGTCTGGAAAAACGTCAGGATACTCACATACTACCGGAATAGACGAGAGCTCGACTCCCCCTTCTTCCGATCTCAAAGCGTAACACCAATAGCCCGTGCAACCTCCTTGAAGAAGTCTTACCGCCCTCAAGGCGCTGATCAGAAGTCTCTGGCTACTCTGTTTACGCCCCACAAAAGAATGCTCGGTACCGTCGGAGGCTAACATCGAAACGGTTCTCGTTCTATAATTCATGATCGCCCCATAACGGTCCAGCCAATCCTCACCCAGAATCAAATCCTCATCTCTAATATCTACCGCAATCAGATTATAAGGCCAAACCCTCCCCGCGATACTCACTGGAAAATCTCTAACCTCACGATCCCCCACGATGCTATCCCCGCTAGGAAGTTTAACAACAAAAGGCTCACAAGCAACAAGGCAATCAACATGCAGACGACGCACACAATCCATAGATATAAAAGAATGTGTAGCACCAGAATCGAACAATACGGAAACAGGATGATCAAGAATGTGGACGGTACCTGTAGCCACTGTCGCATATGGGTCTCCTGCTCGTCTCATCTCATAAACCCGGGGCGGAACAGATCTCGCACTAGAAAATCCCCCTCTAGAAGGCTGTCCACGTCCTCGACCCCTACCAAAACTCTGTTGTGGCTGAGGAACTGTCGGTGCCTGATTAACACTCGGCTCTCCCGCAGCTGGGGCTGATATCTGAGTAACTGGAGCTCGAGCTGCCTCCGTACAGAACTTAGCACGATGACCCATCCGACCACAAGCAAGACACTGAATCGGAGGCCTATCACACTCGCTCATTATGTGGCCCGGGCGACTACAGTTGAAGCACGTAGGACCACGGACGGAACCAGCAGGAGCAGACCTAGAACCGTTGATGGCGACTGACTCCCAAAGACTCGCGAACCAGACTGAGCCTTCGGGTACCCTCCTGACTTGCCTCCCGAAAACTGACCGGAGGTCTTCTGCTTCTTTCCTTCGGTTGCCGTCTCGGTCGCAGAAAATGACATCTCATAAGCCATTGCTTTATTCTGATATTCTTTCAAAGTCGTGCACCCCAGACCAAACATGTAGTGGTGTACCCTCGGTTTCATCCGCATATCAAAGTGGCGGATCTTATCAAGCTCATCTCGGACTTGGTTCCTCACATAATGCAGATGTTGATTGTAGTCTTTGATAGCTTGAGAAATAGGAACATCTTGGGGCTTAGCCTCAAAGAAGGCTCGGATCCTCCCCTCTTTCACTGGCCAAGGACAGAATTCATCTTCCATCAGATCTCGAAACTCTGCCCACGTAGCTGCCCGGTCACGCGGTTTCACCGCTTGCCACCACGTTGCTGCTTCCTTGGCGAGGAAGTACTGAGCAATGGGTACTTTCCTCTCCTCAGAACAACTAGCAGCCTCAAATACTTTTTTCCATCTCAAAAAGACAACTCTCCCATCCGGAAGGATCGGAAGCACCATCAAACTGCGGAGGACGCATACGAATCACGTCCTGAAGTAACTTGTCATTGCCGGATCCAGTAAGCGGAACCGGGTTAGCATTAGCCTGGCCGACCAAAACGGCCTGAGTCAGTAGTGTCATCTGGTTCGCTACTTGCTGCAAAATGTTGGCCACTCCAACATTCTCATGTGCACTACCGGAGCTAGCAGACTGGTCCTGCTGACCTCCGGAACTAGGGGGAACACTGTTCGACAAAGAAGGCATCGCCGAATCAGTTCCCGAGTGATCGGACATAGCTGCCCCACCGGCTGCGCCACGTCCCCTACCGCGTCCGCGTCCTCTACCAGCAGGAATTCTGAAGAAGTAACGGGTAAGTACAATTCAAACGTAAAACGCAACAAGATACTAAGACAGGAATAGAACAGAACGGTGAAACGAGTCAAGTTAGGAAAAACTTACGAGCACCGGCGTACTGAGATGATGGCATAGCAGTGATACTGTCCCAAAAACGACACTTAACTAGACCCAAATAACCGACAACCTAGGTATCCATAAACCTAAGCTCTTATACCATAATCTGTTACACCCCCAAGACATTCAGGGCATATTACAACGCCGTGGACCCCATACTATGGAATCCACCAGGCTAACATACCAACAAGACATTCACAACGACAAACAATCACCGTTAAAACTACAAATAGAATCCAACATCAATCCATTTCCCAAAATGGGAACACAACATTAACAATTTTGTAACAAGAAGTACTCGAGTACTTAAACTAATTTTATAATACAAAAATCCTAAAACAAGACATCAAAAATAATAGACAGAACTGAACACCAACAAATGTCTACTGGTCAGTATCATGCTTGCCCATCATCCTCATACGGCTCACGTGCTCGTTTGTCCCCACGATCGATACCTGAAATACAAAAAAGTATTTCCCCCATTTAAGGGGTTAGCGACAACTGCTAGTGCAAGTACAATCCATTTGAACTACATTC
Organism: Orobanche coerulescens; assembly: GCA_033398695.1. Lineage (NCBI taxonomy): Eukaryota > Viridiplantae > Streptophyta > Magnoliopsida > Lamiales > Orobanchaceae > Orobanche > Orobanche coerulescens. Next base: position 179,790,501 of record CM065808.1, read on the forward strand.
TAATCAGATGAATATATGTGCCAAAAAGTCATTTTAGAAAATGTTTTATATTCCGGAATATTTTACGATGCACAAGCACAAAACACATTTTCTCCAACCAAAACAATTCAAAGTTAACCTTGGTACGTGACTCACAGCCACCGTACCCCGCAGAGCCCCGTCGGACATCCCTAGGCGGTTAACCACGGTTCACGATACGAAACTCACGGCAACGTATCCCTAGAGGCCCCGTCGGACCGTCCCTAGGTGAACATACACATATCCATCCACAACAACCACAATACAGCCATAATTCAAATACTAGAACATGTAAACAAATGTAAAGTACTTGCCTTTGAGACATTGTTGAAGAATCGGGAGCGAAAATCGACTACGGGCGATCCGAATGGAAAACGGCGGTTCCTAAACGAAGAATTAACATAACTCAGTCCCAACGGACATCAATAATCGAATGGAATGCACCCATAACCCCGATTACAATACATGGTGATAGACGTTCAATCGATACGACAAGGGTTTACGCATAATCTCCCCGTATTGATAATTCACGGATTAAAATCAAGGAAAATGGATTTGGAATCACCCAACAGTCACAATCAGTAAGGAATATCATAACGTAGTCGAACAATTCGGAACTAATCCCTAGAATCCCGAAAAACCCCCAAATTCGTCAAAGTTAGGGTTCCTGAGAAAATACCTTGAATTCGACGGATGGATGATGATAATGTTGTAGATTAATCTCTCTTGGTACACAATAGTCAATCTCTAGAGGAAATCCATGGATTGCTCTAGACAAATCGCTCCAAAGGTGCTCAAGAACGCTCACGTCGCGAAAAGGGGCGAAGGAGGATGAAAAGAAACTGGCTGGGGTTAAGTCAGGTTTAAAAACGCTGACAGCGCGTTACATACGTTAACACAAGCTGTTAACGTACGTTATGATGGTTACGTACGTAACCCAATACTGGTTAACGTACGTAACCAAATGTCTGTACTGAAATGTGAAAGGTCATAACGTACGTTATGGGTCATGCATAACGTACGTTATGTATGCAGTGCACCCGATTCAACACACCCGCATCGATTCAACGACGAACCACAACACGAGGATAGAATCAAAAGTGTAAATACGAGGTATTCATAACAACGAAACTGAGTGTTCGACAGTAATTGCACTTCCAACTGCCGAGGAATCCAAAATACGACAAGGAGATGAATTTCCCTAAACTTATAGGAAATTACAAAAATGGCCCAAGTGCCCGGAAATCACGAAACGACGTCGGACTTGCAAACCGAATGTCTCAACATGACAAACTCAACCATACGAACTTGTACAAACCAAGAAGCAACGAAAACGAATGAGTTTTACGAGAATCGAACTTTCATACGGCAAAACATGCCAAAATGAAATTACGTGAAAACATCACCAAAACTCATCCAAAAGGAAAAACTCCAAGAATAAAGTAGATTCAAAATGCCGAAACGATTACAAGCGAGTCGATAAAAATACACATACACCAAAAATGGAAACTGCTAAAAATGGAAATTACGGATATTGCACGTGGTCCCCAATGTCGAACTCTAGAGGGCGACAACGTACGTCTGCATAAGACTTCTGTCGACTCTGGGCAGTCAACAGTCTTTCTCGAATCAAAGCTATCTTCTCTTGAGTCTGAACTATCAATTCCGGTTCCGTCCCGATCAAGTCCGAGGAATCATCCCAACACAAGGGTGATCGGCATCTTCTCCCGTACAAAACTTCAAATGGTGCCATCTTAATAGAAGCATGCCAACTATTGTTATAGGTGAATTCAATTAATGGCAAGTGAACTTCCAAATCAGTTGACCAATCCAACGCACAAGCTCTAAGCATGTCTTCTACTGTTTGAATAGTCCTTTCGGACTGACCGTCCGTTTGGGGATGATAAGTTGAGCTAAAGTTGAGCTCAGTCCCCAAAGCCCTGTGAACTGCTTTCCAGAAGTGCGACACGAAGCGACCATCTCGATCTGAAATAATGGTTTTCGGCGTCCCATGCAATCTGACTATCTCTGCAATAAATACTCGCGCCAATTTCTCGGGTCCCCAGGTATCTTTAATTCCTAGGAAATGAGACGACTTGGTTATTCGATCAACTACAACCCAAATCATGTTCATTCCCGTCTTGGTCCTTGGCATACTGGTGATGAAATCCATCGAGAGGTCCTCCCACTTCCACTCAGGGATCGGAAGCGGCTTTAACATTCCGGCAGGTCGCTGATGTTCAATCTTAACCTGCTGACAAGTCAAACAATTCGAAACGTACTCTGCTACGTCCTTCTTCATATTCCCCCACCAGTAGTTTTGTTTTAGATCCTTATACATCTTACTGCTGCCCGGGTGAATAGAATAGGGCGCGCTGTGAGCTTCCTTCAGAATTGTCCGTCTCAATTCATCATTATCGGAAACGCAAAGTCGACTCTCAAATCTCAGAACTCCATCATCTTGTATCACGAATCCTGGGGCCTTTCCTTTCTTTACTTCGTCACATAACTGAAGGATCAGAGAATCGTTCAACTGCTTAGATGATTTCCTCGACTAGTGATGAAGTCAGTTCCATCACATATAGTTGCCCTTGGATTTCTGGTGCCCATACTTCAATCCCTTTGCGGATCAGTTCTCGTTGAATGCTGGTTTGGGACGTAAGTGCTTCCAACACTCGAAGAGAAACAGGTTTACGGCTCAATGCATCGGCTACAATGTTTGCTTTACCCGGATGATAGAGAATTTCCAAGTCGTAATCCTTGATCAATTCCAGCCACCTTCTTTGCCTCATGTTTAATTCTTTCTGACTGAAAATGTACTTGAGGCTTTTATGATCTGTAAAGATCTGACAGTGAGTACCGTATAAATAATGTCGCCAAATTTTCAAGGCAAAGACCACAGCTGCTAACTCCAGATCATGAGTCGGGTAATTTACTTCGTACGGTTTCAACTGCCGAGAGGCATAAGCAATCACCTTATCCTTTTGCATCAGTACACATCCCAGACCCTGATTTGAAGCGTCGCTGTATACCATGAATCCATCAGTTCCATCTGGTAACGCTAATATAGGTGCTGTCGTTAGTCTCCTCTTAAGTTCGTCAAAACCAGCCTGGCATTTCTCATCCCACGTGAACTTTTGAGTTTTCTGTAACAACTGAGTGAGCGGACGAGCAATTTTGGAAAATCCCTCTACAAAACGGCGATAATATCCAGCAAGTCCTAAGAAACTCCGGACTTCTTTCACGTTATTAGGAGCTTCCCATTCTAAGATTGCTTCGACTTTCTTCGGGTCCACCTGAACTCCGTCCGCTGATATCACATGCCAAAGGAAGGTTACTTCTTTAAGCCAGAACTCACATTTCGAAAGCTTTGCATACAGCTGCTCCTTCCTCAAGGTGCTCAAAACTACACGCAAATGCTCGGCATGCTCCTCCGTGTCTTTCAAATAGATCAAGATGTCATCGATGAAGACGACCACGAATTTATCCAAGTATTCTAAGAATACCCGATTCATCAATTGCATAAATACCGCAGGAGCATTGGTAAGTCCAAATGGCATCACTACAAATTCATAATGCCCGCACCGGGATCTGAAAGCAGATTTCGGTATATCCGATTCCTTAATTCTCAACTGATGGTATCCTAATCGCAAGTCAATCTTCGAGAATACCCTTGCTCCTTGCAGTTGATCAAACAAGTCATCGATCCGAGGTATAGGATACTTGTTCTTGATTGTCACCTTGTTTAGTTCCCTGTAATCAATACACAGTCAGAGGGATCCGTCTTTCTTCCGGACAAAGAGAACGGGCTCTCCCCAAGGAGAAACGCTAGGTTGAATATAACCCTTCTGTAATAATTCCTCCAGTTGCTTTTTTAGTTCATACATATCGGTTGGCGCCATGCGGTATGGTGCTCTGGAAATAGGAGCGGCTCCAGGCTCTAATTCGATAGTGAACTCCACTTCTCTTTGCGGAGGTAACCCAGGTAGTTTGTTAGGGAATACCTCTGAAAATTCATTCACAACTGGAATAGATGAGAGTTCTACTCCTTCTTCTTTCTTCATGGCATAGCACCAAAGTCCATGACATCCTTGCTTCAGTAATTTCACAGTTTTCATCGCTTTGATCAATTTTCCCAAGCTTCCCGGTCTCCATCCTATGAATAAGTGTTCAGATCCGTCCTCAGCAATAATAGAAATGACCCTCTTTCGATAATTCAGAATAGCTCCATAACGGTTGAGCCAATCGTCTCCGAGAATTAAATCGTCACCATGAATGTCAACTACAATAAGATTCGATGGCCACTCTCTCCCTCCTATAGACACTGGAAAATCTCTAGTTTCTAGAGTTCCCACAATTCTCTCTCCGCTCGGCAAACCCACAACATATGGTTCACAATCAAATAAGCACGAGATTTTTAAACGATTAACACAGTTCAATGATATGAAAGAATGTGTAGCTCCGGAATCGAATAAGACACTAACTGGTTGCAAAAGGATCTGAATCGTACCTGATGCAACAGCAGTGTTGTGATCGTCAGATTTCCTCATCTCGTACTGGCGCGGAGGAACGGACCCAGCACTGGATGTCTCTCTCTTCCCAATATTTTGCTGCTGAAATCCACTCTGCTGCGTCTGGTTCACACTTATCTCCTTTGGAACTGGCGCTGGTGTGCGAGTACCAAAAGATCTAGTAGCAACTCCACAGAAAGCCGCATGGTACCCTTCTTGCCCACAATCATAACAAGTCACAGAAGATGCGGGGCAATCACGTCGAATATGCCCTGTTCGACCACAATTGTAGCATTTCTTTGATGCGTCCGAAACTGCTGATGTTGTCCGGAACTTCTTTCCACCTCTAGAATGATGTGGAGGTTTCCTAGCCGAATAAAAGGAAGACTGGCCCTTGCGGGGCCCACCACTCTTGTTTTCTGAGAAGCTGCCGGTCACTTTCTGCTTCTTTGCCTCCACTGATTTCTCCACCGCCGCCTCTTTCATGTCGTAGGCCAGCGCTTTGTCTTGATACTGTCGCAACGTAGTACACTCGAATCCGGACATGTACTGCTGAATCTCCGGCTTTATTTCGCATATCGAAATGAAAAATCTTTTCTGTCTCCGTTCTGACCAAGTGTCGGACACAAGTCAGCTGATGATTAAAAGTTTTGATTATGTCTGTTACAGTTGCTTCCGAACTCTGTGGTGAGAAAAACTCTCGGATTTTTGCCTCTCTAACTGGACGAAGACAATACTGTGCTTCCATCATTAGTTTGAATTCCGTCCACTCCGCATTATGATTCTCGGGCCGAATAGCTTCCCACCAGTCAAAGGCCTCCCCAGTTAGAAAATACTGGGCAATGGGAATCTTTCGGTCCTCAGGACAGTTAATACCCACGAATATTTTCTCTAACTCCTTTAGACAATGATCCCAAGTAAGTGCCTCAGCAGATCCGTCAAACTTTAGCGGGTGCAATTTGACCACCTCAGCAAGCCATGTGTCTCCCCGGTTATCCTCGTGGTGTTGCTGTCCCATCGCTGTCTGCATGCGGTCAACTACCTGAGCGAACTGGTTTATTTGAGCCACCACCTGTTGAAGCACTCCCGGCATGTTAGGATTTGCATCGTCATTCGCCGATCCCTGCTGCCCTCCAGAATGGGAATCGGTTCTACTAGCCGATAATTCTGTGGTAGTTGCGGAATCCTCCTGTCTCATATTTCCACGTCCGCGTCCACGACCCCCTCTCAACATACTGAAAACACAACTTCTCAATATCCAAGACAAAATTTTCAAAAATAAAGCCCGTCAATACTCACAAAACAGAATTAAGTAAAACGGTAGTACAAGAGATTAGGAGACTTACAACCACGGTCCACATGACGACTTTTGGCTGAACAGTGATGTTACGAACGACTCGTAAATCAATAACGTAAACAGACCCAACTTAAAACCCGACTTCCAAGATATCCATGAATCTTAGCTCTGATACCATATTCTGTAACACCCCGAGATATTCGGAATAGTTACAGCGTCGTAAACCCTTTAAGTAAGGATTTACAAGGCTAAATAAAAGAAATGTAAATATAAGACATCAATACCACGGAAATTCAAGTTTACAAAACCGGTTCCAACGGGTTTAACGAGTTAATTAATACAACCATATCGAAACGATATTAATAAGACACGCGTACTCGAGTACTGCAATTAAACCAAGAAGACAAATCACCACCAACAACAAACATCACTGAACCCCTTCGTCGTCACATCGGTACTGTGGCTGTTTCCCTGCTCCTCGGCTACCTGAACATCAAAACAAATGTCCACCCCCGAAGGGGTTAGCAAAACGATGCTAGTACAAGTATCATTTAAACAAATCAAATATGCATCAACAATACATAACAAGATACACCACACGGACTTCCGCTACCGGAATCCGATAATGCGAATCCAAAAGATTCCATTAACACAGCAAGGGTATTCCACTGATCCAGCGCCCTCAGCATAGATCCCAAGATGATCCCGTCGGACCAACACGAGGTGGAAATAACCCGTCCAATGATCCAGCGCCCTCATACTAGATCCCAAGATGATCCCGTCGGACCAACACGAGGTGGACATCCGATCCAGCGCCCTCAGCATAGATCGCACAACATACATAAACACAACTCATGCATACATATATGCCAAATCGCTATGTCCATCAACATGAACATACAAACACTAGATAACGAATATCATGACAATTCAACGAAATAAATCTCATGTTCAACAACATGAATAAATCACACGCATGCTCAAAAATACCAATATTAACACATTACGATACTTGCCTCGAAGATGGCAAGAACGAAACACTTCAATGATCTCAACACACTCGAAGGCCGCCTCTTTCGATCAACGTAGCAAGCTCGAACCTTAACAAAAGAAATGATATAGAATTCATCTCAAGTCGAACGATTGCCTATCAATCCGGTCTACGGCCAAAATCTCTAAATATGCAATCTGCCTGAACCACTTAGCGCACGCTACATACTCTACGTAACGTGCGCTAAGCCTGCCTGTTAGCGTACGCTATCGTCTATGTCTAGCATACGCTAGCCATGGACTGACAGTTCTCTCTGATCAGCCGACTTACTCGACTGATAACATAACGTACGTTACGTACCAAACGTATCGTGCGTTAACTTATTCCCGATAGCGCACGTTAACTTACATATGTTAGCGTGCGCTAACCGCATGTGATTACACAATGCGTAAAACTTGATCTAATGGTGATGAACTCATGAATTCTATGGTGATAATACATGTCATCCCCGTGCATATCATGCTCATAAGGTTTTGTGAAAGTTCTATACGGATTAAACGACTACGAGATACAAGGTTTCGCATAACCATCACAACACCATAATTCATCTTGATTTTCAAGGAATATCCTAAGTTCAATCCGTTACATGTCCCTAAACGTATGATTCCTTTATGTAAAGACATAAGAACTTTGAAAATCTCCATATACTGGTCACAAATCGGTTTGAAGCTTCAAAATATGCTAGGAGTTCAAACACTAAAAGGTTCAATGGTTTATACAATGAATAAGTACCGAAACATCGAAAATATCCTTCTAACACATGATGTTCGACTACTTATGAATTTAACTGACTAGGTAATCCCAAAACATGATCAAAACGTCCTTCAGAATACTACTAATATTGGCGAAGAATCACCTACCTCAAAGTAGCGAAGAACACGAAGGAACTCGAAGTAATCCAACGCCGAAGGCTTGAACACCAATCCCCAATGATCTACAATCTTCAACACGAGCTAGGATCCTGATATGAAGTGTTTAGGATGAAGAGAGTGACTCTCTAAGTTCAAGAATTCGGATGTGGGAAGTGAAAAGTCTGAAAATATGAAAAAGGATGTTGTCCTATATATAGAAAATAGTTATTAGCGCGCGCTAGTCCATATTCACAGCGTGCGCTAACAGCTATTTGAAACTCTACTGATTTCACTGTACTCAGTCTTTAGCGTGCGCTATCCTCATATGAGTAGCGTGCGCTAACGCGTTGACTTGGCTTTTTCCCGAAAGCCGTCCAGGTTCATCCCGACATAATTCGACCAAGATCCCCGACCTGATCTCACCTACCAACACGTCTCAATCATATTGACCACGTATAGCGTGCACTAAGGTTCCTTCACAGCGTGCGCTATGGATCCAAGTTAGCGTACGCTACACTTAGTCGATAGCGTGCGCTACATGCGCAGAATCACAATTTAAATCACATTCATGAAATCATGCGCTCAACAATACCGGATTATGAAATACGGAGAATAATACTCAGATCAAAATGCAATAATTACAATATCACAAGTTCCAAATACATATCAGAAATCTCGGGTATTATAACAACAAACAACTAATCATAATGATTATCATCATTAAACTTAATCGTTATACATAAAAGCTTTAGAATGTACAACATGAATAATACAAAGTTTCGAAATCACAATAAAAAATACAATAAAATACGTGCCTTAATCGAAATGGTGATTATTACAACCGGTAGAAACCTTCGTCACTCCAGCTAGCACAACTCAAAGTAGCAACACAAACTCAAAAAATACACAAATGGATTTCCAAGAACCGGGTTGATCTTTTTCACAAGGTCGCAATACTCAAAGTAGCAACTCACAAGCTTTTTTCGGGAATAACTGACAGGGTCGGGAATAGAAAGGTGCTCTTTAGCGGGGAGAGGGGCAAGATTGGGTTGGTGTTCCGTGAACTATATATAATTTTCACTTGGAGGTTTAGCCGACGGCAAGATCTAGGTCGTCGGCTAAACCCCATTTTTTTTTGAAAGGGTTTAGCCGATGACGTCGGCTAAATTTTTTTTTTTTGGGAAAGGGTTTAGCCGACGACCCAGATCAAGTCGTCGGCTAGAACTTTTTTTTTTTGGGAAAAGGGTTTAGCCGACGACCCAGATCAAGTCGTCGGCTAAAACGTTTTTTTTTTGTCGGCTAAACAATCTCAAGAGTCGTCGGCTAAACCTCTTTACTATAGCCGACGACCTATATCAAGTCGTCGGCTAAAACTGTTTAGCCGACGGCAACACGAGTCGTCGGCTAAAGTATAAAGTTTAGCCGACGACACTTTAAAGTCGTCGGCCATTTTTTAAGGATCGTCGGCTAAAGTGTAAATTTTGGTAATGAGCGCTTTAGGCCCGATATTACTTCCGGTGAGGATCTCTGCTCGAGTTACGTGGATTCCATACCTGGTTATGATCATTCTTGTCCAGCTTTGTTTTATAAGTGTAAAATAATTTAATTTTATAGCTCTAAACTATAGATTTGAGTAGATCAATAATAACAATAAACTAATTATCCGATTAAATTTAATAATTTAACAAATAAATATAAATCAAAATAAAAAAATTGGTGATGGCTCAATTTTGAAGATATGATGAGATAAGAAGAAACTTGCACCAATTCTTCTCTTTTTAATATTCAAAAACATATATAGGTTCGGGTCATTATTAATGAGTTTATATAGTATTCAATAGATACATTTATCCTTCATCCTTTTTGAAGTTACAATGGAAAGTATCATCATCTACCAACATCTTCAAGCTTCTAGTTCGGATTATTCAACGTTTAATCTTCTCCACCGCTCCAAATCGAGGCAAACTCCGCATAACCCTAGATTTTCGAGAATTGGGGGTTTCTTCGCGATCTCTTCGATTTAGCTTGTTGATATGATGGGAATCTGTTGGATGATTATCTACCCCCGATACATGTTTTTCCTACGAAATTATTGGTATATTTCCGGTATTGTTGAGAATTGAGATGGTTGACTGTGATTCACCATCTAGGAGTTTTGTCGACAGATTACATGTATCGTAGGTGGGATTTTCGGGTGGATTCCAACTTATTTGCTTGTCGATTGATTATTGATAATTGGTTACGAATTTGTCTAGGTTCGGAGTTGTTGATTCCTTCAATCTTGATACCTTGTTGTTCGTGCTCTTTTCTCTTGATCCAGACAAGTAATTCTTCTGAAGGTTATATTCTCAAATGTGAAAAGTACTGCATATGAGTGTGAGAGTTTTATACGTTCAGTCCGGTAGGGTCTGACGAGGCCTCAGAGGGATCCACACATTGTTGGGTCCGTGAACATTTGGGTTAACCACACCGGGAGGGTCTGACGAGGCCTCGGAGGGATTCACGCATTGTTGGGTCCACGGTTAATCAGGGAGGATTTTCATTACTGAAATATATTGGATAATTATTTTTCCGGAAATCATTATCATTGCTTTGAAATTAATGCATGTGCTTTAACGTGTAAGATGTGACGGTTCACTTGTATTACTTGCACTAACCCCTTTTCGGGGTGGTGTATTGATGATAACATTATGAAATAAAGAACGATTTTTTTTTAATTTATTGCTAATTTAATGAACTAGTAATTAGATGGAAGATTTTTATTAATTATAACCGAATCTACTTTACTATTAAAAGAGAGTTGTACATGACATGTGTCTTTATGTAGATTTTTTGGATTAGTTATCTATTTTTTTCTTTTTAAAAATACACTAACTCCTACACATTTGAATGAGACTTAATGAGAATCATTTTTTTTCTTTTCTCTTTTTATTTTTCTCTCAATACTTAAAAGTTAATAGTTTTATCGTCTGAACTCTATTTTTTATTATTAATATTTTAAATTAATTTTTTTTATGATATTTGATTTAACATTCATTAGGCATATATATAATTAAAATATTCCTTTTTGAATATAAGTTGTTTTTGAATAATTATTACATTATATCTTGATTTTAAATTATTTGTATATAAAATACAAAAATCAGATAATTTTCAAATAATTTCCTTGAAGTAAATATATCTTTTACAAGATCAATAATATACTTTATTACCCTATACCTAATAAATTAATATCATTGTGGATCTCCTGATATATTATTAAGTATATAATATGTGACTTTAATCTAAATATTTATCAAAAATATATGACGTTATTTCGCTTGTATACTGATAAGTAATTATATTAGTATATTAATATAAATAAATATACAATGATCATATAGATTACTGTCATGTTTATATATTTTATATCGAACTTTTACACATCTATACTTAATATTAAAAGAGTCGCAAAAAAATCTAAGAAAATATGTGTCATCTCCACGTTAATCATCTTTTTAAAAATCTTAAAAAATAGACGTTTAATTTGGGAGGGGGTTAGAGGGTTATTCCATTATATGCTATCTACCAATTAAAAAATTTCTCTCATTTTATTCCTTTTATTTTTAAGCTAATAGTTTCAACAATTATAATTTTTATGCATCAATTTTATTTTTGAAAAAATATATCAAATTATTTATTACTTCGTTCTCTTTAATTTGACATCCATATAGTATATATAAAGTAATATAAATATAATTATAATGTATTTAGATGATTAAAATATTTCAATATAAAAATATAAGAATATTGAAGAAAAATATATGTTTAGTTTATTTTCATAGCTTTTTAACAATTATTTGATTTTTAAGAATTATTTTGTTCTAATCATAAAATAGTAAAATATTACATTAATGTCAAATCATATAAAAAAATTATATTAGTAAGAATATCAGTTGTATACTTTTAATAAAAGTTGATAATACAACAACAACAATATCGAGCTCTTATTCTTTTGGACTTATTTCGCTTTTTAGTTCGATTGATTCGATTCGATTCGATTTAGTTAAGTCGAGTCCATTCGATTGATTCAGTTATACGCCTAGATCACATGATAAGAGTTTATAAATGAAATTAAATCAAATAATAGTATATATACGTATGTGTGTATCTTTGACTTCGTATATTTTATAATAATTTTATTACATTATTGAAATTCGATCATATATTATTAATATAATAAAACATTTAACATTATACGTCGTGCATCGCACGGGAGGACATCTAGTAATGTTTATACTAAATAATGACAAAAAACAGATATATTTAGATATTCTAATTCTTTTTATTACTTTTTAATTGTTAGATGATGCTTTGAGCGGGGAAATGAGAGGGTGAAGTTTAATATACATAAAAAATTACACAGATTCCAACCTCCGTCCCCCATCTCTATCTAACCGACACACACAACGGAGAAAAACAGTGTTCATGGCAAGCGAGGGGACAGTCTCCGACGTTAGAGATCCACTGAGCGGACTCTTTGGGCCGCTGCTATTTCCTCGCACAATCAAGGCTTCAGCCGACGTTCCACTGCCGTCCGATCCCAAGGACCGAGATTCGATTCACAATTTCATGAAATCCCTGGTATAATTTGTTTGTTCCCTCTTTTAATTCAGTTACTTAACCATTTTACCACCTCTAGGTGGTGTAAATGCAAGCAAATGTAACAATTGTTTATTTCCTTCTATTATTAAGAGATTGTTCTTAGTTCAATTCATACCCTTTTCGGTTGATGGCCAACTACCCGCTTCCATTTTTTTGGTGGTGCTGGTGGTGGTATCTATGTAAAGTAGTTATGGCGACTGAAATCCTGAATTTGTTATATACATGTGGAATAATATGCCAGTTTTATTGATGAAAACACATACCTAAGGGTATAGAGTTTTTGACTTAGTAATAGGGCATACGCCACATACCTAACCAAGTAGGACGTTGTTTGAATTTTGGCATATGGTCCTTTTTTGGGTTTGTGTTTGAAGGACTTAGGGAGTCCTGAAAGGCTCATGAACGAGGCAAAGAGAACTGTAGATGGCGGAGCTGAGCTTTTGAAGTCTAGTCTTGCTAGTTTTGCGGAAAATGTGGGAATTCCTGATGCCATACCTGCAGAAAGTATGTACAATCCTCGACAACGAAGACCTTGTATTGGACGTGCTAGGAAGAGGGCTCCATTTTCTCTGAAGACTAATATTAGGTGAAGTCTGAACTGCATATCTTTTCCAATTTTATATTGGCCTAAGGGTCATGAACAGTGTGTAGGTTATAGCAGTATTTATACTTTCTGTACAGTCAGCCTGCAGTGCTCTTGGAACCGACTATGGACATGGATAGTCTTGAAGACCCATATGAACTTTGGGCTACCTATGCAAGGCTAGAAAGTAATGGTCTCATTTTATTTTTTACTTTCTTTTTCCATAACCTTTACATTCTTTTTGGATGTATTTGTTTTGCATATGTAATCCCATACTTCTTCATTGTTTCAGCTGCCAAAAAGGAGATACGAAGGCAGCAGGGTGGTATTGTGGACGATCGGAGCACCGTTGAACCATCTAACAAACCACGGCCTCGTCGACCAACAATATCTACGTATTATTTTGTTTGACATATTGATTAACTTGTGTTTCCAATTCAAGATTATAGCTTTTAGAAATCTTTGTGTATTTGGTGGTGCATTACGTGATCAACAAGTTCTTTTTATTTACAGGAAGAGGCATCATCGGCAACGTTACCCATTAGAGACTTTTCGAAATAATGAAGTTCCCCAAGAATCCGTTGCCGAGGACATTCCAAGTGCACCTAAGGACAATATACAAGAAATAGAAATAGTTGACGAGGACATTCCAGTTGCACCTAAGGATCCTAACCCTGATGCTGATTTAGAGGAAGTCAAACTGCCTGGTGCGTGGATCCTATCGCGTTAGGACAAATGAAATAAGTGAAGGGATTTTTGTCTTCATATTTTAGTATTGCGGAAACAATATAGCATTAATCCTATGCAAGTGCGTTTTCTCCTAATTTAGTTAGTACCATGCGAACTTTGTTACAGGAACTATTAAGAAGGCAGAGGATGACGACAGTGATCTCTTTGATGATCTGTTGACCCGTAATGTCGAAGGTTTAAAAGGAGATGGGGCCTACAATATACTGCAAGAGCTGTTGAATATCGAGCCTCTTGATATGGAGAATCTAGGCAATGTAGAACTACTTGATGGTGGAAGGAATAGTATTTCGACTATATCCGAAAGTTTCTCGAAACTTGGGAGTTCCCTGGAAATTGGTAGTCTGCTTAAATATTTTAACAAACAAATAGAAAAGAAACTTAAAACGGTGAAAAATCCAGTCAATCCTGCATCTTCACCAACTCCTCCAAAAAGTCCATCCGGTTCTTTATCTTTATTGAGGAAGAAAATTATGCAACCAAATCCCCTTAGTGATCCATTTTCACCTGTGGACCTTGAGCTTTCTGAACTTCCAAGTGCTTCTGCTGCCCAGCCCAAGCTACTTATACAGGTTAATGCATCGAATAACTTGGGCATGTCTAGTGAGTCGGAGTCACATGCAGATGTTGGTAATACAGAACCTTTAGTTTCTAATGTGGATGCACGGGAAATGATTGAAACTACAGTAGATGAGAATATAGAGAATGCAAGCGTACAAGATGCTGCTGCTGCTGATAGTAGGTTATTTGAAGAGCCAGCCAACGATATTGACAGCACTATGAATGTCAACGGAAGTAAGATTCCTTTTGGCACTGAACCTTGTTTTTTTTTTTTTTTAATTTTTTTTTTAAAGTTGTGAATTTGTATTATAGATGAAAATGCAAGTGTACATGCTGCTGCTGATAGTAGGCCATTGGAAGAGCCAGGCAATGATATTGACAGCACAATGAATGTGAAAGGAAGTAAGATTCCTTTCGGCGCTAAACCTTGTTATCCTTTTTTTCTTTTTCTTTTCTAAAGTTGAGTTGGTAATATAGATGAGGATGCAAGCGTACACGATGCTGCTGCTGATAGTAGGCAACTTGACGAGCCGGCCAATGATATTGACAGAGCAATGAATGTTAACGGAAGTAAGATTTCTTGCGGCACTGAACCTTGGTATCTTTTTTTTTTTTTTTTGAATTGGTAATATAGATGAAAACATGCTCGCAAGTTCATACTGTGACCTGGTTTTTGAATTTAATATTTATGTGCTTTAACTATTAGATTGTAGTTAATTTATGTTATGGGACTATTCACCTTACCTCGCTTTTTGCGGGAGCCGTTAAGGTATTGGGGTAATGTTGTTGTGTGTGTTAATTACAACATGCTATCTGTCTTATTTATTCTCGCCAGTTGCAGATGAATCAAATTCTTGTATACCTGAAGAGGCGAGGGGTGACACATTAAGCAGACAACAAACTGATCCAGAACAACAGCCTGAGGTCATTTGCATCCTTTGTTACTTTTGTCTCTTTATTTTGTGTGTGTATGCGTGTGTGTGTGTCAATTTAATATGAAACATCTAATATGCGTGTGTACTTTGCAGCGCCGAGTTATTTATGTTATTGCAGTTGCAAAATTTTTAATGCATAGCTGTTAAAATAATTATGTGTTTTGCAAAACATGTGTGTTTCTTTCCAGTTGCATACAGATCTTATATATTTCTCCATAGTGGCCTGATTTTATTCTGGGTTGTCATTACTGCATGTCGACAGATATGGATCAGTTTTTTCTAATGTGATTATTCATCTGAAGTTTGAACAAAGAAGAAGAGTATGTGCCCCCCCCCCCCCCCCCCCTCTATAGTAGAATTTAGATAGGAACTTCATGTATAGTAGTAGAAGTGTGTAGATATCATCTGTCTTGAAAATCTATCATTTTCTTTCTAATCGTTATGAGTGGCTAATATCAAATTATGTGTTTTTATTAAAAAAAAAAAAAACAGGTACATCAAGCCAAGCTACCAAGTAGAAAAGGGGTAGCAGGTGAAAAACGCATGAGAAAGGCACATCCAATGAGGAAAAGTCTTGCAGGTGTTTATACATTCGTCCACACACAGGAAACTTTTCTACATTACTTACAGGTTGACAAGTTCCTATCTTTGCCAACACTGCAGATGCTGGTACATCATTTGAAACTGGAGTAAGGAGGAGCAAAAGAATTAAGATGAGACCCTTGGAGTACTGGAAAGGAGAGAGATTTGTATATGGACGTGTCGATAACAGTGCGTATTGTTCCGTGTTTCACTTCATTCTAAAGTATTTGGACGAGAACTCTTATTTTGTTTGGGTCCCCTATGTGTTTTATAAAATGGGTCCTTTACCCCCCTGTGTGAATTAAATAGTCATGTTACCCCATGTATTTTTGGAAATAGCCGATTACTGTAAATTAAATAGGCACATTACCTACTTGTATTTTCAAAAAATGTGCGGATTCCCCCTTCTCTTTGTCAGAGGTGCAGAGTACTCCCTGTGCACAAGGGGGCTGGATGCACCTTTTTGAAAACACACGGGTAATGTGCCTATTTAATCTACACAAAGGGTAGTATTTTTTAAAAACACGGGGGGTAAAATGACTTTAATTTACAGAGGAGGCTAAATGGCCTATTTTGTAAAACACCAGGGTTTAGGCCTGTAAACGAGTCGAGCTGAGTTGAGCTTTCACAAAGCTCGGCTCGTTAAGCATTAAAACACACTAGCTCGAGCTCGAGCTCTATCGAGCTTCACCACTCGAGCTCGAGCTCGACATAAATTTTTCCTATTCGAGCTCGGCTCGCGAGCTTCAAATTTTTTAAATTTTTCCTATTCGAGCTCGGCTTGTGAGCTCGAAATTACTACTCGGCTCGTGAGCTCGAAAATTACCAAGCTCGAATTATGGTTAGGGTATATATATGTTATATATATAAAAATTAATAAATATCAAGCAGCTCGTCGAGCTTTCGAGCCAAGTGTATATATATTCGAACTCGGCTCGATTAATATTTCGATCTCTAATATAAGCTCGGCTTCGAGTTCGAGCTCGAATTATCGAGTATCGAGTCGAGCTTTTTTTGAGTCGAGCTCGAACAGCTCGAAAAAAGCTTGAATCGTTTACAGGCCTACCGGGGGTAATCTGCCACAAACTCTATTTTATTTCCACTCGTTGCAATGGTAAATTTGTTAAGTTGACTGAAGCTGAGTTCTCTTGTAGAAGTTCCCCCCCCCCTAAAGTCTTCATTCTGAACATACCTGTTTTTATCTTGGAATTATTTTTGGCAGGCATGAAACTATTAGCAGTGAAGTACATATCTCCAGGGAAAGGGAAGCTGAAAGTGAAACCCTATGTAATGGTGGAATCATCGAAATTCAAGGAGGAGCTCGAACTGGCAGCTCGCCATTGAGTCTACTTGTTCTTGTTTTTTATCGATACGGGGCTGATTGGCAGGTTGGTAATAGGAAGTTTATTGATTTCAGGGAAGAGAGAATTTCGACTTAAATGTGATCAAGAATGGAACACCATGTGATGCATTCAGTTATCAGTCCGTAGTATTGGGAGCTGTCAGATTTAAGTTTTATTGGTCCGTCTTGTGAATTGTATATCGATGTGGTTATACGACATTCTAGTACTTCAACTTTCGAAAGTAGGGGGTAGCAATTTGTATCGTTTTGGGTTCGGGAGTCGTGGTGTTGTGAACTTGTGACCTCGAAATCATGTCAAATTTTCGATCTTACATCCGACCATTTATTCCTTGTCAGTTTTTGAATTCTAACCATGTGTGCGGTACATACTTTGTGTTCAGAATATATTTTTTTGAAAAGAAATAATACTACGTTTTCATTATTTGTAAAAACTAGTGTGGACTCCTTTATAATCATTTTCTCATCCGAATTATAGGTTAATACAGTTGTCGATTCACATAATCCATTGATGAGAAGTAATCCAAAAGGCAATTTAGAATAACACGGTCGAGTCAAAATGTGTCGATAGAGTTATTATAAGTTGGCCACAACCCAACTTACCTACAAAGTTATGAAACATAATGCAAAAGGCAATATCATTACAGCATAATCGAGTCAAATGTGTTGTTAAGGGTTATTGTAGAAGAAGTTTTTCGTAAAGTGAAGTTATATTTGGCTCAACAAAACTTGATTCACATCTAAGATCCTGTGGTGCCAAATGCAACTTCACTTAAGAACTTCACCAAATAAAAGCCCAACATATTTATTGTCTTGTTCTCCTGAGTCATGTTGGTTTCGTAGTATTCCAACACGTCTAATAACTACAGTAGAAACTCGATAAATTAATACTCGATTATTTAATAAAATCTCTAAGATAATATTTTTTGCTGGTCCCGACTCGGGGATAGGGTGCTAAATTAGTAATTCGCTAAAATTATAAGATAATATATTTTTGATAATTTCTTTAGACCCCATATAAAATATAAATTAATAATTCCTCATATATAGCATATTACATGAATGATTTATGAAGGTTTCCTGAAAAATGACTCAATCGTCTTTTGTTTTTTGTTGAAATCAATTTCCCCTTGAATCTCGTTTCTAATTTTCCTTAGTATGGTAAGAACTTCTGGTGTTGTTTTCTCATAGCTCAACAAGAAATTGTTCCATGGGATTGCCGCTTTAATAGCTTCGTTTCGCGAAGGGGGCTCCATTGTAGAACTTTCATCATCTTCTTCATCGATATCATCTTTATTAATTCCAATAACGCTTTCAATAATTTCTTCATCAGTCAACAACTGTGCAACTACATTTTCTTCTGGGTGAGACATCCATTGCATTGTGATAACCCAACTCTTTGATCAAATTCTGGAGTTCTTGAGTGCTTTCACCACCTTCATCTGAGTTCTCAAAAGTCATGTTATCTGTTGATCGAAGTTTACAATGATAAAGATTCGCAATTGTATTTGCACGAACATCCATAGTCCATGCTGAAATTGCAAGATTCATTGCATCTAATACATTTATTTTTGCTGGATTTGGAACCCCTAATTCATAACCCTCCAAAAGACTTCTATAAAATCGACGACGATAATGCATCTTAAAAGCTCGTATGATCCCTGCGTCACAAGGTTGAATTTTTGAAGTTGTGTTTGGTGGCAAAAAAAATAATTCAACATTTCGTAATCCTTCAATAATTTTTGGATGAACAGGGCAATTATCCACAATCAAGAGAATTTTTCTTCCAACCATTTTTTTTTATCAAGTTGGCGAACATATTCTTCAAATAACACACCAGTCATCCAAGCTCGTTTGTTAGCACGGTACTCACAGTTCAGACTCTTCAACTTTACATTCTTGAAGCACCTTGGTTTAGCATATTTCCCAATAATCCATAAAGGAAGTTTTTCCGAATCGTCCTCATTCTGACAATAGCAGATTAGTCTTTCCTTGTCTTGTTTTTTCCCTTCAAGCTGCATTGTTGCAAGGGAATGATCCGGTTGAAGTCTAAAAAACAAACCTGTTTAAGATCAAAACATGTAAATAATTACATCACTAAAGTACAAAATATAAAATAAAATAATAAAAAAATAAACCTGTTTCATCCATATTAAAGATGTCTTTCATTTCAAACTGATCAACTTTGTCTCTTATGGATTTTAATTTGTCCTCCATGCACTCCATTTCAACAGATCCACTCTCTCCGAAACGCCGGAAATTTTTAATTCCATATCTTGCTTTGAACTTTCCAAGCCAACCAATAGAAAAAGTAAAGTCTGGAGTATCCACTGGATACATACCTTTCATGAACTTTTTCGCCTTCTCGATGATTAGTTCACCTGTCATATTCACATGTTCTTGATATTGAAGAATCCATTCATAGAGAGATTTTTCTAGGTCAGGAAATTTTGCCGGTTTGTATCGCTTAACATCGCCTCTTTCGGGAGCAAGTGAGAGATACTCTAAAGAACGCTTAACTGTATTCGATATTGTCGCTTGACTCACCTGCAAACCATAGTTACTATGAACCCATTCTTGCAATTGCTTTTGAGTGAGACTTGGATTATCCTTGTTGTGCTTGCATAATGCTCTTGAATCTCAATGCTGTCATTGTTGTTTTTTTCACACCTTTAAGATGGGAAGCCATGTTGTGTGTATGATTTGTTTGTGTTAACCTATTTTGATCTTGTATTTAAATAGAAAATATTTTTAATGTCCATAAAGTGATACATTGAACACAAGAAGCATAATAAGGTGGGATATTGAAGGTTTCTTTCAAATTGGGCCGTTCATTTGATATACATGCATTGTATACAATAATTAAGTGGAAGCTTGAAAGGTGTTTGTAAACTAAGTATTCTACTATAAATTAATAAAATATTAATTAATATATAAATTAATAATTATTAATTTATCGATTAATTAATAACTCTTTTAATTAATAAATTTTGGTGGTCTCAAGTGTATTATATTATAGAGTTTCTACTGTATAATGAGAAGTAAAAACCAAACTGGCTAATACAATTTAAAAATTCGTGAAACAGAAAAAAGAAAAAGAAAGACGAAGCAGAAAAAAGAAACTTTATGCGTAATTTGCCACTGTATTAGAGCAGACGACTTAGATAGTTGGTTCCCATGATACAACTGTTTCAATGTTTTTGAATTATGTGTTCTCCAAAATTCAGAACTCCAGCGAA
The DNA here is from genome assembly GCA_033398695.1 of Orobanche coerulescens. NCBI lineage: Eukaryota > Viridiplantae > Streptophyta > Magnoliopsida > Lamiales > Orobanchaceae > Orobanche > Orobanche coerulescens. Next base: position 179,810,880 of record CM065808.1, read on the forward strand.
CTAGACTGTTGAAAACTCTCAATATGCTTTGATGTTGTGTGTTTGCATGTGCACGAGATCCTCTTTTATATGGCTCTCATGAATTTCCATCAGGTGAAGAATTAAGTATTATCGTAATGGCATTCAAGGCCTCGAGTAATTAGGTTTCCATAAAGCCTACAAAAAATGGCATTCAACGCTCACGTTATTTTCAACTCTTGAACTCCACATTGATTTCACTCCAAGAGTCACGTTTCAGAAAGCCAACCCGCAGGGCTCTTCAAGTTTGGGTATTCAACTGTTGGGTTCAATTTGGTCTTTAAATTTTATTTGACCTGACTGCAAAACTATTATAGTTTCAGCAAAATTTCAAGCTCCAAACTCCATACCACAAGGTCCAAGCCCAATTGTCAACATGCAAGGTCTGAGGGCCATGACCCACCATCACGCCCAAGCCGTACAGAGCGGTGATCCACTAGTTTCGACTACTACCTTGTTTGAACTATGCATACACCTCTTACTAATAAACTATCCATAGACAAAGGCTCCAAATACTTTATTCGCAAATAAATTAACTACTAAATTGCAAATGTACAATTTAGGATATGGTAATGGCAAGTACAAAAGTGTTATATCCATATAGACTACTAATTTTGATTTACGACTATTACTATTATGATATGCTTGGCTTTATTTAAACGAGCCGGGTCTAAGAAATTTGGCTCAATGGCATAAAATAAAATTAAAATCATGTAAATAAAATCAATTTGCTCACTAAAAGAACTAAGATAGGGACATAACCAGGGAGTAATAGTAGATTCTAGATTTTGTTTTTCTTCAATTCAATTCAAGTCATGCAACTAAGTAATTAACTAATTTAATCTCAATATTCATAAGAATCACAGAAGTATTTTAACTCTTCTTGTGGAATAAGTTAAAACATGAATAAATAATCAAACCTAATTCTTAGATCTAAGTTGTGAAAATTTATCGCTTAGTTCATAGGATTTAGTTATCCTAAAAAACTTCTATTAATGTTGTAGATCTAATATTGGTTTGAATTTTAAACTTGCTCGATCTTATGATCAAGTGAAGTCCACCTGTCATCACTTGATCATCATGTATGATATAACCGAGCTGATCCACCACCAAGAACTGGGTTATTTTTAGATGTTTGAGCTAAGAAATCGTCGGAAAGATTTTCAGCTTAGGTATCCCCGATGCTCTGATTAGGATAAGTTCTAGGAAAAACCCGAAAATGTGATCAAGTATATCTCTATATTTTCTGGTCGCCTCTCCTCAAAATGGACAACTTCTCTCCTATTTATAGAAGGGAGGAGAAACCTATTCCAGAGATTCCGCTCCTAGACTAGGGGTTTCCCCGATTTTCTGGGATCTAGCTGCGAACGCCAATCCCTAAATATTGGGATTGTCATGATGGTAAAATCCCAGCTTTTCGGGGATTTTATCCTTATGTATCAGGACTCTTCCTAGCTCATCTATCTTGCTGATATATAAACCTTAAGCTCCAACATAGGGGTAGATACACGAAGCTCGGGACGCAGATACAGAGCTCAAACTCTTTTACAAATAGACCCTATTACGGGAGTTTTTACCTCTCCTGATTTTGCCCAACCTCCTATGAACCGGGAGGTGGACGAGTCTACTAAGGATCGGGTTTCTTAGATCGGGCTCTCAGGAGGTCAAAATATATTGTCATATCAACCAGTCTGCCCTACTCTAGTCGAGCTAATAAGACCGAGTAAAGTAGAACTTGTTAGGATTCTGGCGTTCTTGATATGATAAATTCTTGGGAGCTGTACCTAGGTAACAATGATTTGTCTCTGAATTCGTGCACATTTATGGCCTCGTTTCTCAACCATCGCTCTTTTCTGTGTCATAGGTCCAGGTGTCACCAGGTTGTAGGCAACTTAAGCGATGCTAGATCCGGGCCATTCATTTGAAGAGGTGATCGGATGCTCCAGATCGCCCCAGCCTCCCTCAGGCTTCACCCTTTTTCTTTATAAAAGGAGGGCTTTAGTCTCATTTTCTCATTTTCGCACCTTAAACTTTTATACAAAAGCAGAGAATTCTCAGGCGACAAATCCGATCGTAGATATGATCCACGACGACTTATTTCCTCCTTCATCCTCGGCGTTCTTCTTCTTCTTCTTGCCCTGCGTATGGGTATGTTTATCTGATCTTTCTCCTTTATTTGCCTCTTCTCTCCCTCCATTTTTTTGTACTTGAGAATTTTTTTATTTAATGTATCTGCTTATGATTTCCAAAATCTCTCAGGCCTGTCGTGCTCCGTGAATCTTTATTTTTTGGAAGGCTTATCTTCCTTTAAGGAGGGTTTAGGTGGTAGGTCGGATCTAGCTGTTAGCTCATCCTGTCGTCTTGTAGACGAGCCTATCGAAAATATAGATTGGTCCGAGCTAGGGAATATACCCGATAGCCTTCCCTCTAGGATCCCTTCAGTTTTTGTAGACCCACCGCCCCCCATTCCTTCTGGTGAGGTGACAGTTACCGACCTTTTAGCTGATCTTAGTCAGGCGGGCGTTAGGGCTACACTCATCCTTCCTCCTCATCCTTTATCTAGAACCAGACTGGACGCTTTAGAGGGATTTATAAGGTTCCTTGGACTTACTCGGGGGTGGGATTTTGTAACTCCTCACGCCATTGATTTTCCTGATCACCCTCCTCCAGGTCATATTACCTGGTTTGTGGATCAGGTGAATAGTGGCCTTCATTTTCCCTTTCATCCTTTTCTTGTTTCTTTTTCTATCAAGTATAACCTTCCCCGTAATAAGTTTTCTCCGAACTCCTTCCGCTACATGGTCGGTTTTCTCGTGCTTTGTCGTTATAAGAACGAGGAACCCGACCTAGATTTCTTTTATTTTGGTTTTGGGTTAAAAAATTTTCAGGGCTCCTTTTATCTGACCTCTCGAAATGACGCCCACTTCTTTACCCACCTCATTTCCAATGTGAAGGACTGGAGGACTCATTTTTTTTATTCGCCTTCCACTTAATGAATCTTGGGGTTTCCTGACAGAATGAGTGCAAGCCACTTCGGGCCAGGATCCGATTCCAAAACGTAGCTCTGTCCGGGCTAGATAAATTAGTAAAGTTCAGGAATGGAATGACCTTTCCTATAATGTCTTCCAACTAACGCATTTCCATGACCTGTTACTTCATTGCGGGTTGAGTTTCAATCTTTACCCACCTATCCTAGATATTGGTAGGTATAACTTCTTCTTTTTTTTTATTCCTTACCATCAATATTTTGTATTATTTATCTTCATTATTTTCCTCTGCATATATTGACTGTGATTTTTTTTCTAAATCGTTTTATGGGATATGCCAACCTGAGACTACAAAGCCCGATGAGCCTTCGAGGGATAAAGCGGTTAGTGCTCCCAAATCATTGCAGCCCCTAAAGATAAGGCCGATGGCTCGTCTAAGTCAAAGTAGAAGCTTTCTGGGTCAAAGGTGTCGGAGGTTGGAGTAGATTTTCCTTCCGACTTAGCTCCTCCACTGACAACTGGGCTTGTTCCGGTTAGCTCGGCTGAAAATGCGAAGATGTCTACAAATTTTATTAATAAGGGAATCAGACTTTCTTTCAGCCGATTATCTAACCGGATTCCCACGTGAGTTTTTATTTCTAGCATTCCTGGGATTAATTCTATCTCCATTAGTTCTTCGTTAGGTTTGACACCTTCCCCCTGAGCTCCCTCCACCATTTTTAGCTTCTTATCTTTTACCTGCTCTGGATTCGAGCCTCTCAACTCAGGTGTTCTTTTATTATTTTATACTCCATGTTTCACTGTTATCTGGTAGCAAGATCGGGAAATGAATTGGTCTCCAGCTACTTCATCAATCTCATTTTCCACTGGGAGTTTTACCTTCACGTGACATGTGTAACACCCCCAAGATATTCAGGGTACGTCACACCACCGTGAGTCCCTATTTTGGACCCACAAGGCTAATCCCATACACAACACATTCCAAACCTTCAATATTATAATAACAATATCCAAACCATAGTCAATCAATTGGATCAACCGATGAAAACACTAATGACAATGCATAATACCTCAAGAAACAACAAATTAAACATACACAACGAGAAAGAGCAACTCATATAGTACTCGAGTACCAACTAACAATTTATGATAAAATAATCCCAAAGGACAGGACTCGAAGAAAGTAACATGATTCATCACAGTATCATGCCTGTCCATCAACGTTGTACTCCCTGGTGCTCGCTCGCTTGGATTCTTCATAGCTGAAATACATGAAACGTATTTCCACAAAATGTGGTTAGCCGCGGAATAGCTAGTGCAAATAATACAAATGAACCCTCACATCTTATACATTAAAGTGCACACATCAATATTTTCGAAATCTAAGATAATGATTTTAGGAAATGCAATATCCAAAATATGCCACAGTAGTATAAATCCTCATGATTAACCATGGGCCCAACTCATCGTGGATTCCTCCAAGGCCCCTACGGACCCTCCCAGAGTGGTTAACCCCAAGATTTATGGACCCAACCTTGTGTGGTCCTCTCCGAGGCCCCGTCGAACCCTTCCGGAGTGAACATATATACTCTCACACTCATATGCATCACTTTTCACATTTAAGAATGTAAGTTTCATAAGAATTACTTGCCTTTGAGACATGATGGAATGTTCCGAGAAAATATACGAGCACAATTGAAGGTACTCGACGACTCCGAACCTAAACGATATGTAAAACAACTATCAACAACCATACGATTGGAATTAAAATGGAAATACACCCGAAAACTCCACCTACGAATCATGTAATCCATCAATATAACACATAGATGGCGGATTACAACCAAACCCTCTCGATTTCACAAAATTTCATAAACTACACCATAATTTCGTAGGGGAAACATTTATCGAGGATAGATGAATCATACACATCACGATCCTATGAGTTATTCTTTAACACCCCATAACCTAGCAGCTGAACCGCAAAGGGGTCCATGCTACTAAGTTGGGGAGTCTCACGGTTTCAAACTTTGAAAACCAATAAAAAGTAGATTTGGTAATGCGAGTACTCAAGGAAATAATGCAAACCGGTATTATTTATTCAAAACATTACACAACCTTAAGTTTAATACATAACAAAACCATAACAGAGTGATCTTATTAGAAACAAAGCATAGTCTTCCAGCATAGGGGCGAAATAGCTGGGAATGGCATATGGACAAGTCTCCGGCTGTCAACACTGAAGAAGATAGTCAACTCCTAAACATGAGCATCATCACTTGTATCATAAGAATCTAATGAGCTAATGGCTCAGTAATATGAGACTTCTGTAATAGAAAAGTATCACGTAGCACATTTATCAACGAATAACTACTATATATATATAGTCATGTTCTTGTAAAATCCTTTCTTCAGGTACCCTTGAAGCGTGGTACTCGACTGATAGTGATAGACCATGGTTTTCGGAACCTGTTCATATAATTGGCCAATAAAAGGTGTATACGGGGGTTCCCATACTGGTTTTTCAACCAATGGTATTAGCCGTATTCAACCTTTTTTCATTCAGAGTGGGTTTCCTTGACCGACTTTCAGCCGCAAGTATTTGCCACCATGTGTTGGGGTTCGCCGGTCCCCCGCGTCCCGTGCCTACCCGCCATCAATCAAGTACCATACTTCCTGTTCTTAAACATTCTTTTACATACACATGTTATGCATGATCATTCAATAACAGTCACAAATGAAAATATCAATCAATATATGATCCTTATGATACAGCAAGAAAAAGCATCATCTTACCTCAGGTCCTGTGCCTGTTGATGTGAAAAGATCAGTTTCTATAGATGGATGTGCTAAAATCCTTGAAGAAGATCTGAAACCTCTTTGGGGACTTTTATCAAACACCTTTGAAAACTGTCATATTTGAGCTATCTGTTTGATCGGGATTTTTGTGGCTTTTATAATTTTTGGAAGGAAAATATGTTTCGGGCGTTTTAAAGTAGAGGTGCACAACTTCAAAATGATATATGATATACAAAAACACGTCCGTGAACATGTATAAATAAGGGCTCAAAGTCGGTTGAAAATCAACCTTACCCGACAAATGAAGCTTTATCCGACACCGCCGAGAAGCTTCGGTCGTGATCGACCTTATCCGGACAAATGGACACCTTATCCGGATAGTGGTCGAGAAGCTTCGCCGGTCGTGACCGACCTTATCCTGGACAAATGACCTTATCCAGGATAGTGGCCTAGAAGCTTCGCCGGCCATGACCGTGCTTGTCGATCAGCGTGTCCGGCGGTGACCGGCAAATGTCCGTCAACTTGGCTCAGCCGGTTCGACCCATCACCGATGTCCAAATTCAATTTTCCGACCTGTTCCAGACTCGTCTGAGTTAAATCTTCGATATGCTCGGAACCGATTTTCGACAATATTAAAATAATAATTTAATATTATTTTTGCAGTATAAGTGTTCTGTAATGAAAATTTTATCGTATCAATTCGTCGAAAATTTTCGAAATTACTTTCATAAATTCTAAAATAATCCTTATAATTTATTTTGAAATCTTTTCTTTTTAAATCCTTCATTTTATGTTGGAAACATATCGGTCCAAGTATTGGACAACTTGTAAATATCGAAATCCATGACCATTAGCAAAATAAATAGCATTTAATTAAGTCTTTGAATTTTCTAGGGTATTACAATTATTATTTTATAATCGTTTAGCACATCGATCTCCTTACTGAGAAACTGAGCTCCTCACTGCAACAAAACATCTCACAATGACCTTTATCATGTTAGAGGAGATAATTAACATGTCGTATAAAACGTAATGCGAATGGACATAGCAGTTATTCATGCTCATGAAATGTCTACTTGTATGCCATGCTTCCATAATGCATATTATGTAAATGCATTTAGGTATTAAATGGTTATTGGCTTAGGGGATAACCGGGCATTACAGTCCTCCCCTCCTTATAAAATTTCGTCCTCGAAATTGACATACCGAACAGTTCTGGATATTTGCTTTGCATTTCCTCCTCTCTTTCCCATGTAGCCTCTTCAACAGCATGATTCCTCCACAAAATCTTTACCAAATGAATTTCCTTGTTCCTTAGTTTCTTTATTTTCTTATCAAGAACCTGTACCGGTTTCTCTTCATAGGACAAATCTGGGGATAATTCCAACGGCTCATAATTTAACACATGTGAGGGGTTGGAAATGTATTTTTAATCATAAATCAGTACGATTATGCCCGTAAAAGGAATATTTTGTATATGAATTTTTAGATCAATTATGCACTAATCACATAGACACATGGAAGACGTTGTGTACACCAGATAGCAAAGGAGGTAAGGCTACTCTATAAGCTCTATCGCCAACTCTCTCAAGGATTTCAAATGGGCCAACATATCTCGGTCTAAGTTTTCCTTTCTTTCCAAATCTCATTATGCTTTTCATTGGGGATACCCTCAAGAAGACATAGTCTCCAACTGCGAATTCCAAATCTCTTCTTCGATTATCTGCATAACTCTTCTGTCTACTTTGTGCAATTTTCATTCGTTCTCTTATCTTTTCTACTGCCATAGCAGTCTGTTGTATCATTTCTGGGCCCAGTAGGCTTCTTTCTCCAACTTCATCCCAGTGTACGGGAGATCTACATTTTCTCCCATACAGTGCTTCATAAGGTGCCATCTCAATTGTAGATTGGTAACTGTTGTTGTAGGTGAACTCTACTAGTGGAAGCTTTGTATCCCAATTGCCCTTGAAATCTAGTATGCATGCTCTCAACATATCTTCGAGTATTTGAATAACTCTTTCTGACTGCCCATCACTTTGTGGATGAAATGCGGTGCTGAAAGCAAGCTTCGTACCCATTGCATTATGTAAACTTCTCCAAAATGCAGATGTGAATTTAGGGTCCCTGTCAGATACTATAGATACTGGCACCCCATGTAGCCGGACTATCTCTTTAATATATTCCTGAGCATATCGATCCATATTATATGTGGATTTTACTGGAAGGAAATGAGCAGACTTGGTCAATCTGTCAACAATCACCCATATGGAATTATACCCACTTTGAGTCCTTGGTAGCCCAAGCACAAAATCCATTGTAATGTGTTCCCATTTCCATTCCGGAATTAGTAAAGGCTTCAATAATCCCGCTGGTCTCTGATGTTCAGTTTTGATCTGCTGACAAGTTAGACATTCTGCCACAAATTTTGCAATATCTTTCTTCATGTTAGGCCACCAATAATGTTGTTGCAAGTCTTTATACATTTTTGTGCTACCTGGATGTATTGAGTAAGGACTGGAATGAGCTTCCTTCAGAATGTCCCCTATGATGGTTGCGTCGGCTGGCACACATAGTCTCCCTTTATATCGTAATATTTTATCACTAGAGACTGAGAAGTTTGGTAATTTGCCTTCATCAACTTTTTCCCTTAATTTGCCAATGTACTGATCCGCCTTCTGGGTTTCTTTGATTATATCTTGAAGTGCAGGTTTCAATATGAGTGCTGATAATGAATAAATCTTCCTTTTGGGCACAATTTCCAGTTCTAATTTTTGCAACTCTAATAATAACGGCTTCTCTGTGATTAGAAAGGAAGACATAAACTTTCTACTTAATGCGTCTGCAACTACATTTGCCTTACCAGGATGATAATTGATCTCACAATCATAGTCTTTCACCAATTCTAACCATCTTTGCTGTCGCATATTCAGCTCCTTCTGTGTGAAAAAGTACTTCAAACTCTTATGGTCTGTATAGATTTCGCACTTTTCACCATATAGGTAATGCCTCCAAATTTTTAGTGCAAAGACAACAGTAGCCAGTTCTAGATCATATGTTGGATAATTCTTCTCATACTCTTTTAATTGCCTGGAGGCATAGGCTAATACCTTTCCATGTTGCATTAATACAACACCCAAACCATTATTAGAAGCATCAGTGTAAACTACAAAGCCACCTGTTCCCATAGGAGTGGCAAGGACAGGAGCCGTAGTTAATCTACGCTTCAATTCCTGGAAACTCCCTTCGCAAGCATCAGTCCAAACAAACTTCGTATTCTTCCTTGTTAACAATGTTAATGGGGTTGCAATCTTCGAGAATCCTTGTACAAATCGTCGGTAGTAGCCGGCTAGTCCTAAGAAACTTCGAACCTCTGATACATTTGTTGGTGTTGGCCAGTTGCTCACCGCCTCTACCTTGTTGGGATCAACTGAAATGCCATCCTTGGATACCACATGCCCTAAAAATACCACTTGTTCTATCCAGAATTCACATTTCTTGAATTTAGCATATAACCGTTTTTATTTGAGAATTTGAAGCACAATTCTGAGGTGTTCTTTATGCTCATCTCTATCATGTGAATAGATAAGGATGTCATCAATAAACACCACCACAAATTTATCAAGGAACTCTTTGAATACCCGGTTCATCAGATTCATAAATGCTGATGGAGCATTTGTCAAACCAAAAGGCATCACTAAAAATTCATAGTGACCATATCGTGTTCTAAATGCTGTCTTTTGGATATCTTCTTCTTTGACCTTCAGTTGATGATATCCGGAGCATAAATCAATCTTTGAGAATACTGATGCTCCTTGCAACTGATCAAATAAATCATCTACCCTTGGAAGAGGATATTTGTTCTTGATGGTCACCTTATTCAGTTCCCTATAGTCAATGCATAATCGCAATGAGCCATCTTTCTTTTTCACAAATAAGACAGGCGCTCCCCAAGGTGAACAACTAGGATAAATGAATCCCTTATCAAGTAATTCTTGTAGCTGAGTTTTTAATTCTTTCAATTCTGCTGGTGCCATTCTGTATGGGGTTTTAGAAATAGGGGTAGTTCCTGGCATTAGGTCGATTGCAAACTCAATTTCCCGATCTGGGGGCAACCCTGGTAGATCATCTGGGAACACCTCAGGAAATTCTCTAACCACATCTACATCTTCAGACTTCAATTTCATTTCAAGGGAGGTGTCCAAAACATTAGCCAAATAGCCAATACACCCCTTATTTTGTAACACCCCCAGATCGAACCGGGAATATTACACGCCGCAGACCCTCTCCGTGAGGATCCACCAGGCTAGACATCAAAACAACACATTACATTACATACCGACGAATCAAAATAACGAACCAATAGACCGATTTGGTCTATCATCACTGACTTACAAATCAATATACATAAACTCATCCAGACTCATACCCACGCAAGGGTAAAATACTTACAACAACGAACAATAAGACAGCGGAAAAGACAATACAATGGACTTCGACTAACTTAACCCAAAACTGGCCTTCGTGTGATTAGTATCATTCGTATTTCATCATCCCTCATACCGATCCTGTGACTTGCTCCCGAAAACTTGCATGTACCTGGACACAATACAGATATCCACCCCCCGATTACTCGGGGGTTAGCAAAACTCCACTATTTCGCTAGTGCAAGTATAAAGTGCAAAACCGAGCCATACACAACACATTCCGAGAATACAACGAAAGACTTCCCGAGATATATTTAGTTAAAAAAAATTAGTTCAAGTCTTGAAAGTAGAAACGAAGGAAGTAAGCACTTTGAAAATATTTCCAAATCTCGGGAGTTTTGAAAACATTAGAAATTGAGAAGTTCTTAATTCCTCGAAAGTCATTTTGGGTCACAGCCCCAAAGTTCTTTTTCCAAAATGAAAATCCGTTAACAAAACACGGGATCCACGACCCAACCATTACGGTCACAAAACACAGGGTCCACGACCCGATCATCCATTTCGATTCACTTACAAGGACACATTACACATAATACATTATTCTTATGCCATTCTAGCCAAGCACCAAGACTCGATATATAATGTCTCTCGACCCCGAGCACAAAGCATTGTGATACTCCGGACAATATCACAATTAACGAAAACATCAACGTCATCCTCAAGATGAAAACTACACCTGGTAACCTGCGGCCGTACCCCTTAGTATCGGCCCCCAGACGCCCTGTCGAACGCTCCGGGTGGGAAACCACTTCCGCGGCCGTACCCCTTAGTATCGACCCCCAGACATCCCGTCGGACACTCCAGGTGGAAGTTCATCCACACACGCACCCAAGTCCACTTCAGTGGCCGTACCCCTTGGTATCGACCCCCAGACATCCCGTCGGACACTCCGGGTGGAAGGAACAACGCACACACACATTCCAAAATCACAGTTGCAAACCACAAGCCTCGAAGGTCAATCACAGTATATATAGTCGAGGTACCTTACTAGAATGGCCAGTTCATCCAACATATACTCACGACCAAGTAACGATATGACTCATGCTAGAATTCCAACAATGTAGCTAGTACCAATAACATAGCAACGAGGGAAAATACCTTTCCAACCACGCCGAACGACACAATGTCACAGGATCATCAATAGGCATATGTTCCACACATACCTCAAGGAAAGTTAAACTATAAATCTACAATGTCATAATCACACAAAACGATAACCTACACATACTTAGACAAGCACATTTAACAACGAAATCATACGAGTCATCTTTTAAGGAAGTATTGGAAAGCATATCGATTCCTTTGAAAGTTAATTATAGACATTCATAAATCACGTATCGTAAATTACCAACTAATATATCCACAAAACACGTAATGTATGGGAAAGATACTTGCCTCGAATAACCACAACGCGGAGAATCGGCCGAAGTAGGTTGGCACGAACCGACTACGAACTCGCCGACTCCACCGAACGACAATCCGCAACAATGAACTACGAACGAAAACAACAACAACGAAAATGAATTCCAAAGTACGACCCAAAGCCGCGGAAATCCAAAGAACAAATGACGCAAGTTCAAGGATTTCCCCCAAAACGGCCAAGAACACGATTCGCCCCGTCAAAACACGAAAATGAAATTCCAAGTTGAAATATGGATATACAATCCATAGAATATGTTTAACAACATCATTTAACCGCAATCGATCCATCAAAAACGGATGGAAAAAGAGATCGAGAACAAATCCCCCAAAAAGTCGATTCGAATGAAATCAAGAATTATACCTCGATTCGACGAAGTACAATGGATTAAATGATGTTAAACACAAGAATACTACCAAGATTAATCATACCCATCATGAATTAATCAACAACACGGAACGAATCGGACAAAAATGCAAAAACCCCCAAATTCACGAAATTAGGGTTCTAAGGAAGACTACCTTGATTCGCTGGATCAAAGGATGATAACGGATGATTGATTGATGATATAACCTCAAGAACTTCGTGGATTTATTGTTAAACAACATGGCCTCGTCACCTCCGAAGCTCCAGCCGCGGATCGAAAAGAAAGGAAATGAAAAATGAGTGAAAATGAGGCTGCTCTGCCATATTTATACTGGGCCGGACTAGCGTGCGCTAGGCTGCCGAGCTAGCGCGCGCTATCGGCCCAGGCCGCAATCCAGTGACCTCCTGGACTAGAATGCTCGGCCAGGTAGCATGCGCAGCCTTCCGGACGTAGCATGCGCTACATGCCGGCCGTAGCATACGTAGTGTCCGGCAGTAGCGTGCGCTACCTGCCGAGCCTACCCGATTCCAGAACCTCAGGACTCCACCGTCTGCACTGAGATAGCGTCGTTAGGCGGCCGATAGCGTCGCTACACTGCCGGTTAGCGCGCAGCCTTCCGGCCGTGGCGTGCGCTTACGCGGTTCCTCGCGCACTGTCCGGCCGGTGCCCGCGATCGTCCGGCCAGTCCCGCAACCGTCCGGCCAGTGCTCGAACACCAGGGCTCGACGACTCGATTTCCGAAAACGCACGGAACGAACACGACGAAAAGTTTTGCGGATGACATCAACGACCCGAAATGAAAACATAATGCAATAATTAATCATACGCGACCAAGAAAAGGTTCGAGACAACAAATACAGATACGAATACCCATAACTTTGGGTAAATTACAAAAATGGCCCAAAATGCCCGAAAATCACGATACGTGATCCAATAACCAAACCGAAGTTCACAACACGTCTAACAAAGTTAAACGAATTTACGGGAAACTCAAAACAGCAGTTTCGAACGAGATTCGCAAGAATCGAACTCAAGTGCGGAAAAGTCGGTAAAAAGCACGGAACTCAACAAAACAACACCGAAACGAACTCGAATGACAAAAAGTGTAGAATTAATCATTCTCAGAATGACGAAACGGTCATGAACGAGTCGTCAAAACGGACTCCGGTCGAAAAAATAAATTTACCGAAAATCGAAAATTGCGGATATTACATTCTACCCTCCTTAAAAGAAGTTTCGTCCCGAAACTTAAAACAAGTAGGGAGAAGAAATATCCCGCCAGGAAAAACTCAACGAGATACACAAGAAGCGCGTAACTTATGCCCAACGGCGAAACGTTACAAGTAACGCAAAGGAATATATGGCGTGAAAACGCGCTCCACGATGACCAACACAACGCCACCGGTAGAAACATAATAAAACCAACAAGTGACAAGCGTCATCAAACAGATAGTACAATCAAGTCGATTATCCGAACAATCACAAAACACACGAACGAAAATCAATACGATTAACCAACCCAACGGTTCATCAATCAAAACGCGAGCCAAACGCTGAACAAATACGGAATTCCACCGCCTAATGGTTGGAAGATCGAAAACGAGACTGATTTCCCGAACTTAAGGGAATTACGAAGGAGCCTGAACGCTCAACAATCACGAAACGAGAACAAAAACCGAACAAACAAATGATCGAGACAACAAAAAAAATCGAACAATCATGACCGAAACACGAAGGATAATAAAATTCAAACAACAACTCCCAGGATGATCTGGTGAGAACTACAAGACATGCATTCCCATAAGATCCACAGGAAAGGGAATAGCGATTGAAAAGTCATAACGACAAACGAGTTATTCCAAAACAATACCACACTCGTTCGATCAACAAAAGCAAGGGGCAGGACAAGCTCAGAAATGTCAACGAACATAAATGAGTCGACAAAGTCGAAAACACAAGAGTTCCAAATCCGATCCACTTCGAATAAAAGAACTAATAGAACCAGATGATGTCACTTCCGAACAAGGTTCACAAGAATCGAACCGAACTCGAAAAAGTCACAGCGATAATCAGATCGACCCACAACAAGATCACAGCTCGTTCGGACGATGAAACCAAAATGCAGAACAAGTTCATAAAGTATCAACGAACATGAGCGTATCGATAGACTGGAGAAAGAGAAAATACAGAAGTCGAAATAGTACGGGTATTACCTCCGACCTCGTCCACAAAATTCACAAAAACGGGAGCAAGGTAACAAGACATCAAACAACCGACACATAACGGAACCATCACCGATGCACACGGTCATACCAAACCAAGCTCTAACAGCTCGCACATGCGCGACAATGCAGAAATCACTACGAGGCGACAATATTCAATACCAACATCCCACATCTCACAGAGGGCTAACACAACAAATGTGTGGAAAATGACTCAACGCTCACACCGCCAATTCAATCATACTCGGGAGCAAACATCAAAATGACAACGCGAACATCATGCATACATACCCAGCCCTCAAACGGGAATGGATAGGTTTTAAAAACGAAAACCTCAGTTTGAAAATAATTTAGAAGAACACCGGTTGATCTTGAGTATCACCTTTCAAAAAAAAGTACAAACGTGAAACATCGTTATCGAGACTTTAAAAACCATCATGCGTTTGGTAAAAATGAGGACATTTTTTCTTAGTGAAATCTTTCAGAATATTCGACCCTTGGGTCTAAATAAAAGTGTTTCTAAAACATTGAAAATATCTCAAAACATTTTGGTCCTCGAGGTAGAAGAATTTGGAAACATATTGTGGCACCTTGGATGTACCACGAGAAAATAATTCATTTTAAAAGTACGTCTCGAAATTTATTTTCTAAGACTGCCCAAAACTCACACATATCGACGTTCACTAAAACAACTCCTAGTACACGCATCAAAACGTTTAAAATCAAGACAATACATGGCTTTTAACGGAAATAAACGGTAAAATACCACAGTCGAAGACTGCCTAGGATTCAGAACAAAACCACTGGCCCCATTCAAGGCCTCTAAGGACCCTCCCGCACTGGCTAGTGAACAAGTCGAACGCGTATGAGCACAAAGCTTCCACAAGAGAGCTTGTAAAACGAGCAAATCGATTCAAAAATCATAAGCAACAGACAAAAACAACATTAAAAAGACATCAGCAGTAATGACACTCCTCGTATAAACCAAATACGAGAGTCAACTAAATACATATCGTAAAATCAAAATCCACAGAAGGATTTCATCACTTAACAAATAATCATGAAAAAAAAAAAGCTCGTGTCACAAGAGGCACAACACAAAGAATGGAGACTTACATCCACAGGTAGAGATGTTAAACGGGCTCGGGCCCGTAGGGCTGGCCCGTTTAACCCGCCAAAAAACCGGGTTAGGGCCGATATTTCCTAGCCCGTTTAAATCCGGGCTTTTTTGGCCCGGACCGTTTAGCCCGAAGCCCGTTAGGGCTAGCCCGAAGCCCGCTAGGGCTAGCCCGAAGCCCGCTAGGGCTAGCCCGAAGCCCGATATATATATATATATATACTATATTAATATTATATATATACACTATATTAATATTATATATAATATATATTAATATTATATATAATATATATTATTACTGTATTTGTTAATATAGTGTATATATATATATATACATAAAAGTGTATTTTTTGTTATATTTATTATAGTATAGTTGTTACTATATATATAAAATATATAGTTATTGTTTTTTTTACTTATAAAAAGTAAAAAATAGATTTTTTAAATATTTAGCCCGTTTAGCCCGAAACCCGTTAGGGTTAGGGTTAGGGCCAATATTTCCTAGCCCGTTTAAATCCGGGATTTTTTAGCCCGTACCGTTTAGCCCGAAGCCCGCTAGGGCTAGCCCGGAACCGCTAGGGTTAGCCCGTTTAACATCTCTATCCACAGGTCGCACGAAGATAATGGTTGCACCCTGATACTAATCACGGCCGACATTCCAAACGACGCGTCGCGACACGACTCAGTCAGACAAAATCTGACAATACAAGACTCAACAACACATAACTCGACCCGACAGCATAGGTTTTCTCAACTTAAGCTCCGATACCATAAATGTAACACCCCCAGATCGAACCGGGGATATTACACGCCGCAGACCCTCTCCGTGAGGATCCACCAGGCTAGACATCAAAACAACACATTACATTACATACCGACGAATCAAAATAACGAACCAATAGACCGATTTGGTCTTTCATCACTGACTTACAAATCAAAATACATAAACTCATCCAGACTCATACCCACGCAAGCGTAAAATACTTACAACAACGAACAATAAGACAGCAGAAAAGACAATACAATGGACTTCGACTAACTTAACCCAAAACTGGCCTTCGTGTGATTAGTATCATTCGTCTTTCATCATCCCTCGTACCGATCCTGTGACTTGCTCCCGAAAACCTGCATGTACCTGGACACAATACAGATATCCACCCCCCGATTACTCGGGGGTTAGCAAAACTCCACTGTTTCGCTAGTGCAAGTATAAAGTGCAAAACCGAGCCATACACAACACATTCCGAGAATACAACGAAAGACTTCCCCAGATATATTTAGTTAAAAAAATAGTTCAATTCTTGAAAGTAGAAACGAAGCAAGTAAGCACTTTGAAAATATTTCCAAATCTCGGGAGTTTTGAAAACATTAGAAATTGAGAAGTTCTTAATTCCTCGAAAGTCATTTTGGGTCACAGCCCCAAAGTTCTTTTTCCAAAATGAAAATCCGTTAACAAAACACGGGGTCCACGACCCAACCATTCCGGTCACAAAACACAGGGTCCACGACCCGATCATCCATTTCGATTCACTTACAAGGACACATTACACATAATACATTATTCTTATGCCATTCTAGCCAAGCACCAAGACTCGATATATAATGTCTCTCGACCCCGAGCACAAAGCATTGTGATACTCCGGACAATATCACAATTAACGAAAACATCAACGTCATCCTCAAGATGAAAACTACATCTGGTAACCCGCGACCGTACCCCTTAGTATCGGCCCCCAGACGCCCCGTCGAACGCTCCGGGTGGGAAACCACTTCCGCGGCCGTACCCCTTAGTATCGACCCCCAGACATCCCGTCTGACACTCCGGGTGGAAGTTCATCCACACACGCACCCAAGTCCACTTCTGTGGCCGTACCCCTTAGTATCGACCCCCAGACATCCCGTCGGACACTCCGGGTAGAAGGAACAACGCACACACACGTTCCAAAATCACAGTTGCAAACCACAAGCCTCGAAGGTCAATCACAGTATATATAGTCGAGGTACCTTACTAGAATGGCCAGTGCATCCAACATATACTCACGACCAAGTAACGATACAACTCATGCTACAATTCCAACGATGCAGCTAGTACCAATAACATAGCAACGAGGGAAAGTACCTTTCCAACCACGCCGAACGACACAATGTCACAAGATCATCAATAGGCATATGTTCCACACATACCTCAAGGAAAGTTAAACTATAAATCTACAATGTCATAATCACACAAAACGATACCCTACACATACTTAGACAAGCACATTTAACAACGAAATCATACGAGTCATCTTTTAAGGAAGTATTGGAAAGCATATTGATTCCTTTGAAAGTTAATTATAGACATTCATAAATCACGTATCGTAAATTACCAACTAATATATCCACAAAACACGTAATGTATGGGCAAGATACTTGCCTCGAATAACCACAACGCGGAGAATCGGCCGAAGTAGGTTGGCACGAACCGACTACGAACTCGCCGACTCCACCAAACGACAATCCGCAATAATGAACTACGAACGAAAACAACAACAACGAAAATGAATTCCAAAGTACGACCCAAAGCCGTGGAAATCCAAAGAACAAATGACGCAAGTTCAAGGATTTCCCCCAAAACGGCCAAGAACACGATTCGTCCCGTCAAAACACGAAAACGAAATTCCAAGTTGAAATATGGATATAAAATCCATAGAATATGTTTAACAACATCATTTAACCGCAATCGATCCATCAAAAATGGATGGAAAAAGAGATCGAGAACAAATCCTCCCAAAAGTCGATTCGAATGAAATCAAGAATTATACTTCGATTCGACAAAAAACAATGGATTAAATGATGTTAAACACAAGAATACTACCAAGATTAATCATACCCATCATGAATTAATCAACAACACGGAACGAATCGGACAAAAATGCAAAAACCCCCAAATTCACGAAATTAGGGTTCTAAGGAAGACTACCTTGATTCGTTGGATCAAAGGATGATAACGGATGATTGATTGATGAAATAACCTCAAGAACTTCGTGGATTTGTTTTTAAACAACATGGCTTCGTCACCTCCGAAGCTCCAACCGCGGATCGAAAAGAAAGGAAATGAAAAATGAGTGAAAATGAGGTTGCTCTGCCACATTTATACTGGGCCGGACTAGCGTGCGCTAGGTTGCCGAGCTAGCGCGCGCTATCGGTCCTGGACTAGACTGCTCGACCAGGTAGCGTACGCAGCCTTCCGGCCGTAGCGTGTGCTACCTGCCGGCTGTAGCGTATGTAGTGTCCGGCAGTAGCGTGCGCTACCTGCAGAGCCTACCCGATTCCAGAACCTCAGGACTCTACTGTCCAGACCCGATAGCGTGCGTTAGGCCAGCCGATAGCGTGCGCTACAACTTCCAGTTAGCGCGCGCAGACTTTTAGCCGTAGCGTGCGCTACGCCGGTTCCTGCCGCACCCGTCCGGCCAGTGCCCGCGATCGTCCGGCCAGTCCCGCAACCGTCCGGCCAGTGCTCGAACACCAGGGCTCGATGACTCGATTTCCGAAAATGCACGGAACGAACACGACGAAAAGTTCGCGGATGACATCAACGACCCGAAATGAAAACATAATGCAATAATTAATCATACGCGACCAAAAAAAGGGTCAAGACAACAAATACAGATACGGATACCCATAATTTGGGTAAATTACAAAAATGGCCCAAAACGCCCGAAAATCACGATACGTGATCGAATAACCAAACCAAAGTTCACAACACGTCTAATAAAGTTAAACGAATTTACGGGAAACTCGAAACAGCAGTTTCGAACGAGATTCGTAAGAATCGAACTCAAGTGCGGAAAAATCGGTAAAAAGCACGGAACTCAACAAAACAACACCGAAACGAACTCGAATGACAAAAAGTGTAGAATTAATCATTCTCATAATGACGAAACGGTTATGAGAGAGTCATCAAAACGGACTCCGGCCGAAAAAATAAATTTACCGAAAATCGAAAATTGCGGATATTACATATTTAACATCTTCCTAGCTTTCAGTGCAGTTATAACTTGCAAAGAGCATTAATATGAATTACCTTTAAAAATAAACCCTCCTCCATTTACTGGTTGAAAGGCCAAAATCTTCTTATTACAATCAACATTTGCACAATATTTAGCTAGCTAGTCCATACCAAGGATAACATCAAAATTAGATATTGGTAGGACAACAAGGTCGGCGTAGAGTATCCTCCCGCCAATTCGAACTGTACAGGCCCTCATCATTTGGTCAGAATCCATATTTTCTCCAAACGGAGCAGCCACATTATAACCAACTTTCAAGAGTTCTGGTTTAATGCCCGATTTTCTCATAAATGCATATGATGCAAATGAATGTGTAGATCCTGGGTCTATCAATGTAAGTGCAGGAATTCCTGAGATCAGAATGGTACCTGAGACTACGGAAGCATCTGCATCAGCTTCTTCTCGAGTCATTGCAAAGACCCTTCCCTGAACTTTATTCTTTGTGTTTGGGCAATCTCTCGCCATATGTCCGGGCTTCTTGCATCTGAAACAATTATTGGACCCAACAAAACATTCTCCAAAGTGATTTTTCCCACATTTAGTACACTTGGGCTTCTCAGTTGTATTTGGAGCATCTCTCGCTGTAGGATGCTTCTGATTGGCTTTGCCTGGTTTTTGCTCCGATTTCTTCCAATGTGCTGAATTTTTTTAAAGCAAACGCTTGCCTCTTATGTTGATAAGATCTTTGTATATCCTTTTCATCAGCTTCTGCGAGCAGTGCTTTGTCAACTATTTCTCTGAACTCAGTTGATGTAGACATCCTCACATCTCTTCTAATTTCAGGTCGGAGGCCTCTTAGGAAATGATCCACCTTCTCAGCATTATCCGTAGCAATATAGGGAACATACCTACAACCTTCTTCAAATTTCCGAATATATTCACAAACAGACATATCCCCTTGTTTCAGCTCCAAAAACTCTTTGACCTTGAGAGACCGTGCATCCCTGGTGAAGTATTTATCATAGAATATTACTTTAAATCTCTCCCACGTCAACCCTTCCAAGTTGACTGCAAGTTTGGCTCCTTCCCACCAAGTTCTGGCATCCTTTTTGAGTTGAAAGATCGCACAAAGTATCTTCTCAGCATCATCGATGTGCATGTAGTCAAAGATAACATCAAGTGATTTGACCCATTCTTCCGCAACCATAGGATCAGCCCCACCATGAAAATCAGGAGGTTCCATTTTCCTAAATTTTTCATACACTGCTGGTCCATTATTGTTTCTTGGTGGAGGTTGTCGGTTTTGTTCTTCTTTTCTTTGTTGCATGTTCAGCAATTGTTGCATTTGTTCACCATACATCCTTGTCTGTTGTTGCATCAGCTCAGCCAGATTCTCAAGAAGGTTATGGTTTGGATTTGGGTCATCTCTTGCCTTTCTTTTGGGTGCCATCACATCCGTTGTACTGCCCAATCTCACCCATTCATAAGCCAATAACGATCACGTAACAATGATGATGACAACTAATATATTGTAATCTATTAAACAAAATACTTAATAGGTAAAAGTTGACCATATCCTTCAGTCGAGAATGTCCATATGCCATCTTCTGTCTGCAGGAAAGATTTAAACCTTCGCTCCGATACCACAACTATAACACCCCCTAACCTAGCAGCTGAACCGCAAAGGGGTCCATGCTACTAAGTTGGGGAGTCTCACGCTTTTAAACTTTGAAAACCAATAAAAAGTAGATTTGGTAATGCGAGTACTCAAGGAAATAATGCAAACCGGTATTATTTATTCAAAATATTACACAACCTTAAGTTTAATACATAACAAAACCATAACAGAGTGATCTTATTAGAAACAAAGCATAGTCTTCCAGCATAGGGGCGAAATAGCTGGGAATGGCATATGGACAAGTCTCCAGCTGTCAACACTGAAGAAGATAGTCAACTCCTAAACATGAGCATCATCACCTATATCATAAGAATCTAATGAGCTAATGGCTCAGTAAGATGAGACTTCTGTAATAGCAAAGTATCACGTAGCACATTTATCAACGAATAACTACTATATATATAGTCATGTTCTTGTAAAATCCTTTCTTCGGGTACCCTTGAAGCGTGGTACTCGACTGATAGTGATAGACCATGATTTTCGGAACCTGTTCATATAATTGGCCAATAAAAGGTGTATACGGGGGTTCCCATACTGGTTTTTCAACCAATGGTATTAGCCGTATTCAACCTTTTTTCATTCAGTGTGGGTTTTCTTGACCGACTTTCAGCCGCAAGTATTTGCCACCATATGTTGGGGTCCGCCGGTCCCCCGCATCCCGTGCCTACCCGCCATCAATCAAGTACCATACTTTCTGTTCTTAAACATTCTTTTACATACACATGTTATGCATAATCATTCAATAACAGTCACAAATGAAAATATCAATCAATATATGATCCTTATGATACAGCAAGAAAAAGCATCATCTTACCTCAGGTCCTGTGCCTGTTGATGTGAAAAGATCAGTTTCTATAGATGGATGTGCTAAAATCCTTGAAGAAGATCTGAAACCTCTTTGGGGACTTTTATCAAACACCTTTGAAAAACTGTCAGATTTGAGCTATCCATTTGATCTGGATTTTTGTGGCTTTTATAATTTTTGGAAGGAAAATATGTTTCAGGCGTTTTAAAGTAGAGGTGCACAGCTTCAAAATGATATATAATATGTACAACAACACGTCCGGGAACATGTATAAATAAGGGCTCAAAGTCGGTTGAAAATCAACCTTACCCGGACAGCTGGAAGCCTTATCCGGACAGCTGGCCGAGAAACTTCTGTCGGTCGTGACCGACCTTATCCGGACAATTTGACGGACCTTATCCGGATAGTGGTCGAGAAGCTTCGTCGGTCGTGGCCGACCTTATCCTGACATTGGGCGGCCTTATCCGGATAGTGGCCTAGAAGCTTCATCGGCCTTGACCAAGCGATTGTCGATCGGCGTGTCCGGCGGTGGCCGCAAATGTCCGTCAACTTGGCTCACCGGTTCGACCCATCACCGATGTCCAAATTCAATTTTCCGAACTGTTCGGACTAAATCGAGTTAAATCTTCGATATGCTCTAACCGATTTTCGACAATATTAAAATAATAATTTAATATTATTTTTGCAGTATAAGTGTTTTGTAATGAAAATTTTATCGTATCAATTCGTCGAAAATTTTCGAAATTACTTTCATAAATTCTAAAATAATCCTTATAATTTATTTTGAAATATTTTCTTTTTAAATCCTTCATTTTATGTTGGAAACATATCGGTCCAAGTATTGGACAACTTGTAAATATCGAAATCCATGACCATTAGCAAAATAAATAGCATTTAATTAAGTCTTTGAATTTTCTAGGGTATTAAAATTATTATTTTATAATCGTTTAGCACATCGATCTCCTTACTGAGAAACTGAGCTCCTCACTGCAACAAAACATCTCACAATGACCATTATCATGTTAGAGGAGATAATTAACATGTCGTATAAAACGTAATGCGAATGGACATAGCAATTATTCATGCTCATGAAATGTCTACTTGTATGCCATGCTTCCATAATGCATATTATGTAAATGCATTTATGTATTAAATGGTTATTGGCTTAGCGGATAACCGGGCATTACAGTCCTCCCCTCCTTATAAAATTTCGTCCTCGAAATTGACATACCGAACAGTTCTGGATATTTGCTTTGCATTTCCTCCTCTCTTTCCCATGTAGCCTCTTCAACAGCATGATTCCTCCACAAAATCTTTACCAAATGAATTTCCTTGTTCCTTAGTTTCTTTATTTTCTTATCAAGAACCTGTACCAGTTTCTCTTCATAGGACAAATCTGGGGATAATTCCAACAACTCATAATTTAACACATATGAGGGGTTGGAAATGTACTTCTTTAGCATAGTGATCGGTCAAAAACTTATCCTAAAAATAGGAGTCTTTGAGTCGCTCGCAAATATATACGAGGTAAAAGTAGTTGTGGTAAGTTCTACCAAGGTCTTTTCTCTCGAGGATTGTCCAACAGGGCTTCGTATAATATTTTGTATAGATTGCAAGAAGTAAATACTAAAATATTCTAAAATATATTTTTAGGTTTTTAAATATTAACTAAATTAAATGCACTATTTAAACTATTTTTAATAAGAATATTTTAACAAGACTATTTAAATTAGACTATTTATATTAGACTATTTTTAATAGACTATTTTTACTAGACTATTTATATTAAGACTATTTTTAACTAGTGAAAATGAATATAATTAAAATGAGTTGGGAATTTATAAAATCTAGGGGATTACGGATTCATTAAATTAGGTTTTTAATTAAGTATAGGAATTGATTTACACGGATATAAAAAAATGAATGTTTATCGAGTAATCAACTTTTCACCTCATAACATTCGTATTCAAAGGTGTCTTAACCACTTTTGCGATCTTAAGATGTTGATAACAAGATTAACACTTGATAGATTGAAAAGATATGTTTCCAATTCACTTAACAATCAATCAAGGAGGTTTCATTAGTAGAAATAGGATATGATCAATCTCTATTTAAACCAATTGGTCCTTTTTAATCAAAATAGTGTAAATCAATCAAATACTCAATATATAACCTAATAGAAACCCCCCTTCCCCTAGGAAGAAAGATTAGCTACTCATTGGTTTATACAAACTAAAATTATAATAGAAACAATTGATATACATAATATATATATATATACTTATTTGAATATGATGAATCAAAGTGCAAGAAACAAACTTCAAAATATAACTTCAAACTTGTTTAAAGGTTGCAAGCTTACAAAAATTGAAAGTAAAATACTAAGTGCTTATTGATCAAGCACTTTTCAATTACAAACTAAATGAAAGAAAAACTTCAAACCAAAAATGAAATACAAACTAAAATTGAGAGTTCTAAGGAAAATATCTTGCTAAAATAAAGGAGTGTTTCTTTGCAAGAAGAGGAGGATGAGTTTGCAATGGATGAAGATGTCCTTTTATAGGTGATTTTCAAGAATACAATTGATTATTTAATTTGTGGCATCTTTGACAAGTCTTTGGTGTTTGATTCACACTTGATCTTCCTTGCATGTCTTGATTTTCAGATCATTGACTTCATACATAGTTGTTGAGCTCACAAGATGCTAAATGTGGAAAATTCCACAAATATCAGCCTAAAAACGGTGCTGAAAAACGGCCCAGTTTGCCCCGTGTTGTGCGCCGTTTTGTGGTGACTCGGTCTTGTAATACCCGCATTTTTCCTTCCCTTATATTTTCTTTTTCGGTGTATTTCTCGGTCGTAGTGACCCTCGTGTACCGCTCAGTGTATCTTTTCCGTCATCTATTGATCTGATTCTCGTTATCGTTGTGCGGAACCGCCGTTTTGGGGTTGTCGTGGATCCATTCTATGCTATGATGCATTTTGAGGTGTTCCGTTTGATGTTTCGTTCGTATTCCGGTGTTGTGGACCGTTTATATTCCGTACCTAGCGCACACTAATTTTTCTGCATAGCGCACGCTAGAAGTCCCTTTGTAATGCATGCTATGTTTACTTCGTAGCGCGCGCTAGCGAGTTAGCCCTGGGAGTGGCAGTTCTGTTCCCAGCCTTCTGGACTATCGGATTAGCGCACACTACATTGTCTAGCGCACGCTAATGTCGGGAGACTAGCGCACGTTAAGTTGTTCGGTAGCGCGCTAGCGTGGATCGCCCAAGATCGATGCTTTACTACGAACTTCGATCGGGCGCGCCAGGTAGCGCACGCTATGTTTGAACGCTAGTGCACGCTAACAGGTCAGGCGAGTTTTGGGCAGTTAGCTTCTGGACTCGGATGATGTCCAGGTAGCGCACGCTATTGGTCGATAGTGCGCGCTACCGAGAGGTTTTTAGCGCACGCTACGTTTCGAGTAGCGCACGCTAACGGCCAGAAATCTGGCTACTGGACTGGGACGCTAACTGTATGGATTGGAATTTTATCCCGTTAGCGCACGCTAACCTTGAGGAATTAGCGCGCGCTAACACTCCCTGGCTATATAAACCAGGGAGTTGACCGAGAGGAACACAATTTCTCATTTCTTCCTCCTCTCCGCGGCTAAGGCGATTCCGGGCGATTTTCTTGGCGATTTCTTCCTCCAATCATCTCATCCAACATCTTTCTTGAGTTCTTGGAGTATTATAACAACATCAACACGAATCTTTCATCCTAATCCACAGTAAATCTCTTAGAACCCTACTTTTGGATAATTTGGGGGTTTTGGGATTTTCTTCCGATTCGTTCCGTTTTGTTGGTGGATTCATGATGAATATGATTAATCTTGTTGATATCATTAGTTTTCCTACGGATTCATGGTATATTTTCATAGCTTTGCGAAATCGGGAGGGTTTGGTTGTGGTCCGCCCTCGTTGTTATTTTTATTCGAATATACATGAATCGTAGGAGGGTTTCCGGGTGTATTCCATTTCCGTAAACGTTTAGAAGTGGTTGTGATTGTGCTATTCGAATCGTTAGGTTCATTTCCATCGGTTCCTCACGGTCGTGTTTGACCCTTCATTCCCGTTCGTGTCACCGTCTATTTGATCGAGGCAAGTACCCTTATAAACTTACAATCTTGACATAGTAGTATTGTATGAGAAATGGTGTGTGTGTGTGTATGCTCACTACGGGTTAGATCCGATGGGGTCTCGGTAGGGGTCCGCAGAGACGTGGATCGATGAGCTTGCTTTTAACCACTACGGGTTAGATCCGACGGGGTCTCGGTAGGGGTCCACAGAGACGTGGATCGATGGTTAATTGTGGTGCATTTTACAAATGTGATTTGTTTATGTCATTTCCGGAAATGGATGTTTTAGAACTATGTTTTTGTGATATCGTGCATTGACTATATGTGTAAGATGTAAGTTGTTCATTTGGTTACTTGTACTAGCGTAATTGCTAACCCCTTTGTGGACCCGTTTTGTGGAAATTCATTTTATGAATTTCAGGTCAGGTTCATCGAGACGAGCGGGCGCTGGACCAGTATGTGGATGATGGCCGTGCGTGATGATTGTGCACGAGTGATGTCTTGGTGTCTTCTATCTTTTTATCTTTCGTGGTTGTTTTTAAACTAATAGAAGTACTCGAGTACTTAAGAATCCTTGTTTGTCCGAATTGTATTGTTGTCTATTATGTTTGTGTCAGATGATGGTGTTGTGATGGACCGGTTGAACCGGGTGGATTATTTTGTTTGGCGTCTTGATGACGAGGTGTTATTTTGTTGTTTCGGTGAGTCGATGAGTATGATGTTTGTTCAGCCTGGTGGGTCCCATATAGGGATTCACGGCACTGTAATATACCTCGGATATCATGGGGGTGTTACAGAAAATGGTAACGGAGCCAGGTTTATGGATACCTAGGCTTGTCGGTTTATTGGGTCTTATGGTGTTTTGTTTTGCACATCATCGTCACGCTGCCATGATTCCGGTACTACCAGTGTCCGTAAGTTTTCCTTCCTCTGTTCCTTATTTCCTTGTATCGTACCTTTGATTCTCGACTTGTGATTGTTCTTTTCTTGTACTTACCATCGTATGGCTTTTGCTACTTATTTAACATCAGTATGGATGCTGGAAGAGGCCGTGGTCGTGGACGTGGTCGTGGACGCGGCCGAGGACGTGGGGCAGCCGGTGGGGCGGCCACGTCGCAGTCTTCAGGAGCTGGCAGTACCGGCGACCGTCATAGTCATGCTTCTTCTCAGGAGCGTGCCGACCTTGGTATTGCGGCCGTTATGCAGCAAATGGTGAACCAAATGGCGGCGATAGCTCAGGCGGTTCAGAACCCGGATCAGGCCCATGCTAATCGGGGCGGAGCGGACCGTTGGCTCCAAGATGTCATCAAGATGCATCCTCCTCAGTTTTCGGGAGCTTGGACCCGATTGGGTAGGAAGGGTGGATCAAGGATATATCTAAAGTCTTCACCGCTACCAATCGGCCCCGAGGACCGTAAGGTCCCTATTGCCCAGTACTTTCTCACTGGGGACGCTACGGACTGGTGGGAGGCCGTTGGGCCCAAAGATCATGCTGCTTCGTGGGCCGAGTTTCAAGAATTGATGGAGACTGAATATTGTACGTGGCCGGTCAGACAGGCTCGGGTACATGCTTTCTATGATGCTCAACCACGGGATATCCCCATATCTCAAGCTATTGCCGATTTTAACAAGGAGTTGGGTTATGTGAAGACCCAAGTTGTCGAGGAGAGCGACAAAATTTTCCATTTTTCCAGACGGATGAAGTTGTCGATTCGGGACTATATGTCGGGGCTCATCTGTACTACCTTGAAAGATTACCAGAGTACGGCCCTTGCTTACGATATGTCGGTGACGGCTAGCGAGGCGGCCCGCGAGAGCAATAAACATAAGTCCGCTGGGAATTTTTCGGGCCACAATGGTGGGGGTCAACAGAAATCCCAATCTGCTAACTTCCCCGCCGGCGGTGGTCCAGCTCGTTCCGCTGGGGGTCCTCGTGGAACTACAAGTGCTCCTTTCCGTGATGTGAAGTGTTTCAATTGTGACCGTACAGGCCACGTCAGTCATACTTGTTTGAGCCCTTTACTGACGTGTAATCAGTGTGGCCAGCCGGGCCACAAGGCTGCTTTCTGTGCTGAGAGGGAGAGAATTCTTGGTGCCCGGGCTTCCATTCCAGCGCCTAGGGAACCAAGCGTGAATCAAGGATCGTTTGCTTCTCAGTCCCCATCGAGTGCCAGTCGAGGGAGAGGTCGGGGTCAGACCGCCAGAGGGAGAGCTTCTAGTGTCGGCTCCGCCTATCCGCGGGTTTATGAGATGAGGAAAGCCGATGACCCAGCATCTACTGTGGCGACAGGTACCGTTCATATTCTTTCTCATCCTGTCAGTGTGCTTTTTGATTCTGGTGCTACGCATTCGTTCATATCTCTGGAGTGTGTGCGCCGTTTGAGTCTCGAATGTTTGACGCCTTGTGAACCCTTCATCGTTAAGCTTCCTAGCGGTGATAGGATCGTTGGTGATCAGGAGGTTCGAGACTGTTCTGTCCTTATTTGTGAGAGGTCTTGGCCTTCTAATCTTATTGTTGTGGGTATTGAGGGCGAGGATTTGATTCTCGGGGATGATTGGCTCGGGCGGCATGGTGCAATCATGAACTATCGCACGAGAATCATCACTATGTTAGCCGAGGATGGCACCGAGCACTCCTTTGCGGGGCGAAAGAACGGAAACCAGAAATTCGTTATTAATGCGTTGAAGGCGATGAGACTCCTGCGAAAGGGGTGTACTGGCTATTGGTGATACGCCTTGAAGGCGGAGAGTGGTGGAGTCGAGCTTTCATCGATTCCAATCATTAGCGAGTTTCCTGATGTATTTCCTGACGAGTTACCGAGTTTGCCACCGGATCGTGAGGTCGAGTTTGCTATAGAGTTAGAGCAGGGCGCAGATCCTATTTCGAAGGCGCCCTATCGCATGGCACCTTCAGAGATGTCCGAGTTGAAGAAGCAGTTGAGTGAGCTTCTTGAGTCGGGGTATGTTCGACCGAGCGCCTTGCCTTGGGGAGCACCGGTCCTGTTTGTGCGGAAGAAGGATGGTTCACTACATTTGTGTATCGACTATCGCGAACTAAACAAGGTGACCGTCAAGAACAAGTATCCTTTGCCGAGAATTGATGACTTGTTCGACCAGTTGCAGGGAGCTGTGGTATTCTCGAAGATTGATTTGAAATCGGGGTACTATCAGCTCCGGGTGAGAGAGTCCGATGTGTCGAAAACAGCTTTTCGGATGAGATACGGACATTATGAGTTTGTAGTTATGCCTTTTGGGTTAACTAATGCGCCGGCGGTGTTCATGCAGT
Source organism: Orobanche coerulescens (assembly GCA_033398695.1). NCBI lineage: Eukaryota > Viridiplantae > Streptophyta > Magnoliopsida > Lamiales > Orobanchaceae > Orobanche > Orobanche coerulescens. The sequence continues at coordinate 179,840,176 of CM065808.1, forward strand.
TGATGAACAAAGTCTTTATCGAGTATTTGGATAAGTGTGTCGTCGTCTTCATTGACCATATTCTTATTTATTCGAGGAACGAGGAGGAGCATGCCCATCATTTGCGAGTAGTGTTAGACATTTTGAGGACCGAGCAACTCTATGCAAAGTTCTCGAAGTGTGAGTTCTGGCTGAAGGAAGTGATGTTTTTAGATCACGTGATTTCAGCCGAGGGGGTTCGTGTGGACCCGCAGAAGATCGAGGCAGTGTTGGACTGGGCACCGCCTAAGAATGTGAGGGAGCTCCGTAGTTTCTTGGGTTTGGCTGGCTACTATCGTAGGTTCGTCGAGGGTTTCTCGAAACAAGCTCGGCCACTTACGCAGTTGCTCCAGAAATCCGAGAAGTTCGTCTGGAATGACGAGAGGCAGTCGAGTTTTGAGGAACTGAAGAAGCGTTTGACTTCAGCCCCGGTTTTGGCGTTGCCATGTGGCAACGAGGGTTTTGCCGTTTATAGCGATGCTTCGGGTCAGGGTCTTGGGTGCATATTGATGCAGCACGGCAAGACCATTGCCTATGCGTCGAGACAGTTGAGGCCGTATGAGCTGAACTACCCTACTCATGATTTGGAGTTAGCGACAGTCGTTTTTGCGCTCAAGATTTGGCGTCACTATCTTTTCGGCTCTGCATGTTAGATTTTTACCGATCATAAAAGTCTGAAATACATATTTACTCAGCGGGAGTTGAATATGAGGAAAAGGAGGTGGTTAGAGCTGATTAAGGATTATGACCTCGAAATCCTTTATCATCCGGGCAAGGCGAACGTCGTGGCCGACGCCTTGAGTCGGAAACCGGTTGCGTTGCGAATGCTTGAGATCCTTATGTCTCAATCTGAGCTTCGGCGGGCTTTGATCGAGTTAGATGTTGAAGTTTTGTTGCCTGGAGCCGTCGGGCAACTTCGTGCTTTAGAGATTTCGTCGTCTTTGATCGATGAAATTAAGCTGAAGCAGTTAGAGGATCCGATGATTACTAAAATCCGAGAGAACGTTCTTAAAGGAAAGTCTCCTGGGTTTGTGATCCACGAGGATGGTGTTTTGAGATTCCAGAGTCGGCTATGTGTGCCGAACGACTCAGAGTTGAGGCAGAGTATTTTACGGGAGGCCCATGCTACACCTTATTCCGTTCATCCTAGTTCGAGTAAGATGTACAAGGACCTGAGAAAGAATTTCTGGTGGAATGATATGAAGGAAGAGGTCGCACAGTTTGTAGCAAGATGTTTGACTTGTCAGCAGGTCAAAATCGAGCATCCGCGACTGGCTGGGTTATTGCAGTCACTTCCCATTCCGGAATGGAAATGGGAAGATATATCGATGGATTTCATTACGAGTTTGCCGAGATCGAGGTCGGGCATGAATATGGTATAGGTGATTGTTGATCGCCTGACCAAGTCGGCACATTTTCTGGGCATCAAGGACACTTGGGGCTCGGAGAAGTTAGCTCGTGTGTTTATCGCGCAGATTGTGAGGCTTCACGGTACTCAGAAGTCTATTGTGTCGGATCGCGATGGCCGTTTTGTATCGCACTTCTGGCAGGCGGTGCATAAGGTGTTGGGTACCCGTTTGCGTTTGAGTACCTCTTTTCATCCCCAGTCAGATGGACAGTCAGAACGCACTATCCATACGTTCGAGGATTTGTTGCGTGCTTGTGCTCTAGATTGGAGCAGTGACTGGGAGGAGCATTTGCCATTGATCGAATTCACGTACAACAATAGTTGGCACGCGTCGATTCGGATGGCACCGTATAAAGCACTTTATGGGCGGCGATGTTGATCACCGATTTGTTGGAATGAGGCATCCAATTTGGTCGGGACCGAGCCGGATGTCGTTTTAGAGACGAGGCGGAAGATAGAATTAATTCGGGAACGGATGTTGACTGCCCAGAGTCGACAGAAGTCGTATGCCGACGTCCGTCGTCAACCTTTGGAATTCGAGGTGGGAGACTACGTTTTGCTAAAGGTGTCGCCGACAAAGGGAGTTTTTCGTTTCGGGAAGAAAGGGAAGTTGAGTCCGATATTTATTGGACCCTTTGAGATTCTCGAGCGAGTCGGTGGGTTGGCATACCGTTTAGCGTTACCTCCGGCCTTGAGTCATGTCCATAGCATTTTTCATGTTTCCCAGCTGAGGAAATATGTCCCGGATCCTAGTCACGTCATCGATTATGGTGAGATTGATGTCGCCGAGGATATTACTTTTGAAGAGCATCCTTTGAAGATTTTGGAGCATCGTGAGAAACGACTGAGGCATAAGACCATCCCTCTGGTCAAGGTGCAGTGGTCGAGACACGGTGTCGAGGAGGCAACTTGGGAAACCGAGGATAGCATGCGTGCTAGGTATCCTGAGTTGTTTGTTTCTTAAAGTTTCGGGACGAAACTTATTTTTAGAGGGGTAGAATGTAATACCCGCATTTTTCCTTCCCTTGTATTTTCTTTTTCGGTGTATTTCTCGGTCGTAGTGACCCTCGTGTACCGCTCAATGTATCTTTTCCGTCATCTATTGATCTGATTCTCGTTATCGTTGTGCGGAACCGCCGTTTTGGGGTTGCCGTGGATCCATTCTATGCTATGATGCGTTTTGAGGTGTTCCGTTTGATGTTTCGTTCGTATTCTGGTGTTGTGAACCGTTTATATTCCGTACCTAGCGCACACTAATTTTTCTGCATAGCGCACGCTAGAAGTCCCTTTGTAACGCACGCTACGTTTACATCGTAGCGCGCGCTAGCGAGTTAGCCCTGGGAGTGGCAGTTCTGTTCCCAGCCCTCTGGACTATCGGATTAGCGCACGCTACCTTGTCTAGCGCACGCTAATGTCAGGAGACTAGCGCACGTTAAGTTGTTCGGTAGCGCGCGCTAGCGTGATCGCCCATCGATCGACGCTTTACTCATCAACTCGGTCAGGCGCCAGGTAGCGCACGCTACGTTTGAACGCTAGCGCACGCTAACGGGTCAGGCAAGTTTTGGGCAGTTAGCTTCTGGACTTGTCTGATGTCCAGGTAGCGCACGCTCTTGGTCGATAGCACGCGCTACCGAGAGGTTTTTAGCGCACGCTACGTTTCGAGTAGCGCACGCTAACGGCCAGAAATTTGGCTACTGGACTGGGAGGCTAACCGTATGGATTGGAATTTTATCCCGTTAGCGCACGCTAACCTTGAGGAATTAGCGCGCGCTAACACTCCCTGGCTATATAAACCAGGGAGTTGACCGAGAGGAACACAATTTCTCATCTCTTCCTCCTCTCCGCGGCTAAGGCGATTTCGGGCGATTTTCTTGGTGATTTCTTCCTCCAATCATCTCATCCAACATCTTTCTTGAGTTCTTGGAGTATTATAACAACATCAACACGAATCTTTCATCCTAATCCTGTAATATCCCTGAATAACTTGGAGGAAATGAGCTGCAATCTCGCTTAAAAATCCGCGTATGTTTAGCCTTGTGGGTCCCACGGCGGGGCTTACGGCGCTGTAATATCCCTGAATAACTTGGGGGTGTTACAAATCCACGGTAAATCTCTTAGAACCCTACTTTTGGATAATTTGGGGGTTTTGGGATTTTCTTCTGATTCATTCCGTTTAGTTGGTGGATTCACGATGAATATGATTAATCTTGTTGATATCATTAGTTTTCCTACGGATTCATGGTATATTTTCATAGCTTTGCGAAATCGGGAGGGTTTGGTTGTGGTCCGCCCTCGTTGTTATTTTTATTCGAATATACATGAATCGTAGGCGGGTTTTCGGGTGTATTCCATTTCCGTAAACGTTTAGAAGTGGTTGTGATTATGCTATTCGAATCGTTGGGGTCCACAGAGACGTGGATCGACGGTTAATTGTGGTGCATTTTACAAATGTGATTTGTTTGTCATTTCCGGAAATGGATGTTTTGGAACTATGTTTTCGTGATATCGTGCATTGACTATATGTGTAAGATGTAAGTTGTTCATTTGGTTACATGTACTAGCGTAATTGCTAACCCCTCTGGGGACCCGTTTTGGGGAAATTCGTTTTATGAATTTCAGGTCAGGTTCATCGAGACGAGCGGGCGCTGGACCAGTATGTGGATGATGGCCGTGCGTAATGATTGTGCACGAGTGATGTCTTGGTGTCTTCTATCTTTTTATCTTTCGTGGTTGTTTTTAAACTAATAGAAGTACTCGAGTACTTAAGAATCCTTGTTTGTCCGAATTGTATTGTTGTCTATTATGTTTGTGTCGGATGATGGTGTTATGATGGACCGGTTGAACCGGGTGGATTATTTTGTTTGGCGTCTTGATGACGAGGTGTTATTTTGTTGTTTTGGTGAGTCGATGAGTATGATGTTTGTTCAGCCTGGTGGGTCCCATATAGGGATTCACGGTACTGTAATATACCTCGGATATCATGGGGGTGTTACAGGTCTCTTCCGGAATACGCGCGAGGACATGACGCAAAATACCGGCCGTGTGTGAAACAGCCCAAGACACGGCCCTTGTTGCGCCGTATGTGAAACGAACTACATAACACGGTCTAGTTTGCGCCGTGTTGTATGGTCGTTTTGCCTTGAAAAATTCCCATCGTTTGGATTTGATCTTGTTTTCCGTCCTTTTTGATATTTCATGTCAGTAATCTGTAAAATAACCATTTTTAGCTCATGTTTGGACATATCTGTAAAATATGTATTTTTAGTCATAAATCAGTACGATTATGCCCGTAAAAGGAATATTTTGTATATGAATTTTTAGATCAATTATGCACTAATCAAATACCCCACACTTAATCATTTGATTGTCCTCAAGTAAACCTCAGATATGGTATGATTGAACGTACCAATAATTTTACCACATCTCAAGGGGTAAATTAGACCAAGTTTTTATAATTTTGTCAAATCTCAAAAAAGTTTCCTTTTTAAACAAAAAGCATGAATTCATAGAACTCACCGGATAAGTGTATCGCTCACTCTCAAGTGTATATGGGACATATTTTTGCTCAAGCTTATTTAATGAAGTGAAAATTTCTATAGGCGTGCAAATCGTCTTTTATCTCTACCACTTGCGTGTGTAACGTTGTGAATCAAAAAGGACTTTAAGGTTGTAATGTCGGCTCTTTGGTTGGGGTAGGGAAATATGGATAAAGTGACTTGAAACCGAACATTAGAAAATATTCTGAATCAAGTTTTATCAACTGGTAAGCACTTTAGAAGCTATTTAATTAAGCTTTCTATCAATCCCCTTACTTATGTTTCGATTTATCTGAGCTCTTTTTCTTGTTTTTCAATCAACCATTTTTTCCCCCTTTTTTTCTTTTTTTTTTTACTTGGGTTGTTTATTATCTGTTTTACGCGAATGTAAACGATGGGTCACATGAATACACCCGGTTACTACGATAAAAAAACATACACAAGCTGCTTTTATGCATACTCATATCTAAGGTAACTGTTTTACGCGAATGTAAACATGGGTCACATGAATACACCCGGTTACTAAGTTCCCAAAAACAGCGCAGTAAATATTTTCTCCATTTTTCAACACTACCAACAATATATATCACCCAATGTCACCACACAATATCGTCATCCTTGTCAAAAATAATTTCTAACTGTTCAAGTATGGGTCAAAGGATTTATAGCAATGGAAAGCTCAGTATGTGGTTAACAATAAAATAGGCAATAAGCTCAATTGGGTTAACGAGGGACTTAGTAATTTTTTTGGGGTAGGCCGAAAAAGATTGAAAGGCTAAATAAAAAAAATCGCCTAAAATCACTTTCACTATTTTGCACACACTTCGTAGTTTTGAGTAAGATACCAATGCACGTTCTAGAGTTTCACAACACAAATAGCACACTCAATCAAAGGAGATTTTTGCATGATAGCAAGTAAACAACGGCTCAAAAGCTCACAAGGTTTTAAATATATATGTTTCATGAATTCACACAAAATATTTTTTTTTTTGATTTTTTTTGGAACAATTGAGTTTGACCTTTCATCGAAAATTCAAGTTTTAACACATGGTCATTTTACCACACCAAAATTTTTATAAACAAGTCTCCCGAGGTGAGTAGTAAGACATATTACAAATTGACTGTTGGAGGTAATTTTTATTTTTATTTTAAAAATTCATATATTCCGATATCACCCCACACTTTAGAAATAAGCATTGTCCTCAATGTATTGAAAAGATATAAGAAAAAGGACTCCCCTGTTGTGTGGTACGGTTGATCCTCATAGCAATCCCTAATAAGAACTTTGAAACAAAAGCAGAAAACCATGTTGAAATAAGTTAAATAAAAACAAAATCCATAATTGCAAGAAAAAAGAAAAAATACGCAAACAGTCTAAACAAGCCAAAAAGAAAAGAAGTCAGAAGAATAACACAAATAAAATAAAATAAAAAGTAGCACTAAGCCGATGGCCCGGGCGGTGGTGATGGTGGTCTGATGCCGAAGTGCTGCTGAATGCGTGCCATCTGCTCGTCTGTTCGGTCGAGACGATCGTTTACCTTTTTAAGCTCACTTTTGATAACCTCCTGATCGTCTCTTATGCAGCCAATCGCCTCCCATATACGACGGAGAAGGGACTGGGACTGGGGTTGACGGCTCGGATGGCGGGATTCGGTGGTCTCTCGTGTAGGGCTCTCGCCGTCACCTCCGTCAGTCGGAGAATGTGCCTCGTCGTCGCGCTGTGCGTCCTCCTCGAATTCGATACCCATTCTGTTACAAGTAGCACGCCTCAATTTGTCCCAGTCATTAATTAATGTGAGGTCGGCATTTGAGAAGTCAACATCCGCCTGCTTGAGTATCAATGTGATCAACCGGGGATAAGGGATGGAGTGCTTGGGGCTTTTGTTCCTTAGGAAATCACGCATGTGATTGTATATAATACTCCCATAATTCAATCCCTGTATAGCACTTAGCCCATGCACCATTTTATCCAAAAAGTATAAATCCCCAACTCGTACTTCATTTTTACTACTCGAGCGAGGAAGAACATTTGTGCCAAGAAGATATAAAATGAGGCGATGCTGGTCGGAGAAGGATAAGGTACCGATCTTCACTCCATCCTTTCGAGAAGGAGTGTACTGGATGTCAAACCGCGCCATGGCACTACTAGTGTTCCACACCGGTCCTTCTGGGGGATTGAAAGATTTTCTGAAATTTACTTTCTCCCCTCGTCCGGAGTGTGGAGCGAGTGATTTATCGAGCTCTCGGTGATTACCACCGGTGTCCCTCTAACCGTGCTTCGTATAGCGTAGTCATCTTTGCGTTTTGCCTCCACGTTGGCGTAGAATTCACGGACCAAATTTCCGTAGTAATGATAGGGAGCTTCAACGCATTCTCCCAATGTAGGTGACTGAAGAATTGAGATAGGTTGAATTTATCTTCAACCTCCTGTGCGATATCTTTCTCGACCAGAAGTTTGGAATGAGCTCGTTGCTCAAACCATTCCTCATTTTCAGCACTTGTAAAGCGTATAGCATCAAAGGCCCCCGTGGTATGCTCTGGTTGAGAATTGTCGCTCTCGGTGGCAGAAGATGATGCTAAAGGGCTGGCTGCCTGGCGCTTGCGAGTCTTGGTTGTCCTACACAATTATCACAAGAAAAATTCATTTAAGCATTTCATCGGACACCTTGTAATCGTGATTTAACAAGCTTCCAAATTCATCAATTTATGGACAAAATCTAACCCCCTTTTACATGAAAGCTTCAAAACTATACGATTTGCAATAGAACAATACTAATCTAAGCAAAACACCACGAATTTACAAACTTTCATCATGTAAAATTTTATAAACCAAAACCATCAAAATTTTGACATAATTTCATTTCAATTTATCAAAAAGTGTTAAATCCTTACATATAATCCAACAAAAGTGTTCATTCATGTGAACAAACGTAGCCACATATCTACAAACACAATGAGAATCGAATTCGCAGCAAATATTGAAGAATTTTGAAGTAAACTTACATTGTTGCTTGATGACGAATTTCTGGAAAATTCCTAACAAATTTGATGAAAGTAGGTTGGTTGAGGTGTTATGTATTGAAATAAACAAATCTAAGAAAAAGAAATTAAAAAGTTGTGATTTTTAGGGGAGGAGGTCGGAGGTTAGGGTGAGAAAGAAATAAGAATGAAAGGCCGAATTTGTGTTTAAAAACCCGTCTGCCAGAACACGGCGCTGAAACACGGTCCAGTTTGCCCCGTGTTGTGCGCCGTGTCGTAAAGCGATTTTTTGATGGAAAATAGACACGGCGCTGGAAACGGTCCAGATTAGCGCCGTGTTGTTCGTCGTGTCATACAGCGATTTTTTTTTTTTTGATTTTTTTGAAAATAAATAATAAGAAAAACAATAAATAAATTGGGTTCCCTCCCAATAAGGGCTCATTTAATGTCATTAGATTGACAACTTCCTGTTTTAGTCGTGCGACGGATCTTCAAGGGTTATGCTCTCTCCGTGAGGAATTTTCTGATTTTCAAAATAAGGCTTTACCCTGTGTCCGTTCACCTGAAATGACTCTTTGGTTTGAGGATTTATCAGTCTAATTACTCCGTATGGAAATACTTTCTCAATCTCTAAGGGTCCCGTCCAGCATGATTTTAGCTTACCTGGAAATAATCGCAAACGAGAATTAAATAAAAGTACTTTCGTACCTGGTTCAAGGTGCTTGAGGGTAAGTTTCCGGTCATGAAGTCTCTTGACTTTGTCTTTGTAAATCAGAGAGTTCTCGTATGCTTCGTTTCTTAACTCGTCTAGTTCAGATATTTGTAGCAGTCTTTCATGTCCAGCTTCTTTCAATTCCATTGAAACAGCCTTAATTGCCCAATAAGCTTTATGTTCGATTTCAACTGGAAGGTGACAAGTTTTTCCAGAGACTAGACGGTAGGGGCTCATTCCCAATGGACTCTTGTATGCTGTTCGGTATGCCCAAAGTGCATCGACCAATTTTCCAGCCCAATCTTTTCTAGTTGGGCGCACAGTTTTTTCCAGGATCCCTTTTATTTGTCGGTTGCTTGTTTCAGCCTGACCTGACGTTTGTGGATGGTAGGGAGTTGCAATTTTGTGATTTATGCCATTTTCTGGCCATAAGCTTGTCAAATAACTTGTTGCAGAAGTGGGATCCCCCATCACTGATTATTGCCTTGGGAAATCCGAAACGGCTGATTATGTATTCCTGTACAAACTTAACAATAATATTAGCATCATTAGTCCTTGTGGGGATTGCCTCAACCCACTTGGATACATAATCGACTGCTAAAAGAATGTACTCAAAATTTCCAGATTTAGTGAATGGTCCCATAAAATCAATTCCCCATACATCAAAAATTTCTACGACCAAATTGATCGTGAGGGGCATCTCGTTTCTTTTTCCGATATTACCAGTTCGTTGACACCTATCGCACTGAACACAAAAATGATGTGTGTTGGTCCCCTTTTCGTTTTAAGTATACTCGATACAGCTTGGGAAATGTTTAAGCAACAGGCTGTATGGTTTTCGAATCTGAGTGCGTAGCGGAAGTCTTTAATATAGTAAGTTGCCGTCGATACAGCAACTCGGTCTATTCTCCTGTTAGCTTGGTGCGTACAGGGTTTTGCAGTGTATACTTGTATAAATCACAGTTATGAAAACGAATGGCGAAAGGTAAATAACACAGTATTTAAGTGGTTCGAGGTAAACCCCTCTACGTCCACTGGTCCTCCACACAGGAGTAAAACGTTTATTATAAATACTGCGTACACAACTATGTATTTATAATCAAACCTATCCTTGTATCGTTCACACAGATAGATACAAAGACTATCGCTTTCAACCGTTCACACAGATTGGTTAAAGCTTCCTTCTTGACTAGCTTCTTCACACACAGTTCCAAAGCTTCGTCCTCTTATTCGTCCCACACAGGTCAGAATAACTTTGTTGAGTTCACACAGAGCTCGGTTTTTACACAAAGGTAAAAGGTGTAACACCCCCGAGTTATTCAGGGATATTACAGCGCCGTAAGCCCCGCCGTGGGACCCACAAGGCTAAACATACGCGGATCCATAATTTTTTTGACCGATAAGGTCTACACACATTGGAATGAAAAACAATACAAAGGTATTCGAAAATATAACCAATGTATTCATAAACATCACAACTCAATCCAATACTTCGGCAAACACAGGCCGGAACATCAAGGAAAAAGGAAAGACAATACTCGAGTATTCAATAGCCAATCCAGTACAACAACGCTGAACGGGAAACTCCAAAGAAATAAACTGGAAGAAAGACACAGTATCACACTTGCCCATCATCTTTATGCCGACCCGATACCTGCCCGTCCGCTCTCCTGGAACCTGAAATACATGAAACGTATTTCCCCCATAAAGGGGTTAGCCGTCGAATAGCTAGTGCAAGTATAACAGTATGAAACATAATACTTCTCGACAATAAAGTAAATGTAATCCGTCAATTCATCAATATCCGTCAATTCATCAATTTAAGACTAGTATTCCGGAATGACTAAAATCTCAAGACGTATGTGAATGCCGTAAAAACGGTTCGTTCATATCATACACCGTTACATGTAGGAATGCCGTCAAAACGGTTCGTTCATTACATGCCAACATTATTTCATATGAATGCCGTAGAAACGGTTCGTTCATATCAACCATGGAATCGCACCAGAGGCTACGAAACCCTCAGAGGACCATAGGCCCGTCCCGGAGTGGCTAGAAATAATCATACAATCAATATTTCATACTTTCAAAGTCGAGAACGTACAATCATAAATGTATACTTGCCTTTGAGACATCGAGAAATCGAACGGAGGAAAGGTATGAGTTCGGTAGGTCCGAGAACGCGCTTCCGGCACCTAAACGATTCGCAAGGAATATTACAATTAATTATCCATACTCAAATTATACGAAGAGACTCCCGAAACTCGTCTACGATTCCAGAAAATATACGGGTGGATAACTAAAGGTTGGGAAATCGCCCAAACTCCCACAAGTCCGAAAACGGCACAATCCAACCCGTAAAATCGGAAGAAAACACTCATATGGTATAGATATATATCAAAATCTCAAGGTTCTCAAGCTTCAATCGGACAAAACGGACGAATCTACGAAAACCCCCAAAATCCAACATAAAATTCAAAGTGCTCTTGAATAATCTTTCAATAATCCGATGAATACTCAAGCATGTCCATAATCACGCATATATCACATCATACACCATGATTTTATCATCCAAAACGTCAAAACCCACACGAAATCGAGAAGTCAAGATGTCGAAGGAATTACCTCTTGAATATCCAAGCTCTATGATCCAAGGAATATGCGATAGATCGACTATCCGGGCTTCCCAACCGATTGAAAGTGGTAAATCTTCAACACACAAGTGATAGCTATGAAAAGAATTCTTCCCTCAACTCTCTCTCTCGCGATGGAAGAAGAAATGGGGAAAGAATGGCTGAAATCTCGCTTAAAAAGCCGAATTATGCAGTTGACTGCATTGTGTGCCGCTCAAGATATGTGTGCCGCGGCACAGCCTAAAATTGTTCCTGTGTTTCGGCGGTGCCGCGGCTCACTGTGTGTGCCGCACCGGCACAGCGGTTTTGGGCCGGGATGCAACACCGGTGCCGCGGCTCAAGATAGGTGTGCCGCGGCATTGGCTCGCAGCAGGTGCCGCGGCTCGATTCATGTGTGCCGCGGCACTGCACACCGCTTGGCCAAAAATAGAATGTGTGTGCCACGGCTCACACTCCTTGTGCCGCTGCTCACCCCCTTCCGGTCCTAAAATGATGGAAAATGACCCGGAAGAGAATAAGAGTAATAGGATTCAATGTCCGTGCGACAATAACACGAAAATAAAAGTACGGAACCCCAAAACGGTGGTTCCAAGCAATGATTACAAGAGTTCGTTCAATAAATCACGATCCGAAGAATATGAAAGGTTTGAAATGACATGACTTTCGACCGGGTATTACATTCTCCCCCTCTAAAAAGAAGTTTCGTCCCGAAACTTAAGGAATAAATAGTTCGGGATATTCCACCCGCATCTTCTCTTCCGTCTCCCAAGTCGCCTCTTCGACTCCATGCCTCGACCATTGTACTTTGACCAATGGAATGGTCTTATGCCGAAGTTGTTTCTCACGGCGCTCAAGGATCTTCACGGGTTTCTCCGGAAAGGTAATATCCTCGGCTACGTCAATCTCACTGTAGTCGATAATGTGGCTCGGATCCGGTACGTATTTCCTCAACTGGGACACATGAAAAACACTATGGACGTGACTCAAAGCTGGAGGCAACGCCAAGCGATAAGCTAAGTCTCCAACTCTGTCCAAAATCTCGAAAGGTCCGATATACCTTGGACTGAGTTTTCCCTTTTTACCGAAGCGGAAAACTCCTCTGGTCGGCGATACTTTGAGCAAGACGTGATCCCCCACCTCAAACTCCAAGGGTCGACGACGAGTATCGGCGTAAGATTTCTGACGACTCTGGGCAGTCAGTAATCGATCTCGGATAATAGAAATCTTTTCCTTGGTTTCCAACAACATATCTGGTTCCGTCCCAACTAGCTCAGAAGCCTCGTCCCAACATAATGGCGACCTACATCGCCTACCATAGAGTGCCTCGAAGGGTGCCATTTTGATCGACGCATGCCAACTATTATTGTAAGCAAACTCGATCAACGGCAAGTGAAGTTCCCAATCGTTACTCCAGTCTAAGGCACAAGCCCGCAACATATCCTCCAACGTCTGAATCGTCCTCTCTGTCTGACCGTCCGACTGAGGATGAAAGGAGGTGCTCAATCTCAACTCGCACTCGAGCCCGATGAACGGCTCGCCAAAAATGCGATACGAAACGGCCGTCTCGATCAGAAACAATGGTCTTGGGGGTACCGTGTAACCTCACGATCTCAGCGATAAAGGTTCGAGCCAATCTATCCGGTCCCCAAGTATCCTTAATACCCAAAAAGTGCGCAGACTTGGTCAATCGATCGACAATTACCCAAATCATGTTCATTCCAGCCCGAGTTCTCGGCATGCCAGTGATAAAATCCATTGAGATATCTTCCCACTTCCACTCGGGAATGGGGAGTGGTTTCAACAATCCCGCTGGTCGTTGATGTTCGATCTTGACTTGTTGACACGTCAAGCACCGTAGTACAAACTCCGTAACATCCTTCTTCATGTTATTCCACCAAAAATTGCGCTTCAAATCTTTGTACATCTTACTCGTTCCGGGGTGGATTGAGTAAGGCGTAGCATGAGCTTCTCGGAGAATCCTCTGTCTCAATTCTAAATCATTCGGAACGCAAAGCCTGCCCTGAAATCTCAAAATGCTATCCTCGTGTACCATAAAGCCTGGAGCTTTTCCTTTAATTACATCTTCCTTCAGTTGAGAAATCATCGGGTCACTCCACTGTTTCCCCTTGATATCATCAACCAAGGACGAAGTAATTTCGAGAGTACACAACCTGTCCTCGTACTCGCCAAGCCACACTTCGATCCCTTGTTCAATTAAATCCCGACGAATCTTCGTCGAGACGTAAGAACCTCAAGCATTTGAAGAGATGCCGATTTGCGGCTCAAAGCATCCGCAACGACATTGGCTTTCCCGGGGTGGTAAAGAATCTCCAAATCATAATCCTTTATCAATTCTAACCAACGTCTCTGCCTCATATTAAGCTCCTTCTGACTGAAAATATATTTCAGGCTCTTGTGATCGGTATAAATCCGACACGGTGAACCGTACAAATAATGCCGCCAAATCTTGAGTGCGAAGACAATTGCGGCCAACTCTAAATCGTGAGTAGGATAATTCATCTCATAAGGTTTTAATTGTCGGGACGCAAAAGCTATCGTCTTATCATGCTGCATAAGCACACAGCCCAGGCCTTGACCCGAAGCGTCACTATAAACTGCAAAGCCCTCGTTACCATGCGGTAAAGTTAAAATCGGCGCTGACGTCAATCGTCTCTTCAGTTCGTCGAAGCTTTGCTGTCTCTCATCCGTCCAAACAAACTTTTCGGTCTTCTGGAGTAATTTCGTAAGCGGTCGAGCGAGTTTCGAGAACCCCTCGACAAACCGACGGTAATACCCAACAAGGCCCAAAAAGCTACGAACCTCTTTAACATTTTTAGGCGGTGCCCAATTTAGCACTGCCTCGATCTTCTGCGGGTCTACACGAACCCCTTCGGCCGAAATCACATGGCCGAGAAACATAACTTCTTCCAACCAAAACTCACATTTCGAGAATTTTGCATAGAGGTGCTCGGTTCTCAAAATGTCTAAGACCAAACGCAAGTGTCGGGCATGTTCCTCCTTATCCCGAGAATAGATCAAGATGTCGTCAATAAATACGACTACACACCTGTCGAGGTACTCGATGAATATTTTATTCATTAACTGCATGAATACTGCCGGCGCATTTGTCAACCCAAAAGGCATAACTACAAATTCATAATGCCCATATCTCGTCCGGAACGCCGTCTTTGGAACGTCGGACTCCCTCACTCTGAGTTGATAATACCCGTATCTTAAGTCAATCTTCGAGAAAACCGCAGCTCCTTGCAATTGATCAAATAAATCGTCTATACGCGGTAGAGGGTACTTGTTCTTGATGGTTACTTTGTTCAGCTCGCGGTAGTCGATGCACAAACGTAGTGAACCATCTTTCTTCCTTACGAAAAGAACAGGCGCGCCCCAAGGCGAAGCGCTCGGTCTGATGTACCCTCTTTCCAGAAGTTCTCCCAACTGATTCTTCAATTCTTGCATTTCGGAAGGTGCCATCCGGTAAGGTGCTTTAGAAATCGGAGCCGCGTCTGGCTCTAAGTCTACGGTAAATTCTATCTCTCGATCTGGTGGTAATCCCGGAAGATCGTCCGGAAAAACATCAGGATACTCATTAACAACCGGAATTGAAGAGAAATCGACTCCGCTTCCTTCCGTTTCCAATGCATAACACCAATAGCCCGTACAACCTTTATTCAAAAGTTTTACGGCCTTCATGGAACTGATAAGTAACTTGGATTGGCCCGACTTACGTCCCAAAAATGAGTACTCAGATCCGTCTTCAGTCATCATGGTGATAACCTTGGTACGGTAGTTCATAATCGCTTGATGCCTATCAAGCCAATCCTCGCCGAGGATCACGTCCTCGCCTTCCATATCAACTACAATTAAATTCGATAACCAATCCATACCGGATATAATCACCGGAAAATCTCTAATCTCCCGGTTTCCCACGATTCTATCCCCGCTCGGCAGTCTCACGATGAAGGGATCGCAAACAGTCAGACAAGTTATATTCAAACGGCGTACACACTCCAAAGAAATAAAAGAATGTGTAGCACCCGAATCAAAAAGCACACGGACTGGATAAGATAAAATATGGATGGTACCTGAAGCCACCGCCGCGTCGGGCTCGTCTGTTCGACGCATCTCATAAACTCGTGGTTGTACCGAACCGACGCTAGAGTTCCCCCCTCCAGCGTTCTGACCCCGTCCCCGGCCCCTGCCAAAATTCTGCTGAGGTTGACCAGCTGGGGCGGAAACCCGAGTGTCCAAAGTCTGATTCGGCTCGGAACAATATGTCGCTCTATGTCCCATCTGTCCGCACGTGTGACACTTCAACGGTGGAAAGTGGCATTCCAAATTAATGTGGCCTGAACGGCCACAATTATAGCAAGTCACCGCGCGATTTGAGGTACCCGAAGTGGGACGGTAACCCCTCTTCCCTTTATTAGAACGTGACGACTGTCCGGCAAAACGGTTAGTCGTCTGTGACTTCTGAAAGTTGCCACCCTTAGAGCCAGAAAAATTTCCCCCGACTTTCTGCTTCTTCGGTTCTTCAACGGTATCTTTGTTAGGGCTCAACATATCATGGGGTAAAGCTCTGTCCTGATACTCTTTCAGTGTGGTACAAGCAAATCCGGCCATGTACCGTCGTAAGTCCAAATTCATCCGCATATCGAAATAACGGATCTTATCACGCTCGTTACGTACTTGATCCTTCACATGGATTAATTGTTGGTTATACTCCACGATCGCCTGCGAAACGGGAATATCTTGTGGTTTAGCCTCGAAGAAGGCTCGGATTCGGCTCTCTCGTACCGGCCAAGGACAAAACTCGGCCTCCAAGAGCTCCTTAAATTCATCCCACGAGGCGATACGATCTTGTGGCTTGATGACCTTCCACCAAGTAGCGGCCTCCTTAGTGAGGAAATACTGAGCAATCGGTACTTTCCTCACCTCGGGGCAATCAACTGCCTCGAAAATCTTCTCGGTCTGCTAGCCAATCCTCCCGGCTAACGGTGCATGGCACCGCCAAACTGCGAAGGGTGCATACGGATTACATTCTGAAGCAGGGCATCCGTGTTTGGGTTCGGGTTATTCAGTTGAACAGTTTGGGCCAAAATAGTCATCTGAGTAGCCAATTGTTGAAGTGCATTCGCCACTCCAACGTCTACGTTGTTCCCCTGACCATCTGACTGGTCGTGCTGACTCTCGGGATCGGGATGCACCGAGTTCGACAAACTGGGGTTGGTCGACCCGCAATCGATGGAAACGGCCGCGCCCATTCTCTTCCTCGCCGACGGCCACGACCACGGCCACGGCCCCTACCAGCTGACATACTGAAGAACACACAAGTCACGTAAGCACAATTCAATCATGCATCAACAAAGTGTCCGATTCTCAAGAATACCGATAAAAGGAAGCAAAACGAATAAGGAAACACCCGAAGAGTGAGAGGTCTTACAAGTACCGGTCGCACTGTGATGATGGCAGAGTAGTGATACTGTGGACAATTAACGACTCGATCGACCCAAAAGACCGACAGCCTAGGTATCCATAGACCTAAGCTCTGATACCATATTCTGTAACACCCCCGAGTTATTCAGGGATATTACAGCACCGTAAGCCCCGCCGTGGGACCCACAAGGCTAAACATACGCGGATCCATAATTTTTTTGACCGATAAGGTCTACACACATTGGAATGAAAAACAATACAAAGGTATTCGAAAATATAACCAATGTATTCATAAACATCACAACTCAATCCAATACTTCGGCAAACACAGGCCGGAACATCAAGGAAAAAGGAAAGACAATACTCGAGTATTCAATAGCCAATCCAGTACAACAACGCTGAACGGGAAACTCCAAAGAAATAAACTGGAAGAAAGACACAGTATCACACTTGCCCATCATCTTTATGCCGACCCGATACCTGCCCGTCCACTCTCCTGGAACCTGAAATACATGAAACGTATTTCCCCCATAAAGGGGTTAGCCGTCGAATAGCTAGTGCAAGTATAACAGTATGAAACATAATACTTCTCGACAATAAAGTAAATGTAATCCGTCAATTCATCAATATCCGTCAATTCATCAATTTAAGACTAGTATTCCGGAATGACTAAAATCTCAAGACGTATGCGAATGCAGTAAAAACGGTTCGTTCATATCATACGCCGTTACATGTAGGAATGCCGTCAAAACGGTTCGTTCATTACATGCCAACATTATTTCATATGAATGCCGTAGAAACGGTTCGTTCATATCAACGATGGAATCGCACCAGAGGCTACGAAACCCTCAGAGGACCATAGGCCCGTCCCGGAGTGGCTAGAAATAATCATACAATCAATATTTCATACTTTCAAAGTCGAGAACGTACAATCATAAATGTATACTTGCCTTTGAGACATCGAGAAATCGAACGGAGGAAAGGTATGAGTTCGGTAGGTCCGAGAAACGCTTAGGCACCTAAGCGATTCGCAAGGAATATTACAATTAATTATCCATACTCAAATTATACGAAGAGACTCCCGAAACTCGTCTACGATTCCGAAAATATACGGGTGGATAACTAAAGGTTGGGAAATCGCCCAAACTCCCACAAGTCGAAACGGCACAATCCAACCCGTAAAATCGGAAGAAAACACTCATATGGTATAGATATATATCAAAATCTCAAGGTTCTCAAGCTTCAATCGGACAAAACGACGAATCTCGAAAACCCCAAAATCAACATAAAATTCAAAGTGCTCTTGAATAATCTTTCAATAATCCGATGAATACTCAAGCATGTCCATAATCACGCATATATCACATCATACACCATGATTTTATCATCCAAAACGTCAAAACCCACACGAAATCGAGAAGTCAAGATGTCGAAGGAATTACCTCTTGAATATCCAAGCTCTATGATCCAAGGAATACGCGATAGATTGACTATCCGGGCTTCCCAACCGATTGAAAGTGGTAAATCTTCAACACACAAGTGATAGCTATGAAAAGAATTCTTCCCTCAACTCTCTCTCTCGCGATGAAAGAAGAAATGGGGAAAGAATGGCTGAAATCTCGCTTAAAAAGCCGAATTATGCAGTTGACCGCATTGTGTGCTGCGGCTCAGCATATGTGTGCCGCGGCACAGGCCTAAAAATTGTTCTCAGGTTTTGGCGGTGTCGCGGCTCACTCGGGTGTGCCGCGGCACCAGTGAGCGGAGTTTTGGTGGGATGCAACACCGGTGTCTGCGCGGCTCAGCATAGGTGTGCCGCGGCATTGGCTCGGCAGTGTGCCGCGGCTCAGTTCATGTGTGCCGCGGCACCGGGTACAGCCTGCTTGGCCAAAAAAATAGGAAATGTGTGTGCCACGGCTCACACTCCTTGTGCCGCGGCTCACACCCCCTTCCGGTCCTAAAATGATGGAAAATGACCCGGAAAGAGAATAAGAGTAATAGGATTCAATGTCCGGGCAACAATAACACGAAAATAAAAGTACGGAACCCCAAAACGGTGGTTCCAAGCAATGATTACAAGAGTTCGTTCAATAAATCACGATCCGAAGAATATGAAAGGTTTGAAATGACATGACTTTCGACCGGGTATTACAAAAGGTAGGTAACCGGGTAAGAACAGCAACTTTGAATATGAAGTTCTTGAGCTGATGATAACTGTTCTTGATGTTGAGCACTGTATATCTCTCTAGATCTGATTTGCAGAAAGCTTCTGGAGATATGATTTGCTCTGATGTATATATAGATAGCTTCTTCACTTGGTAACTTCGGTGTATGGTATGTGTCTCCTTTATCTTCAACGCTCTTATGAAATATATATAGTCTTCTGAATAATATATCCGTTGTAATAGATCCGTTGGGTAAGATTCTGTGATAACTTGAATAGACAAGGATCCGGATATTGTGGGATTTGAAGATCTCTAACAACTTCAGTATTTAAATACTTTATCCTTTCAGTATTTAAATACTTCTTTATCAAACGGTACTTGACTTTAGTGAATACTAAAGATTCCTTTTAAAACGATCTTCAGTCCTGATCCGATGTGGATGTTGTATCCACTAGAGCTGTAGGCATTTTGGAGTAGTCCGGCGCTGTATGGAAGGGTGCTGTATTGAGATTCGAGACAGCTTCCATACTTGGCGATTTAACTAAGATTTTGTTGCTGTATCTTAGTAGCGTTAAAGCTTGCTGTATGCTGGCGCTATGATAAGGTCTTCGATACAGGATTGCAACTTCAACCGGCTTTCGATACAAGGCTGCTGTATCAAGCTTTGTTTGTTTGGCAATTATCAAAACAACATTATTTTTCCCAACAATTTCCCCCTTTTTGATAATTTCCAAAACTTCTTTGATGATTCAAAAACTTCTTGATCATGCCAAGTTCTTGATATCAAAACCCCTTCAGGCTAAAATAATTTCCCCTTCGATAACCACTTGTTGGCAGCTTGAGAGGACTTCGATACAGGAGTTTAATTTTCCCAACAGTTTCCCTCTTTTTGATAGATTCTTGAGCAGGCTTCTTGATCTTCTGTTTAAATGATCTGGTCTTCAGCACTTAATCTAAAAGAAATGTGAACTGCTCGCAGGCAAGTTCTAAAATGATAGCATCTAATAGGGAAGTGTGTTACATCTTAAACTTATGATTGGCGCGTAGGCACAATCTTACATTAGTAATCTAGTTGAGTACAACTGAACCTATGAACTGTTCGTAGACGAGTTCTTACAGCAATAATAAGCTAAAATTTATCAATCATAATTGATGTCATGTAGTGAAAATAATGTACCCGCGAATAATATAGCGTTCCCTCTTAAAAGGTATTTATAGGTTTCAATTAATGTTCGGATTAACACTGTATTCTTGGGTCGTACTGTATTCTCCCTTAATTAATGCACACGTCAGCTGTAGGGAGGTTTCATGCCTTCTTAGTCCTACAGTGCTATTTTGACTGTTCTGAGTGTACAGTTAATTAATGGCAGATACTGTATTCATGGGTCTTACAGCATTCCCCCTCACTTAATGAGTAAAAGTATAAAAACTTACAGGGATTTCTGGCTGTAGCGTTTCCAATTCATGTCGACGCATGGATATCAAGTAACTTTGGGTCCTGGTGTCATATTGCCTTTTGGTACCCAAATTTGCCGGGCAACAATTTGTTTGTTGTAGGCTACTTTTGGTCCATTATATCGATATCTACGTGGGGCAGGCACATAGTCATTGTAATCATGATAATTATGATGCATGAAAAATCGAGAATTATAGTTGTTATTCCAGTACGATTGTCGTCTCGGAGGAGGAGCTATTTTCTTTGGCCTAACATCTTGCCTTCTGGGTCTCCAGTTGGATTCCCAACGATGTTGTTGATGCTGCGCGGACACCTGCTTTCTTGATGGATAACGGGGCTCTTGTATCCAATGTCTAGGCACGCTGTACCGAGAGTGCTGCTGTACGGGCCTTTGTTGATTGGATACAGCCTTCTTCCTGAATGACTGATGGCGTTTATGATATGCTTATGGAGCATGCTGTTGAGTACGCCTTCTGAGTGGCTGTTGGTTCCACTGTCTTGAATAGTAGAGTTGCGGGGGCGGAATGGCAGCTTTTGCTGTTCGCGGTGCAACGGGTTCCTTCACAGAACTCGGAACTTCTTTCGATACAGGGATGGGTTCCTCACTCCTGACGAATACTGTACTAGATTTTTCTTTGTTGGAGAACGAGTTGTACCCTAAGCCACGTTTATCATGAGCATGTTGCCCAGTGCTTAGGATCTCTTCCATTCTTTTAGAGGATTTCTCGAAGGATTTCAAGATCATCTCTAATTCTCCTTCACGTTTCTCGAGAGATTTTACTTTGGCTTAGAGTAGAGCCAAATCATTTGTCTTGCTTTCAAGATGAGACTTAGTCTCATTTAGATTATGAGCAAGTTGATGATTGCTCTCCATGAGTTTTTCTAAATTGACTTTGCTGTTTTCGAAATCAACTGACATGTTTTCGTAATTATTCTTCAGCAAGTCATTTTCTTATTTCAGCTCTAAGTTAGAAATTTCAAGCTGTATGTTTTCTCCTTTCAATATCTCATGGGCCGTTTGAATGGTATTAAATTCATTCAGCATATTTTCAAAGGTATGAGATGTATTTATAGGAATAGTTGAGGTGGAGCTTACCTCATCATCATCGCCGTCTTCATTTTCTTCTTTAACTTCGGCCATAGAGCACACATAGGCTCTATCTTCTAGCTCATCATCAGACGAATCACTATCAGTGACCACCTGAAGACATTCTTCGGTCTTTGTTGATGCGGGCGGAGCTTTTGATTCTCCAATGAAGGCTTTGAGTTTGTTCTTCATCCTGTTTCTCCAATCATCAAACTCGTTAATGTGAAACATAGATATCTTGTTAGACATAAAGGTATCCATATTAGAAGATGGGAATTACAAAGTCTGTTTTCGAAGATAAGTGTCTTTAAGGATCTAATTCAGTTAAAAATACGACTGATTCTTTTTAGAATCAACCGCTCCGATACCAATTGTTGGTCCCCTTTTCATTTTAAGTATACTCGATACAGCTTGGCAAATGTTTAAGCAACAGGCTGTATGGTTTTCGAATCTGAGTGCGTAGCGGAAGTCTTTGTTGCTACCCAAAATATTATCCGGAGATAGATATTGCTGGAATGGATGGGATAGCAAACAAATACGAGAGCATTTCCGTGAGAAAGATAAATAACACAAGATTTGCCGGGGTTGTTAGTCCCGGGCTTGAATGCTCTCGCGAGATATTATTAATACCAATATTCGGGGATACAAGTACTAATGTAAGAATACAATTACAATGAGTGTAAAGATTCTTGTTATCTTAGCTAGTGAGCGTGTAGATTGCCGGAAGAACCAGATTTGATGCTCTGTGAGTTCTTGTAACAAAGGAGATGAACAGTCGCGGCGGTGAGAGATCGATCGTCTCTCACGGCGAGTATTTAGCTGGATGCTTGGGCTCCTGGGCTTATGAATCCCTTGGAATCTGTCTAGTGGAGACTTACTGCTTCTGCCGATCATCTTATGGACGAGAGATTTGGAGAGAGAAGTCCTGAGATGGATTCCGGTGAGGTAGCCGGGAGCTTGATGATATGTATGTTCTACTGTATTTCCGTGAATGTATCGGAATGTGAGAGAATGTGAACTCCTGGTGGAATGTATTTCGGACGTAAGTCAAGTGAATTCCGAACCTAAGTGGATGAGTTCTGAACTGAGAACCTTTTTCCAGTAGGAGGAGGTTCTCTATTTATAGGGCTTGGATACGCCGGGCGATCGCCTTCTCTGTAATATAATAATCGGGCGATTGTCTTTTAGCACATGGGCCTGTCCCCTCAAAGTCTGCAGGAGTTGCTTGGCGATCAGGCTTTGTCAATGGGGAGCTTACACGCGTCTGAGTTCTTTGCCGCGGTGGTCCCACTGACAACTTTCGGCGCGCATGCTGGTAGGTGAGGTAGGTGACAGGCTGTGGTCAAAGGTCTTGTCTGTCAGCAAAAGATCTTATCTGCTGGCCAAGATCTTGTCAGCGCCTTTGGTGGATCTGCACGTGGGTGCTTTCTTGAGATCCAGTCCTTGATGGTTTTGACGGGCGATCGTTTCTGCTCGGGGCGCAGGTCGATTGCCCTTAGCCGGTCACTAGAGTAGATCGCCAGCTGCCAAAGGGCGATCGCCTTGTGAGTCGATCGCTAGGTAACTGAAGGCGGTCTGATATCTTCGACTTGGCGAGCTAGCCATAGTTTGACTGGAGTTGACTTGGTCGCTCGGCCTTATAGTCGATCGCCTGTCGGGATGGATAAATCGTGACACAACAATTGCCCCCAAGCTCGCTCATACGTTGGAAACGTGGGGTGAGGTGGCTTTCTTGGCGATCGCTGAACTCTTGACGAGCGACTTCGTGTGTTACTGAAATGGCGATCGTCTTTGAGTTGATATACTCTGAGTTTCGGACGACCTGGTTGGCCGCTGAACTGCGCGGGAAAAAGCAACGGGCGTTGAAAAGTCTCCGCGCACGTGTCGGGCTTCTATTGGAGGACGCCAACGGTCATTAATGACTCCTCGGTTGACGTGTCCTCGAAAAGACGCGTACGCGGGTCTCGAGGGGGTCAACTGGTGCGCCGTTTGAGATCCGACCCCTGAGGTTTTCTCTTATTGCAATCGGGTCCTTGCCTTCTCCTATAAAAGGGGGCGCGGGGCTGCAGTCTTACTCACGCGTGCTTATTGGAGAAAGAAGGACCTGCTGCCGAATTTTCTGAAGATCTAAGTGCCGATCGTCGTTCGATTTCACTTTAGGGTAAGAAAAATCCTTTTCCTCTTTTCTATCTCTGAAAATGGCCGGAACCTCATCATCATTTGGAGCGGGTACCAGTTCTGCCGCCGGGACATCGGCTGCCCGGGGAGAAACTTCTTCCGTCTTCCACCTGGAGACGGCGGCTGAAGCCATTCGAGCCGGAATCGACCCGGCTGAAGTGGAGGCTTTGTTCAATGAGGCCGATGTTGCTAGGGAGTCGGCTGCTGAGGAGAGACGATCGCAGATCGAGAGAGATCTGGCGATCAGGGCTTACTGGGAGCAACATAGCGATTTTGGACGGGCCTATAGGGCCTTTGTTGAAATAATGGAGAGATTGGCCGGTCCTACTCCGCGATTCGACTTCCGGGGATATTCGGTCGCTTATCCCTATGTGCTTCCCAAGCGGTCGCAGTATCGTGCCGCGCAGCGATCGTTGTGGTCGCTCGGCCAAATACGGAGCTCGACGACCAGGAGAGATCTGGCCGTCTGGAGGACAAGATTCCATGTTCCTTCAGATGTGGACATGTTCGCGCCTGCGGAGAACGAAAGAGCCGACCAGCCTCCGATGGGTATGGTCGCAGTGAGTGAGGCCGTTATGGAGGCCGGGTTGCGCTTCCCTCTATCCTTTGCGGTCTCTCATCTGTTGGCCGCTTGGAATGTGGCGCCACTTCAGCTGACGTCGAACGCCTGGCTCCAAATCATTTGCACCCTCACCCTTTTCGGTGGTCACCGCCTGTACCGTCTCCCGTCGCCGTTGGAGATGAACCATTTGTTTAAACTGACGGCTCATAGAGGGTTGGTCGGCGGTTACCATATTCAAGGCCGATCTGGCCGGGTGATTCATGGAGTTCCGAACAAGATACGGGCGATCGGGACGAAGTGGTTCAGGTCGGCAAGTGGAGAGCTTCGCGAGCGACAATCCCACAGTGAACGGAGATCCCATCGAATTTCGGGAGAGGAATCCCGGTAAGGGTTTAGACTCTCCCTTCGTTTGGATGCGTTTTGACCGATCTAATTTGATTTTACATTTTGCGAAGCTTTCATATTCCGCGATCGAGGCGCCTTTCGACTTTCGTAGTTTGGGAGCGAATTAGGAGCTTGTCGGACGACGACCTAGACGCCACTCGGATCAACAAGGAGAGTCGCTGGTTGTCGGCTCGACTATTCCGCTTCCCGAGACATCTCGCGGTGCCAGGTATGACTTTATGCGACCTTCAATTTCTAGGCGATCGCCTTACTTGAAGATAGTGTCTGACCGCTGATCGATCGTCTTAACTGCAGAGGTTCGCTTCCCTCGCTTTTTGGAGCCTCCGTTGGAGATCGCTATGTCGAACCCAGGAGTCCTAGGCCGTCTTCGCGCGAAGAGGTCGACTCGGGTTCCACCCGTTGCATTGCCTATAGTTCCGGAGGCGGAGCCTCGCGTGGAGCCGGAGCCTCGCGTGGAGCAGGTCGTGGTAGAGGAGGAAATTCCGGAGGAGGGGCTTCGGGCGAATCGCAAGAGGCCAAGGCCGGAAGGAACTTCGTTTCCTGCCCCGGGCGATGAAGTGCCGATCGCCGCGCCTCCGATCACCATCGTTGCTCCGGAGAGCGAGCCGCCCTCTGCGGCTTTTCTGCGGGAGACGGCGATCGCGGATGCGGAAACTCCTCGAGGGAAACCGTTTTTTGGTCGGGATCCCGAGAAGGCTGAGAGGTAGATAGCATTTCTGTGTTGACAATTGCATCTGCGTAGGAGTTGTACTAACTTAGCTGTTTTGATGCAGGATCCGTCGCGCAGATCCTTCTTGTCCACCGATGGTCGTGGATTTCCTGGCGAGCCGATCTCCTCGCCATTCCTGTGATATTCCTCCCTATGTTAGCAAAGCTGCTTCTGCTTTGCCAAAGGCGTGGACGACTGATCTGGATGCGATCGCCCGGCAGCGATCGTCGAGTTCGATGCATGCTGTTGTCGCCCTTTCTCTTCAGACGGCGACCATGGCCTTCCAGGCTGCTCAGGAGTTTGAGGGGATGCCCTCCACTATTCGCCTTCAGGAGGATCTCGAGGCGGCTCGGAAAGAGAACACCGAGTTTGCTGACAAGATCGTGGCGATGGAGAAGGACTCCTTGGAGGCGGCCAAGCGGGCGAGCCATGAGCTTGAGCTGGAGAAGAAGGAGACTGAGAAATTCCGAATGGCGGTCGACCGATTTCGGGACCAGATGTAGAGTGCCGTCCAGGCGCGGAATGTCGCTGAAGAGGAGGCCGATCGCCATAAGGAGACGATCGCTCGGCTGACCAGCGAGCTGGCGGAGGCGAAAGAGAAGGTTGCTGCGAGGGAGGCCGAGCTCCAGGGATCGCAGCAGGCGATGGCCGAGCTGAGAGGAGAGGTTGAGGCGACCAAGGCCGATCCCTTCCAAAACTTGGAGTATGTCAGCGAGTTCGCCTATTATTTGGCGTTCGCCGACTCGATCCGAGCGGCTAAGAAGGGAGGCTTGGAGGTCGGTCCTCTTGCCGAGAAGTTCAAGTCATATGCATTGGAGCATCCTCTCAATTCGGCTTTCTCCTTGCCGATCTTGGACCTGGCGGACATCGGCGTGGATTTGAGCTGGTATCCGTCTCCGGACAGTCTTGCTCATCCCGACGCTCCGGAAGATGAGGGGACCGCGCCGGATGCTGATGGCGAAGGCCAGGCAGGGGCCTGAGGCGCTTCCTTTTTTGACGCTTTTAGCTTACTTCCTTGTAGTTTTGTAGTTTTCTTTTTGTAGTACTTAGGCCTTCGGGCGACCGTGTACTCTATTTTTCAAGTAATGAAATGAGCATTTGGATTTCTGACTTATCACTTGAATGAATGGTTATTTTTGAGTCTTTGTTTGACTTTGTACAAATGCGTGAGGAGAGATCGTTGCGAGGGTAGTTCCAAATGAATTGATAAACTCATAAAGATAACTTTTTACAACAAAATCGATCGCTGCACTACATCTGAAAAAATGACGATCTCCATATGTGGTTGAATAGCGACGATAAATCGTGTAGGTAGTCCGCACTCTTATTGCCCCTTGTTTTTATTCACTTAGTGGAAGTAAGGGGATGAAAATAATTCCTTGAGTGAGCGGTCTTCAACTTTGTCGAATCCTCGGGGACGGTCGTCCATCTTGAGGAACCGTGCACGATCGCGGAGTTCGATGGACCGACTCCTTGATCATGTCTTGATGCGCGAAGACATTGAGTGTCTCGTGACTCACTTTATTATGAGGGTCCTCTGTTAGGCTGCGCCTCGCCTCGTATTTAAACGAAGGGCGTGCGGTCTCGGTCTAGAGGAGTCCTTGCGCGAGCGGCGTCGGATGAATCAACTCCACGCCCGCGGCTTGTTAGCTCTGCTTCCACCTCGGCCGACCATGGAGATGGCCGACCTCGGCGGTGTACGTTGAGACGGGGTTGTGGCACGTCGCATTGTCCGGGTTCACCATGTTAGATGATGAACCTTTGAGGGCGAGCGATCGTGTCCACTGATTTATTTTGGAGGGCCCTCAGACTACGCCGGCCTCGTATTTAAACGAAGGGCGGGCGATCTTGGCCTAAGGGGACCTTGCATGGCCTAAGCAGTCGGTTCCATCGACCACCAGGACCATGGCTGCACTCTTCCACCTTGGATCGTCATGTAGATGCCGACCTTCGACGGTGTACGTTGTGCGGGGGAGGCGATCTCGTGCCTTAGTCCATCATGTTAGATGGTGAACTGTAGATGGCGATCGAGTCCTCCGGTTTCTTAAATAAGGAGGGAGATCGGGGAGACTTCCGAGGTCTCCTTTTCTTGATTGAGGCATGTAGAGACGGTCGTCGAGGTTGATCTAGGGGTCGGCTCGTATGAGCTTTCCAACCTGTTTTGTGTTCGACTCGGACGATCGTCTATAGAGATAGGCGGGGGCTTCGGCTAAACCAATAAGCTGTCCAACTTGCCCTCCTCGAACAATCTCCAGAGCTGTTTGAGGAGGTCGCGGCAATTGTTGGTGCTGTGGCCGGGACTCTTGTGGTAGGCACAATATTGATTGTTGTCCAGGTGACCGTGGTCCCTTATTGCCTTTGGCTTTTTGAGCTCTTCGTGCCCCTTGATGGCATAGAAAATATGTGCCGGAGTTCTGTTGAACGTATGGAGGAGATGGGCTTCCATGTCCTCGAAAGCCTTGAGATCTCCGGGTGTCTTGGCGATCGCCTTCTTTGCTTTGGCGATCGCTATCTTCTGGGCAAGAGGTGGCGTTTCCTCGTCTAAGCGGAGGGTGAGTAGCCTTTGCACGGCCAGAAGTTGGCGGCTTTAGCGGAAGGTCGCGTAAGTTAGGGAATATCCTTGGAGAGATGTCTGAACATGGGAGAGTGACCGTGGAATCCCCCCATGACCGAATAGAGAGCGAGCTCATCACTGACGGGTTCGCCGGTGAGGATGATTTCGTCTACCCGGTCGATGTAATCTGCGTCAGTTTCGTCCTTCCCCTGCTTGATTTTTATCATGCGCTGGGGGCCTTCTGGTCTGGCGACCTTCTTTGGCGAAGTATGACGTGAAGTCATTCGCGATTTCTTAAAAGAGGTGACCGATCGTGGTGGTAGTGAGACGTACCACTTATGGGCGGCTCGACCAATGTCACGGAAGATCCGGCACTTGGTTGCATCGGATGCCCCACACCCGACCATGTAAATTCGGAATTTACTCGGGTGGGTTTCTGGGTCCGATCTCCCTTATACAGAGGTGTTTTAGGAGGAGCGATCGTTGGTTGTATGGGGGCAAGCTCGATGTGGACGCGAGTGGCTCGGTTGGACCGGCGATCTTCTTGCGGTGCTTGCCCAGGTGTCAAGAGTGCTCTCATCTCGTCGAGTGGCGTTGCATGGCGGCCATCGCCGTGCTTTGGCCCATTAGCGGCTCGCGATCGGAGCGGAGCCGAGGCGATTAGTACCGAGTCCACAGCGATCGGGCGGGAGTCGGATGGCCGATATGCGTTGGTGTGAGGTGAGTAGGCCGAGCTCTGGTGACGGATTCGGATTCCGTCTTTTCAAGGTTGAAAGCAGTGCCCGGTCGCCGGGATGGGTCGCGTCCCAAGCGATCGAATATGGATCCGTCCGGTCGTGCGAGAGCCTTTCCTCGCGAATTGGGGCTTTTTGACGATCGCTCATTCAGTAGCCCATTGAATTTCCGTTTTCCCATGCGGCGGATGATCGAGGGTGTTATCGCGGGCGACGCACATGCTCTCCGTCGCTCCTCCAGGATGGCCATAGCCTCCTCGATCTGTTCCTCAGTTTGGAACTGATCGAGTGAGAGGTTGGGGCCATCTCTCGGATGCGGGATCGAGAGTCTCGCGTTGCCGCGGCTTCCCCCTGTCGTCGGCTGGGGTTCGGATTGAGCCGGGATATGGTGTCCGGCGGTTCGGAGAGCAGCTTGCTTCGATGTACCGGCGGATGTCATGATTCTGAAGGTTTTCTTTGAAGTGCAGTGAGTGTCACTTCAAGTATCTACCCCGAGAACAGTGAGTGTTCTTCGGGACGGTAGAAATAAAAGTTTGAGGGTTAGATGCCCTCCTTCTAGCGCCAATTGTTGCTACCCAAAATATTATCCGGAGATAGATATTGCTGGAATGGATGGGATAGCAAACAAATGCGAGAGCATTTCCGTGAGAAAGATAAATAACACAAGATTTGCCGGGGTTGTTAGTCCCGGGCTTGAATGCTCTCGCGAGATATTATTAATACCAATATTCGGGGATACAAGTACTAATGTAAGAATACAATTACAATGAGTGTAAAGATTCTTGTTATCTTAGCTAGTGAGCGTGTAGATTGCCGGAAGAACCAGATTTGATGCTCTGTGAGTTCTTGTAACAAAGGAGATGAACAGTCGCGGCGGTGAGAGATCGATCGTCTCTCACGACGAGTATTTAGCTGGATGCTTGGGCTCCTGGGCTTATGAATCCCTTGGAATCTGTCTAGTGGAGACTTACTGCTTCTGCCGATCGTCTTCTGGATGAGAGATTTGGAGAGAGAAGTCCTGAGATGGATTCCGGTGAGGTAGCCGGGAGCTTGATGATATGTATGTTCTACTGTATTTCCGTGAATGTATCGGAATGTGAGAGAATGTGAACTCCTGGTGGAATGTATTTCGGACGTAAGTCAAGTGAATTCCGAACCTAAGTGGATGAGTTCTGAACTGAGAACCTTTTTCCAGTAGGAGGAGGTTCTCTATTTATAGGGCTTGGATACGCCGGGCGATCGCCTTCTCTGTAATATAATAATCGGGCGATCGTCTTTTAGCACATGGGCCTGTCCCCTCAAAGTCTGCAGGAGTTCTTTGGCGATCAAGCTGTCTTTGTCAATGGGAGCTTACACGCGTCCTGAGTTGCTGTCGCGGGTGGTCCCACTGACAACTTTCGGCGCGCATGCTGGTAGGTGAGGTAGGTGACAGGCTTTGGTCAAAGGTCTTGTCTGTCAGCAAAAGATCTTATCTGCTGGCCAAGATCTTGTCAGCGCCTTTGGTGGATCTGCACGTGGGTGCTTTCCTGAGATCCAGTCCTTGATGGTTTTGACGGGCGATCGTTTCTGCTCGGGGCGCAGGTCGATTGCCCTTAGCCGGTCACTAGAGTAGATCGCCAGCTGCCAAAGGGCGATCGCCTTGTGAGTCGATCGCTAGGTAACTGAAGGCGGTCTGATATCTTCGACTTGGCGAGCTAGCCATAGTTTGACTGGAGTTGACTTGGTCGCTCGGCCTTATAGTCGATCGCCTGTCGGGATGGATAAATCGTGACACAACAGTCTTTAATATAGTAAGTTGCCGTCGATACAGCAACTCGGTCTATTCTCCTGTTAGCTTGGTGCGTACAGGGTTTTGCAGTGTATACTTGTATAAATCACAGTTATGAAAACAGTAATGGCGAAAGGTAAATAACACAGTATTTAAGTGGTTCGAGGTAAACCCCTCTACGTCCACTGGTCCTCCACACAGGAGTAAAACGTTTATTATATATACTGCGTACACAACTATGTATTTATAATCAAACCTATCCTTGTATCGTTCACACAGATAGATACAAAGACTATCGCTTTCAACCGTTCACACAGATTGGTTAAAGCTTCCTTCTTGACTAGCTTCTTCACACACAGTTCCAAAGCTTCGTCCTCTTATTCGTCCCACACAGGTCAGAATAACTTTGTTGAGTTCACACAGAGCTCGGTTTTTACACAAAGGTAAAAGGTAGGTAACCGGGTAAGAACAGCAGCTTTGAATATGAAGTTCTTGAGCTGATGATAACTGTTCTTGATGTTGAGCACTGTATATCTCTCTAGATCTGATTTGCAGAAAGCTTCTGGAGATATGATTTGCTCTGATGTATATAATGATAGCTTCTTCACTTGGTAACTTCGGTGTATGGTATGTGTCTCCTTTATCTTCAACGCTCTTATGAAATATATATAGTCTTCTGAATAATATATCCGTTGTAATAGATCCGTTGGGTAAGATTCTGTGATAACTTGAATAGACAAGGATCCGGATATTGCGGGATTTGAAGATCTCTGACAGCTTCAGTATTTAAATACTTTATCCTTTGAGTATTTAAATACTTCTTTATCAAACGGTACTTGACTTTAGTGAATACTAAAGATTCCTTTTAAAACGATCTTCAGTCCTGATCCGATGTGGATGCTGTATCCACTAGAGCTGTAGGCATTTTGGAGTAGTCCGGCGCTGTATGGAAGGGTGCTGTATTGAGATTCGAGACAGCTTCCATACTTGGCGATTTAACTAAGATTTTGTTGCTGTATCTTAGTAGCGTTAAAGCTTGCTGTATGCTGGCGCTATGATAAGGTCTTCGATACAGGATTGCAACTTCAACCGGCTTTCGATACAGGGCTGCTGTATCAAGCTTTGTTTGTTTGGCAATTATCAAAACAACATTATTTTTCCCAACAATGTGCGTCTTTAAATAAGGATGGCCAATACAAACCAGATTGGAGAATTTTGTTAGCGGTCTTTCGTCCGCCAAAATGTCCTCCGCAATGAAGTTCGTGGCAAAAGGTTAGTACACTTTGTTGCTCATCTTCTGGGACACATCGCCTCATGATTTCATCTTTGCATAATCGAAAAAGGCATGGTTCGTCCCAGAAGTAGTTTTTGTATGATGATAAAAACCTTTTCTATTCTTGGTAAGAAATGTTAGGTGGGAGCATTTCACAAACCAAATAATTCACAATATCTGCAAACCAAGGTACCGAAGAAATTTTAAATAGATTTTCATGTGGAAAAGAGTCCACAATTTGTTCATGTTTGTTATCTATTTCTTCTGTTATTTTTAAACGAGACAAATGGTCTGCGACCACATTTTCACTTCCTTTCCGATCCTTCATTTCCACATTAAATTCTTGAAGCATTAAAATCCACCGAATCAACCGTGGTTTCGCTTGTTGCTTTTTCAAAAGATGTCGTAAAGCTGCATGGTCTGAATGTACAATCACTTTAGATCCTACAATATAAGATCTAAATTTATCCAGTGAGAAAACCACATCTAATAATTCTTTCTCGGTTGTCGTATAATTAACCTGCGCATCATTTAATGTTAGACTAGCGTAATAAACCACACGGAGCATTTTATCAATTCTTTGGCCCAAAACTGCACCAACAGCTTGTAACATCCCCAAAACATATGGGAATATTACACGCCGTAGACCCTTTTCCACAAGGATCTACCAGGCTAAACATCCGTAAACGACCAAATGCTTGCCCGACCAGGGTCAAACAATAAAATGATACAGACCGATGTGGTCACTTACACGTGAATACACAGACCGATGAGGACACATAACCCAATCGATAAAACTGACTTAAATAACATTACCCACACAGGGGTTGAAATACAATACATCGGAAGACTGAAATCAACTCTGACAACACAACAAAAATCAAAATAACTCTCGACTCATGATTAGTATCATAGCTCGTCATCCTCTTGTGCCAATCTGTGTGCTCCCCGAATCGCATGTACCGGGCCTTAAGCAGACATCCACCCCGATTACTCGGGGTTAGTAAACTCCTTTGTTTTACTAGTGCAAGTATCAAATCATACGAAATGTAACAAGCAATTAATAATCGTGATCAAATATAATAATCAAGTATCAAATATTCCGGGAGGTTTTCACAAGGGAAGATAAGCTATGAAGCATTCGAAAATAAGATTATCATCTCGAATTTTAGAATTTCAAAACCTTAAGACCTCAAGTCCTGATTCACAAAACCTTTCGAAAAACTTAAGGGCCTTAACCCAAAACTCGTTTCATAATCCAACAGTTTACAATACCAGAAACATTTCCATAAATCTCGTGGGGCTCGGCCCAACATTATTTCTTAAAACTTTTCCTTTAAAAACTTTGATTTGAAAAGTATCATGCTCATGACACCGTGATCCACTGTCACGTGTCTCCGTAGGTTCAACAACCCGCACGGACTACATCACGCACAATTAAACAAACATAATCAACTCCGACACCGTGATCCAAGTCGTATAGTAAGATACTTGCCTTAATAACCGCTACCAAACGCTCCGAAGAACACGGTTTGACCGGGAAGCTCGGACCCCGAAGAAGACAATGAACGGAAGGGTTCCGACTCGAGTTCTTCACAAGAATTCGACCCTTACAACATAAATTCAATAAATCATCGATCATACGAGGAAGAATAATCGTAGAACGCCCAAAAACCCCTCTATGACATTATACTGGACACCTTCAAGGCGTCGGTCAAGAACTCGACCAAAATAACGAATCGATACGATCCAACCATGGGTTAACAAGGGAAATGATACAATACATCCAAATAATCATCAATCCATCACAATCTTAAGTTAAATCGGATTAAACGGGCGAAATCGAACAAAATACCCAAAATCCCCAAAATTAGATTTCTAGAAAATCTGACCTGATTCGCTCGATCAAGGGATGTTATAGGATGGATGATTGATGATATGAACTCCAAAACTTCATGGATTTGTCGACCAACAACATCTCTCCATGATAGGAACAACTCCAGCCGCGGAAGAGAAGTGGAAGAAGGAGAAAAATGGCGAGAAAAACGTCTGCTGGGCCTTAAATAGGCGCACGGTGCCGCGGCCCGGGGCCAAAAATGGCTCCCGGTGGTGGCGGTGTGTGCAGCTCGGCCGGCGTGTGCCGCGGCACCCGTCTGATCAGTTTGGCGAAAAATGCCACAGTGTGCCGCGCCTGCCGCATGTGCCGCGGCCCTACGGCACGGCTGCTCGGCCGGAAAGCTGCGATCACTACGGCCGTGACTCGGCGGAAGCTGCCGATCACGCCGGCCGTGACTCGGCTCAGGCCCCAGATTGCCGGCCATGTCGGCCGGGGCCAACTCCGACGGCGACGACCCGAAACCCGAACACGAATACGAATCGATGATACGATTCTGACGTACTCGCAAAGATGAATCTAAGAGCTAAGAGAACACACAATTCCGACCACCCGAAGGCTCGGAATTCGACAACGGAAGTAATTACCCAAAACTTTGGGAAATTACGAAAATGGCCCAAAACGTCCGAAAATCACGATACGCGATCGAAACACCAAACCAAAGCTTGCAACAAGAATAATAACATTAAATGAACTTACGAGAAACTCGAAACAACAGTTTCGGACGAGATTCGCAAGGATCGAACTCAAGTGCGGAAAATCGTCTAAAAAGCACGGAACTCAATAAAACGACACCGAAACGAGATCGGATGACAAAAAGTACAGAATTAATCATTCTCGAAATGACGAAACGGTCATGAGCGAGTCGTCAAAACAGACTTCGGCCGAAAAAAGAAATTTACCAAAAATCGAAAATTGCGGATATTACATTCTACCCTCCTTAAAAGAAGTTTCGTCCCGAAACTTAAAACAAGTAGGGAGAAGAAATATCCCGCCAGGAAAAACTCAACGAGATACACAAGAAGTGCGTAACTCATGCCCAACGGCGAAACGTTACAAGCAACGCAACGGAATATACGGCGTGAAAACACGCTCCACGACGACCAACACGACGCCACCGGTATAGACATAATAAAATCAACAAGTGACAAGCGTCATCAAACAGATAATACAATCGAGTCGATTATCTGAACAATCATAAAACACAACGAACAAAAATCAATACGATTGACCAACCCAACGGTTCATCAATCAAAACGCGAGCCAAACGCTGAACAAATACGGAATTCCACCGCCCAAGGGTGTAACACCCCCAAACCACTCGGGAATATTACAGCGCCGCATACCCTCTCCGCGAGGATCTACCAGGCTAAATACAAAACAATGCATCACTTCACATGCGTACATGGCTACATAAAGGACCATTAGACCGATTTGGCCTTTTGTCACAACACACACAACATTACGTACAAGATTCTTTCCCAAAACTCATTCCTACGCAGGGGCTGAAATACAATAACACTCCCATAAATCGGGGTAACAACACATCGGAGGGATAACCAACACGACTCTACCAAATACTCTACAATTGGTCTTCACGTGATTAGTATCTTCGTCTCCCATCATCCTTCGTATCGATCCTGTGATTCGCTCCCCAGCTACCTGCAAGTACACGGGCCTTGTCTGACATCCACCCCCCGAATACTCGGGGGTTAGCAAAACTCCACTGTTTTGCTAGTGCAAGTATAGAATAGAAGTACAAGCCATACACAACGTGCTTCAAGAATATAAAAAAATCTTGAATATATTTCCCGAGATAATTCACTTAATCAAAACAGTTTGATTTATAAAAGGTAGGAATTGTAACACCCCCAATCCACTCAGGGATATTACACGCCGTAGACCCTCTCCTCGAGGATCTACCAGGCTGGTAACAATATTTAACATCTCGACAATGCCTTCAAGGCAAAAATGACTCAGTAGACCGATTTGGTCTTTCAATAAATACATACAACTCGAATTCTACTGATGCCCAGGCAGGGGTCTAAAATAGAACCACCCCCGTACAACGGAAAGATATAGCAAAGGAAAATAAAGTACAACTATACCAATACGACATCAACGGGTCCTCGTGTGATTAGTATCGTTCATCTTTCATCATCCTTCATGCCGACCCCGTGCTCTGCTCCAAAACTGAATGCAATACGACATCCACCCCGAATACTGGGGTTAGCAAAACTCCACTGTTTTGCTAGTGCAAGTATAAAATACGAAAACGAGCCATACATATCATACTCCACGGAACATGTTAATCATAAACATACTTCCCGAGGTAAATCACTTAATCAAAACGGTTAAATCGAAAGATAGGGGTAAACCCGATATACATCTTGTGAAAACATTTTACGATCTCGGGAGTTTTGAAAACACTTGGGATTTTAAGAATTCTCAAACCTTTCAAAACATTTAGGGACACAGCCCAAAAGTCATTCTCCAAAATTCAAGTTCCGGTAACAATACGCAGGGTCCATAACCCATTTCACAAAACACGGGGTCCGTGACCCAAATCACAAATCACATGTTCCTAAGGATTATTCGTGTCTCGTGCTAACAAGCCTCGAACCTCAGATGCTCCCGAAGAACAAACCCGAGTGAATAACCCAATAGGAAAAACATATCAAATCACATGTCTCCACGACACGAATATCACAACCAAACCACAACCATAAGTTATCCCGGCATCGCACTAACAAGCCACGAACCTCGGAGTCCCATAAGACATACCCGATGATAACCCTACAAGTTATCCCGGCATCGGCTAGCAAGCCCCGAACCTCGGAGTCCCCGCAAGACATACCCGTATTGGATAACCTTACGGTTTCGCCCGACCCATACTAGCAAGTATGGATCCGGAGATTCAACAATCCTACCCGAGGCACATCACATACATCAAGCACACAACAATAATCACTTATCAATCCAAACAACATTAAGCATCACAAACTCCTTTCAAGGAGTAACAACTAATATCACACACATTACGTTCTTACCGAACAAGTACATAATAACAATACGTAATCCCGACAAAGGATTACGGTCTATCAAACTCACTCGAATTGATCATATTATCTTTCAACATACAAAACCAACACACATATTCCGAGAATACATATTCACGAAGTATACGAATTATCGTTGAAAGACAACATTTATCGAGAACATACCAATCCCTTTTTACGTTCATTAAATATTGGATTTCGCATAAAATCATTTATCAAGAATTATATCAACGAAACATGAAATGTATGGGCAAGATACTTGCCTCAAAATCGTTACGCAAGTATTCCGACAAACACGGCTCAACCGGAAGCTTCAAACGCCCAATGCTATCGAAGCGGAAGACGGCGGCGAGCGAAAGGGTTCAACACGGTTTCTTCGCAAGAAACACGACCCTAACATCATACAATCAATAAATCATCGACCATACGAGGAAGAATAATCGTAGAACGCCCGAAAACCCCTCTAAGACATTTTACCGGACACCTTCAAGGCGTCGGTCAAGAACTCGACTCAAACAACGAATCGATACGATCCAACCATGGAATAACAAGGGAAATGATATAATACATCTAAATAATCATCAATCCATCAAAATCCTAAGTTAAATCGGATTAAACGGACGAAATCGAACAAAATACCCAAAATCCCCAAAATTAGATTTCTAGAAAATCTGACCTGATTCGCTCGATCAAAGGATGTTATAGGACGGATGATTGACGATATTGTTGTGTCAAGAATTAACACCTTCCGACCGGCGATCGCCTAGGAGGTCGGGCGACCAAGTCGCTGCCGAGCGTCCAAGGAAGAACTGCCGACCAGCGACCAGGCGACCTAGCCTTAGCCCGGCAGACAAGCATGAACCGGCCAGCCGAAGGTCACAGGACAAGTCCCGGTGCCGAGCGATCGACATCCAATACGATCATCTCTCGGCGCCGGGCGACCGACTTCTGGCGACCGACTTATGGACGATCATCTCTCAGCGCTTTGCCGACCGACCCTTGGTGACCGACCAGTGCCGACCCTTTGTGACTGGCCGAGGACGATCCTCGGTGTCCAGCTAAAGACGACCGCATCCTGACGATCTGGGCCGATGGCCATCCAGTCGGCCAAGGCCGAACAACAGGACAGCACCCACGTGCAGATCCGCAAAAGGCGCTGACAAACCTGTCACCTACCTCACCTACCAACAGGCCCTGCACTGCGAAAGGAGCTGACGGACAAGACATGTGACTACAGCCTGGCGCCTACTGCACCTACTGACAAAGTCCGCCGAAAGTAACAAAGTGGGACCTCCTGTGACAGTACTTCCGGACGCGTGCCGGCTCCTCATTGGGCCACTCAGCTAGCTGCCGGCTGGATCTATGGACTTTTGGCAGGCAGCCCACGTGACCTTTAGGACGATCGCCCCATTGCATTAATGGCCGAAAGGCGATCGCCCACTAGGGGACAAGGCACCTCAACCCCTATATAAAGAGGGCAGCCTGCACTTGGATTTCCTCTCTGCAACCTCACGATTTGAGCACACAATACAGAAGTAAAATACATAACACTTGGCTATCTCCAACTCTTGGCAACAGTTATCTTTCGGTCTTACTTCTCCCGGCCTATCTCATCCAGCAGATTATCGGCGGGGACGAAGAACACCAAGCTTCGCTCAAGAGCCGGATTAACAGAGTCTTTTTACACTCATTGTATTTAGATTTCTCTCATTAATACTTGTATCCACGAATATTTGTATTAATAACATCTCGCGAGAGCATTCAAGCCCGGGCCTAACAAACCCGGCAAATCTTGTATTATTTATCTTCTCTCGGAAGTGCTCCCGCAATTGTTGTTTGTTGTCCGTCTTCCAGCAGTATTAATCTTCGGATAAATATTTTGGGCAACAACAATTGGCGCTAGAAGAAGGGGATCCAACCCTCGAATTTTTACACCTCCCGTCCCGAAGAACACTCACTGTTCTCGGGGCAGATACTTGAAGTGACACTCACTGCACTTCAAATAAATCCTTCAGAAATCATGTCTTAGCCTCGCGTCGAAGAAAGCCCGACCGGCCGGCCAAACCCCTGTTCCGTCCCGGTCGAGCCACGGCCCGATGGTGGAAGGTAGCCGCCCGGATCGAGACGCTCGATCCCGTCCCTGGACGGTGGCCCAAGCCTCTCGCTCGATCGGTTCGAACCAAGGAACAGATCGAAGGGGCCACTGGCCGTCTACAGAGCGACGGAGTGCTCTCAACGCGCCTCCTGCTATCGCCCCCTCGGCCGTCCGCCGGAAGTCCAAGCGGAAGCTCAAGGCGTCGCTGGCCGAGCGATCGCCAGGAGGCTCCCGTCCGCAGGAAGAGGCGCTCGCCAGCCGGGGCACCTCTGTCTTCGATCGCACAGGCGGTGACCCGACACAGCTACCGGGGCAATCCGGCCCCAGCTACGAGATGACGGAGTTTGAGTCCGTCACCAGGAGCTCGGCCTACCCGACTCCCAGAAGGCAGCCTAGCCGTCTGGCTCCCCCTCGCCGAATTGCCGAGGCCGGAGGCAGCGGAGCCCGGAGATCGGTACATGATCGCCTCGGCTCCTGCTCCCAGAGCCGATCTGCAAGCGACCAAGCCACGGCGATGGCTGCGATGCAACGTCAACTCAACGACATGAAGGCGCTCCTGGAGTCCAGGGCAGGCGCCAAGAAGACGATCGCCGGGCCAAGCGAGCCTCTCACGATCGACATCGAGCTCGCCCCCGTGCAGCACAAGATCGCTCCCCCGCAAACACCCATGTACGAGGGGCGATCGGATCCCCAAGTGCACCTGAGGAAGTTCAACATCTACATGACCGGGTGCGGGGCATCTGACGCGACCAGATGCCGAATGTTCCCTCTGACGCTGGACGACCTCGCCCACCGGTGGTACACTTCATTGCCGCCTCGGTCCGTTGGCTCCTTTAACGAGCTGGCGCACGTCTTCACGGAGTACTTCGCTACCCGGGTCGTCCGGCCAGAAGGTCCCCTTCGCATGATGCAAATGAAGCAGGGAGAAGAAGAGTCCGACTCGGACTACATCGACCGGGTAGACGTAATCATCCTCAATGGCGAGCCCATAAGCGATGAGACCGCCCTCTACGCGGTCCTAGGAGGATTTCAGGGTTTTTCGCCTATGTTCAGGCATCTCACGAAGACCCAACCGACAACCTACGCAGCCTTCCGGGCTAGAGCCGCAGATTTTCTGGCCAGGCAAAGGTTCCTTCTTAGCCTGTGAGCAGCGCGATCGGCGCCCGGACGACGATCTCCCGCCCGATCGCGGCGTCGACCTACGAATAAAGCGATCGGTGCGGCGACGATCGCCGCCTTCCACCGATCGCCGATCATCACGCTACATCATCAGCAACCCGGTGGACACGATCGCCATCTACAGTCCAACATATAACATGACGGACTAAGGCATAAGATCGCCTCCACCGCACATCATAAAGCCATGGTCCTGGCAGTCGATGGAACTGCCGCTGCCATGCAAGGTCCCTTTCGGCCGAGATCGCCCGCCCTTCGTTTAAATACGAGGCCGGCGTAGTCTGAGGGCTCTCCAACATTAATCAGTGGACACATACCACAACCCCGTCTCAATGTACACCGTCGAGGTCGGCCATCTCCATGGCTGGCCGAGGTGGAAGCAGAGCTAACAAGCTGCGGGCGTGGAGTTGATTCATCCGACGCTGCCCCGCGCAAGGACTCCTCTAGACCGAGACCGCACGTCCTTCGTTTAAATACGAGGCGAGGCGCAGCCTAACAGAGGACCCTCATAATAAAGTTAGTCACGAGACACTCATTGTCTTCGCGCACCAAGACACGGTCATGGAGTCGGTCCATCGATTTCCGCGACTGTGCACGATTCCTCAAAACAAAGCGAAACCACCAAGTTTCCATGGGGGATCAGCCAATGTTGTTTTTGCAGGTACAAGACCGAAAGATAGCTAAGCCAATCGACCATGATAGCCCAAGTCCGAAATCATAAGTCAGCTTAGATCGCCCGTCCTCATCCTTACACGATCGCCAGCAAGAACCACCTCGCCCCATGTCTTCAACATAGGAGCAAACTGGGGGGCAATTGTTGTGTCAAGAATTAACACCTTCCGACCGGCGATCGCCTAGGAGGTCGGGCGACCAAGTCGCTGCCGAGCGTCCAAGGAAGAACTGCCGACCAGCGACCAGGCGACCTAGCCTTAGCCCGGCAGACAAGCATGAACTGCCACCAAGGTCACAGGACAAGTCCCGGTGCCGAGCGATCGACATCCAATACGATCATCTCTCGGCGCCGGCGACCGACTTCGCGACCGACTTATGGACGATCATCTCTCGGCGCTTTGCCGACCGACCCTTGGTGACCGACCAGTGCCGACCCTTTGTGGTGGCCGAGGACGATCCTCGGTGTCCAGCTAAAGACGACCGCATCCTGACGATCTGGGCCGATGGCCATCCAGTCGGCCAAGGCCGAACAACAGGACAGCACCCACGTGCAGATCCGCAAAAGGCGCTGACAAACCTGTCACCTACCTCACCTACCAACAGGGCCCAGACCTGCGAAAGGAGCTGACGGACAAGACATGTGACTACAGCCTGGCGCCTACTGCACCTACTGACAAAGTCCGCCGAAAGTAACAAAGTGGGACCTCCTGTGACAGTACTTCCGGACGCGTGCCGGCTCCTCATTGGGCCACTCAGCTAGCTGCCGGCTGGATCTATGGACTTTTGGCAGGCAGCCCACGTGACCTTTAGGACGATCGCCCCATTGCATTAATGGCCGAAAGGCGATCGCCCACTAGGGGACAAGGCACCTCAACCCCTATATAAAGAGGGCAGCCTGCACTTGGATTTCCTCTCTGCAACCTCACGATTTGAGCACACAATACAGAAGTAAAATACATAACACTTGGCTATCTCCAACTCTTGGCAACAGTTATCTTTCGGTCTTACTTCTCCCGGCCTATCTCATCCAGCAGATTATCGGCGGGGACGAAGAACACCAAGCTTCGCTCAAGAGCCGGATTAACAGAGTCTTTTTACACTCATTGTATTTAGATTTCTCTCATTAATACTTGTATCCACGAATATTTGTATTAATAACATCTCGCGAGAGCATTCAAGCCCGGGCCTAACAAACCCGGCAAATCTTGTATTATTTATCTTCTCTCGGAAGTGCTCCCGCAATTGTTGTTTGTTGTCCGTCTTCCAGCAGTATTAATCTTCGGATAAATATTTTGGGCAACAACAAATATGAACCTCCAAACTTCATGGATTCATTGTCCATCAACATCTCTAGAAGATTCACACACCCACAGACGCGGAAGAGAAGTGGAAGAAGGAGAAAAATGGCCGTAAAACGATCACTGGCCTTAAATAGCCGACAGACTCGACCGTGTCCGCCGACACGGCCGTGGCGCGCAGCTGACCGGGTAGGACTCGACCGTGTCCTGCTAGACACGGTCGCGGCGCGGAGGGGCCTTCCGACGCTGACTCCGTCCGACAATGACTTCGGCACGACTCGACCGTGTCCTCGAACACGGCCGGGCGTGTTTCAGCTGCCTCGTGCTTATCCGAAGAGTGGCACGGCCGTCGGACGACACGGCCGGCCCCGAGACGAAACTTCGGCATTTTCCGGACGAGTACGGCACGGGCCGTGTCGGACGACACGGCCGAGTTCGGCCGGCAGTGATCGGCCAATAACGAGCGGGTGAGCTAAAACGACCATAACTCTCTCGTCCGGACTCCGATTGACTCACCGTTTGAACCATTGGAAAGCTAACGCGATGCTCTATAATATTACAAAGATTCAGAATTTTTGGGGTTACCAAAAATTAATGGTGACTTTACAAAGTCGAACTCATACTTAGAAAAGTCGTTAAAAAGCACGGAACTCAACAAAACGACACCGAAACGAACTCCGTTGACAAAAAGTGCAGAATTAATCATTCTCGGAATGACGAAACGGTCATGATAGAGTTGTCGAAATGAACTTACTCCGAAAAAAGAAAATTACCGAAATTCGAAATTGCGGATATTACATTCTACCCTCCTTAAAAGAAGTTTCGTCCCGAAACTTAAAACAAGTAGGGAGAAGCAATATCCCGCCAGGAAAACTCAATGAGATACGCAAGAAACGCGTAACTAATGCCAAACGGCGAAACGTTACATACAACGCAACGGAATATACGGTGTGAAAACACGCTCCACGACGACCAACACAACGTCGCCGTTAGGGATATAATAGAACCAACAAGTGACAAGCGTCATCAAATGGATATTACAATCAAGTCAATTATCCGAACAATCACAAAACACAACGAACGAAAATCAATACGATTGACCAACCCAACGGTACATCAATCAAAACGCGAGCCAATCGCTGAACAAATACGGAATTCCACCGCTCAAGGGTTGGAAGATCGAAAACGAGACTAATTTCCCGAACTTAAGGGAATTAGGAAGGAGCCTGAACGCTCAACAATCACGAAACGAGAAAAAAACCGAACAAACAAATGATCGAGACAACAAAATTCGAACAATCATGTCCGAAATACGAAGGATAATAAAATTCAAACAACAACCCCAAGGTTCACATCTCGACTCGAGACAATATATGATCCGGTGAAAACAACAGGATGTGCATTCATATAAGATCCACATGAAAGGGAATAGCAATAGAAAAGTCACAACGACAAACGAGTTATTCCGAAATAATACCACACTCGTTCGATCAACAAAAGCAAGGAGCAGGACAAGCTCAGAAATGTCAACGAACATAAACGAGTCGACAGGGTCGAAAATACAAAAGTTCAAGATCCAGTCCACTTCGAATAAAAGAACTAGTAGAACCAAAAGATGTTGCTTCCGAACAAGGTTCACAAGAATCGAACCGAACTCGGAAAGTTACAGCGATAACCAGATTGACCCAAAACAAGATCACACCTCGTCCGATCAATGAAACCGAAATACAGAACAAGTTCAGTAAGTATCAACGAACACGAACGAGTCGATAGAATTGAGAAAGAGAAAATGCAGGAGTCTAAAAACAACACGGGTACTACATTCGACCTCTTATAAAAGAAGGTCGCCCCCGCAACTCACAACAACGAAATCAAGGTGACGACACAACAAGCAATCGATGAAACATCCTTCAAGGCCTCTCAAAGCCGATTCCGATGATCGTCAAGCGCGAACTCCGAAAGTCTCGGTAGCCAATTCACAAAACTGAATTCGGTGTCCCTCGAGTCCACACTTGAAATGTGTTACCGACGAGAAGGACAATTTACACGTGCATGCCCCGGCACATCACGATTGAAACGCCTCGGCTCGGTATACCGAAAATACAAATGCTAGATACAATGGGGCATAACGTCGCAAAAC
This sequence comes from Orobanche coerulescens, assembly GCA_033398695.1. Classification (NCBI taxonomy): domain Eukaryota; kingdom Viridiplantae; phylum Streptophyta; class Magnoliopsida; order Lamiales; family Orobanchaceae; genus Orobanche; species Orobanche coerulescens. The sequence goes on from CM065808.1 coordinate 179,884,132, forward strand.
AACATAGCGGAGATGCCAACTCAGCACAACAAAGAATCATAACACATACCATATACAACGATTACCATCATAAAGTAATACACACACAAACACTACAGCAACGACGGTATCGTTCGGCGACCTCAACGGCCCGAACGATAACCAGCACATAGTTTCAACCATCATGAAACAATCACATATGTACACAAACGTACAAACTCAAGCTTCAACAGCTCACACCCGTGCGACAACACGCAAATCACCACGAGGCGACAAACAGTAAATACCAGTTCACACCTCTCATAGAGGGCTAGTACAACAAATGCGTGGCAACGCCTCGACGTTCATGCCACCAATTCGATCACAATTCGGGGTTAACACCGTAATGAAAGTTCGAAAACCATACACGCATTTCCGGGCCGCAAACAGGAATGATAGGTTTTAAAAACAAAAACCACCTTTTGAAAACAGTTTGGAAACAACAGTTGATCCTGAGTATCATTTTACAAAAAGTAGTACAAACACCATTATCGAGACTTTGAAAATCATCTTGCGTTTGAACAAAAATGAGGACACCTTTCCTTTAGTGAAAAACTTTCAAAAATATTCGACCCTTGGGTCTAAGCAACTGCATTTGAAAATATCTCAAAAATATTTTTGGTCCTCAACCGGAAAATTTTTGAAATGTATTGCGGCATTAGAAAACACCTTGAAAACACCGCAAGAAAATAATTCGTTTTAAAAGTACGTCTCGAATTTTAATTTTCTAAGATACTCAAGGTTTTCAAAATAATTCAATGGGCTAGAATGCCCAAAAATTTCGTGTAATTACAAGGAACAATATAGCGCCGTGGGTCCCGCGGAACCCACCGTGCTAAAAACCAATTACAAAAATGCCCAAAAAGGCCGATGACGGTAATATTTCAAAACTCACGAAGCCATTTAGAAAATAATAAATACCGTCATAAGAATTTTGCCAAAACGATCAAGGCCGTAATGCCAAAAACTCGGTTAAGGAATTGGTTTTCAAAATAATACTCAGTCGGTAAAATACCGAAAGCCATTACAAAAGAACTCACGCAGCGGATAAAAGAAATAAAGTCAAACATGCACAAGACAAAGCGCTACTCCTCATATGAACGAAAAATGGGAGTCAAATAATCACATATCACGAAATCAAAATCCATAAGAGGATTCCACAATTAACTCATAATAATAAAAATAGCTCGTGTCACACGAGGCACAACACAAAGAAGGGAGACTTACATCCACAGTCGCACGAAGATGATGATCGCCACGATACTAATCACGACCAACAAACCTGCACGACGCGTCGCGACACAACTTAGTCAGACAAAATCCGACGAGACAAAAACTCAATAGACACCACTAACCCGACAGCCTAGGTTTCCACAACCTAAAGCTCTGATACCATTCTGTAACACCCCCAATCCACTCAGGGATATTACACGACGTATACCCTCTCCTCGTGGATCTACCAGCCGGTAACAACATTTAACATCTCGACAATGCCTTCAAGGCAAAATGACTCGAGACCGATTTGGTCTTTCAATAAATACATACAACTCGAATACAACTCATGCCCACGCAGGTCAAAAATACAACCACACTGCATACAACGGGAAAGATATAGCAATGAAAATAATGTACAACTATACCAATACGACATCAACGGGTCCTCGTGTGATTAGTATCGTTCATCTTTCATCATCCTTCATGCCGACTCGTGCTCGCTCCAAAACCCGAATGCACACAGACATCCACCCCCGAATACTGGGGTTAGCAAAACTCCACCGTTTTGCTAGTGCAAGTATAAAATACGAAAACGAGCCATACATATCATACTCCACTAACATGTTAATCATAAACATACTTCCCGAGGTAAATCACTTAATCAAAACGGTTAAATCGAAAGATAGGGGTAAACCCGATATACATCTTGTGAAAACATTTTACGATCTCGGGAGTTTTGAAAACACTTGGGATTTTAAGAATTCTCAAACCTTTCAAAACATTTAGGGACACGGCCCAAAAGTCATTCTCCAAAATTCAAGTTCCTAGAATAATACGCAGTGGTCCATAACCCATTTCACAAAACACGGGGTCCGTGACCCAAATCACAAATCACATGTTCCTAAGGATTATTCGTGTCCCGTGCTAACAAGCCACGAACCTCAGATGCTCCCGAAGAACAAACCCGAGTGAATAACCCAATAGGAAAAACATATCAAATCACATGTCTCCACGACACGAATATCACAACCAAACCACAACCATAAGTTATCCCGGCATCGCGCTAACAAGCCACGAACCTCGGAGTCCCCGCAAGACATACCCGATGATAACCCTACAAGTTATCCCAAGATCGGCTAGCAAGCCCCGAACCTCGGAGTCCCCGCAAGACATACCCGTATTGGATAACCTTACGGTTTCGCCCGACCCATACTAGCAAGTATGGATCCCGGAGATTCAACAATCCTACCCGGAGGCACATCACATACATCAAGCACACAACAATAATCACTTATCAATCCAAACAACATTAAGCATCACAAACTCCTTTCAACGAGTAACAACTAATATCACACACATTACGTTCTTACCGAACAAGTACATAATAACAATACGTAATCCCCGACAAAGGATTACGGTCTATCAAACTCACTCGAATTGATCATATTATCTTTCAACATACAAAACCAACACACATATTCCGAGAATACATATTCACGAAGTATACGAATTATCGTTGAAAGACAACATTTATCGAGAACATACCAATCCCTTTTACGTTCATTAAATATCGATTTCGCATAAAATCATTTATCAAGAATTATATCAACGAAACATGAAATGTATGGGCAAGATACTTGCCTCAAAATCGGTACGCAAGTATTACGACGAACACGGCTAAACCGGACAGGTTCGTAAGGCCCAATGCTTTCGAAACGGATGAGTACGAAGATCGAAAGGGTTCTACTCGGTTTCTTCGCAAGAATCACGACCCTAACATCATAAAATCTATAAATCATCGACCATACGAGGAAGAATAATCGTAGAACGCCCGAAAACCCTCTAAGACATTTTACCGACACCTTCAAGGCGTCGGTCAAGAACTCGACTCAAACAACGAATCGATACGATCCAACCATGGAATAACAAGGAAATGATATAATACATCTAAATAATCATCAATCCAAGAAAATCCTAAGTTAAATCGGATTAAACGACGAAATCGAACAAAATACCCAAAATCCCCAAAATTAGATTTCTAGAAAATCTGACCTGATTCGCTCGATCAAAGGATGTTATAGGACGGATGATTGACGATATGAACCTCCAAACTTCATGGATTCATTGTCCATCAACATCTCTAGAAGATTCACACACCCACAGACGCGGAAGAGAAGTGGAAGAAGGAGAAAAATGGCGTAAAACGATCACTGGGCCTTAAATAGCCGACAGACTCGACCGTGTCCGCTCGACACGGCCGTGGCGCGCAGCGATTGACGGCGAGGACTCGACCGTGTCCCGCTAGACACGTTCGCGGCGCGGAGGGGCCTTCCGACGCTGACTCCGTCCGACGGCCGACTCGCACGACTCGACCGTGTCCTCGAACACGGTCGGGCGTGTCAGCGATCGTCTCGAGCTTATCCGGAAGAGTTCGGCACGGCCGTGTCGGACGACACGGCCGGGCCCCGAGACGAAACTTCGCATTTTCCGGACGAGTACGGCACGGGCCGTGTCGGACGACACGGCCGAGTTCGGCCGGCAGTGATCGGCCAATAACGAGCGGGTGAGCTAAAACGACCATAACTCTCTCGTCCGGACTCCGATTGACTCACCGTTTGAACCATTGGAAAGCTAACGCGATGCTCTATAATATTGCAAAGATTCAGAATTTTTGGGGTTACCAAAAATTAATGGTGACTTTACAAAGTCGAACTCATACTTAGAAAAGTCGTTAAAAAGCACGGAACTCAACAAAACGACACCGAAACGAACTCCGTTGACAAAAAGTGCAGAATTAATCATTCTCGGAATGACGAAACGGTCATGATAGAGTTGTCGAAACGAACTTCCTCCGAAAAAAGAAAATTACCGAAATTCGAAATTGCGGATATTACAGGAATAGAACCATGTATCTCATACAAAATATTTTACGGTCTCGGGAGTTTGAAAACATTTGGAAATAAGGAATTCTCAAGTCTTTCGAAAACACTTGGGGACACGGCCCAAAATCATCTTTCCAAAATACGATTCCAATAATAAAACGCGGTTTCACAACCTAATTCACAACACACGGGGTCCAAGACCCAAATCATAAGCCACAGGGTCCACGACCCATATCACATAACACATGTTCCTAAGGATTACTCGCGTCACGTGCTAACAAGCCACAAACCTCAGATGCTCCCGTAGAACATACCCGAGTGAATAACCCAATAGGAAACCATACCAAATCACATGTCCTCGTGATAACAGCCACAGAACCATTCCAAACTACAACCATAAGTTATCCCGGCATCGGGCTAACAAGCCACGAACCTCGGAGTCCCCGCAAGACATACCCGATGATAACCCCCACAAGTTATCCCGGCATCGGGCTAGCAAGCCCCGAACCTCGGAGTCCCCGCAAGACATACCCGGATTGGATAACCCTACGGTCACGCCCGACCCATACTAGCAAGTACGGATCCTGGAGATTCAACAATCCTACCCAGAGGTACATCACTTTCAACGATCACATAACAATGAGCAGAACATCAAGCCATGCAACACTTAAATAGCACAACCTCCTTTCAAAGGAGTAACAACTAATATCACACACAGTACGTTCTTACCGAACAAGTACACATAGCATTACGTAATCCCCAGCAAAGGATTACGGTCTATTAAACTCACTCAAAGTGATCATAGCATCTTTTCAACATACAAAACCAACACACATATTCCGAGAACACATATATTCACGAAGTACACGAATTATCGTTGAAAGACAACATTTATCGAGAACATACCGATCCCTTTTTATGTTCATTAAACATTGGGTTTCACATATAATCATTTATCAATAATTACGCCTACGAAACATGAAACGTATGGACAAGATACTTGCCTCGATATCACGAGCGACGAAACGACGAACGGGCACGATCGGGCAACCTTCGATCTTCCAAAAACGATCAAGACTTCGACAGCCCACGAATACTACGAAAATAGCATCACCACGAATCAATAACACTTATCGAAATCTGAAACGATCCTAAAAACGACAAAGATCTAAGTGTTCTCAAAGAAATCAAGAATCGTTGATCCGGGCTATAAAAATTGATGAACGGTTAACAACATCTGAAGATTACGGTCAAGACAAACAAGAACAAATAACCAATCGGATGAGATCAGTTAAGAATCACAAATCCAAGCAAAAACCCCAAATTTAAGAAAATAGGTTCTAAAAAGAGATTACCTTGATTTGGACCAAGAAGACGATTAGATGTTGTTAAACATCTACAAATCCGCTCAAAGATGAAGCTAGAAGAAAAAGATCGGTCCTAATCGCCTCTGGATCTCACTCCCGTCGGAAGGGATGAAGAAAAGTGGGAAAATGAAGACTTAATGTCATTGTCCGGATTTATACCGATGATTATTAGCGCGCGCTAAACACCTGCATTAGCGTGCGCTAACGGTCAACGCTCAGAAACCGCTATAACAAAGTTAGCGTGCGCTAGCTAAAAGCCGTAGCATGCGCTAACGGGTCACAAAACCACCCGGTAGTCCTGGACAGACCGCACCTACCAAGTAGCGTGCGCTAGAAAGAAGGAAGAGCGTGCGCTAAGCGCCGATAGCGTGCGCCAACTCTCGACCTTAGCGTGCGCTAACAAAGCTCTAGTCCCGATCCGGTAGCTACTGGACTCTCTGATCGCGGTTAGCGTGCGCTACAAATTCGGTAGTGTGCGTTAACCACAACACCGTAGCGTGCGCTATGCCACAAGCATTAGCGTGCGCTACACCACAAAAACTCAACAACCCACAAAGTGATCCGAAATGCCTCCAAACACATGTCCCAACAAGACACAACCAAACATGGCACGAAATTCCTACGATGAGGACAATGACAATCCGATAAAACCCAGAAAACCCAACGAATCCGGAATAAAGATCTCGGGTATTACATTCTACCCCTCTTAAAAGAAGTTTCGTCCCCGAAACTTGAAACATAAAACGAACGACACAAGACAAACTCAGATAACACACGATATCCGTTGCCGAAATAACAAAACACAACGAATGGAAATCAATACGGTTGAACAATTCAACAGTACATCAACCAAAACACGAGCTATATGCTGAACCAATACGAAATTACACAGCCCAAGGGTTGGAAGATCGAACACAAAACAAATTTCCTGAACTTAAGGAAATTACGAAGGAGTCCTAATGCTCAACAATCACGAAACGAGATCAACAAAAACCAAACAATCAAACGATTGAATTACAACGATCGAGGCACAGAAGTCGATCAGTCATGTTCGATTCATGACGAACAATAATACTCAAAACAACACATCTCGACTCGAGACAATATACGATCCGGTGAAGACAACAAGATGTGTATTCACATAAGATCCACAGGAAAGGGAATAGCAATTGGAAAGTCATAACGACAAACGGGTTATTCTGAAACAATACCACAACTTGTTCGATCAACAAAAGCACAAGACAGGACAAGTTCAGAAAATATCAACGAACATAAATGATTCGACAGAGTCGAAAGTACAGAGTTCAAAATCCGATCCACTTCAAATAAAAGAAGTTAATCTCCGGAATATCGAAACAACAAAACGAGGGAATTAACATAACAAACAACTGATAGGCTAAGCCACTCAGGGGCTTCTCGGAGTCGATCCAGATATCGGTGCTCAAGTCCGTGCCCCGGAAGGCTCGGTAACCATCTCGCAAAACTGAACTCGGTGTCCCTCGAGTCCGCACCTGTAACATGTTACTGGCGGAGAAGGATAATGTGCACGAACATGTCCCGCCACATTACAGTTAAAATATCTCCTGGCTTTACCAGGAGTCAGAGCAGACGACTTGGAACTCTCAGTCCACGCATCGAGCGATGGAGCTTCATAGCGGAAAGGCTACGACATTGAAAACTAGAAACACCAACTCCTGCACCGTCCACACGGTCATCGGACTTCCTCTGCTTCTTCGACTCGGGCACACGCTCTGACGATAACGAAGCTAGTTCACGGGCTAATGCTCGATCTTGATAGTCTCTCAATGAAGTGCAATTGAATCCCGACATATACACACGAATATCCGGCTTCATCCGTCTGTCAAAGTGAAGGATCCTCTCTTCCTCGGTTCTCACCCAATCTCGCACATAACTAAGTTGTTTGCTATAATCGATGATAGCCTGTGACACCGATATATCTTGCGGTTCTGCCAAGTAGAATTCGCGAATCCTCAGCTCTCTAATCGGTTTCGGACAGAACTCAGCTTCCATAAATGCTTGGAACTCCGCCCACGTGACATCACGATCACGAGGTTTAACAGCTTCCCACCAATTAGCGGCATCTTTGTCGAGAAGGTACTGAGCGATAGGTACCTTCCGCTCTTCAAGACATCTGAAAGCCTCGAAAATCTTTCCCAACTGGAAAATCCAACCATCCCAGCCCAACGCATCCGTAGCACCGGCGAATCGAGGGGGATTCATACGAACTACCTCGCGAAGCCATTGATTTACACCGACGTTCTGACTCGCGTCAATGCTACGTTGAACCACCTGGGTCAACTGAGTCATCTGAGTCGCTACTTGTTGCAATATAGTAGCAACACCCAAACTAAAATCATTCTCAACGACATTCTCTCGATTCCGCATCTGATCCCCGTGGCCATCAGCACCACGGTTACGACCACGACCTCTGCCCCTCGGCATACTAACAAACAACAACCTATGGCAACGAAGGATCATAACACATAGCAAGATATTCACATCTCTGTCTTTAATCCAACATCATTAAATCATATACATATTACCATTTAATTCCAACTAGAGCACAATATACAAACTATTATACCAAAAATCTTCATTTATAATGTCGTTGTTATGCGATTTATAAATGTAATGAAATTGAAATCATCCATTATATCAAAATCATTTTACAGACTGTTTCGCGCTAACTCACCAAGTTGAAAACCATTTTCAAAAACGTTCCAAAATGCCAAAAAGGCCGATGACGGTAATACTTTCCAAATACTCCCCAAAAGTCATTTTCCAAATACCAAATACCATCATCAAATACCATTTGAAATTACAAGGCGTAGACGCGGAAACTCAATAGTTTCAAAATATATGTTAAGTCACCCGACAAAAGAGTTAGGAAAAAGGGTCAACGAAATAATTCAAATTTACAAACCCGAAAGGTCATTTTGAAATACACACTATTTGGTAAAAGTACCCAAAAAGTTATTTTGGACTTTACACACGCAGCGGACAAGAACACAGTTCAAATTACACATAACCACACACAACAATTGTTATTCATGAACAACACACATAGAGTACGGTCTCAACCGGTCAGCCTAACAATCGCAAAAGTTAGACTTACGACCAGAATGTAGTTTCTGAGCTTCTGCTCAGACCGATTAGTGTATAATTTAACAGAGACTTAGCGTGCGCTAGCCATGCCACGTTAGCGCGCGCTAGCTATTCTCATCCAGCAACACATTCATGAAGATATACCAAATAATGCCAAAAGTTGAAGGTTGCAAATAAACAACAACATACGAATCCAAACGCCAACATTTTACATTCTCACTACATATCGTTTAACCGAAAAAGTTGAAGGCGAAAGTCACGTCTCAAGTAAACTATTGGTAGACCTCGTTTAAGCATTTAAAAATCAAATTTTGAAAATTTTCAATGCAAGATGAAAATATAATATGTGTAGTTTAAATTCTCAAAATCTTTGGTCTCGAGGTCATCATACGAAAATCAAATCATTTTTCCTCCTCGAAGGATGTTTTTAAATAGAATTTACGTGACTTCCCCAAAACATTTGAAGTTTAAAATACCACATTGATAAACTTTTATTGAGTAACCAGTCCAAAACATCATCCCTGTAAAAATGATTTCACACAAAGATGTATACATATATACATGCATACCGGTACTACTCTTTATTCCAACACAATACGAGAATCAAACAAGTATGGAGTTAGTAATCACGAGGCACAATTAAACTCCACATAATAACACAGAATCACATAAACTCGTATAACACGAGACACAACAAAATAAGGAGACTTACATCCACAGACCGCACGAAGATGATGGCTGCACCTCGATACTAATCACGACCGACAACTCAGACGACGCGTCGCGACACCACTCAGTCAGACCAAATCTGACAAGACAAGACCCGACAACACACAACTCAACCCGACAGCCTAGGTTTCCTCAACCTAAGCTCCGATACCATATTCTGTAACACCCCCAAACCACTCGGGAATATTACAGCGCCGCATACCCTCTCCGCGAGGATCTACCAGGCTAAATACAAAACAATGCATCACTTCACATGCCTACATGGCTACATAAAGGACCATTAGACCGATTTGGCCTTTTGTCACAACACACACAACATTACGTACAAGATTCTTTCCCAAAACTCATTCCTACGCAGGGGCTGAAATACAATAACACTCCCATAAATCGGGGTAACAACACATCGGAGGGATAACCAACACGACTCTACCAAATACTCTACAATTGGTCTTCACGTGATTAGTATCTTCGTCTCCCATCATCCTTCGTATCGATCCTGTGATTCGCTCCCCAGCTACCTGCAAGTACCTGGACGCAATACAGGCATCCACCCCCCGAATACTCGGGGGTTAGCAAAACTCCACTGTTTTGCTAGTGCAAGTATAGAATAGAAGTACAAGCCATACACAACGTGCTTCAAGAATATAAAAAAATCTTGAATATATTTCCCGAGATAATTCACTTAATCAAAACAGTTTGATTTATAAAAGGTAGGAATAGAACCATGTATCTCATACAAAATATTTTACGGTCTCGGGAGTTTGAAAACATTTGGAAATAAGGAATTCTCAAGTCTTTCGAAAACACTTGGGGACACGGCCCAAAATCATCTTTCCAAAATACGATTCCAATAATAAAACGCGGTTTCACAACCTAATTCACAACACACGGGGTCCAAGACCCAAATCATAAGCCACAGGGTCCACGACCCAGATCACATAACACATGTTCCTAAGGATTATTCGCGTCACGTGCTAACAAGCCACAAACCTCAGATGCTCCCGTAGAACATACCCGAGTGAATAACCCAATAGGAAACCATACTAAATCACATGTCCTCGTGATAACAGCCACAGAACCATTCCAAACCACAACCATAAGTTATCCCGGCATCGGGCTAACAAGCCACGAACCTCGGAGTCCCCGCAAGACATACCCGATGATAACCCCCACAAGTTATCCCGGCATCGGGCTAGCAAGCCCCGAACCTCGGAGTCCCCGCAAGACATACCCGGATTGGATAACCCTACGGTCACGCCCGACCCATACTAGCAAGTACGGATCCCGGAGATTCAACAATCCTACCCAGAGGTACATCACTTTCAACGATCACATAACAATGAGCAGAACATCAAGCCAAGCAACACTTAAATAGCACAACCTCCTTTCAAAGGAGTAACAACTAATATCACACACAGTACGTTCTTACCGAACAAGTAGACATAGCATTACGTAATCCCCAGCAAAGGATTACGGTCTATTAAACTCACTCAAAGTGATCATATCATCTTTTCAACATACAAAACCAACACACATATTCCGAGAACACATATATTCACGAAGTACACGAATTATCGTTGAAAGACAACATTTATCGAGAACATACCGATCCCTTTTTATGTTCATTAAACATTGGGTTTCGCATATAATCATTTATCAATAATTACGCCTACGAAACACGAAACGTATGGACAAGATACTTGCCTCGATATCACGAGCGACGAAACGACGAACGGGCACGATCGGGCAACCTTCGATCTTCCAAAAACGATCAAGACTTCGACAGCCCACGAATACTACGAAAATAGCATCACCACGAATCAATAACACTTATCGAAATCTGAAACGATCCTAAAAACGACAAAGATCTAAGTGTTCTCAAAGAAATCAAGAATCGTTGATCCGGGCTATAAAAATTGATGAACGGTTAACAACATCTGAAGATTACGGTCAAGACAAACAAGAACAAATAACCAATCGGATGAGATCAGTTAAGAATCACAAATCCAAGCAAAAACCCCAAATTTAAGAAAATAGGTTCTAAAAAGAGATTACCTTGATTTGGACCAAGAAGACGATTAGATGTTGTTAAACATCTACAAATCCGCTCAAAGATGAAGCTAGAAGAAAAAGATCGGTCCTAATCGCCTCTGGATCTCACTCCCGTCGGAAGGGATGAAGAAAAGTGGGAAAATGAAGACTTAATGCTGCTGTCCAGTATTTATACTGGACAGTTATTAGCGCGCGCTAAACACCCTGCATTAGCGTGCGCTAACGGGGTCAACGCTCCAGAGAAACTGCCTATAACAAAGTTAGCGTGCGCTAGCTAAAAGCCGTAGCATGCGCTAACGGGTCACAAAACCAGTCCAGTAGTCCCTGGACAGATCTGCACCTACCAAGTAGCGTGCGCTAGAAAGAAGGAAGAGCGTGCGCTAAGCAGTCGATAGCGTGCGCCAACTCTCGACCTTAGCGTGCGCTAACAAAGCTCTAGTCCCAGTCCAGTAGCTACTGGACTGTCTCTGGACTGCCAGTTAGCGTGCGCTACAAATTCGGTAGTGTGCGTTAACCACAACACCGTAGCGTGCGCTATGCCACAAGCATTAGCGTGCGCTACACCACAAAAACTCAACAACCCACAAAGTGATCCGAAATGCCTCCAAACACATGTCCCAACAAGACACAACCAAACATGGCACGAAATTCCTACGATGAGGACAATGACAATCCGATAAAACCCAGAAAACCCAACGAATCCGGAATAAAGATCTCGGGTATTACAAAGGGTTGGAAGATCGAAACGAGACTAATTTCTCGAACTTAAGGAAATTACGAAGGAGTCTGAACGTTCAACAATCATGAAACGAGATCAACAAAAAAACGAACAATCAATGATCAACCATAACGATCGAGTCAACAAAAATCGAATAATCATGTTCGGATCACGAAGAACAATAAGGTTCAACCGACAAACTCCGAAGTTCACATCTCGAGTCGAGACAAAACATGATCCGGTGAAAACAACAAGATGTGCACCCACATAAGATCCACAGGAAAGGGAATAGCAATTGAAAAATCACAACGACAAACGAGTTATTCCGAGACAATACCACACTCGTTCGATCAACAAAAGCAAGGGGCAGGACAAGCTCAGAAAATGTCAACGAACATAAACGAGTCAACAAAGTCGAAAATATAGAGGTTCAAAATCCAATCCACTTCGAATAAAAGAACTAATAAAACCAGATGATGTCACTTCCGAACAAGGTTCACAAGAATCGAACCGAACTCGAAAAAGTCACAGCGATAACCAAATCGACCCACAACAAGATCACAGCTCGCTCGAACGATGAAACCGGAATACAGAACAAGTTCAGAAAGTATCAACGAACACGAGCGAGCCGATAGAATTGAGAAAGAGAAAATGCAGAATCCAAAAATAATACGGGTATTATATTCGACCTCTTATAAAAGAAATTTCGTCCCCGCAGCTCACAACAACGGAAACAAGTTAACCACACAAAAAGCAACCGACAGAAAAATCTCCACTGGGCCTCTCAGAGCCGATCCTGATAACTGTGCTGAAGCGCGAACTCCGAAAGTCTCGGTAGCCAATTCGCAAAACTAAATTCGGTGTCCCTCGAGTCTGCACTTGAAATGTGTTACCGACGAGAAGGACAATTTACACGTGCATGCCCCAGCGCATCACGGTTGAAACGTCTCGGCTCGGCATACCGAAAATACAAAATGCTAGATATAATGGGGCATAACGTCGCAAAACAACATAGCAGAGATGCCAACTCAGCACAACAAAGAATCGTAACACATATCATATACAACGATTTCCATCGTAAATTAATACACACACAAACAATACAGCAACGACGGTATCGTTCGGCAAGCTTAACGGCCCGAACAATAACTAGCACATAATTACAAACATCGTGAAACAATCACACATGTACACAAACGTACAAACCCAAGCTTTAACAGCTCACACAGGTGCGATAACACGCAAGTCACCACGAAATGACAACATTAAGGATCGTCATCACACCTCCCATAAAGGGACAACAAAAACAGATGCGTGGCGAACGACTCAACGTTCACACCACCAATTCCATCATACTCGGGAGCTAACATTCTAACAATAATGTGAATATCATACACACATTCCTGGACTACAAACAGGAATGATAGGTTTTAAAAACGAAAACCACCTTTTGGAAATAGTTTGGAAACACCAGTTGATCTTGAGTATCATTTTACAAAAAGTTAAACAAACCTCATTTTCGAGACCTTGAAAATCATCTTGCGCTTGAACAAAAATGAGGACACCTTCTCTTAGTGAAAAAATTTCAGAATATTCGACCCTCGGGTCTAAGTAAAAGTGTTTATAAAACATTGAAAATATCCCAAAACATTTTGGGTCCTCGAGGTAGAAGAATTTTGAAACATATTGTGGCACCTTGGATGTACCACGAGAGAATAATTCATTTTAAAAGTATGTCTCAAATTTATTTTCTAAGATACTCAAGGTTTTTAAAGATAATTCAATGGGCTAGAATGCCCAAAAACTCTAGGTAATTACGCAAAATATTATAGCGCCGTGGGTCCCGCGCCGGAACTCACCAGGCTAAAAACCATTTACAACGTTAAAAAGGCCTATGACGGTAATATTTCAAAAATTCACAAAAGCCATTTACAAAATACTAAGTGTCGTCACAAGAATTTTGCCAAAACGTTCAAGGCCATAACGCCAAAAACTCGGTTAAAGGAATCGGTTTTCGAAATCAAACTCAATTGGCAAAAGGCCGAAAGCCATTTGAAAGAACTCACGCAGCGGAAAAAAATACGATCCAACATGCACAATCCAATTGAATACGTCTCACGGATCTAGTTTAAACATATAACAAAACTTCCTCGGAGTTTCTCACGAACTCAATCGTCGATACCTTATTCGAAACCCAACAAGGTTCTCAATTTTCACACTATACCACCCCTCACAAAGGGTTCAAAGGTAAAACAACAATAGCCCAGTTTTATACATGTATTATATGTCACACGTATTAAATACAACTATATTCACAACACCGTGCAAATAAAATTATGCACCGCAATTAACTCATTTAGATACAATCATGATACACAGGTACTTCGCATAAAAGAGGAGACTTACGTCCACAGGCCGCACGGAGATGACGGTCGCCCACGATACTAATCTCATCCGACAACATATCCGACACGTTGTGACTACGCACAACTCAACTTGTCACCTGACGACTCGAACGACAAGACAACACATTACTCGACAAACCACGACTCGACTCGACCCGACAGCCTAGGTTTCCGCAACCTAATCTCCGATACCATAATTGTAACATCCCCAAAACATATGGGAATATTACACGCCGTAGACCCTTTTCCACAAGGATCTACCAGGCTAAACATCCGTAAACGACCAAATGCTTGCCCGACCAGGGTCAAACAATAAAATGATACAGACCGATGTGGTCACTTACACGTGAATACACAGACCGATGAGGACACATAACCCAATCGATAAAACTGACTTAAATAACATTACCCACACAGGGGTTGAAATACAATACAGCGGAAGACTGAAATCAACTCTGACAACACAACAAAAATCAAAATAACTCTCGACTCATGATTAGTATCGTAGCTCGTCATCCTCTTGTGCCAATCCTGTGACTGCTCCCCTGAATCTGCATGTACCGACGCAAACAGACATCCACCCCCGACATTTCTGGGGTTAGTAAACTCCACTGTTTTACTAGTGCAAGTATCAAATCATACGAAATGTAACAAGCAATTAATAATCGTGATCAAATATAATAATCAAGTATCAAATATTCCCGGGAGGTTTTCACAAGGGAAGATAAGCTATGAAGCATTCGAAAATAAGATTATCATCTCGGGAATTTTTAGAATTTCAAAACCTTAAGACCTCAAGTCCTGATTCACAAAACCTTTCGAAAAACTTAAGGGCCTTAACCCAAAACTCGTTTCATAATCCAACAGTTTACAATACCAGAAACATTTCCATAAATCTCGTGGGGCTCGGCCCAACATTATTTCTTAAAACTTTTCCTTTAAAAACTTTGATTTGAAAAGTATCATGCTCATGACACCGTGATCCACTGTCACGTGTCTCCGTAGGTTCAACAACCCACACGGACTACATCACGCACAATTAAACAAACATAATCAACTCCGACACCGTGATCCACTGTCACGTGTCTCCGTAGGTTCAACAACCCGCACGGACTATTAACCAAACATAACCAATTCTGACACCGTGATCCACTGTCACGTGTCTCCGTAGGCATAACAACCCGCACGGACTACATCACGCACAATTAAACAAACATAATCAACTCCGACACCGTGATCCACTGTCACGTGTCTCCGTAGGTTCAACAACCCGCACGGACTATTAACCAAACATAACCAATTCCGACACCGTGATCCACTGTCACGTGTCTCCGTAGGCATAACAACCCGCACGCACTATATCAATCACAACAATCACACGCACAGTCCTGACACCGTAGTCCACTGCCACGTGTCACCGTAAGCCCCGTTGAGCTCACCCGGTTGGACGCACTATGTCCGAAACTCATGGTCCACTGCCATGCGTTATTGTAGGCCTCGTCAGACCAGCACGATTGGACCTCAGTACCTCACTAAGTTCTGATCCCGTAGTCCACTGCCACGAATCCTCGTAGGACCCGTCGAACCAACACGAGTGAACTTAGCGGTCACACACATATTCACATTCACATTACATACAACAATGAGCGCAATTAATCAATCACCTTGATCACCACAAAATCGTACATTGCACGCACATAACACAACCTCGACACTCGCAACAACTATCATCAATCAACGACATTTAACCAACATAACACACATTCGGTACACAATACATTGCACAACCAAGTGTACAACCATCCCATATGTACGTCGCATTCCTGCACAAATGGCACAACGCCTAACACGTATACTGATATAACACTATTATCACAAAGCCTTCAAATTGCGGAAAACACAACCAACTCAAACGGAACATATTTACGAAGGCAAGCAAAGTCATCATACATATCATACGTAATTACTAGTCGCAAGATACAAGTCGTATAGTAAGATACTTGCCTTAATAACCGCTACCAAACGCTCCGAAGAACACGGTTTGACCGGGAAGCTCGGACCCCGAAGAAGACAATGAACGGAAGGGTTCCGACTCGAGTTCTTCACAAGAATTCGACCCTAACAACATAAATTCAATAAATCATCGATCATATGAGGAAGAATAATCGTAGAACGCCCAAAAACCCCTCTATGACATTATACCGGACACCTTCAAGGCGTCGGTCAAGAACTCGACCAAAATAACGAATCGATACGATCCGACCATGGGTTAACAAGGGAAATGATACAATACATCCAAATAATCATCAATCCATCACAATCTTAAGTTAAATCGGATTAAACGGGCGAAATCGAACAAAATACCCAAAATCCCCAAAATTAGATTTCTAGAAAATCGGCACGATTCGCTCGATCAAGGGATGTTATAGGATGGATGATTGATGATATGAACTCCAAAACTTCATGGATTTGTCGACCAACAACATCTATCCATGATAGGAACAACTCCGGCGGAAGAGAAGTGGAAGAAGGAGAAAAATGGCGAGAAAAACGTCTGCTGGGCCTTAAATAAGTGCACAATGTGCCGCGGCCAGTGGAGTGTGCCGCGGCACGAGGCCAAAAATGGCTCCCGGTGGTCGGCGGTGTGCGCGGCTCGGCGGCGTATGCCGCGGCACCGTCTGATCGGTTTGGCGAAAAATGCCACAGTGTGCCGCGGCCTGCCGGCATGTGCCGCGGCCCTACGGCCACGGCTGCTCGGCCGGAAGGCTGCCGATCACTACCGGCCGTGACTCGGCGAGCGCCGATCACTGCCGGCCATGACTCGGCGATCTGCCTGGCCCATTGCCCGCCATGTCGGCCGGGCCAACTCCGACGGCCCGACGACCCCGAAACCGAACTCGAATACGAATCGATGATACGGTTCTGACGTACTCGCAAAGACGAATCTAAGAGCTAAGAGAACACACAATTCCGACCACCCGAAGGCTCGGAATTCGACAACGGAAGTAATTACCCAAAACTTTGGGAAATTACGAAAATGGCCCAAAACGTCCGAAAATCACGATACGCGATCGAAACACCAAACCAAAGCTTGCAACAAGAATAATAACATTAAATGAACTTATGAGAAACTCGAAACAACAGTTTCGGACGAGATTCGCAAGGATCGAACTCAAGTGCGAAAAAGCGTCTAAAAAGCACGGAACTCAACAAAACGACACCGAAACGAGCTCGGATGACAAAAAGTGCAGAATTAATCATTCTCGAAATGACGAAACGGTCATGAGCGAGTCGTCAAAACGGACTTCGGCCGAAAAAAGAAATTTACCAAAAATCGAAAATTGCGGATATTACATTCTACCCTCCTTAAAAGAAGTTTCGTCCCGAAACTTAAAACAAGTAGGGAGAAGAAATATCCCGCCAGGAAAAACTCAACGAGATACACAAGAAGTGCGTAACTCATGCCCAACGGCGAAACGTTACAAGCAACGCAACGGAATATACGGCGTGAAAACACGCTCCACGACGACCAACACGACGCCACCGGTATAGACATAATAAAATCAACAAGTGACAAGCGTCATCAAACAGATAATACAATCGAGTCGATTATCTGAACAATCATAAAACACAACGAACAAAAATCAATACGATTGACCAACCCAACGGTTCATCAATCAAAACGCGAGCCAAACGCTGAACAAATACGGAATTCCACCGCCCAAGGGTTGGAAGATCGAAACGAGACTAATTTCTCGAACTTAAGGAAATTACGAAGGAGTCTGAACGTTCAACAATCATGAAACGAGATCAACAAAAAACGAACAATCAATGATTAACCATAACGATCGAGTCAACAAAAATCGAATAATCATGTTCGGATCACGAAGAACAATAAGGTTCAACCGACAAACTCCGAAGTTCACATCTCGACTCGAGACAAAACATGATCCGGTGAAAACAACAAGATGTGCACCCACATAAGATCCACAGGAAAGGGAATAGCAATTGAAAAATCACAACGACAAACGAGTTATTCCGAAACAATACCACACTCGTTCGATCAACAAAAGCAAGGGGCAGGACAAGCTCAGAAAATGTCAACGAACATAAACGAGTCAACAAAGTCGAAAATACAGAGGTTCAAAATCCAATCCACTTCGAATAAAAGAACTAATAAAACCAGATGATGTCACTTCCGAACAAGGTTCACAAGAATCGAACCGAACTCGAAAAAGTCACAGCGATAACCAAATCGACCCACAACAAGATCACAGCTCGCTCGAACGATGAAACCGGAATACAGAACAAGTTCAGAAAGTATCAACGAACACGAGCGAGCCAATAGAATTGAGAAAGAGAAAATGCAGAAGCCAAAAATAATACGGGTATTATATTCGACATCTTATAAAAGAAATGTCGTCCCCGCAGCTCACAACAATGGAAACAAGTTAACCATACAAAAAGCAACCGACAGAAAAATCTCCACTGGGCCTCTCAGAGCCGATCCTGATAACTGTGCTGAAGCGCGAACTCCGAAAGTCTCGGTAGCCAATTCGCAAAACTAAATTCGGTGTCCCTCGAGTCTGCACTTGAAATGTGTTACCGACGAGAAGGACAATTTACACGTGCATGCCCCAGCGCATCACGGTTGAAACGTCTCGGCTCGGCATACCGAAAATACAAAATGCTAGATATAATGGGGCATAACGTCGCAAAACAACATAGTAGAGATGCCAACTCAGCACAACAAAGAATCATAACACATGTCATATACAACGATTTCCATCGTAAAGTAATACACACACAAACAATACAGCAACGACGGTATCGTTCGGCAACCTTAACGGCCCGAACAATAACTAGCACATAATTACAAACATCGTGAAACAATCACACATGTACACAAACGTACAAACCCAAGCTTTAACAGCTCACACAGGTGCGATAACACGCAAGTCACCACGAAATGACAACATTAAGGATCGTCATCACACCTCCCATAAAGGGACAACAAAAACAGATGCGTGGCGAACGACTCAACGTTCACACCACCAATTCCATCATACTCGGGAGCTAACATTCTAACAACAATGTGAATATCATACACACATTCCTGGACTACAAACAGGAATGATAGGTTTTAAAAACGAAAACCACCTTTTGGAAATAGTTTGGAAACACCAGTTGATCTTGAGTATCATTTTACAAAAAGTTAAACAAACCTCATTTTCGAGACCTTGAAAATCATCTTGCGCTTGAACAAAAATGAGGACACCTTCTCTTAGTGAAAAACTTTCAGAATATTCGACCCTCGGGTCTAAGTAAAAGTGTTTATAAAACATTGAAAATATCCCAAAACATTTTGGGTCCTCGAGGTAGAAGAATTTTGAAACATATTGTGGCACCTTGGATGTACCACGAGAGAATAATTCATTTTAAAAGTATGTCTCGAAATTTATTTTCTAAGATACTCAAGGTTTTTAAAGATAATTCAATGGGCTAGAATGCCCAAAAACTCTAGGTAATTACGCAAAATATTATAGCGCCGTGGGTCCCGCGCCGGAACTCACCAGGCTAAAAACCATTTACAACGTTAAAAAGGCCGATGACGGTAATATTTCAAAAATTCACAAAAGCCATTTACAAAATACTAAGTGTCGTCACAAGAATTTTGCCAAAACGTTCAAGGCCATAACGCCAAAAACTCGGTTAAAGGAATCGGTTTTCGAAATCAAACTCAATTGGCAAAAGGCCGAAAGCCATTTGAAAGAACTCACGCAATGGAAAAAAATACGATCCAACATGCACAATCCAATTGAATACGTCTCACAGCATCTAGTTTAAACATATAACAAAACCGTTCCTCGGAGTTTCTCACGAACTCAATCGTCGATACCTTATTCGAAACCCAACAAGGTTCTCAATTTTCACACTATACCACCCCTCACAGTGGTTCAAAGGTAAAACAACAATAGGCCCAGTTTTATACATGTATTATATGTCACACATATTAAATACAACTATATTCACAACACCGTGCAAATAAAATTATGCACCGCAATTAACTCATTTAGATACAATCATGATACACAGGTACTTCGTATAAAAGAGGAGACTTACGTCCACAGGCCGCACGGAGATGACGGTCGCCCACGATACTAATCTCATCCGACAACATATCCGACACGTTGTGACTACGCACAACTCAACTTGTCACCTGACGACTCGAACGACAAGACAACACATTACTCGACAAACCACGACTCGACTCGACCTGACAGCCTAGGTTTCCGCAACCTAATCTCCGATACCATAATTGTAACATCCCCAAAACATATGGGAATATTACACGTCGTAGACCCTTTTCCACAAGGATCTACCAGGCTAAACATCCGTAAACGACCAAATGCTTGCCCGACCAGGGTCAAACAATAAAATGATACAGACCGATGTGGTCACTTACACGTGAATACACAGACCGATGAGGACACATAACCCAATCGATAAAACTGACTTAAATAACATTACCCACACAGGGGTTGAAATACAATACAAGGAAGGCGAAATCAACTCGACAACACAACAAAAATCAAAATAACTCTCGACTCATGATTAGTATCGTAGCTCGTCATCCTCTTGTGCCAATCCTGTGTTGCTCCCTGAATGCATGTACACGGGCCAAAGCAGACATCCACCCCCGATTACTCGGGGTTAGTAAACTCCTTGTTTTACTAGTGCAAGTATCAAATCATACGAAATGTAACAAGCAATTAATAATCGTGATCAAATATAATAATCAAGTATCAAATATTCCCGGGAGGTTTCACAAGGGAAGATAAGCTATGAAGCATTCGAAAATAAGATTATCATCTCGGGAATTTTAGAATTTCAAAACCTTAAGACCTCAAGTCTGATTCACAAAACCTTTCGAAAAACTTAAGGGCCTTAACCCAAAACTCGTTTCATAATCCAATGATTTACAATACGAAACATTTCCATAAATCTCGTGGGGCTCGGCCCAACATTATTTCTTAAAACTTTTCCTTTAAAAACTTTGATTTGAAAAGTATCATGCTCATGACACCGTGATCCACCATCACGTGTCTCCGTAGGTTCAACAACCATACGGACTACATCACGCACAATTAAACAAACATAATCAACTCCGACACCGTGATCCACTGTCACGTGTCTCCGTAGGTTCAACAACCCGCACGGACTATTAACCAAACATAACCAATTCCGACACCGTGATCCACTGTCACGTGTCTCCGTAGGCATAACAACCCGCACGGACTACATCACGCACAATTAAACAAACATAATCAACTCCGACACCGTGATCCACTGTCACGTGTCTCCGTAGGTTCAACAACCCGCACGGACTATTAACCAAACATAACAAATTCCGACACCGTGATCCACTGTCACGTGTCTCCGTAGGCATAACAACCCGCACGGACTATATCAATCACAACAATCACACGCACAGTCCTGACACCGTAGTCCACTGCCACGTGTCACCGTAAGCCCCGTCGAGCTCACCCGGTTGGGCCTGCGTGTCCGAAACTCATGGTCCAGCCATGCGTTATCGTAGGCCTCGTCGGACCCGGCCGCGATTGGACCTCAGTACCTCACTAGGTTCTGATCCCGTAGTCCACTGCCACGAATCCTCGTAGGACCCGTCGAACCAACACGAGTGAACTTAGCGGTCACACACATATTCACATTCACATTACATACAACAATGAGCGCAATTAATCAATCACCTTGATCACCACAAAATCGTACATTGCACGCACATAACACAACCTCGACACTCGCAACAACTATCATCAATCAACGACATTTAACCAACATAACACACATTCGGTACACAATACATTGCACAACCAAGTGTACAACCATCCCATATGTACGTCGCATTCCTGCACAAATGGCACAACGCCTAACACGTATACTGATATAACACTATTATCACAAAGCCTTCAAATTGCGGAAAACACAACCAACTCAAACGGAACATATTTACGAAGGCAAGCAAAGTCATCATACATCTCATACGTAATTACTAGTCGCAAGATACAAGTCGTATAGTAAGATACTTGCCTTAATAACCGCTACCAAACGCTCCGAAGAACACGGTTTGACCGGGAAGCTCGGACCCCGAAGAAGACAATGAACGGAAGGGTTCCGACTCGAGTTCTTCACAAGAATTCGACCCTAACAACATAAATTCAATAAATCATCGATCATACGAGGAAGTATAATCGTAGAACGCCCAAAAACCCCTCTATGACATTATACTGGACACCTTCAAGGCGTCGGTCAAGAACTCGACCAAAATAACGAATCGATACGATCCGACCATGGGTTAACAAGGGAAATGATACAATACATCCAAATAATCATCAATCCATCACAATCTTAAGTTAAATCGGATTAAACGGGCGAAATCGAACAAAATACCCAAAATCCCCAAAATTAGATTTCTAGAAAATCGGCACGATTCGCTCGATCAAGGGATGTTATAGGATGGATGATTGATTATATGAACTCCAAAACTTCATGGATTTGTCGACCAACAACATCTCTCCATGATAGGAACAACTCCAGCCGCGGAAGAGAAGTGGAAGAAGGAGAAAAATGGTGAGAAAAACGTCTGCTGGGCCTTAAATAAGTGCCGGTGTGCCGCGCGGCCCGTGGCAAAAATGGCTCCCGGTGGTCGGCGGTGTGCAGCGGCTCGGCCGGCGTGTGCCGCGGCACCGTCTGATCAGTTTGGCCGAAAAATGCCACGAGTGTGCGCAGCCTGCATGTGCAGCAGCCTGCCGGCATGTGCCGCGGCCCTACGTGTCACGGGGCGCTTAGAGTTTGAATATAATGTACGCGCACCGTGCGGCTAGTAGTCAATTTACCCGACTACGTCCGCCTAACTCGTTCGAGCTTTGGTGCTAATGCGACGCAATCACGCCGAGGCGTTTTAGTGGCACAGCAAAATTGAAGACGAGAATCGATTTGTATTAATACAATGCACGATTACAATAGGCAACAATGATTACAAGCATACACGGATAGGAGGGTCTCAGCAAACTAGCCAATTCGTACTACAACTCTTCAGTACACTCTTCCCCCCTATAATAGGCTTAGAAAAATAAAGGCTAATGACAACAGTGGATATTGAAAAGCTGAGCAACCACTAACTAGCTATTACAACACTAACTAGCTATTACAACACTAACAATCTATTACAAGGAAAAATAAGTAAAGCCCTACACTATAGATGATAACTTGAAGTGCGATTGAGGCTCTGCGTCCCACAAAGCTGCAAGTGGGCCCCACGAATGGCCGTTGATCAGGTAATACCGCCTGGGGTCGCGGGCATCCCGTGACAGCTCTCCCCCCTCTGAGTTGGTGACGTCCCCGGCGCCATAGATGTGAGATAAGCATCCAGTAGGGGTTGAAAAGCTTTAAGTGCTATTGCCCTCTCCCAAGTGTTCTCCTCCATACTGCAGCCCTTCCATTTCACCAGATATTCTTTGTATAGCTTCTTTCTCGGCCCTGCATCGCGGTGGTCGATAATAGCTTCGGCCACCCTCTTCCCCAAGTTGCGTAGTTTCAGTTGTGGGCGGTTGGGCAGGTTGCGTGTGGTGTCCTCGTTATGCTGATATGGCTTGAGTTGGCTGACATGAAAGACATTATGAATGCGCCACCATTGGGGTAACTCAATCTTGTAGGCTACATTTCCGACTCTTTTGAGAATGCTTAGGGGCCCAATATATTTTTGCATTAGCCGTGAATCTCTCCCCCGTGTTGCCCTGGAGGAACTCTGGTTCGGGATCTTCACCATCACCTGGTCACCCACACAGTATTCAACAAAGCGGCGTTTAAGATCAGCATATTTTTTCATCCGCTTTTGAGCCTTCTCCAGGTAGCCACGGGCCAAATCAAGATTTTGTTCCCATTCAAGGGAAAATGTTTGTGCCGAAGTAGGCCTGGCTTTTTGTGGAACAGTATCAATATTGTGCGGGAGGAGTGGCTGCTGCCCATTACAAATTTCAAAAGCACTCTTATTGGTGGTAGAGCATTTTTGAGCATTGAAACACAGTTGAGCAACATCCAAAAGCTTCACCCAGTCCTTCTGATTAGTTCTCACAAAATGTCGAAGATATTCCTCCAACATTGAGTTAAATCTTTCAGTTTGGCCATCAGATTGTGGGTGGAAGCTAGAGCTCATATTCAACTTGGAGCCGAGTAGTTTGAAGAGCTCGGTCCAAAAGCTACTAGTAAACCGGTGTCTCGGTCACTAACAATGTCCCTCAGCCCCCAATACTTAACAATATGCTTGAAAAAGAGAAATTTGTCTCTTCATGGCTGTCTTGGGTCTTGCTATGAATGTAGCGTATTTGGAGAACCGATCTACCACAACAATAATGGCATCAAGATCCCCAACTTTTGGTAGACTGGTGATAAAATCCATTGAAACACTTTCCCAAGCCCCGACAGAATGAGTAGTGGTTCCGGCAAGCCGCCTTCTTTTGTCGATCGGAGTTTATCTTGTTGGCACACCAAGCGGTGCGGACAAACATCTCAATGTCGTCCGCATTTGGGGCCAATAGTAAGCTCGTTGAACTAAGGCCACGGTGCGCTCCTCTCCTGGGTGGCCCGCCCAGAGTGTCGTGACATTCCGCAATAATAGTTTTCCTCATATCGCCGCCTATAGGTACATAGAGACGTCTTCCCTTGGTCCATAAGAGACCATCCTCTAGCCAAAATCTTCGTGTTGTACCCTGACGGACAAGATTTACCAAACATTGAGCCGCTGCGTCGGCTCCCATCGGTCGTATTCGATCTTTTACTGGAGTGGTCACGACTCGAGGAAAGCGCCCGACTTAGAAACGGCCGGGTCGGATCTGCGGCTCGGGGCATCCGCCACACGATTACTAGAACCGGCACGATACTCAATCACAAAGTTGAACTCGGACAATAATTCCGCCATCTCGCTTGTTTCCCGATAAGCTTTGTTTGGGATAGAAAGTGACTAACCGTGTTGTCGGTTTTTACAATAAGCAGCAACCCAATAAGTAATGTCTCCAAAGTCGAAGGCAATGGACCACTGCTAAAAGCTCTTTCTCGTGCACCGTGTAACGCCTCTCGACATCCTTAAGTTTCTTACTCTCGAAGGCCACAGGATGGCCATCTTGCACCAAAACTCCTCCTAGTGCAATATCTGAAGCATCTGTTTCAACCACAAAAGGTTTGGATAGATCCGGTAGTGCGAGGACCGGGTCTGTTAGGATGGCCTTCTTTAAGTTGTCGAAGGCATTTTGGCATTCCGGCGACCAATTCCAAACTTCCGCCTTTCTCGTCAAATCGGTTAGGGGTCTTGCTATTCCGGCATACCCCATCACAAATCTTCTATAGTAATTTGCCAACCCGAGAAATGACCGCATTTCATGTACATCGGTTGGTGGTTTCCATTCTTGGATTGCTCGTATTTTCCTCGGGTCCATGCGAATATTGCCACACTCAACGATATGCCCCAAGAAACTGATCCGCTGCGGGGCAAATGAGCACTTCGACAGCTTAACATATAATTCGTGCTCGCGAAGCCTAGTAAGAACCATTCTCAAATGTTCCACATGTTCTTCCAAGGTTCGGCTGTATATAACAATATCATCAAGGTATACCACGACAAACTCGTCCAAGAACCCTTGGAGAACTTGATTCATCAAGGTGCTAAAAGTTGCCGGGGCGTTTGTTAGGCCAAAGGGCATGACCAAGAATACGAAGGCCCCGTAACGTGTGACAATCGTTTTTACCTCATCTCCCTCCTTGATGCGAACTTGCCAATAACCTGATCTCAGATCGATCTTTGTATAGTACTCCGCTCCACTGAGACGGTCGAAGCAATCTGCTACGAGCGGAATAGGATACACATTCTTCACCGTAATTTTATTTAGAGCACGATAATCACAACACAATCGCAGAGTTCCGTCCGACTTTTTCTGAAAGAGAACAGGAGCTCCATATGGTGATTTCGCCGGTTGGATCATACCACATTCCAACATCTCTTTTAACTGCTTTCTGAGCTCCACAAGCTCAGGTTGCGACATACGATAAGGGGCTCGGGCAGGAGGTCTTGTGCCCGGCACCAACTCGATCTCATGATCGACCGCCCTCTTGGGTGGAAGCTTCCGAGGCAATTCGTCGGGCATAACATCCTCAAACTCGTTTAGGAGGTGCTTCACCGCATCAGGGATAGGGCCTGACAACTCCTCTACTTCGTCGAATTGCAAGGCGCACAGGAAGGACGGTTCCCCATGCCTGCATCCCTTCTTGAATTGTAATGCGGATAGGTTACTTTGCCCTTGGGTTGCGCTAATTGTTGGGATAATATGTGGTTTATCCCCCAAAACCAAGAGTGCATCGGCACTCGGCATGACTAGGGTTTGAGTGTCACGCATATACTCGAGCCCGAGTATTAACTTGTAGTCATCCATCTCCACAAGATAGGTCGGCCCTACCTTGAAGGCTCCTACCTTAATCCGAGCGACCTTGGCAATCCCGCTATTGGTTTCGCCATGAGTTTACGGCTTTAACTCGACTGCTCCTTTCTCTAACAACACCCAAGTCTCTCCACTTCGGTGCTCGCAGATAATTATGGGTGGCACCCAGTCTATCATAGCACGAATATTTTTCCCATTGATTTTAACATCAACAAACATTAATCCCTTCTTTTTCTTATCGGGACCACCGTGAGAGCGGTATGGGTTTTCTAGCTTTTGTCGGCACTCTTGCCTTAGTCAGCCTTTGATGGGTTAACGAGTTGCACCATTGATTTATGGCCCCAAGGTTTTCCTCATCTTCCGATCTTCCTTCCTCATCCGGAACTTGCAACTCTTCTTTCGGTTGCGAACTCGATTCTGCGCCGGTTATGGCGCTCAAAAGTTGCCTCTTCGGACAATTAGTGAGAAAATGAGGTCCATCACATAGGAAACATCTAACGATCCGTTGGGAAGGGGCTGCTGGCCTTACGTAGGTTTGCTACGATTCGTGCTCCCATATGAACTTCCTTGAGTATAGGTCTGCGATCCCCTACACTCAGACTCAAGTTAGGTTTGAACGGTCTTGGCATTACACTTCGGGACGGTGTCATGTTTGTTGTTACGGACGATCCTTTCGAGGTTCCGCCGTGTAATCCATTAATCTTTCGCCGCTCCCATGGCGGTATCGAGGTCTGTGACTCGTTGGCGCATAAGCTCCGTGCGAGCAAATGGTTTCAACCCTTAAATGATCGTAAACAAAAGGTCATTCTCAGACATATCGCTAATTTGGAGCATTTGTGTCTATAATGACTTCACGTTATCTCGAATAAGACAGGTGTGCTTCAAATCTCGCAAGGCCCTTCTTGCTTTGTACTCGACATTCTCTGGGAAGAATTGTTGCACGATGGCTTCTCAGATTGTTCCCAAGTGTCAATTCTTACTCGTTGAGCCCGAATGTCCATATTTGGTGCGCCACCACAATTTAGCATCATCGATCAAATACATTGTGGCGGTTGACACCTTTCTTGCTTAAATCGAAAACATTAGCGGCATGGAAGTATTGTTCCATGTCGAATAAGAAGTTCTCAACTTCCTTGGCATCTCGGGTTCCACTATAGGAACTTGGTTCGGGATCGAATTCTCGTAATAGGTTCTTGAGCAACATGGGGTGTGTTGTTCATCGCTCTTTGAAGCAATCAATCTGATACTCATTGCTTCCATCTCGCGTCTCATTTCGGCCGTATTGTTGGCTCCCATTGCCTCTGCAAGGGTTCGGGAACTTCTGCATTCGCCCAACTGGGCTCGGAGGTCTTCATTCTCCGCCTCGAGGGTCTCGACCTTCTCCTCCAAGGTCTCGACAACATATCTCAATCTAGAGCACTCTTGCTCTAGATTATCGAATTGGGCTTTAGAGGCCTCGGCCTCTTTCCTCTTTCCGTCATCCTTTTTCTTGCCCTGCTTTCTAGGGACTTCCGTCTCATTACCCGATTCCATTCTTTCGACCTTGACCGGGCTCCGATACCACCTGTCACGGGGCGCTTAGAGTTTGAATATAATGTACGCGCACCGTGCGGCTAGTAGTCAATTTACCTGACTACGTCCGCCTAACTCGTTCGAGCTTTGGTGCTAATGCGACGCAATCACGCCGAGGCGTTTTAGTGGCACAGCAAAATTGAAGACGAGAATCGATTTGTATTAATACAATGCACGATTACAATAGGCAACAATGATTACAAGCATACACGGATAGGAGGGTCTCAGCAAACTAGCCAATTCGTACTACAACTCTTCAGTACACTCTTCCCCCCTATAATAGGCTTAGAAAAATAAAGGCTAATGACAACAGTGGATATTGAAAAGCTGAGCAACCACTAACTAGCTATTACAACACTAACTAGCTATTACAACACTAACAATCTATTACAAGGAAAAATAAGTAAAGCCCTACACTATAGATGATAACTTGAAGTGCGATTGAGGCTCTGCGTCCCACAAAGCTGCAAGTGGGCCCCACGAATGGCCGTTGATCAGGTAATACCGCCTGGGGTCGCGGGCATCCCGTGACACTACGGCACGGCCTGCTCGGCCGAAAGCTGCCGATCACTACCGGCCGTGACTCGGCCAGAAGCTGCCGATCACTGCCGGCCGTGACTCGGCCAGTACCGGCCTGGGCCCAGATTGCCCGGCCATGTCGGCCGGGGCCAACTCCGACGGCCCGAACGACCCCGAAACCCGAACCTGAATACAAATCGATGATACGGTTACGACGTACTCGCAAAGACGAATCTAAGAGCTAAGAGAACACACAATTCCGACCACCCGAAGGCTCGGAATTCGACAACGGAAGTAATTACCCAAAACTTTGGGAAATTACGAAAATGGCCCAAAACGTCCGAAAATCACGATACGCGATCGAAACACCAAACCAAAGCTTGCAACAAGAATAATAACATTAAATGAACTTACGAGAAACTCGAAACAACAGTTTCGGATGAGATTCGCAAGGATCGAACTCAAGTGCGGAAAAGCGTCTAAAAAGCACGGAACTCAACAAAACGACACCGAAACGAGCTCGGATGACAAAAAGTGCAGAATTAATCATTCTCGAAATGACGAAACGGTCATGAGCGAGTCGTCAAAACGGACTTCGGCCGAAAAAAGAAATTTACCAAAAATCGAAAATTGCGGATATTACACAGCTCGGTCAGATGCATCGCACATAATTTCAAAAGGTAAAGACCAATCAGGGGCAATTACGATTGGTGCCGTGGTTAGTTTCTCTTTCAAGGTTTTAAAAGCATCGAGACAAGCGTCATCGAAAATGAAGGAAACATACATGGTAGCAAAGTGCGAGAGAGGTTTACTTATTTTTGAAAAATCTTTGATAAACCTTCTATAAAAACCGGCATGTCCTAAAAGCTCGATTGCCTTTACATTGTTTGGTGGCGGTAATTTTTGAATGACATCAATTTTTGCTTTGTCGACTTCAATTCCATGATTTGACACCACATGGCCTAGCACAATTCCACTTTCTGTCATAAAATGACTTTTTTCCCAACTGAGAGTTAAATGACTTTCAATACAACGTTCAAGTACTTTGGTCAATTTATTTAAGCGATCATCAAAAGATGATCCAAATACTGAAAAGTCATCCATGAATACCTCAATAGAATCGCCGATCATATCTGAGAAAATTGACAACATGCACCTTTGAAAAGTTCCTGGTGCATTGCATAATCCAAAGGGCATTCTTCGACAAGCAAAAGTTCCAAAAGGGCATGTGAATGTGGTATTCGATTGGTCCTCGGGTGCATCACCACTTGATATTACCGTGAAAGGCCATCAAGAAAACAGTAGAATTTGTGTCCTGCAAGTTTATCAAGCATTTGGTCAATAAAAGGTAGAGGAAAATAATCATTTTTGGTGGCGGCATTTAATTTTCGATAATCAATGCACATCCGCCACCCGGTTGTTACCCTCGTTGGTACTAGCTCTCCCTTATCATTTTCAATCACTGTTATGCCACTTTTCTTTGATACCACATGTATCGGGCTTACCCATTCACTATCCGCAATCGGATAAATAATTCCCTCAGCTAGCAATTTTAAAATTTTCTTTTTTACTACATCTAGCATATTGGGATTTAATCTTCGTTGTGCTTCTCTTCTTGGTTTTTCTCCCTCTTCTAAGATTATTTTGTGCATACATGTTGAAGGGCTAATTCCCTTAATATCACTCAAACCCCATCCTATTGCTTCTTTGCATTTTTTTCAAAACTTCTATTAAAAGAAATTCTTCATCTTTGCTCAATTTTGCATTAATAATTACAGGTTTTTTATTTCCCTCTTCAAGAAAAACATATTTTAAATGTTTAGGCAATTCTTTAAGCTCCGGTATTTCTTTTTCTTTGATATCCATTAACGACTCCAGACTATCTATCTTAATCCCCTGTAAGAGATTTTCGCACACTTCTCCTTCAACTTCCGGGTTAAGCTCTGAACATTCCATTACTTGTTCCTGTATAATGAGGGTTTCTACACCAACAAAAGCGCACTCCTCATATAAATCATAACTAGGAACAGGGGGCGAATTAAACACAGAAAATGTCACGGTTTCATTTAACACACTCATGGTTAATTTTCCTCTTTTAACATCAATTATTGTTTCAGCGGTAGCCATGAAAGGTCTTCCCAATAAAATAGAATGATCTTTTCCATTTTCTAGACATTGTCCCATTTCTAAGACAACAAAATCTGCTGGAATAATAAGCCCCTCTACGTCTACCAAAATATCTTCGATAATTCCAACACGATAACAAAGCGATCTATCGGCCAATTGTAAACATATTTTAGTTGGGCTAAGTTCACCAAGATCAAGTTGCTCAAAAATATGTAATGGCATCAAATTTATACCTTCTCCAAGATCAAGCATACCAGTGGTCTTCTTACCGTTTCCCATAGCGATATTTATGATGAAGCTACCTGGATCACTTTGCTTGGGAGGTAATCGTTGTTGGAGCAATGCAGATATAACCTCCGAGACAAAGATTTTTTCTCTATATCCAAACTTCTTTTTATCCATGAGTAATTCTTTGAAAATGTTTCCGTATGCTGGGACACTTTTTATTACTTCCAATAAAGGAAGGTTTACATTTACTTTGGACAGCATATCAAAAAATTTTAGAAATTGCTTCTCAAGTTTTTCATTTTTTTGTCGACTTGGAAAAGGTATTGGGGGTTTGTATGGATTTGTAGATTTGTGGAGTGTTGGGATGGGGACTTCTTCTTTAGAATTTTCATTTGACTCCTTATCTTCGTCCTTGTTTCTATGATAATTGAAATATCATCATTAGAAGGGGAATCAACTTGATTGTTATAAATCTTACCAGTTCTCAGCGTGGTGATAGCTTTAGCTTGTTCGGGTTGACTTGGTAACCTCCCTTTCTGGTTATTTTGCAGTTGATTTGCTAGTTGCCCGACTTGAGTTTCGACTCGTTTCACTGATGCTTCCATTGCTTCAAATCTTCGATCCGAGTTTTGGATGAATGATTGAAGTGTTTCTTCTAATGAGGGTTTTCTGGGTTGGTTTGAGGGCGACCCTTGGAATTGGTTTGAGGGCGACCCTTGGAATTGGTATGGTCTTTGATATGGTTGCAAATTTTGATGTTGAGGAGGTGATGGTTGTTGGTGATGATTCCCACCCCAAGAGAAATTAGGGTGATTTCGCCAACCGGGATTATAGGTTTCAGAAAAAGGGTCATTTCTGGGGCGTTGGTAAAAATTATTTAAAGCATTTACTTCTTCAGGGTTCCTCGGGGGATTAATGTTGGGTGCATGACTATATTCACCACCAGCGAAAAATATTTCTTGAGATGGCATGACTGTGGGTGGTTGAGAAATTCCTTGAGTTGTAAGTCGTTGGACTTGTTTGGTTAGCTCGGCAATTTGCGCAGTGAGATCGCTGGTGGAATTTACTTCATTAGCTCCGACTCTCCTGCCTCGTGCACTCTTTTGCTGGGAGGATATAGCAAGTTTTTCAAACAAATCAAAAGCGGCTTGCGCCGTTAGTGTTCCTATATCTCCCCCAGCTGCATTGTCAACAGTAAATTGGCAATTATGAGTTAGCCAATCATAAAAAGTTTGACTCAAACAATGTAAAGGATAACGATGATGGGGGCATGCTAGCAAAAGAGTTTTGAAATGATCCCATGCTTCAAAAAATTGTTCGCCCTCCGATTGCGTAAAAGCCGCAATTTTGGTCCTTAGATCCGCCGTTTTATGATGTGGATAAAATTTAGACATGAATTTGTTGTACACATCATCCCAAGTAGTCAATGAATTTGGTGGCAACGTCATAATCCATGTTTTTGCTCGATCCTTTAAAGTGTAAGGAAAACACCTCATTTTTAATTGATCCTCGGTCAATTGTTGTAATGGAAAGGTATTGACAACCGAGTAAAAATCACGAATAAAACTTAAAGGATCCTCGTTTGGCATCCCATAAAAATATGGGAGTTGGTTGAAATGAATGGATTTCAATTCATAATTTCATGCTGTCTGGCCAAGTTGTATGCATGACGTTGTTGTACCGATCACCGGTCTAGCAAAATCTTTCAAAGTTTGTTGGTCTGCCATATGTTTTTCGTTTGACTTTTCTTCTTGATCGGAAGATTCAGTGTTTTCTTCTGTCAAAAATTCTCCTTCACTGCTAATATCTTCCAGGCTATCTCCAACTTGATAATCGGGATGAATGTTTTCGTTGTATGGTACCAAAGTTCTTGCAAGAGACCTACGGCCCTGCATAGACTAGAAAACAGTTAAGCGCACCTTATGTGAAAAAAAAATTAAGAACAAGAGGAATAAAGGATGCAAAAAATAACGAAAGATTAAATCACAAGATATAAATAAAAGTATACAAAAATTATATTTGGCCTAAAACAATCCCCGGCAACGGCGCCAAAATTTGATCGGTCAAAAACTTATCCTAAAAATAGGAGTCTTTGAGTCGCTCGCAAATATATACGAGGTAGAAGTAGTTGTGGTAAGTTCTACCAAGGTCTTTTCTCTCGACGATTGTCCAACAGGGCTTCGTATAATATTTTGTATAGATTGCAAGAAGTAAATACTAAAATATTCTAAATTATATTTTTAGGTTTTTAAATATTAACTAAATTAAATGCACTATTTAAACTATTTTTAATAAGAATATTTTAACAAGACTATTTAAATTAGACTATTTATATTAGACTATTTTTAATAGACTATTTTTACTAGACTATTTATATTAAGACTATTTTTACTAGACTATTTTTAACTAGTGAAAATGAATAGAATTAAAATGAGTTGGGAATTTATAAAATCTAGGGGATTACGGATTCATTAAATTAGGTTTTTAATTAAGTATAGGAATTGATTTACACGGATATAAAAAAATGAATGTTTATCGAGTAATCAACTTTTCACCTCATAACTTTCGTATTCAAAGGTGTCTTAACCACTTTCGCGATCTTAAGATGTTGATAACAAGATTAACACTTGATAGATTGAAAAGATATGTTTCCAATTCACTTAACAATCAATCAAGGAGGTTTCATTAGTAGAAATAGGATATGATCAATCTCTATTTAAACCAATTGGTCCTTTTTAATCAAAATAGTGTAAATCAATCAAATACTCAATATATAACCTAATAGAAATCCCCCTTCCCCTAGGAAGAAAGATTAGCTACTCATTGGTTTATACAAACTAAAATTATAATAGAAATAATTGATATACATAATATATATATATATATATACTTTTAATTACTAGAACTTAATGAGAATAGATAAAACTTATTTGAATATGATGAATCAAAGTGCAAGAAACAAAATTCAAAATATAACTTCAAACTTGTTTAAAGGTTGCAAGCTTACAAAAATTGAAAGTAAAATACTAAGTGCTTATTGATCAAGCACTTTTCAATTACAAACTAAATGAAAGAAAAACTTCAAACCAAAAATGAAATACAAACTAAAATTGAGAGTTCTAAGGAAAATATCTTGCTAAAATAAAGGAGTGTTTCTTTGCAAGAAGAGGAGGATGAGTTTGCAATGGATGAAGATCTCCTTTTATAGGTTTTTTCAAGAATACAATTGATTATTTAATTTGTGGCATCTTTGACAAGTCTTTGGTGTTTGATTCACACTTGATCTTCCTTGCATGTCTTGATTTTCAGATCATTGACTTCATACATAGTTGTTGAGCTCACAAGATGCTAAATGTGGAAAATTCCACAAATATCAGCCTGAAAACGGCGCTGAAAAACGGCCCAGTTTGCCCCGTGTTGTGCGCCGTTTTGTGGTGACTCGGTCTCTTCCGGAATATGCGCGAGGAAACGGCGCAAAATGCCGGCCGTGTGTAAAACGGCCCAAGACACGGCCCTTGTTGCGCCGTATGCGAAACGGCCTACATAACACGGTCCAGTTTGCGCCGTGTTGTATGGTCGTTTTGCCTTGAAAAATTCCCATCGTTTGGATTTGATCTTGTTTTCCGTCCTTTTTGATGTTTCATGTTAGTAATCTGTAAAATAACCATTTTTAGCTCATGTTTGGACATATCTGTAAAATATGTATTTTTATTCACAAATCAGTACGATTATGCCCGTAAAAGGAATATTTTGTATATGAATTTTTAGATCAATTATGCACTAATCACATAGACACATGGAAGACGTTGTGTACACCAAATAACGAAGGAGGTAAGGCTACTCTATACGCTCTATCGCCAACTCTCTCAAGGATTTCAAATGGGCCAACATATCTTGGGCTAAGTTTTCCTTTCTTTCCAAATCTCATTATGCTTTTCATTGGGGATACCCTCAAGAAGACATAGTCTCCAACTGCGAATTCCAAATCTCTTCTTCGGTTATCTGCATAACTCTTCTGTCTACTTTGTGCAATTTTCATTCATTATTTTATCTTTTCTACCACCATAGCAGTCTGTTGTATCATTTCTGGGCCCAGTAGGCTTCTTTCTCCAACTTCATCCCAGTGTACGGGAGATCTACATTTTCTCCCATACAGTGCTTCATAAGGTGCCATCCCAATTGTAGATTGGTAACTGTTGTTGTAGGTGAACTCTACTAATGGAAGCTTTGTATCCCAATTGCCCTTGAAATCTAGTATGCATGCTCTCAACATATCTTAGAGTATTTGAATAACTCTTTCTGACTGCCCATCACTTTGTGGATGAAATGCGGTGCTGAAAGAAAGCTTCGTACCCATTGCATTATGTAAACTTCTCCAAAATGCAGATGTGAATTTAGGACCCCTGTCAGATACTATAGATACCGGCACCCCATGTAGCCGGACTATCTCTTTAATATATTCCTGAGCATATCGATCCATATTATATGTGGATTTTACTGGAAGGAAATGAGCAGACTTGGTCAATCTGTCAACAATCACCCATATGGAATTATACCCACTTTGAGTCCTTGGTAGCCCAAGCACAAAATCTATTGTAATGTGTTCCCAATTCCATTCCGGAATTAGTAAAGGCTTCAATAATCCCGCTGGTCTCTGATGTTCAGTTTTGATCTGCTGACAAGTTAGACATTCTGCCACAAATTTTGCAATATCTTTCTTCATGTTAGGCCACCAATAATGTTGTTGCAAGTCTTTATACATTTTTGTGCTACCTGGATGTATTGAATAAGGACTGGAATGAGCTTCCTTCAGAATGTCCCCTATGATGGTTACGTCGGCTGGCACACATAGTCTCCCTTTATATCGTAATATTTTATCACTAGAGACTGAGAAGTTTGGTAATTTGCCTTCATCAACTTTTTCCCTTAATTTGCCAATGTACTGATCCGCCTTCTGGGTTTCTTTGATTATATCTTGAAGTGCAGGTTTCAATATGAGTGCTGATAACGAACAAATCTTCCTTTTGGGCACAATTTCCAGTTCTAATTTTTGCAAGTCTAATAATAATGGCTTCTGTGTGATTAGAAAGGAAGACATAGACTTTCTACTTAATGCGTCTGCAACTACATTTGCCTTACCAGGATGATAATTGATCTCACAATCATAGTCTTTCACCAATTCTAACCATCTTCGCTATCGCATATTCAGCTCCTTCTGTGTGAAAAAGTACTTCAAAGTCTTATGGTTTGTATAGATTTTGCACTTTTCACCATATAGGTAATGCCTCCAAATTTTTAGTGCAAAGACAACAACAGCCAGTTCTAGATCATGTGTTGGATAATTCTTCTCATACTCTTTTAATTACCTGGAGGCATAGGCTATTACCTTTCCATGTTGCATTAATACAACACCCAAACCATTCTTAGAAGCATCAGTGTAAACTACAAAGCCACCTGTTCCCATAGGAGTGGCAAGGACAGGAGCCGTAGTTAATCTACGCTTCAATTCCTGGAAACTCCCTTCACAAGCATCAGTCCAAACAAACTTTGTATTCTTCCTTGTTAACAATGTTAATGGGGTTGCAATCTTCGAGAATCCTTGTACAAATCATCGGTAGTAGCCGGCTAGTCCTAAGAAACTTCGAACCTCTGATACATTTGTTGGTGTTGGCAAGTTGCTCACCGCCTCTACCTTGTTGGGATCAACTGAAATGCCATCCTTGGATACCACATGCCCTAAAAATACCACTTGTTCTATCTAGAATTCACATTTCTTGAATTTAGCATACAACCATTTTTCTTTGAGAATTTGAAGCATAATTCTGAGGTGTTCTTTATGCTCATCTCTATCATGTGAATAGATAAGGATATCATCAATAAACACCACCACAAATTTATCAAGGAACTCTTTGAATACCCGGTTCATCAGATTCATAAATGCTGCTGGAGCATTTGTCAAACCAAAAGGCATCACTAAAAATTCATAGTGACCATATCGTGTTCTAAATGCTGTCTTTTGGATATCTTCTTCTTTGACCTTCAATTGATGATATCCGGAGCGTAAATCAATCTTTGAGAATACTGATGCTCCTTGCAACTGATCAAATAAATCATCTACCCTTGGAAGAGGATATTTGTTCTTGATGGTCACCTTATTCAGTTCCCTATAGTCAATGCATAATCGCAATGAGCCATCTTTCCTTTTCACAAATAAGACAGGCGCTCCCCAAGGTGCACAACTAGGACGAATGAATCCCTTATCAAGTAATTCTTGTAGCTGAGTTTTCAATTCTTTCAATTCTGCTGGTGCCATTCTGTATGGGGTTTTAGAAATAGGGGTAGTTCTTGGCATTATGTCGATTGCAAACTTAATTTCCCGATCTGGGGGCAACCCTAGTAGATCATCTGGGAACACCTCAGGAAATTCTCTAACCACATCTACATCTTCAGGCTTCAATTTCATTTCAAGGGAGGTGTCCAAAACATTAGCCAAATAGCCAATACACCCCTTATTTAACATCTTCCTAGCTTTCAGTGAGTTATAACTGGCAAAGAGCATGAATATGAATTACCTTTAAAAATAAACCCTCCTCCATTTACTGGTTGAAAGGCCACAATCTTCTTATTACAATCAACATTTGCACAATATTTAGCTAGCCAGTCCATACCAAGGATAACATCAAAATTAGATATTGGTAGGACAACAAGGTCGGCGTAGAGTATCCTCCCGCCAATTCGAACTGTACAGGCCCTCAACATTTGGTCAGAATCCATATTTTCTCCAAACGGAGCAGCCACATTATAACCAACTTTCAAGAGTTCTGGTTTAATGCCCGATTTTCTCATAAATGCATATGATGCAAATGAATGTGTAGATCCTGGGTCTATCAATGTAAGTGCAGGAATTCCTGAGATCAGAATGGTACCTGAGACTACGGAAGCATCTGCATCAGCTTCTTCTCGAGTCATTGCAAAGACCCTTCCCTGAACTTTATTCTCTGTGTTTGGGCAATCTCTCGCCATATGTCCGGACTTCTTGCATCTGAAACAATTATTGGACCCAACAAAACATTCTCCAAAGTGATTTTTCCCACATTTAGTACACTTGGGCTTCTCAGTTGTATTTGGAGCATCTCTCGCTGTAGGATGCTTCTGATTGGCTTTGCCTGGTTTTTGCTCCGATTTCTTCCAATGTGCTGATTTTTTTAAAGCAAACGCTTGCCTCTTATGTTGATAAGATCTTTGTATCTCCTTTTCATCAGCTTCTGCGAGCAGCGCTTTGTCAACTATTTCTCTGAACTCAGTTGATGTAGACATCCTCACATCTCTTCTAATTTCAGGTCGGAGGCCTCTTAGGAAATGATCCACCTTCTCAGCATTATCCCTAGCAATATAGGGAACATACCTACAGCCTTCTTCAAATTTCCGAATATATTCACAAACAGACATATCCCCTTGTTTCAGCTCCAAAAACTCTTTGACCTTGAGAGACCGTGCATCCCTAGTGAAGCATTTATCATAGAATATTACTTTAAATCTCTCCCACGTCAACCCTTCCAAGTTGACTGCAAGTTTGGCTCCTTGCCACCAAGTTCTGGCATCCTTTTTGAGTTGAAAGATCGCACAAAGTATCTTCTCAGCATCGTCGATGTGCATGTAGTCAAAGATAACATCAAGTGATTTGACCCATTCTTCCGCAACCATAGGATCAGCCCCACCATGAAAATCAGGAGGTTCCATTTTCCTAAATTTTTCATACACTGCTGGTCCATTATTATTTCTTGGTGGAGGTTGTCGGTTTTGTTCTTCGTTTCTTTGTTGCATGTTCAGCAATTGTTGCATTTGTTCACCATACATCCTTGTCTGTTGTTGCATCAGCTCAGCCAGATTCTCAAGAAGAATAAGCAATCGAAGGCGCCTGAGGAAGCTGAGGAAGAAGGCGTCAAGCCCAATGAGGAGTTGCTAGAAATATAATTGGTTCCAGGAAAGCCGGAAACAAAAACTCACATGGGAAGTCGGTTGGACGATGGAATAAAGGAAAGCCTCATCAGCCTGCTAAGGAGATTTGTGGACATTTTCGCGTTCGCAGCTGAGGATCTGGTGGGAATCAGCCCAACAGTTGCCGAACACAGGTTGAACATCGACCCAACCATAAGACCAGTAAAGCAGAAGAGGAGGCATTTTGGGCCAGAGATGGATGGGGTCATTAGGGAAGAGGTCGATAAGCTCCTCCGAGCTGGACACATAATGGAGATCCAGTTTTCGGAGTGGCTATCCAACGCTGTGATGGTGGGGAAAGGCCAGGGGAAGTGGAGGATGTGCATGGACTTCCGGGACCTAAATAAAGCATGTCCAAAGGATCACTACCCGTTACCCCGCATAGATCAGCTAGTGGATTCAACCTCGGGGTGCGAGTTACTCAGTATGGTGGACGCTTCCCAGGGATATCATCAGATTCCTCTAGCACCCGAGGACAGAAAGAGGGTTAGTTTTGTGGTTTCAAAGGGAACTTTTTGTTATGTACGCATGCCTTTTGGATTAAAAAATGCAGGATCTACATATCAGAGGATGGTCGACAGAATCTTTAGATCCCAAATCGGCAGAAACATGGAGGTATACGTGGATGACATGCTAGTGAAAAGTGTGAAGGCAGGAGAGCATATCAGAGACCTAGAAGAGACGTTCGAAAACCTGCGCGCGTACGGAATGAAGCTCAACCCATCAAAATGTTCTTTTGGAGTCAAATCGGGAAAATTCCTGGGATATGTGGTCACAGAACAAGGAATCGAGGTCAACCCGGAGAAGGTCAAGGCAGTGCTGCAAATGAATCCTCCAAAAAATATCAAGGATATCCAGATACTAACAGGAAGAATAGCAGGGCTGAGCCGTTTCATATCACGCTCGGCCGAGAAGGGATTCCCATTTTTTAAACTCTTAAGAAAAGGGAACAAGTTCGAATGGACCCCAGAAGCGCAAACAGCATTCGGGAAATTGAAAGAGTATTTGGCCGAGCTGCCCCTGCTCACCAAACCAGTACCAGGAGAGGATCTTGTACTCTACTTATCCGTGGGAGAAGGAGCGTTTAGCTCGGTCTTGCTAAGAGAAGAAATGAATAAGCAAAAGCCCATTTATTATACAAGCCGAATTTTGCAAGGAGCAGAACGGAACTACTACGAGCTAGAAAAAGGGGCGCTGGCGTTAGTGGTTACAGCCAGGCGACTGAGGCCCTATTTCCTAGCCCACCGGATAAGACTGCGAACCAACTTTCCCTTAAGAGAGATATTAGGGCGACCTAATGTTTCAGGTCGTCTGGTGAAGTGGGCGGTAGAAATGGGGGAGTACGACATGGAGTATGAGCCGAGAACGGCGATTAAAGCTCAGGCCCTAGCAGACTTTATCCAAGAGGGGGCCATGCCATCGCCACCAGAAGGACAGTGGCCGTTACATGTGGATGGATCGGCAACAACCAGTGGTTCTGGGGCAGGGATAATCCTTACTACCCCGGAAGGTGAGCAATTAGAGTATGCCATAAAATTCGATTTCAGGGCATCTAACAACGAGGCCGAATATGAAGCCCTGGTTAAGGGAATGCAGCTGGGAATAGTCTTGGGCGCGCGACGACTTATTGCTTACTCTGATTCCCAACTGGTCACACAACAGGTAGAAGGAAAATTTTAGATAAATGAAGATCGGATGAAGAAGTATGTGGAGGAAGTGAAAGAGGCTGCCAAAAAACTAGGGGAATGGAAGTTAATCCATATCCCTAGGGCGGAAAATGCAAAAGCTGATTACCTAGCAAAATTGGGAAGCTCCTTAGTGGATTGCCGCTCGCGAACAGTAATGATTCTGGGAGCAGCCCGGAGTAGCATCATGAAACAGGTGATGGAGGTGAACGAGATAGCATATTGGCGAACTCCTTTGTTGGCATACCTAAGAAGGGCAGAACTACCCAAGGAGATGCAAGAAAGAATGAAAATTGTGCAAAGAGCAGCGAGGTTCTGTTGCATTAATGATGAGCTATACAAGAGGTCCTACCTCGGTCCATACCTATGATGCGTTTCGGAAGAAGAAGGGTGGAGTATATTGGAAGAAATCCATGAAGGGTGCTGCGGAGACCATACCAAAGGAAGAGCGCTGATTAGCAAATCGCTAAGGGCTGGTTTTTTTTGGCCGACCATGAGCAAGAGAGCAGTGGAAATGGTTAGGCGATGCCAAAAATGTCAAGTGCACGCACCCTTAATTCACATCCCAGCCGAGGATATGATCACCATGGGAGCACCCTGTCCATTCGCTAAATGGGGAATTGATATCATGGGGAATTTTACACCTGGCTCGGGAGGAAGAAAGTTCTTAGTAGTAGCCATGGACTACTTCAGCAAGTGGGTAGAGGCCGAGCCCGTGGCCACCATAACCGAGCAAAGAATCATAAGTTTTCTGTTTAACAACATTTGCTGCAGGTACGGAGCGCCCCAGATACTCATCTCAGATAATGGAACCCAATTCAATGGGAAGAGAACCCAGTCCTAGTGCGAGGATATGCATATCAAGCAAAGGTTCGCTGCGGTTGCTCACCCGCAAGCTAATGGGCAAGTGGAGGTAAC
Organism: Orobanche coerulescens; assembly: GCA_033398695.1. NCBI lineage: Eukaryota > Viridiplantae > Streptophyta > Magnoliopsida > Lamiales > Orobanchaceae > Orobanche > Orobanche coerulescens. The sequence goes on from CM065808.1 coordinate 179,926,200, forward strand.
TAACAGAACAATCTTGCAGGGGATAAAAACCCGCTTAGACAAAGTTGGAGGAGGATGGGTGGATGAAATTAGCTAGGTACTATGGTCGTACAGGACCACACCTAGATCGTCAGCAGGAGAAACACCCTTTAGCATGGTATATGGGTCCGAAGCCGTTATCCCCGCAGAAGTCGGAGAAATGTCCCACCGGGTTCGATGGTTCAACAAGGTGGAGAACGAGGAAATAATGAAGGAGGCGTTAGATACCATAGAAGAAAGAAGGGAAGCGGCGGCAGCACGAACCGAAAGATACAAAAGCTTGACAAAAGCAGCTCATGACAAAAGAGTCAGGAAGAGACAGTTCCAGGTCGGTGATTTGGTGCTTAGGCGAGCTGATGCCCTCGAAAACAGAAAGTGGAGCCGAATCGAAGGCCCTTACAAGGTAATCCGAATTTATGCGGGGGGAGCTTACGAGCTTGAGGATATGGAAGGGCACCTCATCAAAAGACCTTGGAACATATGTCACTTAAAAAAGTATTTTGTGTGAAGAGGTGTGGAAAAAAGCTTATGTTGTTTTAATAAAAGTCTTATTATAAAAATATCTCTCTCTGAATGTGTTGATCAAGTAAAACTAGAAATGACATTTGATCAGGCGAAACGCCTTCAGATCCGAGTAAGGGTGAACTGCCCTCTGACATCTGATCAAGCGAAACGCCTTCAGATCCGAGTAAGGGTGAACCGCCCTCTGACATCTGATCAGGCGAAACGCCTTCAAATCCGAGTAAGGGTGAACCGCCCTCTGACATCTGATCAGGCGAAACGCCTTCAGATCCGAGTAAGGGTGAACCGCCCTCTGACATCTGATCAGGCGAAACGCCTTCAGATCCGAGTAAGGGTGAACCGCCCTCTGACATCTGATCAGGCGAAATGCCTTCAGATCCGAGTAAGGGTGAACCGCCCTCTGACATCTGATCAGGCGAAACGCCTTCAGATCCGAGTAAGGGTGAACCGCCCTCCGACATCTGATCAGGCGAAACGCCTTCAGATCCGAGTAAGGGTGAACCGCCCTCTGACATCTGATCAGGCGAAACGCCTTCAGATCCGAGAAAGGGTGAACCGCACTCTGACATCTGATCAGGCGAACGCCTTCAGATCCGAGTAAGGGTGAACCGCCCTCTGACATCTGATCAGGTGAAACGCCTTCAGATCCGAGTAAGGATGAACCGCCCTCTGACATCTGATCAGGCGAAACACCTTCAGATCCGAGTAAGGGTGAACCGCCCTATGAAGCTATGACTATGGGAAATACCCAACCTACACTAAAGATCAGTGAAAAAGTTAAGTCAAAGTGGTCGGGTTACATTTAAGATATTTCAAAATTTAATAGTCGGGACTATACTAAGAAAAAAGCTGGGCCATGTTGGAAAGTAATCATATCAAATCAAACAGGCACAAGATACATCAAGGTTACAATCAACACCGAACTATATCAACTTGTCATACAAAGCACATCACTATCATACAAACCCCAAGTATATTCAACTCAAAAAGTTGTCATTCAAAATAGTTGTGCCAGTACAATAAAAAGAAAAGGGGAAAAAGAAAATAGAAGAAAATATATATACATGTCTACACTAAACTACAGGCTCTGAAGATGGAGGAGGCAACGGAGGAGAGGCATCACGGTCGGTCCCAACCACCTCGGGATTAAGAGTGCTGGCCTTAACAGGTGAGCTAGGAGGAGTACAAGGCAGATCCAAATCCAGGCCAGATTGCTTTATGGACTCCTCAAGGGCGTCCTTCCACCAGGCCGCCTCCGGAGATTCTTCCACGTCCCCGGACCAACCCGAAGGAACGGGATCCCCATCCAATGCAGCATCCCGGTCCAGCTCGCCCGTAAAACCCAAAGAAGCTAGCTGCTCACGGGCACGAGTTAGAGCAAAATCAAAATATTGTGTCGCGACAGGGGCTAGCTTAACCAGGAAAGCGGTAGAATTGTGATACCGGGCCAGGAGGGCGGAACTGTAGGCCTCCAGGAAAGAGTGACCAACGTCACTGGTCAGAAATCGACGTCGGCCATCCGTCACCCCGCGCTCATAAGACGATCCCTCGGATCTAGCCTCGGCTAGTTGAGCTTCCAGCTGGGTCACCTTTTCCGATTCCGCTCTAGCTTGAGCTTCGAGTTGGGTGACCTTCTCCAACTCAGCCTTAGCCCGGGCCTCAAGTTGAGCTATCCTCTCGGATTCGGCCCTAGCTTCCGACAACTGAGCCTCGAGCTGGCCCACCTTCTCCGTTTCAGCTGTAGATAGGGTCTTCCAAAATTTCAGCTCTTGGTTCAGCTGAACATTGGCCATCTGAGCCCGTTCCAAAACTGCCTCCCGCTCAGAACTTTTCTTAAGGGCAGCATCTAAGCGATACTCCCTCTCCTGAAGCTGAGCCGAGAGATCGGAATTAGCCGACAGGGCGGCCTCCAGGTTGACTTGCATCTGGGTGAGCTGGGAGGAAGACGTAGCGCCGAGCTTATGATCCTATGAGAAGGTCACAAAGGTGGCGAAGAACTGCACAAGAAAGCAAGTTATATCAGGTCAGTAGAGAGGTAATAATAAAGGTGAAAATAATCAAAAAGGGGGGAAGGCAAAAGAGGTTAATACCTTCCCAAAATACATCATCATGGCATCAAAGCGAGGGTCCTCCACGGCATCTCGTAATCCCAGCTTATCCTTAGCCGGGACCATGGAGCTGAAATAGGGAAGAAATCTCTCAAACTCCTTACAACGGAGAAGAGTCTCCATAGCCGGACCTGGGGGACCCGCAGTCTTCGCCCGTTTGGAAGCAGGGGAGCTAGGAGAAGGGGCCCTCTGAGTGACCTGAAGCTGCCGAGACGAGCTCGCAGAGCTTCGTCCGGTGGTCAAGGTAGGAGCCAGGTCGGAGGGGAGAGTTACCCCAGACTTGGGGCGAGAAGGGAGATTCCGTTTAGTTTTGGATGAGCCCTCTGCCCTCTCCTTGGGAGGATTCGTCGACTTAGGGACCTTCTCTTTCGTTGGTTCAGCCGGCTTGGAGGCATCCGACTGGCAGGTCCGCATGAACCGATCTACAAAAAACAATACAAACGGTCAAGGAAATAGCTAAAAAACAAAATAACAAAGATCTGGAAAAAACAGATAAAGCCTACCGATGTCAGGGATAGCCGGGTAAGGATTCGAGCTCAGCCCACAATGGAACAGAAGATCATGGAATTGCGTCAGCTGGAAAGCATTATAGGGAATGGCATTCCATTCCTGAACTTTCTCGACCCACGCAGCCCGGATGGAAATGCGCCTAGGAATAGGATCCTGGCTCGGAGTAGCCTGCGTCCATTCCGTAGGAAAGCCCCAAGAATCAGATGTAGGGAGCCGGAGGAAAAAGAAGCGGGACCTCCAGTCCTTCACATTGGAAGGGAGGTGGGTGAAGAAATGGGTGTTGTTTCGGGAAGTCAAGTAAAAGGAGCCTTTAAAACTCTTTAGCCCAAAACAGAAATAGAAAAAACCCAGGTCGGGTTCCTCATGTCTGTAATGACACAGCACGAGAAAACCAACCATGTAACGAAAAGAGTTAGGAGAAAACTGGTTGAGGGGAAGATTGTACTTAACAGAGAGAGAGAGAAGGAAGGGATGGGGTGGGAAGCGAAGACCACTGCTCACCTGATCCACGAACCAGGTAATATGCCCCGGGGGAGGATGATCAGGGGTATCACTAGCCTGAGGCGTGACAAATTCCCACCCCGGGGGAAGTCTAAGAAATCTTATAAAACTAGCCAGCGCGGCTGGGCTAGTCCTCGATAGAGGATGAGGAGGGAGAACTCGAGTCATTCCTACAACCGTCTGATATGGATCGGCTAAGAGGCCGGTCACAGTTACTTCATCCATAGGAGGAGGGGAAGGAGGATCTACAATGATTAGGGGGATGCCAGAGGGAGGGATGTCACCTAGCTCGGACCGGTCTACATCACCTAAGGTCTCATCCCTAAGATAGAGGGAAGAACCAGTAGCTCGCCCCGACCTACCCCCTGAATCCCCATCAGAAGAGGAAAGACCTTATAAAAAAGAGTTCACGGCCGATTCGCCAGAAATATTTTGAGAATCCGAAGCAGACGACATAATAAAAGGAAGAAAAGGGAGGAAGAAGAAAAGGAAAATATCTGTAAAACAAATCAAAAACTAAAGAGGTGTTTAGATGAACATACCCATGGGATTGGGTGGAAGATCGTAGGAGAAAGGTAGGGCAAGCGCGTCGCCGGAGACAGATAGCTGTGATCGCTAGTGTTGCTTGAGAATTTTCGCACCAGAGGTTGAGGATATAAAAACGCGGAAATGACAAAGGAAGAAGAAGACCTCCTTTTATAGGAGGGAGGGGCGAAAACCAAGAAGGATAGGGACGATCTGGAGCATCCGATGCCCTATTCGAAAGAACGTCTGGGATTTGGCACCGCCTTATCCGACCTATAGCACGTTGACACCTGGCTTTGACCATCGATGCGACGTTTGGGAGGCGGGTAAAGTAAAAGACAGGTTATTATAGCGCACGAAGTCCGAAGAGCCTCGTTATCTGGGAACGGGAGTCCCAAGGATTATTGCGTCAAGGTCATCCGATTATAAACAAATCTTACTCTACTCGGTCTTACAGCTCGACTAGAGTAGGGGGGACTGGTTGATAGGACGCCGAATGTACGCTCCCTGAAAACCCGGTTTAAAATATGGACCAATAAAAGTCCGACCTAGGTTCTTAGATAAGGGGATGCCAACCTCAAGGTCCTTTAGAAGGTCGCCGACCTCGGAGGCCCCGCTGAGCTGTGACATTTGTTAGGAGGGCGCCGACCTCGGAAGGTCCCGCTGACCTATGAGATCTGATAAAAGGTTGCCGACCTAAAAGGTCTCTCGACCTACGGATTTGAGTAGGAATGACCCGACCTAAGTAATCTTTTATAATATGAGCCGAGCTAAAACCACCGAGCTTAGGAAGGTCGGACTCTTGGGAAAGAAGATTCTGACTCACCTGACAGAATCCCTGAGATCCAGGGATTGAGAGCCCATACCTTGCAATCCCGGAAATCCAGGGATTGAAAATCGCAGCCTGAATCCCTAGTGTTGCTACCCAAAATATTATGCGGAGATAGATATTGCTGGAATGGATGGATAGCAAACAAATGCAAGAACACTTCCGTGAGAAAGATAAATAACACAAGATTTGCCGGGGTTGTTAGTCCCGGGCTTGAATGCTCTCGCGAGATATTATTAATACTAATATTCGGGGATACAAGTACTAATGTAAGAATACAATTACAATGAGTGTAAAGATTCTTGTTATCTTAGCTAGTGAGCGTGTAGATTGCCGAAAGAACCAGATGTGATGCTCTGTGAGTTCTTGTAACAAAGGAGGTGAACAGTCGCGGCGGTGAGAGGTCGACAGTCTCTCACGGTGAGTAGTAGCTGGATGCTTGAGCTTCTGGGCTTATGAATCTCTTGGAATCTGCCTTGTGGAGACTTCTTGCCTCTGCCGATCGTCTTCTGGATGAGAGATGCTGAGAGAGAAATCCTGAGGTAGATTCCGGCGAGAAAGCTAGGAGCTTGATGATATGTGTGTTCTTCTGTATTTCCGTGAATGAATTCGGAATGTAAGTGAATGAGTTGGGAACCAATTCGGAACCTTTTTCCAGTAGGAGGAGGTTCTCTATTTATAGGACTTGGATATGCCGGGCGATCGCCTTTTCTGTATTATAATAATCGGGCGATCGTCTTTTAGCACATGGGCTTGTTCCCTTAAAGTCCGCGGCTGCTTGGGCAACAGATGCGGTCCAATGGGGAGCCTGCACGCGTCCTGAGTTGCTGTCACGGGCGGTCCCACTTTGTAACTTTCGGCGGACCTGTCGGTAGGTGAGGTAGGTGACAGGCTGTGGTCAAAGGTCTTGTCTGTCAGCGCCTTTCTTCGATTAGGCGAGCTAGCCATAGTTTGACTGGTGTTGACTTGGTCGCTCGGCCTTATAGTCGATCGCCTGTCGGGATGAATAAATCTTGACACAACAATTGCCCCCCAGCTCGCTCCTATGTTGGAAACGTGGGGTGAGGTGGTTCTCTTGGCGATCGCTGAACTTTTGACGAGCGACTCTGTGTTTAACTGAACTGGCGATCATCTTTGAGCTGATATATTCTGAGTTTGGACGACCTGGTTGGCTGCTAAACTGCGCGGGAAATGGCAATGGGCGTGGAAAAGTCTCCGCGCACGTGTCGGGCTTCTGCTGGAGGATATCAACGGTCATTAATGACTCCTCGACTGACGCGTCCTTGAAAAGACGCATACGCGGGTCTCGAGGGAATCAATTAATGCGACGTTTGGGGTCCGACCCCTGAGATTTTCCCTTATTGCAAACGAGTCCCTGCCATCTCCTATAAAAGGGCGCAGTGTTGCAGTCTTCGTTCTCACGCGCACTTACTGGAGAAAGAAGGACTTGCTGAAGATTTTTCTGAAGATCTTAGTACCGATCGTCGTTCGATTTCACCTTCGGGTAAGAAAAATCTTTTTCTCCTTTCTTTCTTTGAGAATGGCCGGAACGTCATCATCACATGGAGTGGGTACCAGTTCCGCCGCCGGGACATCGACTGTCCGGGGAGGACCTTCTTCCGACTTCCACCTGGAGACGGCCGCTGAGGATATTCGGGCCAGAATAGACCCTGCTGAAATCGAGGCTTTATTTAATGAAGCCGACGTCGCTAAGGAAGCGGCTGCTGAAGATAGACGATCGCAAATAGGGAGAGATCTGGCGATTAGGGCCTACTGGCAGCATAGCGCTTTCGGCCGGGCCTATAAGGCTTTCGCTGAGATTATGGAGAAGTTGGCCGGTCCGTCTACGAGATTCGATTTCCGGGGTTACTCAGTCGCCTATCCTTATCAGCTTCCCAAACGGTCGTAGTACCGGGTTGCGCAGCGATCTTTGTGGTCGCTTGGCCAAATCCGGAGTTCGGCGACCAGGAAAGATCTGGCCGTCTGGAGGACGAGGTTCCATGTTCCTTTAGATGTGGATATATTCGCGCCGGCGGAGAATGAGCAAGCCGATCAGCCTCCGATCGGTATGGTCGCCGTGAATGAGGCGATTATGGAGGCCGGGCTGCGCTTCCCTCTATCTTTTGCTGTCTCCCACTTGCTGGCCGCTTGGAACGTGGCGCCACTTCAGCTGACGCCGAACGCTTGGCTCCAAATTATCTGCACTCTCACTCTTTTCGGCGGTCACCGCCTGTACCGCCTCCCATCGCCGTTGGAGATGAACCATTTGTTCAAGCTGACGGCTCAGAAAGGGTCAGTCGGCGGTTACCATATTCAGGGCCGATCTGGTCGGGTAATCCTTGGAGTCCCAAATAAGGCGCGGGGCGATCCGATGAAGTGGTTCTGGGTCGCCGGCAAGTGGAGGGCTTCCGCGAGCGACAATCCTTCGGGCGAGCTGGAGATTCCTATTGAGTTTCGGGAGAGGAATCCCGGTAAGGGTTTTGACTCTCCCTTCGTTCGGATGCGTTTTGGACTGATCTAATTTGATTTCGGTTTTGCAGGTTTTCACATTCCGGCGGTCGAGGAGCTACCCTTTGATTTCCTGGTTGTCTGGGAGCGGATACGGAGCTTGGCGGACGACGACCTTGACGCTAACCGGATCAATAAGGAGAGTTGTTGGTTGTCGGCTCGACTATTCCGTTTCCCGAGACATCTCTCGGTACCAGGTATGAGTTTCTGCGACCTTCACTTCCTAGGCGATCGCCTTACTTGATGAAAGTATTTGACTGTTGATCGATTGTCTTAACTGTAGAGGTTCGCTTTCCTCGCTTTTTGGAGCCCCCGCCGGAGATCGCCATGTCGAATCCTGGAGTTCTAGGCCGTCTCCGCCACAAGAAGTCGTCTCGGGCCCCACCTGTTGCGTTGCCAATTGTTCCGGAGGCGGAACCTCGTGTGGAGCCGATCGTGGCTGAGGAGGGAGAGGGGCTTCGAACGAATCGCAAAAGGCCGAGATCGGAAGAAACTCCGGTTCCTGCCCCCGCCAATGAGGTGCCGATCGCCGTGCCTCCGATCACCGTTCTCGCTCCGGAGAATGAGCCGCTCTCTGCGGCTTTTATGCGAGAGATGGCGATTGTTGACGCTGAGACTCCTCGAGGGAAACCGTATTTCGGTCGCGACCCCGAGAGGGCTGAGAGGTAGATTGCATTTTTGTGTTGAAACTTGCAATTGCGTAGGAGTTGTGTTAACTTTGTTGTATTGATGTAGGATCCGTCACACAGATCCATATTGCCCGCCGATGGTGTTGGATTTCTTAGCCAGCCGATCTCCTCGCCAGTCCTGTGACATCCCGCAATACGTCAGCAAGGCCGCTTCTGCTCTACCGAAGGCCTGGACGATCGATCTAGATGCGATCGCTCGTCAGCGATCGGGGAGTACGATGCAGGCTGTTCTCGCCCTTTCTCTCCAGACGGCGATCATGGCTGTCCAGGCTGTTCAGGAGTTTGAGGGGCGACCTTCCACTATTCGCCTGTAGGCGGCTCGGAAAGAGAACGCCGAGTTCGCCGATAAGATCGTGGCGATGGAGAAGGACTCTTTGGAAGCAGCCAAGCGGGCGAGCCATGAGCTTGAGATGGCGAGGAAGGAAACCGAGTTGTCTCGTTTGGCGGTTGACCGATTTCGGGACCAGATGCTGAATGCCGTCCGGGCGCAGAAGGTTGCTGAGGAGGAGGCCGATCGTCAGAAGGTGACGATCGCTCGGTTGACTAGCGAGCTGACGGAGTCGAGGGAGAAGGTAGCTGCAAGGGAGGCCGAGCTCCAAGGGTCGCAACAGGCGATGGCGGAGCTGAAAAGAGAGGTAGAGGCGACCAAGGCTGATCCCTTTCAAAACTTGGAGTTTGTCAGCGAATTCTCCTATTATATGGCGTTCGCCGACTCGATCCGAGCAGCTAAGAAGGGAGGTTTGGAGGTCGGGCCTCTTGCTGAGAACTTCAAGGTATATGCGTTGGAGCATCCTCTCCATCCTGCTTTCTCCTTGCCGATTTTGGATCTCTCGGAGCTTGGCGTGGATCTGAGCTGGTATCTGACTCCGGTGAACATCGTTCATCCTGACGACCCGGAGGACGGGGAGGTCGCTCCGAAAACTGGGGAAGGACCATAGGTCGAGCCGACGGCTGAAGGCGAAGGCCAAGCGGAGGCCTGAGGCTCTTCGCTCTAGCTTGCTTGTTTTAGCTTTTTGTCTTGTAGTTTTGTAGTTTTCTCTTTGTAGCATTTTGGTCTTCGGGCGACCATGTATTTTGATCCTTCAGCAATGAAATGAATGTTTGATTTTCTGACTTATCACTTGAATGATTGTTATTTTTGAGTTTTTGTTTGACTTTGTACAAATGTGTGAGGAGAGATCGTTGCGAGGGTAGTTCCAAATGAATTGACAAACTCATAAAGATAACTTTTACAACAAATTCGATCACTGCACAACATTTGAAAATTGACGACCTCCGTATGTGGTTGAATAGGGACGATCGTCGTATAGGTAGTCCGCACTCTTCCCCCTTGTTTTTATTCACTTAGTGGAAGTAAGGGGATGAAAATAATTCGTTGAGTGAGCGGTCTTCAACTTTGTCGAATCCTCGAGGACGGTCGTCCGTCTTGAGGAACCGTGCACGATCGTGGAGTTCGATGGACCGACTCCCTGATCATGTCTTGATGCGCGAAGACATTGAGTGTCTCGTGACTCATTTTATTATGGGGGTCCTCTGTTAGGCTGCGCCTCGCCTCGTATTTAAACGAAGGGCATGCGGTCTCGGTCTAGAGGAGTCCTTGCGCGGGGCAGCGTCGGATGATTCAACTCCACGCCCGCGGCATGTTTAGCTCTGCTTCCACCTCGGCCCACCATGAAGTTGGCGAACCTCGACGGTGTACATTGAGACGGGGGTTGTGGCACGTCGCATTGTCCGGGTTCACCACGTTAAATGATGAACCTTTGAGGGCGAGCGATCGTGTCCACTGATTAATTTTGGAGGGCCCTCAGACTACGCCGGCCTCGTATTTAAACGAAGGGCGGGCGATCTTGGCCCAACGGGACCTTGCGTGGCCTAAGCAGTCGGTTCCATCGACCACCAGGACCATGGCTGCACTCTTCCACCTTGGATCGTCATGTAGATGCCGACCCTCGACGGTGTACGTTGTGCGGGGGAGGCGATCTCGTGCCTTAGTCCATCATGTTAGATGGTGAACTGTAGATGGCGAGCGGGTCCTCCAGTTTCTTAAATAAGGAGGGAGATCGGGGAGACTTCCGAGGTCCCCTTCTCTTGATTAAAGCATGTAGAGACGGTCGCCGAGGTTGATCCAGGGGTCGGCTCGTATGAGCTTCCTAACCTGTTTTTTGTTCGACTCGGACGATCGTGTAGAGATTGGTAGGGGCTTCGGCTAAGCCAATAAGCTGTCCAACTTGCCCTCCTCGAACAATCTCCAGAGCTGTTTGAGGAGGTCGCGGCATTGGTTGGTGCTGTGGCCGGGACTCTTATGGTAGGCACAATATTGATTGTTGTCCAGGTGACCGTGGTCCCTTATCGCCTTTGGCTTTTTGAGCTTTTCGTGCCCCTTGATGGCATAGAAAATATGTGCCGGAGTTCGGTTGAACGTATGGAGGAGATGGGCTTCCATGTCCTCGAAGGCCTTGAGATCTCCGGGTGGCTTGGCGATCGCCTTCTTAACTTTGGTGATCGCTATCTTCTGGACAGGAGGTGGCGTTTCCTCGCCTAGGTGGAGGGTGAGTAGCCTTTGCCTGGCCAGAAAGTTGGCAGCCTTAGCGTGGAAGATCGCGTAAGTTGGGGGAATATCCTTGGTGAGATGTCTAAACATGGGAGAATGACCGTAGAATCCCCCCATGACCGAAAAGAGAGCGAGCTCGTCACTGACGGGTTCGCCGATGAGGATGATTTCGTCTACTCGGTCAATGTAATCTGCGTCGATTTCGTCTTTCCCCTGCCTGATTTTCATCACGCGGTGGGGGCCTTCTGGTCTGGCGACCTTGTTGGCGAAGTATGACGTGAAGTCATTCGCCAGTTTCTTAAAGAAGGTGATTGATCGTGGTGGTAGTGAGGCGTACCACCTATGGGCCAGCTCGCCCAAGGTTAACGGGAAGATCCGGCACTTGGTTGCATCAAATGCCCCACACCCAGTCATGTAGATTCGGAATTTACTCAGGTGGGTTTCGGGGTCCGATCTCCCCTCATACAGAGGTGTTTTGGGAGGAGCGATCGTTGGTTGTATGGGGGCAAGCTCGATGTAGACCGCGAGTGGCTCGGTCGGCCCGGTGATCTTTTTGCTGGCGCTTGCCCCAGTGTCCAAGAGTGCTTTCATCTCGTCGAGCTGGCGTTGTATAGCGGCCATCACCATGGCCTGGCTGCTTGCGGCTCGGCGCTCGGAGCGGGAGCCGAGGCGATTGAGTACTGATCCCCTGGCGATCGGAACGGGAGTTAGATGGCTGACCTGCGTTCGGCTGTGAGGTGGGTAGGCCGAACTCCTGGTGACGGATTCGGATTCCGCCTTTTCGTGGTTGGAAACAGAATGCCCCGATCGCCAGGATGGGTCGCGCCCCAAGCGATTGAATACGGATCCGTCCGGTCGTGCAAGAGCCTTTTCTCGCGAATTGGGGCTTTCTGACAATCGCTCGCTCAGTAGCCCGTTGATTTTCCGTTTTTCCATACGGCGGACGATCGAGGGAGTTATTGCGGGCGACGCGCATGCTCTCTGTCGCTCCTCTAGGATGGCCATAGCCTCCTCGATTTGTTCCTCAGTTTGGAACTGGTCGAGTGAGAGGTTGGGGCCATCTCTCAGGTGCGGGATCGAGAGTCTCGCGTTGTCGCGGCTTCCCACGGTCCTCGGCTGGGGTTCGGATTGAGCCGGGATATGGTGTCCGGCGATTCGGAGAGTGGCTCTCTTCGATGTACCGGCGGATGTCATGATTCTGAAGGTTTTCTTTGAAGTGCAGTGAGTGTTCTTCGGAATGGTAGGAATGAAAATTTGAGGGTTAGATCCCCTTTTTCTAGCGCCAATTGTTGCTACCCAAAATATTATCCGGAGATCGATATTGCTGGAATGGATGGATAGCAAACAAATGCGAGAACACTTCCGTGAGAAAGATAAATAACACAAGATTTGCCGGGGTTGTTAGTCCCGAGCTTGAATGCTCTCGCGAGATATTATTAATACTAATATTCGGGGATACAAGTACTAATGTAAGAATACAATTACAATGAGTGTAAAGATTCTTGTTATCTTAGCTAGTGAGCGTGTAGATTGCCGGAAGAACCAGATGTGATGCTCTGTGAGTTCTTGTAACAAAGGAGGTGAACAGTCGCGGCGGTGAGAGGTCGACAGTCTCTCACGGCGAGTAGTAGCTGGATGCTTGAGATTCTGGGCTTATGAATCTCTTGGAATTTGCCTTGTGGAGACTTCTTGCCTCTGCCGATCGTCTTCTGGATGAGAGATGCTAAGAGAGAAATCCTGAGGTAGATTCCGGCGAGAAATCTAGGAGCTTGATGATATGTGTGTTCTTTTGTATTTTCGTGAATGAATTCGTAATGTAAGTGAATGAGTTAGGAACCAATTCGGAACCTTTTTCCAGTAGGAGGAGGTTCTCTATTTATAGGACTTGGATATGTCGGGCGATCGCCTTTTCTGTATTATAATAATCGGGCGATCGTCTTTTAGCACATGGGCTTGTTCCCTTAAAGTCCATGCCACTGCCGCGGCCATTTGTCTGATCGATGGGGAGCTGCACGCGTCCGATTCTTTGCCACGGGCGGTCCCACTTTGTAACTTTCGGCGGACCTGTCGGTAGGTGAGGTAGGTGACAGGCTGTGGTCAAAGGTCTTGTCTGTCAGCGCCTTTTGGGGATCTGCACGTGGGTACTGTTCTGAGATCCAGTCTTCGATGACTTTGACGGGCGATCATCTCTGTTCGGGCGTAGGCCGATTGTCTTTAGCCGGACACTAGAGTCGATCGTCAGGCGATCGCCTTGGGAGTCGATCGCTAGGTACCTGATGGCGGTCTGGTTTCTTTGATTAGGCGAGCTAGCCATAGTTTGACTGGTGTTGACTTGGTCGCTCGGCCTTATAGTCGATCGCCTGTCGGGATGAATAAATCTTGACACAACACCTGGATATCCGGGATTTTCTCTGGAAATCAGGGAAAATCCTAGACAGTAAGGCACCCCCTTCCTATAAAAGGGAGAGAGGGGCTTTCTCAAAAGACACACTCTGAGAATATAGCATATTTTAGAGAGAGAGAAAGAAAAGAGAATACTTCATACATTTTGGGTTTTTTTAGCTAAACTTCTAAGATAAACCCGGTTCTTGGTGACCGATCAGCTCGGTTACATCAGTTATGGTTTGGATTTGGGTCATCTCTTGCCTTTCTTTTGGGTGCCATCACATCCATTATACTGCCCAATCTCACCCATTCATAAGCCAATAACGATCACGTAACAATGATGATGACAACTAATATATTGTAATCTATTAAAGAAAATACTTAATAGGTAAAAGTTGACCATATCCTTCAGTCGAGAATGTCCATATGCCATCTTCTGTCTGCAGGAAAGATTTAAACCTTCGCTCCGATACCACAACTGTAACACCCCCTAACCTAGCAGCTGAACCGCAAAGGGGTCCATGCTACTAAGTTGGGGAGTCTCACGCTTTCAAACTTTGAAAACCAATAAAAAGTAGATTTGGTAATGCGAGTACTCAAGGAAATAATGCAAACCGGTATTATTTATTCAAAACATTACACAACCTTAAGTTTAATACATAACAAAACCATAACAGAGTGATCTTATTAGAAACAAAGCATAGTCTTCCAGCATAGGGGCGAAATAGCTGGGAATGGCATATGGACAAGTCTCCGGCTGTCAACACTGAAGAAGATAGTCAACTCCTAAACATGAGCATCATCACTTGTATCATAAGAATCTAATGAGCTAATGGCTCAGTAAGATGAGACTTCTGTAATAGCAAAGTATCACGTAGCACATTTATCAACGAATAACTACTATATATATAGTCATGTTCTTGTAAAATCCTTTCTTCAGGTACCCTTGAAGCGTGGTACTCGACTGATAGTGATAGACCATGGTTTTCGGAACCTGTTCATATAATTGGCCAATAAAAGGTGTATACGGGGGTTCCCATACTGGTTTTTCAACCAATGGTATTAGCCGTATTCAACCTTTTTTCATTCAGTGTGGGTTTCCTTGACCGACTTTCAGCCGCAAGTATTTGCCACCATGTGTTGGGGTCCGCCGGTCCCCCGCGTCCCGGGCCTACCTGCCATCAATCAAGTACCATACTTCCTGTTCTTAAACAGTCTTTTACATACACATGTTATGCATGATCATTCAATAACAGTCACAAATGAAAATATCAATCAATATATGATCCTTATGATACAGCAAGAAAAAGCATCATCTTACCTCAGGTCCTGTGCCTGTTGATGTGAAAAGATCAGTTTATATAGATGGATGTGCTAAAATCCTTGAAGAAGATCTGAAACCTCTTTGGGGACTTTTATCAAACACCTTTGAAAAATTGTCAGATTTGAGCTATCTGTTTGATCGGGATTTTTGTGGCTTTTATAATTTTTGGAAGGAAAATATGTTTCGGGCGTTTTAAAGTAGAGGTGCACAGCTTCAAAATGATATATGATATACAAAAACACGTCCGGGAACATGTATAAATAAGGGCTCAAATTCGGTTGAAAATCAACCTTACCCGGACAGCTGGAAGCCTTATCCTGACAATGCCGAGAAGCTTCGGTCGTGATCGACCTTATCCTGGACAAATTGGGATGACCTTATCCGGATAGTGGTCGAGAAGCTTCTGTCGGTCGTGACCGACCTTATCCGGACAGATGGACAGCCTTATCCGGATAGTGGCCTAGAAGCTTCTGTCGGCCATGACCGACAGTTGTCAGTCGGCGTGTCCGGCGGTGACCGACAAATGTCCGTCAACTTGGCTCAGCCGGTTCGACCCCTTACTGATGTCCAAATTCGATTTTCCAACCTGTTCCAGACTCGTCTGAGTTAAATCTTCGATATGCTCAAAACCGATTTTCGATAATATTAAAATAATAATTTAATATTATTTTTGCAGTATAAGTGTTCTGTAATGAAAATTTTATCGTATCAATTCGTCGAAAATTTTCGAAATTACTTTCATAAATTCTAAAATAATCCTTATAATTTATTTTGAAATCTTTTCTTTTTAAATCCTTCATTTTATGTTGGAAACATATCGGTCCAAGTATTGGACAACTTGTAAATATCGAAATCCATGACCATTAGCAAAATAAATAGCATTTAATTAAGTCTTTGAATTTTCTAGGGTATTACAACTATTATTTTATAATCGTTTAGCACATCGATCTCCTTACTGAGAAACTGAGCTCCTCACTGCAACAAAATATCTCACAATGACCTTTATCATGTTAGAGGAGATAATTAACATGTCGTATAAAACGTAATGCGAATGGACATAGCAGTTATTCATGCTCATGAAATGTCTACTTGTATGCCATGCTTCCATAATGCATATTATGTAAATGCATTTAGGTATTAAATGGTTATTGGCTTAGGGGATAATCGGGCATTACATATTCGGAAAGAAACGAAGGAAAATAACAAAAACCTCCAAAATCTAGAAATTTAGGGCTCTAAGAAAGATTACCTCGATTCAAAGGAGAAAGAAGGTGAACGATGATTAAATCACATTAGGAACTCAGAGATGAAGTTGGATGATGATATCCCGACCAACTCCCTATGTGGAATCTCCCAAATCGCTGCTCAGAGAAAAAAAATGAGAAAATGGGAAAGAAAACACGACTACCATGTTTTATACATATAGAGACGCACCACTAGACACGAACAACCAAATGCTCGTGCGTGACTCGTGCGTAGAGTTAGTATAGCAACAAGTCAGGGACGCACGACCATTCTGCTATGTCTGCCCATGCGCCAGGTCATGCGAAACCCACTGTCCAACTTCTTTTGTGGGGCATGAGCGGAGCACGAGCACCAGCTCATGTGTCAGCTCGTGCATGCCTGGCAGATGCAGCAGTTAGCTCCTAATATATGTCGTGTCTTGCCGCCTCAATCGTCTGCACTCGCACTGAAGCCAACATGCGACGGAACACTTACTTAGATTCTCCAAATATGAAATCGATCACAAAACAATCACATGATTCCCACAATCTGAAGGTACTGAAAAATGAATACGAAATCACACACCCAAATCTTTGGGAAATTACAAAACAACCCAACATCCGCAGTTCACGATTCAATATCGAACAACAATTCTAAGGTTCACAACACGCCTAGTTATGTTTATTGAACTTAGAGGAACACGACTGTAATATCCGGATAAATTGTTGGGTATTTTCGTCCATATTTGAACCCTGTATTACCTGAATTGGTGTTATCAATAATCGAAGTATGATCGTTTCCGTATTCGCATCGTGATGCATTATAATACCAACTTTTAATCCTTCACATGCAACTACGTCGTAACGCACGCTAACCGGTAAGCGTAACGTACGTTACGAACTGGAGATAGCGTACGCTACGAGCTAGATGTAGCGTACGTAAGAAGGTCAATAATTGAACAGGCTGGCTAGCACATGGACGACTGGTGGTGGGGCTCGGAAAGATTCCCGCGGATGAACCTGGATAGTTTTGGGGTCAAGGGGTGTTAACGTACGCTAAGGTTTGTAACTAGCGTACGCTAATGTGTGTAGCTTACGTACGTAATGCGTAGGGTGTATGATCGCTAGAATTTCGCGTAGTATGGTTTTCAAATCCGATCAATTTTAAAATTTGTAAAACCTCGAAGTATTTCCAAGGTGTCGAACCCAAGGGAATTGATATGTCGAAAATAAAGGAAGTAACTCTACTCAAAATTTGACTGCTATTTAGGAATCCGAAAATTTGGTTTGTTTCTAATTATCTAACTTCAAAAATCGAAAAATAAAAATAAATAACAATTAATCCTAAAAATAAAAAATCTAGAACAATAAGATAAGAATTCCATGTAGTATGCAAAGAGAGCAAAATAAAGTGAATTATCTAAATCAAGCAAATAAAGCAAATTAACAAGATAAAATCACAAGTTGAAAACTAATTGATCCTAGGGTAGTATCATCTAATTGAGTTCACACAATCCATTCACTTGATTCCTTTTCCCCAAATTTTAATTCAATCCTAGAAATAATCACTCAGCCGATCTAGAATTCCGATCAAGGCAACCTAGAAAGATAGTTAATTTAAACCCTTTTTCCCGCCAGGGCTCAAAGAATTTAAATCACTTAAAAAGCGTCAACTTATTTATCTATGATTTATCTTACTCCACTCAGGTCTTAAGATCAAATCATATTGTGCATCAAGTATTTCCACTAATTAATTAATCCTTCTGGGCAAAATCAATTAGCTAACATGCATCGATTAAGGGCCCTTTAATCTAGCATGAGATTTAACACATCTTGATCACAAGCCTAGGATGAAAGGTAAAAAGGTAATCAAAGGAACATCATGTGAACATCAATTAAAATTACTAACCCTAGAATCAATCAATGGATTTAGCCAGACATAATTGAAATCAAACAAGAAATAGATGGAGAATGCATATTATTATTATGAAAAGAGAGATTACAACCCGTCCGGATGAACTCTGAGTCTTCAATCTCCGAAAAAGTAGAAAAACAATAATAATTCTCCTTCCAAAAAGTTCTAGTCTCCAAGGAATTAATCTTGCCAAAAAAATGTAAAAGTGTGCTAAAGATGATAAAAGGTGATAAAGGATGATGAAAGATTGATAAAAGATGATAAAAGGTTGTAAAAGGTGGTAGAAGATGGTAAACTAGGTCTAGCAGGAGGTCTATATAGCCTATGGGAGTTAAATTCCCGATTGGAACTAATCTAGGAAACAAAATCTATCCAAAAGAGTCACAATCCGTCAAAACACGAGAACCCGCGGAGCAGACTATCGGACGCACCTATCGGCCGATAGGCTGGCCCGATAGTTGGTTCGTCGGTCGACTTCACTCGATAGGGCTTGGAACACCTGTCGGATGCACCTATCGGCCGATAGGCTGGCCCGATAGGTGGTCTGACTTTTGCAAAAAAACCGTTTCTTCCGTCCGTTTGACTCGACTCTCGGTCCTTTGTCTCGTTATGGGTCCTTTTGGCTCTAAAAACCTGCAAACACACTAAAACCAACCCAAACGCGTGTCTGGCTCGACTAATCATAATTAAGCCAAATACGATCACATTAATCACGAAACGAGATAAAAACCTAGTATAAAATCCTAGAAAAATGTGGTAAAATTACCACTTATCAAACCCCCCCAAACTTGAGCATTGTTCGTCCCGAACAATAAAAAGAAAAGAAAAAGAAAGAAAGAAAGTCGTGAATCATCGTGCAACTCATAGTGTTCAACCTAATCAATACTATCCTGTAATTCTCTCTAAATAATACAAGTGTCATAATAGCAAGCTGCACTCAGAATAATGATTCCGCAAAGTAATCAAGTTCAGTCCTAATCACTCGTTCATGAAGAAAATCCAGCTCAAAGATTAACAAAACGTGAGTCAAATCGACCGTCAATATGAAAGGCTAAAATAAACAAGCTAGTTCGTCCCGTTCCATAGTCTAATGGCACAATTTTCACGAGTTTCATAACAAATAAACCTCGGACAGTATTCCCTTATATATGTTCAAGAATTTGATTCGAGTTGACCACTAGGTTAGGATCTCGGGATGTTTCATCGGGGTAATCTTAGGGTGGAACTTCTATTCTCATGTATTAGGAAACCGTTTGACGTAAAAGACACTCATGGGGCACATGGATGCTTCTAGTTACTAAGTTCCCGTCTACAGCGGAGAAACAACTCGAATATATAATTTCCGCATGTCCTAATCAAGGTCGCCGTTTTGCGCGAGAGTAAACAGCGGGTCACGCGAATACCCCCGGTTACTAGGTTCCCTATCATTGGCACATGTGAAATATCTAAATCACTAGTCTAATCAGAGTCGTCGTTTTACGCGAGGGTAAACAACGGGTCACGCGAATGCCCCCGGTTACTAGACTTCCCTTCATAGAACAACATTATCTCGACTTTTGGGAAAAACTGACCGACTCTAAACTCAATCTAAGTGCCAACACGACTAAAGAAACAGTACGACTCACTATCCGGAAGATGTAACCAAACGTATTGACGGTGATTTTAAAACAAGTATGTATCGTCTCTTATCTGCCAAGACCTCTAAAATCACGAAAAATTTTGGACCTAAATGAATACTAAGCGAATGTAAATAATCGACTACAACTCGACTAAAACTCGACCGTTTCTTCAGAGAGAAAAACAGTGTCGTAACATCGGTATCACACAAATAGAAGCACGAAAAATTCACGAATAAAGAAAAACTAAGACAAGCAAGGTTATCTAAAAAAAATAACGAAAAACAAATAAAAGCAAACACGAAAGCAAAAAAAAAAAAAAACTACTACGACCTAAAAAAAAAGAAACTAGCAAACACACCAAACGAAAATGAACATAAAAATCTAAAAACTAAGAAACAAAAGCCAAATCCACGCAACACCAATATGAGAAGCACAAATAAAAACAACGGGCACCAACACAAGCAAATAGTGATACAAGGCATACAAGGTACTCACACGTGCCGAAATTAACAAAGCCGCACTTCCCCCCCCCCCCCCAAACTTATTTCGCATCCCAAAGGAGGAATAAGTTTGAAAAGAGAAAGGAGTGGCTTTGTTAATGGAGTACCTGATCACTGTGGTTGCCTTAGACTTTCCGGCCTTACATGGCTTCGATTTCTTGCTTTGATTTCCAGCCATTTCAAAGTTCCTACAAAACAATCATCCAATCAATATCCAATAAGCAGCTCATAATGCAAACATTCAACGAGTGTCGACATAATCCAATAATCCCACAATATCAACTAAGAGCCCTATAATGTCCAATAAACATCAAAATCATAGACCCGACAGCCATATACTACGATCAACAAATCACACAACCTCCCCCAAACTTCGACTCCCCCATTTCATATTCAAAGGATCAAAATCACAACCCACAATAACAAAACAACACACTACGATCATATTAGGACAAATTCTCTCCAATTCAATCTAATTCATTCAAACTTCGAATCATCATCAACAATTCAACTCATATCAATCCCAATTAACAATTCAATTCAACAAATTTACCCAATTTCAACAAATTCGAAATTAGGGTTCTTCCAATTTGGGGTTTTTTTCAAAATTCGTTCAATTTCATCAATTAATCCCCCAATTCGAAGTACCCATGAACAATCAAGCATAGATAACATGTTTCCATCAAGATTCTATCAACAATCGGGCATAAAATTCACAGAACATCAAAGTCTAACAAAAGCCCCCAAAAAGTGGATCCCCAATTCGAAATTCAACAAAACTCCAAAAAGAATCCGTCAAAGTGCTTCAAAACATGTATAGAATTGAAAAACAAGAGGATTAAGTGTCGAAATTAAGTACCTTGATCGAATTTTTAAGGAAGAACAGTAGAGAAACTCGCCCCTTTTGTTCTATTCGGCCGATAGGTGTGTGTGTGTGAGAAAATCAGGTGGTTAAGGTGTTTAAAAGGGTTTATTAATCAACCGGGTCGGAGCGGATACTGGACCGGGTATGTCCTATCGGCCTAGTCTATCGGCCGATAGGCTGGGCCGATAGGCACTCCAGAAAGTTACGTACCTGACTATCGGGCGGGACCTATCGGTCGATAGGGTCTGCCTATCGACCACTGCTTGTAACATTTAATTTTTTTAATTTTCCTTAGCCTATCGGCCGGGCCTATCGGCCGATAGGCTCGCCCGATAGGTTGTTCGTTTAAAAAATTTTTCAACTTTTTCTATTTCGCAAACTTGGTCCCGTTTTCGCTTGGATATGGCGATTAAAGACCTGCAAGTATCCAAAACTCGGCGTGCATTGATTAGAACTAAACAAAACTAACAAAGCTACTACGAAACTAGAAACTACAAAAATTACGCAAACGAACAATCGAAAACAAACGAATAAAACGAACTAATATACATACGTTGGGTTACCTCCCAACAAGTGCTACGTTTAACGTCTTTAGCTAGACGATACCTCATTCATTCCGGGTCTTCGGCGACAACTCCCCCTTGAACGGGTTTGTTGACATCAAGATAGCATACGTCCCTCTCATTAGATCGAAACTCGTTCGCCTCCAGCATTCGAACATACATTGGCAAATACTCGTAAATTTCTTCAACATCGGAATGTGAGTAAATGGATTGTGAAATGCAATGCTCCAACAAGTCGGTCGGGGGCGGCATAATAGACTCAATTTCATAACATTCCTCGGGCGCATCCCCGGGCTTCTTCATCGCGTCATAGATGGAAATTTTTAGATTTTGATCATTAACCCGGAAGGTAAGATCACCTTCTTGGACGTCGATAAGTGCTCTCCCCGTCGCTAGAAACGGTCTCCCAAAGATCAATGGTTGATTCTCGTCCTCGGGCATATCAAGAACTACGAAATCGGCCGGGAAGACTAAGTGTTGGACTCTAACGAACACATCCTCCACAACTCCCCTCGGATAAGAGATCGACCGGTCCGCCATGAGTAGAGAAATGGTAGTCGGCTTCATCTCCCCAATCTTCAACCTCTTAAAGATGGATAGAGGCATAAGATTGATGCTTGCCCCGAGATCACACAACACATTACGGAACATTTGGTCGCCAATCATGCATGTCAAAGTAAAACGTCCCGGATCCTTCTGCTTGAGCGGGAGCTTGTTTTGAATGATAGCGCTACACTCCTCTGTCAAATTTATTGTTTCAAACTTCGCCAACTTCCTCTTGCTTGCCACAGCGTCTTTCAAGAATTTAACGTACCCCAGCATGTCTCTCAAAGCGTCTAGAAGTGGAATGTTGATATTCACCTTTTGAAACATGTCGATAAATCGTTGAAGCTTTTCATCATATCTCGACTTGGCCAATCGCTGTAGAAATGGAGCTTTTACCTCAAAATCGTTCACATTCGAACCTACAGGAGCCTTTCGACCGATAGGGGGGTCGATAGGCTTAATTTCTGGAATTCTGTCTGGGTATCGGGTGGGCCTATCGGCCGATAGTCTTGGCAAAAAGGCCTGCTGCGTTTCACCTGCCTTCTCGTTCTCGGCTCCCGTTTCTAGTACATCCTCGTTTCCAGATTTCTCAACTTCAGCCCCATGATTACTGTACCTTGTCCCACTCCGAAGCTCGATTGCGTTGCATTGTTGCGTCTTCGGGTTGGTCTCAATCTTGCTCGGAAAATGGCCCGGCTTATGAATTCGGCAGGCGTTCGCCATTTGACCCATTTGGGTCTCCACCATCGACATCCGCTTTGTCAAGGCTATCACCGAGTTTCCAATAGATGTCACACTATGCAAGAGAGCCCCGAACCTCTTATGCCTTTATAAATAAAATCTTTTTGACTCGCCTCTAACCGTTCCAACATCTCTTCCATCGGTGTCTTAGCAATCGGCTCTTGAATAACCCCGTTTTTCACGTTAAATCCCGGTGGTGGCTGAAGAGCATTGTTCGGGTTGGCATAGGAGAAATTAGGGTGGTTTTGATTGTTCGGATAATAGTTCCCCCAATTTCCCCCTTGCCGGAAATTTCCTCCTTGCACGTAATTTACATCCTCCTCAATTGCAATAGGCGCGTTTAGCTCTTCAAAAACTGCATTGACTCCCAAAGTCTTCTTTCTTAGTATCTCAAGCTCTTTTTGTTGTCTTTCAAATTTCGCCTTCAAATCACCGTAGGCGTCCTCGTCACCGGATGGGACCTTTCTTCTCGTCATCTTCCTATCGGTCACCTCCTCGTAATCATTGTTGACCGCTAGCTCGATGAGATTCTTGGCCTCTTCATAATCGTTAGCAAGAAATCCCCCTTTCGAGGAATAGTCCAACTCTCTTCTAGCCTTCCTCGTCAAACCCCGATAAAACCGAATGTAGATTTCCTCCTTGTCAATTCCATGCTGTGGGCATTTGCGAAGTAGCTTCTTAAATCGGATCCAGGCCTCGTATAAGTATTCATCCTCATATTGCTCGAATTGCAAGATATCGTTGATTTGTTTTTGCACCTTCGAGGAGGATAGAACTGTGCTAAGAACAACCGAGTCATCTCTCTCCAAGTACCAATTTCCTTCCGATCTAGGCTCTTGTACCAATCTAGCGCATCGTCTTCTAAGGAGAACCGGAATAGGCGGAGCTTAATGACATCCGGAGGCACTCCGTTTTGCTTGATGGTGGCACATATGTCCAAAAACGACTCAAGATGAGCGTTTGGATCATCATTAACTCCTCCTCCGTATGTTTGAGACTTCACCGTAGCGATGAGGGACGGCTTAAGCTCGAAGTTGTTG
The DNA here is from genome assembly GCA_033398695.1 of Orobanche coerulescens. Taxonomy (NCBI): domain Eukaryota; kingdom Viridiplantae; phylum Streptophyta; class Magnoliopsida; order Lamiales; family Orobanchaceae; genus Orobanche; species Orobanche coerulescens. The sequence continues at coordinate 179,949,682 of CM065808.1, forward strand.
GCATCAATCTTCCCCCAACCTCCTTCTTGATAATCGTCGGCCGGTCGAAAGCGGGCATTCAAAGGGATCTTCTCGGGACGAGCGAGTTCTCGTGGTGGGTCAACAATGCCGGTCATGGTATCAACGATAGGTATAGAAATAGTCTCGGTTCTCGCTTCTTGCTTCTTCCTCCTCAAAGACTTCTCGATTTCCAGATCCAAAGAAAATAAGTCCTTTCCTTGGGATCTTGTGACCATGCACCGCCTACAAGGAAGAGAAAACAAGATGTGAGGAAACGAGATCGAATATTAATAATAATAGTATACAACCTAAAGTAACAATCTCTTCTTTTTCGAATTATCCCTTTAAGTTTTCTATCAAATCCCTGGCAACGGCGCCAAAAATTGATCGCTAGAATTTCGCGTAGTATGGTTTTCAAATCCGATCAATTTTAAAATTTGTAAAACCTCGAAGTATTTCCAAGGTGTCGAACCCAAGGGAATTGATATGTCGAAAATAAAGGAAGTAACTCTACTCAAAATTTGACTGCTATTTAGGAATCCGAAAATTTGATTTGTTTCTAATTATCTAACTTCAAAAATCGAAAAATAAAAATAAATAACAATTAATCCTAAAAATAAAAAATCTAGAACAATAAGATAAGAATTCCAAGTAGTATGCAAAGAGAGCAAAATAAAGTGAATTATCTAAATCAAGCAAATAAAGCAAATTAACAAGATAAAATCACAAGTTGAAAACTAATTGATCCTAGGGTAGTATCATCTAATTGAGTTCACACAATCCATTCACTTGATTCCTTTTCCCCAAATTTTAATTCAATCCTAGAAATAATCACTCAGCCGATCTAGAATTCCGATCAAGGCAACCTAGAAAGATAGTTAATTTAAACCCTTTTTCCCGCCAGGGCTCAAAGAATTTAAATCACTTAAAAAGCGTCAACTTATTTATCTATGATTTATCTTACTCCACTCAGGTCTTAAGATCAAATCATATTGTGCATCAAGTATTTCCACTAATTAATTAATCCTTCCGGGCAAAATCAATTAGCTAACATGCATCGATTAAGGGCCCTTTAATCTAGCATGAGATTTAACACATCTTGATCACAAGCCTAGGATGAAAGGTAAAAAGGTAATCAAAGGAACATCATGTGAACATCAATTAAAATTACTAACCCTAGAATCAATCAATGGATTTAGCCAGACATAATTGAAATCAAACAAGAAATAGATGGAGAATGCATATTATTATTATGAAAAGAGAGATTACAACCCGTCCGGATGAACTCTGAGTCTTCAATCTCCGAAAAAGTAGAAAAACAATAATAATTCTCCTTCCAAAAAGTTCTAGTCTCCAAGGAATTAATCTTGCCAAAAAAATGTAAAAGTGTGCTAAAGATGATAAAAGTTGATAAAGGATGATGAAAGATTGATAAAAGATGATAAAAGGTTGTAAAAGGTGGTAGAAGATGGTAAACTAGGTCTAGCAGGAGGTCTATATAGCCTATGGGAGTTAAATTCCCGATTGGAACTAATCTAGGAAACAAAATCTATCCAAAAGAGTCACAATCCGTCAAAACACGAGAACCCGCGGAGCAGACTATCGGACGCACCTATCGGCCGATAGGCTGGCCCGATAGTTGGTTCGTCGGTCGAATTCACTCGATAGGGCTTGGAACACCTGTCGGATGCACCTATCGGCCGATAGGCTGGCCCGATAGGTGGTCTGACTTTTGCAAAAAAACCGTTTCTTCCGTCCGTTTGACTCGACTCTCGGTCCTTTGTCTCGTTATGGGTCCTTTTGGCTCTAAAAACCTGCAAACACACTAAAACCAACCCAAACGCGTAATACGGCTCGACTAATCATAATTAAGCCAAATACGAGCACATTAATCACGAAACGAGATAAAAACCTAGTATAAAATCCTAGAAAAATGTGGTAAAATTACCACTTATCAGTGTAACGTACGTAAGCTAGTACAGAACAAGACAGTAAGCTATCAGTAAACGATAGCGTACGCTAAGATCGAATGGTAGCGTGTGCTAAGTCGATTACGTACGTAAATGGCTAAGGCTAACGTACGTAAAGCTCAAGATATTATATATATGGACAACACCCCATTTCATTTCACTTCGTCCCTTTCACTTGTACTTCGTTTTCCTTCATTTCTAGAGAGTCTCCAGCCCTCTAAAACACCTATAGATCACATAAACTCGATCATTTAAGTTACGAAACATCTTGGATTGATATTCAAACAATCGGAGTTGGATGCTACCTCTTGTCTCTGTGTTTCTTTCATATTAAGGTATGTTAATGCTACCTCAACCTTGAATTCGTGTTCTTAAGGATGTTATGAACATACCACCGGGATTATTAAGCTCCATAGATGATTTTTATCCGAACACCATGTTTTTGGAAGTTGGAATGTTCATGCTTTAGTTACCCTAGTTAAGAACGTTATAGTCCGATTCTTATTATGATGATCAAGTAAGGAAATTTTCTTCGATTAATAAACCGTATTGTATGGTGTTTCCATAATGATCATAGACTTAATGTTGATAACAACCTCAGATTTTCCAAACTACCTTTGAGGATCTATAATCGAGATTTGGAGTAAGTCTTATGATGGGAGGATTAACCGGGAATTCGTAGACATCAACACCATAGGGTCATTCTGATTCACATGAGTATGATATGTGTGAATATAACGTACGTTAAGCTCTATGCATTACGTACGTTATACCCTCAGGCAAGGCAGTCGTCTGAACTGAGAAGAACTGTCCAATGCATGCTTAGCGTGCGCTAATCCTTGTAGCTTACGTGCGCTAACGTGCAGACGTAACGTACGTTACGTATGTGTGTAACGTACGTTACGAAGAGAACAGTTAGGGTTCGGCCATCTCTTTATGCTTTTCCTCGTGTGATTGATTGTTTATTTAATGATAGGATATTAAGGACGAATTTCCTACGATAATCCAGTGTTGAGCCTTTCCGATCATCGTTTCCGTTGGAGTTCCGGATTGTTCCAATCAACTGTATTTCCGGAGTATTCGCGAGAGATTACCAAGGCAAGTACCTTGATATACGAATTATAATTACGTGAAATCATTGTTGCTGAAGTGTATGAATCATGTTATGAATATCTGCATTTATATTATATATATATATATATATATGCATGGATATATGTATAGATATATGTATATGTATATGAATATACATATGGAGATAAATGTTGGGTGATTCATACCAATATTAGTCGACGTACTCAACTTAGACTAAAGTACGAATAATATTTATAGAGGTAATATGGTAATGTTTGTATTTTCGGTTGAGTTACGATATAAGGATATTTATGTAGTATTTATTGATAGTGTTGAAGGCCTAATGTGCTAAGTCTTGATGAATAACTGCGAGTTATTGTTTATTTTGCGTAGTTGCGTACTGGCGAATAAATTATGTGAATTGATGAACTGATTTGATAATTGTTGCAACGGTTGACTGTATGCTTGGTGTTTGTAATGATGTGAATACTTGTTATGAGAGACGTCATATCCGGGTACCTCTGAGGGCGGGGCGTGCCCTCCGGCCTGATGTACGCTGCAATGAGCGGCTCCATATGATTGGTGAACACCGGTGTTACTTAATGCGCGAGCAAGGGGCGGCTCCTATGGGAGTGAACGCTGGCGCGGTGACATGTGCAATGGGCGTCCAATATAGTGGAGTGAACACCGGTACACAGGTGTGCAAGGGAGGCGCCTGGCAGGCTTATTGGTAACGGATATTTGAGTGATAGCTAAGACCCCGTTACCAAATGATTTTCGAAATTTAAATCTTTGCAACTTGCTTTAAATGTTGGTCTTGATGTAGACCGCGATTTGTGTTTTCTGGAGTTCGTTCCAACTTGTTCTAAATGTTGGTATCAGGGTTAACTAACCAAGGATATTTGACGAGATCTCCAAGGGTTAATTAATCAGGGGTCTTGAGCAGGTTTTGTCGAATGAGAGGCTGTGCCTTTGATTGTACTGTGTTGATTATTCTGTGTATTGGGTCGAGGACCCCGTGAGATGTTGAGATTTGATCTCGTGATGATATTATTGAGATTGGGCCGAGAACCCCGTGAGATGTTGTAATGATTCGCTTGTGATAGTGCTTTATCATTTGGGTCGAGGACCTCGAATAACATTGTAATAGTTTTCTTGCAAATTGTTTTCCACATGTTGGGTCAAGGACCCGAGAGCTTTTGAAGTATTTTCTAAAGTATTTCCATTTGATTTTCAAAACCCCAAGATGACCCGAGTCAATATTAATGTTTTCGAACTTTCTTATCAAAATACTTTTCCTTTTATAAAAAGGGATTTTTCTGACTCCTTGGGCTCGTTTAAAGTTTCATTGGTGTTATGTTCTGTAAGGAGAATATGACAATGTGATTATCTTTCACCTTGTGTATGTAATGCTATTCTGTGTTGACCATTTAAATGTGTGGTTTGTGTTAAGGTTTCACGACTGTTGAGTTTTGTGTTGTTATTATTCGTATATCTTGTATATTATGTACTTGCACTAGCAAAATTCTAGTTTGCTAACCCCCGAGTTTTCGGGGGGTGGGTGCCTGTTATGCGCTTAGGTTTTGGCAGCTCGGGAGCAGTCACCGGATTGGCTGGGAAGGAGATGAAGGACAATGATACTAATCACACCAGAGTCAGAGTCTTTTCTTTTGTTTCATTTGGTCGGTAATTCTCTGTCGTTCGAGTATTCACCCTTGCATGGGTGTAGTTTTCATTTATTAAATTGAGTTGTCGTTCTTTTCTGTGTTCAAGTTTATTTTTGTCATTGAGATGTAAAGTTCATTTGTTTCTGAATTGTTTAATGACCTTGTCGGTTTGCGTTGTATTTAGATTGACCTCGGTCGGTCAATCATTTTATAGTCTAGTAGAGTTTAGCCTTGTAGATCCTTGTAAGAAGGGCCTACAGCGTGTAACATTTACGGATGTATTCTGGGGGTGATACAAATATGGTATCGGAGCTTGGGTTGCGAAAAACCTAGGCCGTTGGGTCAAGTCCATGTCTTGTGTAAGTCGCGCGCGTCAGAGTTGTGATTAGTATCGTGGTTCCAACATCATCTTCAAGCAATCCGTGATGGTAAGCCTCCCGAATCGTAAGTCCCCTTATATACGTATTTGATTATATTGTGCTTAACGTGAACCTAGGGTTTGAACTTGTTAGAGATTATATTGTTTTACGATATCACCTGCGTATACGGTTCGAGTGAGAATGATTATGTAGTATACTTCGGTAGTCGAACATATTTATCGATTTTTGCATTTCAGTAGGATAAATCTTTGAGTGTTAATTTTATCCGCTGCGTGAGTATTTTGAAATGACTCTTGACATTTTGGCATTTTAGTCTTGCACATTTTAACGGTATTTTTATGACGGTATTTAATATTTTACAAATGATTTTGTAAGTTTTGGAAAATGCTACCGTCATCGGATTTTTGGCATATTTTGAAATGATTTTTAAATGGTTTTTAGCCTGGTAGGTTCCAACGCAGAATCCCCGGCATGTAATATTTCCGGGCCGAATTACGAACATTTCAAAGTTGTGTTTTGAAATTTTCCTAACATTGTAAACCTCATGATTTAATGTAGTCATGTCGAATGGTCACGTATTTTGGTGAAAAAAAAATTTCAAAAAAACATTTTGGTAGAAGAGGAAGGATTTTCAAAATTGTGGTATTTGGGACTCAATATTTTTAAAATATTTCAAACTAGTTATAATTTGATTTTCAATTTTCTTGTAGGCATTACTCGAAAATAAAAAAAAAAATTTAGAGTCATTGTATAAACTTCCTCTTCCAAAACAAAGGACAGTATTTACCAGTTTTGAGCACAACGTGACTCGGCTTTTGTTTCGAAATTTTTTCATTAAAAGCATATGCATAATAATCGTTCTAGACGAAGGACTGGAAGTTGATTTCAGAAAATTTCGTGCTTTACGATATTACCGTTATTCTAAGGATGCTAATTAAACCTTATGTTGATAATTGTGGTATACCGTACAACCGACTATGTGATGACAATAAACAGTACTATCTGCATTAGCATGACGAGCCCTGGTGGATGTAGACGTAATATAGGAAGCGGAAGCGGTGAGGTGGTTCGTACGACAACGATTCATGTTATGGTGAAGGAATATCAAGATCAGACGATAACCTATGAAACATCCTCAGTGACCGAGCCAACGAGCGGAGAAAAGAGACCGAGGACATCTGGAAAATTTTTGGGCAGTGACGAGACTAAGGTTCTCAAACCCCCACGTCGTTCGAATGCGTCGTCTTCGCGGTCGAGAATGAGCATTGGGAATCCCCAACTAGCATCGGTGACTCCCGGTAAGAAGAGAGTGTGCTTCAACTGCAACCGTACGGGACACATCCGTGTAAACTGTCCCTCCCCACTCTTGACTTGTCATCGGTGCGGGTGTGAAGGCCATTGGGAGAAACATTGTGAGATAATTTCAGAATTGGCAAAGAATGCTACTCTGTCGGTGAGCAGAGCAAGTGGCCGGAGAATGTCCCGAAACCTTATGTCTTCTGCTGAAGAGCCTATCATAGGCGAATGAAGATTTTGTGCTGTGTTCTAGTCGTTGCTGTTTCCAACAATCGTGACTTTGATTGTTTTTCATTTTAATTGCTTTTCGTTTCCAACTCCTGCTGTTTTAAGTTTCGGGGCTGACATGTCTTCTTAGTACGGGGACACGTAGTACCCGTGCTCTTCTTAGTATTTTCGGTGTTGGGAGACTTTCATTGTTGATGATTCATCTGTGATCCTCTTGACAATTTCAAACTACCATGTTCTACTGAAACTACCATCATTTGAACGAATTTCAGAACCGATTTGTTAGACTTCGTGAATTATTGTGGTCTATTCACATCTGAACTTAATCTTTGCAGAATTTTGTTCGAAACTATTTGTTCCCACTCGTGCGACTAATATTTCCAATGTGTTATGAACTTGAATACGGTGGGTCGAGCTCAACATGCGATTTTGGTACGTCTGAGCCATTTGTGAATTTCCTTAATTCCGTGAGCTTCTACTTCTCCACTCTAACTTCTCATGTTCACGTGTAATTTATCGCCTCAATTGACGTGCCAGATACTTCCTAGGTCCAATCATTGTATTTTTAGAACCTTGCTTTCGCGCATCGCTCGTGATGTTTTGAGGCTGAACAAGTAGTTATTTTTTCTTGGTTGTTCCACCACTCTACTTTAAGTTTCGGGACGAAACTTCTTTTAAGAGGGATAGTATGTAATATCCGGATAAATTGTTGGCTATTTTCGTCCATATTTGAACCCTGTATTACCTGAATTGGTGTTATGTTCTGTAAGGAGAATATGACAATGTGATTATCTTTCACCTTGTGTATGTAATGCTATTATGTGTTGACCATTTAAGTGTGTGGTTTGTGTTAAGGTTTCACGACTGTTGAGTTTTGTGTTGTTATTATTCGTATATCTTGTATATTATGTACTTGCACTAGCAAAATTCTAGTTTGCTAACCCTCGAGTTTTCGGGGGGTGGGTGCCTGTTATGCGCTCAGGTTTTGGCAGCTCGGGAGCAGTCACCGGATTGGCTAGGAAGGAGATGAAGGACAATGATACTAATCACACCAGAGTCAGAGTCTTTTCTTTTGTTTCATTTGGTCGGTAATTCTCTGTCGTTCGAGTATTCACCCTTGCATGGGTGTAGTTTTCATTTATTAAATTGAGTTGTCGTTCTTTTCTGTGTTCAAGTTTATTTTTGTCATTGAGATGTAAAGTTCATTTGTTTCTGAATTGTTTAATGACCTTGTCGGTCTGCGTTGTATTTAGATTGACCCCGGTCGGTCAATCATTTTATAGTCTAGTAGAGTTTAGCCTTGTAGATCCTTGTAAGAAGGGCCTACGGCGTGTAACATTTACGGATGTATTCTGGGGGTGTTACAGACAGTTCCGAACAGTATTTACAAGAATCGAACCAAAGCACGGTAAGACTACCAGATTACTCGGATTCATTAAAAACAACTTCGAAACTCGTTCGAGTAACAAAAAGTACAGAAAAAAATAGCTCCAAAATATCGAGACGGCTATAAGCGAGTCGTCGGAAATAGAAAAATGCCAAAATTAGAAATGACTAAAAACAGGAAAATCTCAGGTATTACATTCTCCCCCTCTAAATAAGTTTCGTCCCATAACTTAAGAGACGAATAATTCATGGTATTTAGCACGCATGATGTCTTCGGTTTCCCAAGTCGCTTCTTCAACTCCATGCATCGACCACTACACTTTAACCAATGTAATTATTTTATGCCGAAGTTGTTTCTTACGATGTTTGAGGATCTTCATCGGTCTTTCTTCGAACGTGACATCATTCGCTATCTCAATATTCCCATAATCAATGATGTGGCTCAGGTCTGGGACATATTTTCTCAGCTGAGAAACGTGAAACACGTTATGAACGTGACTCAGAGCTGCAGGTAACGCCAAGCGATAAGCCAACTCACCGACTCTGTCTAAAATATCAAACGGTCCGATATACCTCAGACTAAGTTTCCATTTCTTCCCGAAACGGAAGACTCCCTTCATCGGTAATACCTTGAGCAGAACATGATCTCCCACTTCAAACTCCAAGAGTCGACGACGAATATCGACATAGGATTTTTGTCGACTTTGAGCAGTCAACAATCTGTCTCGAATGCTAAAAATTTTCTCCTTAGTTTCCGTCAATATATCATGTTCCGTCCCAACTAACTTCGAGGACTGATCCCAATAAAATTGGGATCTAGACCGCCTACCATACAGTGCTTCTAAAGGTGCCATTTTGATCGATGCATGCCAACTATTATTGTATGTAAACTCGATCAACGGTGAATGAAGTTCCCAATCACTGCTCCAGTCTAGGGAACATGCCCGCAATATATCCTCTAACGTCTGAATCTCCCATTCGGTCTGACTGTAGATGGAAAGACGTACTTAACCTAAACTCGATACCCAAAGCCTAATGGAAATGCGACACAAAACGGCCATCCCAATCGGAAAGTCTTAGGCGTACCATGTCATCTCACATTCTATGCTATAAATATCTGAGCTGGCCTCTCTAGTCCCCAAGTATCCTTAATACCAAGGAAGTGTGCGAACTGGTTAATCGATCGACGATTACCCAAATCATATTCATTCCAGCTTTAGTCCGCGACATCCCAGTGATAAAGTCCATGGAGATATCTTTTCACTTCCACTCGGGGATAGGAAGCGATTTCAACAACCCAGCTGGTCGCTGATGCTCGATTTTGACTTACTGGCAAGTCAAGCACCATACGAACTCCGTGACATCATTCTTCATATTATTCATGTTGGAAATAAAATACAGCGGCAGCGAAGTTGGTAAAAATTTGATAAAAGAATTTTACGCATCCACGAGCACAAAACCTAATCAGGCATGCTAATTAATTAACTACTAAGATTAATAAGTAATTTAAATATTATTTATTTAAATAATATTGTTTGTAAATTCAATATCCTAATCTAGATCAAAAGATTCTAGGATATTTACCTCTTGAAGCGTAGTTGTTCTTTCTTGATCTTTTCCTCAAAATCTTATAGAGTATGATCCCGCTTTAATCCGGACGTTGTGTGGGCAACGAACTACGGAATTTTGCCTGGACTGCAGGGATGGATCGGCCGAAATATTTTCCTCTCACAACTCTTGATTTTTTTTTTCTTCAAGAAATTCCGATTTGTAGCAAGACTTAAAGTGTCATCTCAATTGTGGAATCAAAGACACAAGTCAAAGATCCAAAATTAAACACTAAGAAGAAAAATATTGAAACCCTTGTGTTGGATAGTAGTACACGGCCGAACCCTCCTAAGTCCTATTTATAGGCTTTGAACTACTATAGGGACCTTAAAGAGGATTAGGGTTAAGACTCCTAGTGCAACCCAACCTTCCATATTAAACCCTTCCTAATATGGTTGGGTTCACTATAATATCAAGTCAATCGACTAAAGAATTAATATTGCGCTTCCAACCAAAATCCCAATTTACGAAATCAGGCTCCTTATTTAAAAATATTATTTTTCATGTTTAAGATATCGAATGTCCATTAATTAATTTAAGCTACTGACAGCTTTAATTAATTAATTTATTATCCAAGAGTAGTACCACTCAAACCTTATTATCAACCCGCACGAGTCGGGACACAATTTCTAGTTATAATAATAATTGTCATATAAATATATTATTACCCAAGATACGAAGCATGTTGAGTCAATCACTGTGACTCTCACTCATGGTAAATCAAAGCAATAAATATTGTAAATACATAATTAAATATTATATATTTATAATTAAGAAATAATAATTGTTTGAAATTTACGTTCTTACAGTCAGTACAGAGGACACTATCTCTCAAGAATTATGATAATTACCTCCTAATTCATCATAAATCCTTACCAAAATGGATATATCTCTCAAGAACACAACCAATAACAATAATCATCTCAAAGTTATGTTAATCATCTAAAAATCTTAACATAACTCTTCCTAGACATGATTATAACCTCAAAGTATTCTTAAACCTCAAGAACACAATCAAACTCAAGCTATATCATCATGTTCTTCATCATAAGTTCATCAAAACTATGAAGAACCATACTATCCTCCAACAAATCATCAAAACACGAAGTAACCAACAATAACAACATCATAATCTCGAGTTCAACACCAGATTAATGACATACCTCTTGAAGAAGTGAAGAACAACCTCAAACCATCAAGAAACACTCCAAACTCCAAGTTCCTAAGCTTCAATCCAAGTTATGAAGCTCCAAAACAGGTTGGAAGAGGCTGGAAAAGACTAAGGGATGCAAATGGATGATTTCTAGAGGAAGAAATCGAAAATGAATCGTGAGAAAATGAAAGACGAATCATGTCTTTATAATCTGCACATTGCATTACGGCCGCTATATCACCACCTTAACATACGTTATGCATATAACATACGTTATCACCTCTACGGAGCGTACGCTAAGTTCTGCCAGAACTCACTGCCTCAAAATGAACCATGCATTACGTACGTTATTAGCATAAGCATTACGTACGTAATGCTCCTTGACTTGGCTGCCTCTAAAGGCCAACATTATCCAATTACGTTCGGCCCCACACGCCGAGAGTTAGATGCGATCAGATACTCTATGTTACGTACGTAACCAACATGGTTTAACATACGTAGCCTGCGACCCTTAACGTACGTAATGTTATGCATGTAGCGTACGTAAGGTCTAATATACTTAGTCAAAATCAAACTCCAAACTCAGCAAGCAACATCCGATCGACAACACAATACCAACGACAAGTATAAATATTTCGATTCCGAAATATCTCCATACAATATACATTGTATCAGTCAAATACAACAACACTTGTACAATTCCAAATGAATACGTATAACACAACAGCGAAACGAAAAAAAATTACCCTACTCACAACTGGGCTTGTTCCGGTTAGCTCGGCTGAAAATGCGAAGATGTCTACAAATTTTATTAATAAGTTAATCGGACTTTATTTCAGCCGATTATCTAAACGGATTCCCACGCGAGTTTTTGTTTCTGGATTTCCTGGGATTAATTCTATTTCCATTAGTTCTTCGTTAGGTTTGACACCTTCCTCCTGAGCTCCCTCCACCATTTTTAACTTCTTATCTTTTATCTGCTCTGGATTCGAGCCTCTCAACTCAGGTGTTCTTTTATTATTTTATATTCCATGTTTCACTGTTATCTGGTAGCAAGATCGGGAAATGAAATGGTCTCCAACTACTTCACCAATCTCATTTTCCACTGGGAGTTTTACCTTCACGTGACATGTGTAACACCCCCAAGATATTCAGGGTACGTCATAGCACCGTGAATCCCTACTTTGGACCCACAAGAATAATCCCATACACAAGCATAACACATTCCAAACCTTCAATATTATAATAACAATATCCTAACCATAGTCAACCAATTGGATCAACCGATGAAAATTCTAATGACAATGTATAATACCTCAAGAAACAACGAATTCAACATACACAACGAGAAAAAGCAACTCCTATAGTACTCAAGTACCAACTAACAATTTATGATAAAATAATCCCAAAGGACAGGACTCGAAGAAAGTAACATGATTCATCACAGTATCATGCCTGGTCGTCATCATTGTACTCCCTGGTGCTCGCTCGCTGGGATTCTTCATAGCTGAAATACATGAAACGTATTTCCGCCGAATGTGGTTAGCCGCGGAACAGCTAGTGCAAGTAATACAAATGAACCCTCACATCTTACACATTAAAGTGCATGCATCAATATTTTCAAAAGCCAAGATAATAATTTTCGGAAATGCAATATCCAAAATATGCCGCAGTAGTATAAATCCTCATGATTAACCATGGACCCAACTTTGCGTGGATTCCTCAAAGGCCCCTTCGAACCCTTCCAGAGTGGTTAACCCCAATATTCGTGGACCCAACCTTGTGTGGACCTCTCTGAGGCCCCGTCGAACCCTCCCGGAGTGAACATATACACTCTCACACTCATATGCATCACTTTTCACATTTAAGAATGTAAGCTTCATAAGAATTATTTGCCTTTGAGACATGATGGAATGTCCCGAGACAGTATACGACCACAATTGAAGGTACTCGACGACTCCGAACCTAATAGATCTGTAAAACAACTATCAACAACCATACGATTGGAACTAAAATGTAAATACGCCCGAAAGCCCCCTACGAATCATGTAATCCATCAATATAACACATAGAGGGTGGATTACAACCAAACCCTCTCGATTTCACAAAAGTTCAGAAACTACACCATAATTTCGTAGGGGAAACATTTATCGAGGATAGATGAATCATACAGATCACGATCCTATGAGTTATTCGGAAAGAAAGAAAGGAAAATAACAAAAACCTCCAAAATCTAGAAATTTAGGGTTCTAAGAAAGATTTCCTCGATTCGAAGGAGAAAGAAGGTGAACGATGATTAAATCACATTAGGAACTCGGAGATGAAGTTGGATGATGATATCCCGACCAGCTCCCTCTGTGGAATCTCCCAAGTTGCTCCTTAGAGGAAAAAATGAGAAATTGGGAAGAAGACACGACTACCATGTTTTATACCGACATAGACGCACGACTAGACACGAACGACCAAATGCTCGTTCGTGACTCGTGCGTAGAGTTAGTATAGCAACAAGTCAGGGACGCACGACCATTCTGCTACGTCTGCCCATGCGCCAGGTCATGCGAAACCCACTGTCCAGCTTATGTTGTGGGGCACGAGCAGAGCACGAGCACCAGCTCATGTGTCAGCTCGTGCGTGCCTGGCAGATGCAGCAGTTAGCTCCTAATATATGTCGTGTCTTGCCGCCTCAATCGTCTGCACTCGCACTAAAGCCAACATGCGACGGAACACTTACTTAGAGTCTCCAAATATGAAATCGAGCACAAAACAACCACATGATTTCCACAATCTGAAGGTACTGAAAATAAATACGAAATCACACACCCAAATCTTTGGGAAATTAAAAAACAGGCCAACATCCGCAATTCACGATTCAATATCGAACAACAATTCTAAGGTTCACAACACGCCTAGTTATGTTTATTGAACTTAGAGGCACACGACGACGGTTCCGAACAAGATTTACAAGAATCGAACCAAAGCACGGTAAGACTACCACATTACTCGGATTCGTTAAAAACAACATCGCAACTCGTTCGAGTGACAAAAATTACAGAACAAAATAGCTCCAAAATATCGAGACGGCTATAAGCGAGTCGTCGGAAATAGAAAAATGCCAAAATTAGAAATGACTAAAAACAGGAAAATCTCAGGTATTACATTCTCCCCCTCTAAATAAGTTTCGTCCCAAAACTTAAGAGACGAATAATTCATGGTATTTAGCATGCACGATGTCTTCGGTTTCCCAATAAGCAATTTAAATATTATTTTGGTAAATTCAATATCCTAATCTAGATCAAAAGAGTATATGATATTTACCTATTGAAGTGTAGTTGTTGCTTTCTTGATCTTTTCCTCAAAATCTTCTAGAATATGATCCCGCCTTAATCCGGACGTTGTGTGGGCAACGAACTAGCGAATTTTGCTTGGACTGCAGGGATGGACCGACCGAAATATTTTCCTCTCACAACTCTCGATTTTCTTTTCTTCAAGAAATTCCGATTTGTAGAAAGAATTAAAGTGTCATCTCAATTGTGGAATCAAAGACACAAGTCAAAGATCCACAATTAAACACTAAGAAGAAAAATATTGAAACCCTTGTGTTGGATAGTAGTAAACGACCGAACCCCCCTAAGTCCTATTTATAGGCTTTGGACTACTATAGGGATCTTAAAGAGGATTAGGGTTAAGACTCCTAGTGAAACCCAACCTTCCATATTAAACCCTTCCTAATATGGTTGAGTTCACTAATATCAAGTCAATCAACTAAAGAATTAATATTGCGCTTCCAACCAAAATCCCAAGTTACAAAATAAGGCTCCTTATTTAAAAATATTATTTTTCATATTTAAGATATCGAATGCCCATTAATTAAATTAAGCTACTGACAGCTTTAATTAATTAATTTATTATCCAAGAGTAGTACCACTCGAACCTTATTATCAACTCGCACGAGTCGGGACACAATTTCTAGTTATAATAATAATAATTATCATATAAATAATATTATTACCCAAGATATGAAGTATGTTGAGTCAATCACTGTGACTCTCACTCATGGTAAATCAAAATAATAAATATTATAAATACATAACTAAATATTATATATTTAGAATTAAGATAATAATTATTCAAAATCACGTTCTTACAGTCAGTACAGAGGATACTATCTCACTTCGATCCAGTTCAACGCATGCAAATATGCTAATGCATGCTAATATTCAAGATCAACTAATCTCAAGCATACATTACAACCTTTCACATAATTTTTCTAGAATTATATAGGTTGTGAACTATTATATTATTTTATAAGGCACCGATAATATGGTCTCCCGTGTGACACCAACGCTCCACATTATCTACAATATAAAATAATTAGATATTACATTTGCATAACCATAACGTGAATAAATATGCAAAATGTGTGATTAAATATAATTAATATTCTCATAGGTAGTTACAGGGAAATAAGGTAATACAAGCATAAAGTATACTTTGCAGTATACAACCCTAATACCAAACTTGGTCGGGCCTGGCCTAACGTATAGAATTTCATTTTTTTCCCAGTTCTCATGTTTTGGCTTTAATTAGAAAGTTATAATTTCGTATTATTATTTTTTAAGTAACTTTATATTAATCTAAATCTATCTTTATTTAAAAAAAATTCTATGATGGATGGATCAAAGAACGTTCATCATGAAGGAACCGACGATAATGATACCAACTTCCGTTTAGGTGAGTTTACTATTTCTACTCTGTATTTTTTTTATACTTATTATAGTTTATTTATTTAGTATTGTAATTTGATATAAAACTATAATATATATTATGAATTAATTATAATAAATTGTTATTAGTTCACAATCTCTCTCAAAACTCTACTAACATGCCACCTCCATCCGAACCTACGGCCGAAGCTTCAAATAAACACAAAATTGTGGGTTTGGGCATATTATGAGAGGACTCTAGGCACCCGCATTGCAAAATAATGTATCTTGTATGCAAAAATCAAAATAAAAATACCACTTTCTCTTGGAAGATTGGTACCGGCACATTAGTTCGTCATTTGAAAAATAACCATGGTATGAGTAATGATGATCATGATCAAGAACGTTCGGATGATCAATCTCAACTATCCGGCTACTTCTCAAAAGTGCCCAGTGGAGGTATGCCTTTCATTTTCAATCAACAAAAATTAATTGACGGATTTACTAAATCTGTTACTCTTGATGATTTGCCTTTAAGTCATGGTGAGAGTGAAAATTTAGAAATTATGACTAGGACTTTAATGCAACCGGCATATAAAAGAATATCAAGGAATATTCTTAAACGTCGTATTCAACATTAATATTATTTTCAACGGGCTCAATTGATTGAATTTTCTAAAAGATTTGAAGGTTGTATATGTCTTACTAGTGATTGTTGGACTTCTCCAACTCGCGAACCATATCTTTGCATTATGGTTCATTGGATTACTGAAAATGTGATAGAAAAACGTATTATTTCTTTTGATATTATGGAGGAATCACATACCACTAAAAATCTAAAAGATATAAAAATTGAATGGTTCAAGAAATTTAATATATTTGATAAAATACTTTCTTTTTCTCTTGATAATGCGGCCGCGAATAGTAAATGTATAGAATATTTGTTGGACGAATTGCCTTTACTTGCAAAAGGTACTTTTATGCATATTAGATGTTGTGCTTATGTCTTGGATTTGTCAGATAAAAAGGGAATTGATATGATTTCACCTCTTCTAAACCCGATTAGAAAAACAATTAAATGGCTTAGACTAAGTCAACATATTAGGAGATATTATAAATATCTATGTAAGGAACACAATTTAACACCAAAATAATGGAGCATTGATACACCTACTGGTTGGAATTCTACTTTTAAATTGCTTGATGATGCTATTCCTTATAAGGAAATTATTATATATAACTCCGCTCCCAAACATTTAGCTGATCAAGACCTCATAACTGAGGCTCACTGGAAACTTGCTACGATTGTTCATAGTATACTACATGCTTATAATAATTCTACATATTTATTTTTTATGTTTATGAACCTAATATGCATTTGGTTATTTTAGAATGTTGTTAAACTATTGGTTTGTTTAAATGAACACCAAAATAATACATATTTATCTCAAATTGTTTCTAAAATTTAAGAAAAACGGTTGGAGTAGTTGGATAAATTTCCTTACATTTATAGTGTTGCATGTCTTCTTGATTCGAGTATAAAAAAGCACTATGTAATCTTTTTTATTATTATTATAATGCATGAGGTAAGACATCTTTTGATAGTGTGGAGTACATAAATGAGTGCGTCAAAATATTAGCGTCATTAGTTGATTTGCACATTTAAAAATTTAAAACATAGGTTACAGCCCCCGAGTCAACTTCAAAAAATAAAGGTAGATTCAATCAATTTACATCTTCATTTCTTTTCAAAAAAAAAATCTCCATCAAGCACTCTTTCTTCAACTTCCTCTAGTTAAATCTTAAATGAGTATTTTACGTGTTCGCATGAGCTTGATACCAATTTTGAGATTTTAAAATGGCGAAAATTAAGTGAAGAACAATATCCTATATTTGCTAGAATTGCAAGGGATCTTCTTGAGTTCCAGCCTCAACAATTGCTTCGGATTCCGCTTTTAGTGTGTTGTTATCCAAAATATTATCCGGAGATGATATGTTGGAATGGACGAGTAACAAAAAAAATGCGAGAGAACGTCCGTGGGGAAGTAAATAACACAAGATTTGCTGGGGTTGTTAGTCCCAGGCTTGAATGCTCTCGCGAGATATTATTAATACGAATACTTGGGAGTACAAATATTAATGTTAGAGTACAATTACAATGAGTGTAAAGACCCTAGTTATCTTAGCTTTTGAGTGCAGAAGATTGCCGGAAGAACCAAAGTTGATGCTCTGTGAGTTCTTGTAACAACGATGGAGTGTTGTGCAGACTGTGAGCAATCGACGGTCTCTCACTGTGTGAATTAGCTGAACTCTCGTATGGAAGTAATTTCTGTACTTGTGAACCTCTTAAAGTCTGAACTTCTGAACTTCTGAACCTTTTTTCAGTTGCTGGAGGCTCTCTATTTATAGGACTGGCAGTCGCTGGGCGATCACCTCTGCTGTATTATAATAAGCGGGTGATCGTCTTTAGCACATGGATTGGTCTCCTTAAAGTCCGCAGCAGCAGCTGGCAGCCGGGTGTGCGAACCAATGAGAAGCCAACACGCGTCTATGTCGCTGTCTTGGGAGGCCTCACCTGGGACCTTTCGGCGGGTCTGTCGGTAGGTGAGGCCGTCCTTGTCACTGACAGCTGCTGATGGGCTGGAGTCAACGATCCGTATTCTGTGGCACCATTCGCGGATCTGCACATAGGTCCTCGCTCTGTGATCCAGTCTTCGTAGACTTGAGGGATGATGGCCTTATACGTGGCATAGGACGGTCGTCCTTGGTCGGGCACCAGAGTCGATCGCTAGGTGCCAAAAGGCGATCGCCCCGGACGTCGATCGCTCGGTACCTGATTTCGGTCTGGACTCTTCGCTTTGGCAAGTCTGCCTTGGATTTATTTGATGCTGTCTTTAGTCGCTCGGCCCTTACGCCGATCTCCATCGAGCCGTATAAATCGCCGCACAACAATTGCCCCCCATCTCGCTCCGATGTTGGAGACGTGGGGTGAGGTGGTTTTACTGGCGACCGCTTAACTTAGACGAGCGACTCAGCATTTTACGGAACAGACGATCGTCTTTGAACGGACTGGTTTTGAATTTGGACGACCTGGTCGATCGCTAAAATGAGCGGGAAATGACAGCAGTTGTGGAAACGTCACCGGGGCATGTGTCGGGCTCCTATTGGGGGAGTCCGGTGGTTTTGTTGGGCTGTCCTTTGGCGTGCCCTCGAAACGACGCGAACACAGGATTCGAGGACAGCATTAAACGTTGCCTATATGATGGTTGCACTTCGATCCTCGGGACTCCGCTTATTGCCCAGAATCCACCGCTCCTGCTTATAAAAAGGACTGGGGTTACAAGGTTAAAAACCTTATGCGTTTCTGCCTGAGGAAAAGACATAGCCGATTTCTCTTGAAGCTCTGTGTAACGATCGTCGCTCGACTCAGACCTTAGGTAAGAACAAAAAATTCCTTCTCCCTCCTTTCTTTGAATATGTCCGGAGGAAGACCAGATGTGTATGAGTCGGGTAGTACTTCCGCTACCGGGGCTTTGACCGCCCGGGATGAACCTTCTGCGGAAATTCATGTTGACATCGCCGTCGAGGCCATCCGTGCTGGGATTGAGCCCGCGGAGATCAAGGAACTTTTTAATGAGGCTGACGCGGACGGTGCAGGCCGATCGGATTTGTTCACTGAAACAGGAGGAGGCGGATGCGACGACGCACAGGGAGCGGGACAGCGCGATCGGCAAAGCCTTCATAGATTTTACTGAACTCATGGAGAGATTGGCCGGCCATCTTCTCAAATTTAACTTCAATGATTATTCGATCGCCTATCCTTATGAACCTGTAAGGAGGACATTGTTCCGGGCTACCCGCCGCTCTCCATGGACCCTTGTCCAAATCGGGAGCTCGGCAACTAGGAAGGATCTGAACCGTTGGATGGCGAGGTTCCATGTTCCTTCTGATGTCAGCCTCCACGTGCCTGCCGAGAACGAGCGAGCCGATTAACCTCCCGAGGGCATGGTCGCCGTCAATGAGGCGATAATGGAGGCTGGACTGCGATTCCCGCTGCCGTTCGCTGTCTCCTATCTGTTGACCGCCTGGAACGTGGCGCCGCTTCAATTGACGCCGAACGCATGACTGAAAATCATTTGCACCTTCACTCTATTTGGCGGCCATCAGTTATATTGTCTTCCTTCGCCGTTGGAGATGAACCATCTCTTTAAGTTGACGGCTCAAAAAGGCACGGTCGTTGGCTATCATATCCAAGGTCGCTCGGGTCGGGTGATTCTTGGAGTCCCGAATAAAGTGAGGGGTGATCCGTCAAAGTGGTTCTGGGTCGGCAGTGCTTGGAAATCGGCAGCGAGCGACAATTCGACCGACGAGTTGGATATTCCCACTGGCTTTCGGGAGAGGAGTCCGAGTAAGGATTTAGACTCTCCCTTTGTTCGAACGTTTTCTGAACTGATCTGATTTTGGCCTTCTTTTTGCAGGTGTCATTGTTCCGGTAGCGGGCGACCTTGCTTTTGACTTTGCGATCATCTCGGAGAAGATACGGAGTCTTCCTGACGACCGTATAGATGCCCGCCAAATTAACAACGAAGCCTGCTGGTTGGCAGCTCGGCGGTTTCGCTACCCTCGACATCTAAAGGTTCCAGGTACGAACTTTAGCGATCTTCTTTGATATGCCGATCGTCTTAACTGAGGAAGATTACTAACTTCGTCGTTTGTTTTCTTTTGCAGAAATCCGTTTCCGTTGTTTCCCAGAGCCTCCTGCTGCGATTGCCATGTCCAATCCGGGGGTTATGAACCGTCTTCACCAAGGGAAAAAGGTGAGCCGAGCTCCTTCTGCTCCGCCGCGACCGACCCCGGAGGCAAGACCTCTCCAGTGTAACACCCCCGATATATTCAGGAATATTACAGTGCCGTAAATCCTTTACATAAGGATTTACAAGGCTGGAGAATTGAAAAGACATTAACAGGTACCAACGTATGAAAATAACGGAATTAAGATACAACAGTTCTGACCAAATACTGAAAATACGAATGTTCAACGGAAAAGTATTAATACATCACCAAATCCAAATTATCATAAACGACTACATACTCGAGTACTTATTAAAACGATACAAACAACAGACAATTAAACCCGGCCGGAACATCACTCTGCACCCTCGTCGTCATGAAACTCCAGTGGTTGTTTCCCCGCTCTCATGGATCCTGAACATAAACAAATGTTCACCCCCGAAGGGGTTAGCACAACGATGCTAGTACAAGTACAATAATCATACAACAGTGATATAATCAACAATTATATCATAACAAGTTTCTCCAACGAGAAATAACAACAACACATATCATATGATAACAGTCTCAACATACTGATGGCATTCCAACGATCCAGCGCACACAGCTATAGATTCCCATGATGATCCCGTCGGACCAACGCATGGTGGAACTACCTGTCCAACGATCCAGCGCACACAGCTATAGATTCCCATGATGATTCCCGTTAGATTAACGCATGGTGGACATTTAATCACAACATATAATACACAATACAATCACAATATAGCTGTCATAATATAAACAATTCTAATTAGAGTACTTGCCTCGATTCGAAGACAAGCACAATACTTCCACGAAAATGAAATACTCGAAGGTCGCCCCTTCGATCAATCACGTAGCAAGCTCGAACCTTAACAAAAGGAATAATATAGAATTCATCTCACATCGAACGAACATCAACCAATCCAAAATATGGTTGGAAGTTCTTAAAAGAAATCTGTCTGATTTGCTTAACGAACGCTACACATCCTATGTAGTGTACGTTAAGGCTACTCGTTAGCGCACGCAATTACACACAGCCTAGCGTACGCTAATCATGCACGGTCAGTACCTCACTGATCAGCCGACTGATTCGCCTGATGACTTAACGCATGCTAAGTTTCAATCGTAGCGTACGCTAAATATGCCCGTTAGTGTACGTTAATTCACATAGCTTAGAGCACGCTAAGCGTGCATGGCAGTTCACTGTTGGGCAGCAGACTTGTTCTAACGGTGATGAAACTTATGAATTCCTCAGTGATTAACGCGTGTTACCCGACTACATGTCATGTTCATAAACTTATGAATGATCATACGGATCCAATCATCTTTGAGTTTCAAGGAAAAGAATATCATCACAACTCTTATATTCGAACTTGATTATCATTCTCATGCGAATTTTGGTGATCTCTGGTTGGTGCACTAGATTCTATTATCATTATTCACATTCAGACTTCATCTTGAAGGTGAACTAACAATTCCAACTTATACGAAATGACACTTCCTAAGATGGTTCTTTCCTTAAGTCCTTATAACCAAAAGTGATATCACCTCCATAAATCATATAGATAATCAACTTCAGAATGTTCCTCTCATCATTTGACGTACTAGGATTCCAATTACGAGGTTCCAACGACAA
Organism: Orobanche coerulescens; assembly: GCA_033398695.1. Classification (NCBI taxonomy): domain Eukaryota; kingdom Viridiplantae; phylum Streptophyta; class Magnoliopsida; order Lamiales; family Orobanchaceae; genus Orobanche; species Orobanche coerulescens. The sequence continues at coordinate 179,971,598 of CM065808.1, forward strand.
TATCATAAGTATAATTATTCCAATCTTCTAAACATGATATTTGTTGAATAATTCACCAATGGAACTCAATATCTTGCTAGCATGATCATCTTATTCTTCATAACACGAATCTAAAGTTGGAGATAGAATTAACATACCTTTAATGAAGAAATCACTGATCCAAAAAGGTAGAATCCAGCTCCGGTTGCTTGAGTGTCACTTCAAAGTGAATTCTTCTTCAATGATCAAGTATAAGCACTCTTTAATATTTAATGATCAAGTAAGGCGGATTTGTATGTGTTTAAGGAGTAGGAAAGGCTCTCTGGACTTCCAAGGAACGAAGAACAAATGAAGAGAAATAAGTAGAAATGGAGTGCTGTCCTTTAAATAAAGTTTCTGCACATTAGCTGATTAGCGCAGGCTACATACAATTCTTAGCGCACGCTAATAAGCATTGACTCCAAATCTGTCCAGGTTCGTCTGCGGGAATTTTATCCGGACCCATGTCCTGGCTGGCGCATGTGCTAGCCGCCTAGCTCAATAATTGACTGCCTAGCGCACGCAAATCCTACATTCGTAGTGTACGCTAGTTGTAGCCGATAGCGCGCGTTAAGCTACATTCTTAGCGTGCGCTATCACGAGTTCGCATGAGAAATTTTGCATGATGATATACTTATGTACAAAAATACCAATGTGAGAAATATCATACTCCAATTATCGAGATCACAATTCTGAATAATACAGGGTTCAACTACAGATGAAATACATAATAATAAATCTGGATATTACATACTCTCCTACTAAAAAGGAGTTTCGTCCCGAAACTCAAGACGAAAATAACTTTGGATATCTGGACTTCATGCCGTCTTCTGTTTCCCATGTGGCTTCTTCCACTCCGTGGCGTGACCACTGAACTTTGATCAAAACGATTGGTTTGTTCCTCAACTGCTTAACTCGACTCTCGAGTATCTTGACTGGTCTTTCTTCAAACGTTCCATCCTGAGCGACTTCGATCTCGCTGAAATTAATGACATGGCTAGGATCCGGTATATATCTCCGTAACTGGGATACGTGGAACACGTTATGAACATGGCTCAATGACGGTGGTAATGCCAATCTGTATGCCAACTCTCCCACTCTCTCAAGGATCTCGAATGGTCCGATATATCTCGGACTCAGCTTTCCTTTCCTTCCAAAACGAAAGATTCCCCAAGTAGGAGAAACCTTTAAAAGTACGTGGTCTCCAGTACTGAACTCCAATGGGCGACGGCATATGTCTGCATAAGATTTACCCGACTGCAGGCCAATGACCTTTCACAAATCAAGGCTATCTTCTCTCGAGTCTGTACGATCAACTCTGGTTCTGTCCCAATCAAGTCTGATGAATCGTCCCAACATAGGGGCAATCTGCATCTCCTCCCGTATAATGCCTCAAACGGTGCCATCTTAATGGAAACATGCCAACTATTGTTGTAGGTAAATTCAATCAACGGTAGATGAACTTCCCAATCGTTTGACCAATCTAAGGCACAGACCCTTAGCATGTCTTCCACTGTTTGAATGGTCCTCTCGGATTGTCCGTCAGTCTGCGGGTGATAAGCTGTGCTGAAGTTCAATTCGGTCCCCAAGGCCTTATGGACTGCTTTCCAAAAATGAGACACAAAATGGCCGTCTCGATCAGAAATAATGGTCTTCGGCATACCATGCAATCGAACTATCTCCGAAATAAATACTCGTGCGAACCTATCTGGTCCCTACATGTCCTTAATGCCTAGAAAATGAGCTGATTTGGTTAAACGATCAACTATCACCCAAATCATGTTCATTCCTGTCTTAGTTCTCGGCATACTAGTGATAAAGTCCATCGATATGTCCTCCCACTTCCATTCAGGAATCGGGAGCGGCTTCAACATTCCGGCAGGTCATTGATGCTCGATCTTAACCTGCTGACAAGTCAAGCATTTCGAAACATAGTCCGTTACATCTTTCTTCATGTTGCCCCACCAGAAATTCTGCTTCAAGTCCTTATACATCTTACTGGTGTCTGGGTGGATAGAATAGGGCGAGATGTGAGCTTCCTTCATAATCGTCTGTTTCAGAACATCGACATTGGGAACGCAGAGTCGGTTCTGAAATCTCAAAACTCCATCATCATGAGTTACGAATCCGGGGGCCTTCCCCTTGATCACTTCATCACGTAACCGAATCATCAGAGGATCATCTGTCTAGATTTGATTTCTTCGATTAATGATGAAGTTATTTCCATCACGCACAGTTGTCCTTGGACTCTTTGTAACCATACTTCAATTCCTTCTCGAATCATCTCTTGTTGAAGGCTAAGTTGGGAGGTCAGAGTCTCCAGCATCTGAATAGAAGCAGGCTTGCGGCTAAGTACATCCGCCACTACATTTGCTTTGCCTGGATGATATAAAATCTCCAAGTTGTAGTCCTTAATCAGCTCTAACCATCTTCTTTGCCGCATGTTCAACTCTTTCTGACTGAAGATGTATTTGAAACTCTTGTGATCCGTAAAGATCTGACAGTGAGTCCCGTACAGGTAAAGCCTCCAGATTTTCAAAGCAAAAACTACTGCCGCTAGCTCCAAATCATGCGTTGGGTAATTCACTTCATAAGGTTTCAGCTGTCATGACGCATAAGCGATCACCTTATCATTCTGCATCAATACGCATCCGAGTCCTTGGTTCAAAGCATCACTGTAAACTATGAATCCTCCAGTCCCCTGTAGAAGTGTTAAAATCGGTGTTATCGTCAATATCTTATTCAATTCATCAAAGCTATTCTGGCACAATTCGTTCCACTCAAACTTTTGAGTTTTCTGCAGGAGTCGAGTAAGTGCGTGGGAAATTTTAGAAAACCCTTCCATGAATCGACGATAATATCCAGCAAGTCCTAAGAAACTCCGGACTTCTTTTACGTTCTTTGGAGGTTTCCAATCCATAACTGCTTCGATCTTCTGAGGATCTACTCGGACTCCTTCAGCTGATACCACATGGCCGAGGAACATTACTTTCTTTAGCCAGAATTCACAGTTAGAAAGTTTGGCGTATAATTATTCATTTCCTAACAGGTCAAACACAATCCGTAAATGTTGTGCATGCTCTCCCGGGCTTTTAGAATACACCAGAATGTCATCAATGAACACGACCACAAATTTATCCAAATATTCGCTGAACACTCGGTTCATCAATTGCATGAATAGAGCAGGTGCATTAGTGAGACCAAACGGCATCACTACAAAATCATAATGTCCGTAGCGAGTTCTGAATGCTCACTTCGGAACATCAGGTTCCTTAATCCTCAGCTGATGATACCCTGATCTCAGATCAATTTTAGAAAATACTGTTGCTCCTTGTAACTGGTCAAACAAATCATCAATCTGTGGCAAAGGATACTTGTTCTTAATCGTCATCTTGTTCAGCTCTCGATAGTCGATACACAGTCGAAGCGATCCATCCTTCTTCCGGACAAAAAAAATTGGCGCTCCCCAAGGCAAAACTCTTGGCTGGATATAGCCTTTGTCCAGTAACTCCTCCAGCTGCTTCTTCAGTTCGTACATCTCAGTAGGTGCCATATGATACGGCGCCTTAGAAATTGGTGTAGCTCCGGGTTCCAACTCAATGGTGAATTCTACATCCCGTCGTGGAGGTAGTCTAGGTAACTCGTCAGGAAATACATCCGGAAACTCCTTCACAACAGGAATGGATGAAAGTTCCACAATTTCGTCTTTTTTCTACATTGCATAACACCAGTATCTGGAACAGCCCTGTTTCAACAATTTGACAGCTTTCATCTCCTTGATCAACTTTCCTGAGCTTCCTGGTTTCCATCCTTCAAACAATATTTCGGAACCATCGTCAGCGATCAGCGAGATATTCCTCCTTCAGTAGTTTACAATAGCTCCATATCGATTAAGCCAATCATCTCCGAGTATCAGGTCGTCTCCTTGTATTTCTATCACAATCAGATTTGAGAGCCACTCTCTGCCTCCAAATGATACAGGGAAATCTCTAGTTTCTAAGTTTCCAACAATCCTCTCTCCACTCGGTAAACTAACAACATAAGATTCACAATTATGAAAACCAGAAATATTCAAACGATTTACACAAGATAACGATATAAATGAATGCGTAGCTCCTGTATCGAATAAAACGCTAACTGGCTGGGAAAGGATCTGAACAGTACCTGATGCAACAGCAGCATCCTGATCGTCTGTTCTCCTCATCTAGTACAGAGGTGGGGGAACAGATCCGGCACTCAATGTACCCTTTCGGTCCCACTGTCCTCTGTCTCGTCCGCGCCCAAAATTCTGAGGCATCTGTACACTTTGCTGCGTCTGTTGGATACTAGCTTCCTTCTAAACTGGCTGTGATGTACGGGTTCTATTGAATTTGGTGGCATCCTTGCAAAACGTCGCACGATGCCCTTCCTGTCCGCAATCAAAACACGTAACTGGAGTGCACAAACAATCACGCCAAAGGTGGCCTGGGCAACCACAATTAAAGCACCTCCTAGCTGTATCCGTCGTGGCTGACATTGTTCCGAAATTCTTTCCACTCTTAGATGGGTGCGGAGGTTTCTTGAAAGAATTAAAAGATGACTGGGCCTTGCGGGGCCCGCTGCTCTTGTGTTCTGTGAAACTACCAGAGACTTTCTGCTTCTTGGATTCTGCAAACTTCTCCATTGCTGCTTCCTTGATCTCATACGCCAACGCCTTATCCTGGTATTGACGGAGAGTGGTACATTCAAAACCGGATATGTACCTCTGGATTTCTGTTTCATCCTCATATCAAAATGGATCATCATTTCTGCATCTGTTCTGACCAGATGTCGAATAAATGCTAGCTGCTAGTTAACCGTCTTAATTGTCTGGGATACATGTTCGTCTGACGGCTGTGTGGAGAAAAACTTCCAAACTTTGGCTTCCCTCACAGGACGAGGGCAGTACTGAGCTTACATCATCAATTTAAATTCTGTCCAGTCAGCATCATGATCTGCAGGCCGGATGGCTTCCCACAACTCGGATGCTTCCCCTATCAGAAAGTACTGAGCAATAGAGGCTCTCCGGTCGTCTGGGCAATTAATTCCAGCAAATATTTTCTCCAATTCCTTCAACCAATGGTCCCATGTGGGAGTCTCAGAAAAGCCGTCGAATTTGGGTGGTTGCATCTTTGCCACCTCTTGCAGCCATCGGCCACCTCGATTTCCTATGTCTGGAATCCCTTGCTGTCTCTCTCCCTGCTGTAATCCCACCGCCACCTACATTCGGTCCACGATCTGGGCGAACTGAGTCATCTGGTTCACTACCTGACGAAGGATTTCGGGCACAGCCGGTTCCGGTTCATTATTGATAGATCTCTGTGGCTCGCCTGAACTGTGGCTGGCCTGATTAGAAGGTGAAGCTTCTCTTTCGGCATTCCTTCGTCCACGTCTGCGACCGCGACCACGTCCACGTCCGCCTCTCAACATACTGTAAGCATAAATACTCAATATACAGGAAACAATATCGTTCTAATGTTCAAGTCTAAAGAAATACAACATGTAAAGAACGGGATAGAGTTTAGGAATTTACAACCACCGTTCACATGAAGACATAGGCAGTACAGTGATTTCATTCAAGGCCGGTTACCTCAAAAGACATATATGACCCCTATTTTAACCCAATGGCCAAGATATCCATAATCTTAGCTCCGATACTATATTCTGTAACACCCCCGATATATTCAGGAATATTACAGTGCAGTAAATCCTTTACATAAGGATTTACAAGGCTGAAGAATAGAAAAGGCATTAACAGGTACCAACGTATGAAAATAACGGAATTAAGATACAACAGTTCTGACCAAATACTGAAAATACGAATGTTCAACGGAAAAGTATTAATACATCACCAAATCCAAATTATATTAGCACATCGATGCTAGTACAAGTACAATAAGCATACAACAGTGATATAATCAACAATTATATCATAACAAGTTTCTCCAACGAGAAATAACAACAACACATATCACATCATAACAGTCTCAACATACTGATGGCATTTCAACGATCCAGCGCACACATCTATAGATTCCCATGATGATCCCGTCGGACCAACGCATGGTGGAACTGCCTGTCCAACGATCCAGCGCACATAGCTATAGATTCCCATGATGATTCCCGTCGGATTAACGCACGGTGGACATTTAATCACAACACATAATACACAATACAATCACAATATAGTTGTCATAATATAAACAATTCTAATTAGAGTACTTGCCTCGATTCGAAGACAAGAACAATACTTCCATGAAAACGAAATACTCGAAGGTCGCCCCTTTGATCAATCACGTAGCAAGCTCGAACCTTAACAAAAGGAATAATATAGAATTCATCTCATGTCGAACGAACATCTAACAATCCAAAATACGGTCGGAAGTTCCTAAAAGAAATCTGTCTGGTTTGCTTAACGCATGTTACGCATCCTATGTAGCGTACGTTAAGGCTACTCATTAGCGCACGCAATTACACACAGCCTAGCGTACGCTAATCATGTACGGTCAGTACCTCACTGATCAGCTGACTGATTTGCCTGATGACTTAACGCATGTTAAGTTTCAATCATAGCGTACGCTAAATATGCTCGTTAGCGTACGTTAATTCACATAGCTTAGCGCACGCTAAGCGTGCATGGCAGTTCACTGTTGGGCAGCAGACTTGTTCTAACAGTGATGAAACTTATGAATTCCTCAGTGATTAATGTGTGTTACCCAACTACATGTCATGTTCATAAACTTATGAATGATCTTACGGATCTAATCATCTTTGAGTTTCAAGGAAAAGAATATCATCACAACTCTTATATTTGAACTTGATTATCATTCTCATGTGAATTTCGGTGATCTCTGGTTAGTGCACTATATTCTATTATCATTATTCACATTCAGACTTCATCTTGAAGGTGAACTAACAATTCCAACTTATACGAAAGGACACTTCCTAAGATGGTTCTTTCCTTAAGTCCTTATAACCAAAAGTGATATCACCTCCAATTTTATGATCAATAAAACAACATAAATCATACAGATAATCAACTTCAGAATGTTCCTCACATCATTTGACGTACTAGGATTTCAACTACGAGGTTCCAACGACAATATCATAAGTATAATTATTCCAATCTTCTAAACATGATATTTGTTGAATAATTCACCAATGGAACTCAATATCTTGCTAGCATGATCATCTTATTCTTCATAACACGAAACTAAAGTTGGAGATAGAATTAACATACCTTTAATGAAGAAATCACTGATCCAAAAAGGTAGAATCCAGCTCCGGTTGCTTGAGTGTCACTTCAAAGTGAATTCTTCTTCAATGATCAAGTATAAGCACTCTTTAATATTTAATGATCAAGTAAGGCGGATTTGTATGTGTTTAAGGAGTAGGAAAGGCTCTCTGGACTTCCAAGGAACGAAGAACAAATGAAGGGAAATAAGTAGAAATGGAGTGTTGTCCTTTAAATAAAGTTTCTGCACATTAGCTGATTAGCGCAGGCTACATACAATTCTTAGCGCACGCTAATAAGCGTTGACTCCAAATCTGTCCAGGTTCGTCCGCGGGAATTTTATCCGGACCCATGTCCCGGCTGGCGCATGTGCTAGTCGCCTAGCTCAATAATTGACTGCCTAGCGCACGCAAATCCTACATTCGTAGTGTGCGCTAGTTGTAGCCGATAGCGCGCGTTAAGCTACATTCTTAGCGTGCGCTATCACGAGTTCGCGTGAGAAATTTTGCATGACGATATACTTATGTACAAAGATACCAATGTGAGAAATATCATACTCTAATTATCGAGATCACAATTCCGAATAATACAGGGTTCAACTACAGATGAAATACACAATAGTAAATCCGGATATTACATCCAGGAGCCTGTCGTCGGAGGGCGGGAGCGTCGAGAGGAGGAGAAACTTCGGCTTATTCGTAAGAAACGGAGGACTGTAGAGCCCTGAGCCCCTGTTACTGCAGACGAGCTGCCGATCTCCGTGCCTCCGATTTCCGCAGTTCCTCGAGTGGAGGGGTCCACGCCATATTCGGCTTTTCTTCAGTCCATGGCGACTGCTGAGGCCGAGACTTCGCGTGGCAAGCCGTTCTTCGGTCGTGACCCAGAGAAGGTCGAGAGGTAAGCCTGGTCGTTTTGCCAAGTTATGAAACTTGTGTAGGAAACACACTTAACTCCTTTATCATATGTGCAGGATCTTCCATTCCGACCCGAGTTGCTCGCCGATGGTGCTGGACTTCCTGTCGAGCAAAGCTCCTCGCGAGGTCAGCGATATCCCCTCCTATGTTGCTCGGGCTACTGCTTCCCCCCGAAGGCCTGGACGACCGACCTGGATGCGATCGCGTGCCGGCGATCTGCTGATGCGACGCAGACTACCTTTGCGCTGGACCTCCAGATGACGATGATGGCTGCCCAGGCCGTGCAGGACTATGAGGGGCGGCCGTCCACTGCCCGTCTCCATGCAGACCTCGAAGCCGCATGGAGACAAATCATTGAGTTTGTCGACCGGATCGCGGCCATGGAGAAGAGCTCTGCAGAGGCGGAAAAGCAGGCAAAGCAGGATGTTGACCGGGCGCGGGCGGCGACTGACCAGATGCGGGACCAAATGACAGAAGCCGGCAGGTCGCATGCGGCCGCACAGAAGGAGACCGACCAGCTGAAGGCGACCGTCGCCCGACTGACCAGCGAGCTTGCATCCTCGAAGGAAGGGGAGGCCGCCAAAACTTCCGAGCTTGAGGGCGCTAGCCAAACGGTTGCGGAGTTGAAGGAAAAGATAAAGGCGATTGAGGCCAATCCCTTTGTTAACGTGGAGTACGTCAGCGAATTCGCCTATTACATGGTTTATGCTGACGCCATCCGCGCCGCTAAGAGAGGAGGGCTTGAGGTCGGCCCTTTGGCTAAAAATTTCAAAGCCTATGCGCTGGAGCATCCTCTGCAGCCTGACTTCACAGTGACGATCCTCGACCTTTCCGTGGATCTCGGAATCGACTTGACCTGGTACCCGCTTTCGGACAACCTTGTTCATCCGGGTGCCTCGGAGGATGGGGGTTCAGAGCCTGAAGCTGGTGATGGAACGGGCACCGATCCTTGAGCTTTTTCTGCTTTTTTACTTGTAATTTTTGTAGCTTTCGTTGTACTTTAGCCTTCGGGCGACCGTGTTTGTATTTTTATTCCAAGTGATGAAATAAATGTTTGCTTTTCTGATTTCTTGCTTGTATGATTGTCTTTCTGAGTCTTTTGCATGACTTTATACAAGTGTGTGAGGAAAGATCGTTGCGTGTACAACTCCAAGTGAATTGATAAACTCATATTGATAACTTTTACAACAAAGTCGATCGCTGCACATACATCTGAACAATGCCGATTGCCGTACATGTAATTGGGTAGAGACGATTGTGGTATACATAGCTCCGCCCTTCCCCTTGTTTTTGTTTACTTAGTGAAAGTAAGGGGACGAAAATAAATCATTGAGTGAGCGGTTTTCAATTTTGCAGATTCCTCGAGGAAGTCTGACCATCCCGGCCTAGAGGAACCGTGCCCGATCACGGAGTTCGATGGAACCGACCTCCATGACCATGTCTTGTGCGCGAGCAACATTCCATCTGATGGCCAACTTCGCGCGGCTCACTTAATTGTGAGGGTCCTCCGTAGGCTCCGCCCGCCTCGTATTTAAACGAAGGGCGTGCGGTCTTGGTCTGGAGAAGTCCTTGCACGGGGCATCATCGGATTAATCGACTCCACGACTGTAGCTTGTTAGCACTTTTCTACCTCGGACCGTCATGTTAGATGACGATCCTCGACGGTATACGTTGTGATGGGGGGGACGCGTCGCATTGTCTGGATCTACCATGTTAGGTGATGGACCTTTGAGGGTGGGCGAACATGTCCACAAATCTGTTTCGGAGGGCCCTTTGGCTACGCCCGCCTCATATTTAAACGAAGGGCGAGCGATCGCTGCCCAAAGGAACCTTGCATGGTCATAGAGAACGGTTCCATCGTCCTTCACAACTATGTCGACACTTTTTCTACCTCGGACCGTCATGTTAGATGGCGATCCTCGATGGTATACGTTGTGTAAGGGGAGGCGATCGCTTGCCTAAGTCCTTCATGTTGATGACGAACTTTAGAGGGCAAACGAGTCATCCTCTGATTTGTTTTGGAGGGTCCTTCGGCTACGCCCGCCTCGTATTTAAACGAAGGGCGAGCGATCGCTGCCCAAAGGAACCTTGCATGGACGGATCATCGGTTTCATCGACCTTCACGACCATGGAAGCACTTTTCTACCTCGGACCGTCATGTTAGTTGGCGATCCTCGACGGTATACATTGTGCTAGGGGAGGCGATCGCTGCCTAGGTCCATCATGTTAAATGACGAACTTTAGAGGGCGAGCGAGTCGTCCTCTTTTTCGAAGCGTTGCTTAGGCGGTAGCCTTTGGTTTGACATGGTGGGAATCGGGGAAAGACTTCCGAAGTTCCCACCTCTTGATTGAAGCATATAGATCCGGCCGCCGAGGTTGATCGAGGGGTCGAGTCGTATGAGCTTTCCGTGTTGCGTTCGACTCTGGCGACCGTATTGGGAGATTGATGGGGCTCCGGCTAAGCCAATAAACTGTCCAGCTTGCCCTCTTCGAACAATCTCCAGAGTTGTCTGAGGAGGTGGCGGCATTGGTTGGTGTTGTGGCCGGGACTCTTGTGGTAAGCACAATATTTATTGTGGTCCAGATGACCGTTGTCCCTTATCGCCTTTGGCTTGCATAGCGGTTCGCGCCCCTTGATGGCATAAAAAATGTGGGCCGAAGTTCGGTTGAACTCGTGGGGGAGATGGGCTTCCACATCCTCGAAGGCCTTGAAATCACCTAGTGGCTTGGCGACTGCCTTTTTGGTTTTGACGATCACCGTCTTTCGGACGGGAGGCGGCGTCCCTTCGCCTAGGCGGAGGGTGACCAGCCTCTGCCTGGCCAGAAAATCGGCAACCTTAGCGCGGAAGATCATGTAGGTCAGGGGGATATCCTTTGCGAGGTGTCTAAACATGGGTGAATAATCATAGAATCCCCCCAGGACCGAGTAGAGAGCGAGCTCGTTGCTGATGGGCTCGCCGGTGAGGACATTTCATCCACCCAGTCGATATAATCGGCATCGGTCTCGTCTTCCCCCTGCCTGATTTTCATCATGCGGTGGAGGCCTTCTGGTCTGGCGACCTTGGCGGCGAAGAATGATGTGAAGTTGCTCGCCAATTTCTCAAAGGAATTGAATGATCGCGGCGGCAGTGAGATGTACCACCTATGGGCCAGATCGCCCAATGTCAATGGAAATATTCGGCATCTCGTCGCGTCTGATGCCCCGCATCCGGTCATGTAGATCCGAAACTTTCTTAGGTGAGTCTCGGGGTATGATCTCCCCTCATACAAAGGCGTTTGGAGAGGAGTGATCCTTGCTTGCACGGGGGCAAGCTCGATGTGGACCGCGAGTGGCTCACTTGATCTGATGGTCTTTATACTGCCGCTTGCCCCAGTTTCCATGAGCGCTTTCATCTCGTCGAGCTGGCGCTGCATAGCGGCCATCGCCGCGGCCTGGCTGCTTGCGGCTAGGCACTCGGAGCGGGAGCCGAGACGATCAAGTACCGATCCCCTGGCTCCGCTGTCGATGATATCCTTACCGAGTGGCTCGACTCTTCGGAGGATGGGGCCAGGCGGATGACCTGTATTTGGTTCGGAGTTGGGTATGCCGAACTCCTGGTGACGGAATCGGATTCCGTCGTCTCGTGGTTGGGGCCAGAAGGCACGGGTCGCCACGATAGATCGCTGTCTAGGTGGCTGAAGACGGTTCCGCGAGAGCCTTTTTTCGTGAATCGGGGCTTTCTGACGATCGCTCGACCAGTAACCCCTTAAGCTTCCGTTTAGCCGCGTGGCGGATGGTCGAGGGGGTTATAACGGGCGCTGCGCATGCTCTTCGTCGCTCCCTTAGGATGGCCATAGCCTCCTCAATCTGTTCTGCGGTTTGGAACTGGTCTAGCGAGACGCTGGGGCCGTCCCTCAGGGGTGGGATCGAGAGTATCGCGTCGCCGCGGCTACCCTCTACCGTAGGCTGGGGCTCGGATTGAGCCGGAATATGACGTACGGCGGTTCTGAGAGTGACTCTCTTCACTGTGGTCGCATACGCCTTTATTCTGAAGGTTTTTCTTTAAAGAACAGTGAGTGTTTCTTCAAGTATATGCCCCGGAGAACAGTGAGTGTTCTTCGGGACGGTCGGAATGAAAATGAAGGTTCAGGGTCCCCTTCCTCTAGCGCCAATTGTTGTTACCCAAAATATTATCCGGAGATGATATGCTGGAATGGACGAGTAACAAACAAAATGCGAGAGCACGTCCGTGGGGAAGTAAATAACATAAGATTTGCTGGGGTTGTTAGTCCCGGGCTTGAATGGTCTCGCGAGATATTATTAATACGAATACTTGGGAGTACAAATATTAATGTTAGAGTACAATTATAATGAGTGTAAAGACCCTAGTTATCTTAGCTCTTGACTGCTGAAGATTGCCGGAAGAACCAGAGTTGATGCTCTGTGAGTTCTTGTAACAATGATGGAGTGCTGTGCAGACTATGAGAAATCGACGGTCTCTCACTGTGTGAATTAGCTGAACTCTCGTATGGAGGTAATTTCTGTACTTGTGAACCTCTTAAAGTCTGAACTTCTGAACTTCTGAACCTTTTTCCAGTTGCTGGAGGCTCTCTATTTATAGGAATGGCAGCCGCTGGGCGATCGCCTCTGCTGTATTATAATAAGCGGGTGATCGTCTTTAGCACATGGGTTGGTCTCCTTAAAGTCCGCAGCAGCTGCTAGCAGCCGGGTGCCAATGAGAAGCCAACACGCATCTATGTCGCTGTCTTGGGAGGCCCCACCTGGGACCTTTCGGCGGGTCTGTCGGTAGGTGAGGCCATCCTTGTCACTGACAGCTGCTGATGGGCTGGAGTCAATGATCCGTATTCTGTGGCTCCATTCGCGGATCTGCACATGGGTCCTCGCTCCGTGATCCAGTCTTCGTAGACTTGACTGATGATGGCCTTATACGTGGCATAGGATGGTCGTCCTTGGTCGGGCACCAGAGTCGATCGCTAGGTGCGAAAAGGCGATCGCCACGGACGTCGATTGCTCGGTACCTGATTTCGGTCTGGACTCTTTGCTTTGGCAAGTCTGCCTTGGATTTATTTGATGTTGTCTTTGGTCGCTCGGCCCTTACGCCGATCGCCATCGAGGCGTATAAATCGCTGCACAACATAGTGCAAGTAGAAGAGTTATAACAGATAAACGGACATCTTTATTGCTCGATGTTGAACATTCTAGTCTGTAAAAAGGATTAGGAACAAGCAGAATAACATCACAACAACGGATGGAAGAAGAAGACGAACACAACGAGGATGATGATCCATAGATGATGATGGATTTTTCATCCGAATCGGGAGGTTCAGCGCGTGGCCAATAGGATAATTGTACACATCATCCCAACTTCAAGTTCCAGGTAAGTAAAGAGGTAAGTAACAGCGGGTTGCAATGAATGAGGCAACAAAGGTTGCTGCCAAATACATGTGTCCTTCCCATACCCAATACGACGCATATAACCCTACTTTATTAGGGTTTGGCTAGCCAAGATACTGCGCCAGCAAAAGCTTGGGCCCGATCCCAACTTTGCCTCTAGAAACGAGTTATTCGGATAGTATCTCGCCTTAAGAATACGGGTCGCGAGAGAATCTGGGTTAGAAAGAAGCCTCCACCCTTGCTTACCAAGTAAAGCAATATTGAAATCAGCAAGATTCCTAAAGCCAAGACCCCCACCACTCTTCGGCTTACTCAACCGATCCCAAGCCATACATTGAATCCCTCCATTATCACCCCCGTTTCCCCACCAATACTTGTTCATGATCCTCTCCAGAGTAGTGCAGAAACCCCTCGGGAGAAGATAAATACTCAGTGTACGTGGGCATAGCTTTGTGCAACCATTTTAAGAAGGATCTAATACCTCGCCTTACATAGTAGCTTCTTATTCCAACCTTCAACTTGTTGACGAATTCTATCCTCAATATAATTGAAAGTACCTCTCTTATTTCTCCCGAATACCATCGGGAGGCCTAAATATTTGTTGGGTCCTCTGAGAATTTCCAACAATGTAATTATAATAAAAATTACAAATAAAGGCAACCTAATACAATCTAAATATATTAAAAGCTTAATTGAAAATTACAACTTTAGCAGAGGCGAGATAACTCTTTTCGTAAGACAATTTTTCCCCCGTATAAGAGCAGACGACTCAGGCAATATGTTCCCAAGATACAACTGCTATTTGTTTCTGAGTTAGGTGCTCTCCAAAACTCAGAACTCCGGCGAACGTTCAAGTGCTGGAAACTGGGCACAAAATTAGAGGGAAATATGCTTCAATATGAGGTATGCTTGTATTTTTTTCTATGTTCTGATTGTTTGAAATGAAATGCATAAGACCCCCTTTTATAGGGTTCAATTCCACTCCATCAGGTGGGGAGTTACAACAAATTAAAGTGCCATTAATTCTCTTTAATCCTCCAGCTCAGGAGTTACAACAAATTAAATCTCCATAATGTGGGGAGTTACAACAAATTAAAACTCCATAATTCTCATTTAATTTGGACGTTATATTATGGAGTGTGAAGAGTCATATTCCAGAAGCTAAGTTCTCAACCTGTTTCTTTTCAGACGAGACCAAATTCCAGATCAGATAGGTTCTGGATCATACAGGTTCTAGATCAGACAGGTCCCAGATCGACGGAGTCGAGATCGAGATAGGTTCCAGATCGACAGTCCCGAGATCGGACGGGTTCCAGTTAGACAGTCGAGAATAGACAGTCCCGGATCGAGGCAGTCGGATCGAGACGGAGTCCCAAATCGAGATAGGTCGAGATCGAGACAGTCCCGGATCGGACAGTCGATCGGACAGTCGAGATCGAGACAGTCCCAGATCGACAGTTCCGGATCGGAGCCAGTCGGATCACACAGTCCCGATCGACAGTCGATCGGACAAGTCTCGAATCGACGAGTCCCAGATTAGACAGGTCCGATCAGATAGGTCCCAGATCAGACAGGTCAGATCAGACAGGTCCCAGATCATACAGGTCCGATCAGACAGGTTCCAGATCAGATGGGTTTTCAAACCTCGTCAACTCTTCACCTTTTCAATTAAATGGCCAACTTTAATCGTTTATTTCTCACTCACTGGAAATCAGTTTTGAGAAAATAAAAATCATACGTTCATCTTCTCGAAGCGTAGATTCACAATTTATTATTTAATTCCCAAGGATTAAATATTTTATCATTATTAAATTGGTTTTAAATTGAGTTAAAACTCATTTTTATAAAACCAATTTCCAACAATCCCCCACATGAGTGGAAATAAATGCATGCATGAATGCAAACTCACAAGCCTAGTTTCCGTAAAACACTGCTGCATGGGGAAAGGTAGTTTGTGGCTTTGAACCTTCCTTAGTAAAATATCGTCGGATATACCGGCAGCTTAGTGGATATTGTGCCTTGAACTAATCCTCCTTGGTGTATACCGAGTCAACGACACTTACACAACAATGTCTCAACACCTTCCGTTCTCATAGTTGTGTCCGTTTTGGCCATGGACAACATCTTGGTTTCCTAAGTGTTTATTTGAGGCGGCCCGTCCTCACACTTAGATAGGTGGTCTCCTTTTATAAAGTACCCTGCAATACTTCTCCTTTCTAAGGACAAGGAACCATTAAAAGTCTAGAGACTTAACCTCACCACAATCACAGGACTTAGCACTTATTCTGCTCTATAGGGATGGATTTATTATAAGCGCTTTTCAATAGAACTTTCATAATTTTGTGTTCCCATTGAACCAAGTTTCTGGGATCTCCAATCTTCAAGGTTGGGTTACCACTATGATTGTTCTTTCAAAATGTGGATTTTAACCCCATTCCCTCTAACAGTTTATGAAATTGATCTCTATTCAGACCTTTTGTGAGTGGATCCGCCAAATTAACATTTGACCTTACATAGTCAATAGATATAACTCCATTTTTGATCAATTGTCGCACGATATTATGTCTCTGACGAATGTGTCGAGACTTACCATTATACATAAGGCTCTGTGCTCTTCCAATTGCAGCTTGGCTATCGCAATGGATCATAACACTAGGCACAGGCTTTTTCCAGCATGGAATATCCTCAAGAAAGTTACGGAGCCATTCAGCTTCTTCTCCAGCTTTATCTAGAGCTATAAATTCCGATTCCATGGTGGATCGGGCTATACAAGTCTGCTTGCTTGATTTCCAAGATATAGCTCCACCCCCAATAGTAAATACATACCCACTTGTAGAGTGAGAGTCTTTCGTGTCTGAAATCCAATTAGCATCAGTATATCCTTCCAAAACTGCAGGATAATTACTATAAAATAGCCCATAACATAGGGTGTACTTTAAGTATCTTAAAACCCAAGTCACTGCATTCCAGTGCTTTTTACTCGGATTACTCGTGAACCTGCTCAACTTATTTACAGCAAATGCCAAGTCTGGTCGTGTATAATTTGTAATGTACATCAGGCTTCCGATTACTCTTGAATATTCAAATTGAGCCACGGGATCACCTCTGTTCTTACTTAAGTGAATACTAGTATCAACAGGTGTTTTAACAGGTGGGCTGTCAAAAGCGTTAAACTTCTTCAGCACTTTCTCAACATAATGAGATTGTGATAAGAAGATACCTTCTGACTTTCTGATAATTTTAATTCCAATAATTAAATCAGCTAAACCCAAATCCTTCATGTCGAAATTTCTACTTAACATCCTTTTTGTATTCACAATTACTTCATTGCTACTACCCATGATCAACATATCATCTACATATAGACAAACTATGACAAATGACTCCGATGTGCCTTTAATATACACACATTTGTCACATTCGTTGATCTTGAATCCATTTTCCAACATAATTGTGTTAAACTTCATATGCCACTGTTTAGGAGCTTGTTTTAGTCCATATAATGACTTCAACAGTTTACACACTTTCTTTTCCTGACCAGGCGCAATGAAACCTTCAGGTTGTTCCATATAAATTTCTTCTTCTAGTTCACCATTCAGAATGCGCTTTCACATCTATTTGATGAATTTCAAGATTGTGCAATGCAAAGAATAGCAATAAGCACTCGAATGGAAGTTATTAAGTTCTTGGTGAATATGTATCAAGAAATCATAACCTTCTTTCTGTTTAAACCCTTTGGCAACAAGCCGGGCCTTAAACTTGTCTATCGACCAGTCATCTTTGTATTTCCTCTTTAGGATCCATTTACATCCTAAAGGCTTACATCCTGGCGGAAGTTCAACCAGTTCCCAAGTAGAATTTTGCATGATGGAATCCATTTCACTATAAATAGCTTCCTTCCAAAAAGGAGCATCAGGACTAGCATAAGCTTCCTGTATAGTCTTTGGATCATCATCAACTGCAAAAGTCTCAAAGTCAGGACCAAATGACTTAGCCTTTCGAGCTCTGTTACTCTTTCTTGGCTCTTCATTTATAGGATTTGAACTACTTGCAGTTTCAAGAGTTCTTTTGTTTGAGTTTGTCACAATCCTTTTCTTTACAAGGATAAACATTTTCAAAGAAAATGGCATTTCTTGATTCAATGACAGTTCCTTCATGCATATCAGGAATTTCAGATTTATGAATCAGAAATCGATATGCACTACTGTTGTATGCATAACCTTTGAATATGCAATCAACTATCTTTGAACCGATTCTTACTTGTTTTGGTTCAGGTACTTCAACCTTTGCCAAACACCCCCACACTTTAAGATATTTAAAAGAAGGCTTGCGCCCTTTCCATAACTCATACGAAGTTTTATCTTTCCCTTTGTGTGGCACTTTATTCAGAATGTGGTTAGCTGTAAGAATAGCTTCCCCCCACATATTCTGCGGCAACCCTGAGCTTATTAATAAAGCATTCATCATTTCTTTCAGGGTTCGATTTTTCCTTTCGGCAACTCCATTTGATTGAGGAGCATAAGGAGCAGTCGTTTGATGAATTATGCCTGAATCAGCACATAATTGTTCAAACGGTGCTACATACTCACCTCCTCTGTCACTTCGGACTGCTTTTATTTTACAGTTAAGTTGATTTTCAACCTCATTTTTATACATCTTAAATGCCTCAATTGCTTCATCTTTGCTTCTCAAAAGAAACACATAGCAATATCTTGTGCAATCATCTATAAAAGTGACGAAGTATTTTTTACCTCCTCTAGTTTGCACAAATTTTAAGTCACACACATCAGTGTGAATTAATTCTAGAGGAGTAGTATTCCTTTCCACTGAATGAAAAGGCAATTTAGCCATTTTTGCTTCAACACATACTTCGCATTTCTTATTAAGTTCAACATGGGTTTTTGGAATTAATTCTAGATTAATTAGTCTTTTAATTGATTTTAGACCAACATGTCCTAATCTAGAATGCCATAAATCTGAACACTCGAGCAAGTAAACTAAAGAAGGAGCATTATTATTATTATTATTATTGTTCTTGCCTTCACGGCTTACAGGCATCACATTCATTTTGAATAATCCCCTGTCAAGATAACCTCGACCAAGGAACATTCCAAACTTGCTCATAATAAAATTTTCAGACACAAAAACTAGTCTAAACCCATGACTAACTAGTAAAGAGCCTGAAACTAAATTTCTTCGGACGTCTGGGACATGCAGCGCATCCTTAAGAAGGAGATCCTTTCCAGAGGTCAACTTTAAGACCACGTTCCCCACACCTGCAATCACAGAAGAAGCAGAGTTTGCCATATGCAATTTCCTACCATCAGTAACAGTGTAGGAAGAGAACATGTCTTTTTTAGAACAAACATGATGAGCAGCCCCAGTATCAACTTACCAGGCGCGGTGATTCTCCACCATATTGATTTCAATCACCATGACTGAGACCTCCTCGTCCAACTCCTCAACCATAGCTGACAGCTCCAGATCTGACATGTCAACATCGAAATGTTCAACCACATTGGCAACTCGTTTGCCTTTGTTTCGCTGACCAGTTGAACTTATTGGAAAGCGACAGTCTTTTGCCTTATGGTTTGGTTTACCACAGTTGTGGCAATTTCCAGTGAATTTCTTTGCCTTAAACGGCCTTTTCCCTTTATCCTGAATATGGTTTAGTTTCCTCTTTTTGCTAGAGGACCCATGTTCAAGCAAATTTATTTTGGCCTCCATAGAGCCTCTCTTGAACTTAGAATCAGATTTTCGTTTGTCTTCCTCAATTCTGAGTCGAACAACCAAATCCTCTAAGCTCATTTCCTTTCGTTTGTGTTTCAGGTAATTTTTGAAATCCTTCCAACTAGGAGGCAACTTCTCAATTACCGTTCCCACAACAAACGGTTCAGGAAGGATCATTCCTTCAGCATTGATTTCATGCACAATCAATTGAAATTATTGGACTTGTTCGATAACGGTTTTGTAGTCCGTCATCTGAAAATCCAGGTAGCGTCCGATCACAAATTTCTTGGCACCAGCATCATCGGTTTTATACTTTTTCTCCAAAGAATTCCAAAGCTCTTTGGAAGTCTTGATTTGACTGTACACGTTGTACAGAGAATCCATCAGCCCATTCAATATTGTATTACGGCACATAAAGTCGCCGTTAAACCATTGATCGCAAGCAAAACGCTTCGTACGATCAGTTTCCATCTCACTGATCACAGGAGGATCATCCTTGAGGTAAACAGCAAGTCCTAGGGTAGTGAGATAAAATAACATCTTTTGCTGCCATCTTTTAAAATCAACACCCAAAAATTTCTCGAGTTTCTCAGCCTGAACTGCAATGGTAGGTGCAGCAGCTTTGGCAGCGGCGGAAGCATCAACATCGGTCGCCATTGGAAATTACAGAGAATATAAATGAAAATCATCTTACGATTGTTGGGTCCTCTGAGAATTTCCAACAATGTAATTACAATAAAAATTACAAATAAAGGCAACCTAATACAATCTAAATAAATTAAAAGCTGAATTGAAAATTACAACTTTAGCAGAGGCGAGATAACTCTTTCCGTAGGACAATTTTGCCCCCGTATAAGAGCAGACGGCTTAGGCAATATGTCCCCAAGATACAACTGCTATTTGTTTCTGAGTTAGGTGCTCTCCAAAACTCAGAACTCCGGTGAACGTTCAAGTGCTGGAAACTGGGCACGAAACAAGAGGGAAATATGCTTCAATATGAGGTATGCTTGTATTTTTTTTCTATGTTCTGATTGTTTGAAATGAAATGCATAAGACCCCCTTTTATAGGGTTCAATTCCACTCCATCAGGTGGGGAGTTACAACAAATTAAAGTACCATTAATTCTCTTTAATCATCCAGCTCAGGAGTTACAACAAATTAAATCTCCATAATGTGGGGAGTTACAACAAATTAAAACTCCATAATTCTCATTTAATTTGGACGTTATATTATGGAGTGTGAAGAGTCATATTCCAGAAGCTAAGTTCTCAACCTGCTTCTTTTCGTGACGACCAAATTCCAGATCGATAGGTTCCGGATCGAGACAGTTCCAGATCGACAGTCCCAGATCGACAGTTCCAGATCGACAGTCGTAATGCATGAGTCCCGTGATCGGACAGATCGGGACGCATAAGTCCCGATCGACAGGTTCCAGATCGACAGTCGATCACACAGTCCCAGATCGATGTGTCGATCGACAGTCTCGGATCGACATGTCCCGCATCGACAGTCCGATCGACAGTCCCAGATCGATAGTCCGATCGATGTGTTCAAGATCAGATGGGTTTTCAAACCTCTTTAACTCTTCACCTTTTCAATTAAATGGCCAACTTTAATCATTTATTTCTCACTCACCGGAAATCGGTTTTGAGAAAATAAAAATCCTACGTTCATCTTCTCGAAGCGTAGATTCACAATTTATTATTTAATTCCCAAGAATTAAACACTTTATCGTTATTAAATTGGCACAATGAACGATCAAATCATCAATTTGACTCATAACAAAATACACCTCGTACTTTATAGGAAGACATGATATGTATCCCGTTTTAGTCAGAATTTAAACTGAAACAATGTTGAGTTCGTATGGTCTTCACTAAAACGATATACACCATGTTGTGATCTTTGCTCCATTATACGATATATAATTCATTATGACTATATTCTTTCAAGCTTAATTTAAGTATTTTTAGTTCAATTTTGTAACGTCCTAACTTATACATATATAAAATAAATATTTCTATTTATTTATGATAATTTAATAAATCTTATTTCAAAACCTTGCTTTTGAGAAGAATCTTCAAAATCTGTAATTAATTTAAAATCAAATGAAATATCACTTTAGTAAATAAAACTAATTTTGGAGTTTAATAAAAAATCAAAGTACTCTTTAATAAAAGAGATAAATAGATATTTTCGTAACACAACAATAAACCGTAGTTTGAGGTCTAAGGAAAAATCTCTAAGTTAAATTTCAAACATAATTGTTTGGTGCATAATTTGCCTCACATCCACAAATATGTAAAATCACCGAAATCTTTTATTAATATAAAGTCACATAAATTGTTCTAGAAATTACAAACTAGAGTTCTTCGAAAAATAATAATACATAACATATATTTTTAAAAGCTTAATATTCTATGTACTAAACGTACAATTTGTATTTATGACAGTATGACATGATAAATCATGCTATATTGTGTATATGTTAAGCAAAGTTCAGTTTAGTTCAACAAAATTCAGTTTTGAGTCAATCTGATTTTCTATTATAAAATTATCAACATTATTATTATCATAGTATATTATTATTGTGGTATATATTATTATTGTTGTTGTTATTGTAGTATATATTATTAATATCATTATTATAATAATTATTGGAATATATGTTATTATTATTGTTGTTGTAGTACATTTTATATTATTATTATTATTGTTGTTGTTGTTGTTATTATTATTATTATTATTGTTGTTGTTGCAATATATTTATATATATATATATATATTTATATATATATATATATATTATATATATATAAATATATATATATATATTATTGTTAGAGACAAGTTAGTATATTTAAGGTTCTTTGTGGAATTGGTTAAGTTGTCAAGCTCAAACTTATTTTTTAGGTGCAAGGTTCGAATCCTAAGATGGTTCAAAATTATTCTTAACATTTGTATCAGTAACGATTTTAATATCGTTATGTGGACACCGTAACAACTATAAAAATTCATATCCTAAGACAATTCAAAATTATTTTTAATATTTTTACCTATAACGAATTTAATATCGTTATTTGTATACAATAACGATTTCAATCTCGTTATTATATTAAGGATAAAAATGTCATTTGAAATATTAATATATTTTATTTTTTTATATTATCTTCTTATTTTAGCCAAGCGCTATTTAAACAAAAATCTTATAAACGCCCTCCGAGCTTCAGAGATAATACCATCATCAAGCACCGGTTTCATACGGTTAGAGATCATTTTAGCTATCACTTTGTAAGTAACTTGCACAGAGCAATAGGCCGAAGATCCCCCACCTCTTTTGACTTCTTCTTTTTCGGTATTAATACGATAGTAGCGTCGTTAAGATCCGAGGGAAAAGATTGGTTGTGTATGCAGTTCAGGAGGAAAGAAGCTAGATCAAAACGAATTCCCTCCCTATAGTTCTGATAAAAGCCAGGATTAAACCCGTCCGGACCCGGAGTCTTATCTGGAAACTCTTCACATCCCTGAATAGTAAACGGCTTCAACAAATCCTCATTTTGCTGGGGCGTAATACGAGCAGGAAAATCAGCTAAGGACTCCAACCCAACAGAACCATTCGCCGTGAATATAGAGCTACAATACTGAGTAATCAAATCTCGCAAAGCGTCATCCTCAACCCACACACCGTGCTCATCACGCAAGGATGATTTTGCTTCCTTGGTGCCTGACCATCGATCTTTCTTCATTTTCTTTGCAAATCTTTGAGTTTTTCTGTTAATCGCACACATAACCTCAATTCCGATCGATAGTTTTCTTCATTTCCACCTTTTGTGGGACGAAATCTGACTTTCTGCCATACCCTGGTGAGCGTTGACCGACCAAATCCAACAATCTGGTACAGATTCGAAGTCAACCACTTGAATCCTTGATAGTTTGCACTCGCGGTGCTGGGCAAACCAGCATGACTAGGAAGAAAAAGCTGAAGGATGCAGCACGAAGTCTGCAAGAGGAGCTGGACTGCAACACTTCCTCCGAAAAAATCTCAGGTAACATGGCTGAACTCAATCTTTTCGTGGGAGATGTGGCGGATGATGTTGTTGAGGACGGGGAGTGTCCGTCGGAAGACGGTTTGAATATTGGGGTTGGTCTGAAGTCCGATGGAACTTCGGGTGAGCAACAACCTGTTAAGCATAATGAAAATGGCTGTGATGAAACTAATGCCTCCAAGGTATCCGATTTAATTACTGAGAAGCAGAAGCTAGACGTTAAGGGTGCTGCAGGAAAGATGCTCGACAAAAAGCCTAGCAATGAGCGCACTTATGCTGATACATTGAAGAACAGTCGGGACCCTGCTGCTGGCCATCATCTTCACTATGATGAATTGGCTACTGAAGATGTTATCAGAATATTACCGGATGAAATCCTTGACGTTGGAAAGAGTTGGGGATACGGCCTTGTAGGATACTTTCCAACCCGTCACCCAGGCAAAGATGGCCTGAAAAAAATTACAGATTCTTGGAAAGTGCCTATCAAGATTATCCCGAATACAAACGGCTGGATTACGTTTGTTTTTGAAAATGAAGGAGATCGAGACAAGGTGATGTGCAACGGCCCTTACTCTATTTTTGGGCGTACCTTGCTCCTTAAAGTGATGCCGGACTGGTTTAAGTTTGGTGATGATGAAATTAAAACGGTTCCCATTTGGGTCACATTTCCTCTCTTGCCACTGGAATGCTGGAATACCAAATTACTTAGCCGAATTGCCTCGAAGGTTGGTATTCCTTTGATGACAGATCAAATGACAAGAACGATGGAACGTATTGCCTACGCAAGGGTCCTTATCGATGTTGATGTATCAAAGAAACTTGTGAGGAACATGGAAATCATTGATGCAAATGGAAAATCTTTTGTTCACCAAGACATTATGAACATGAGCCCGAATCCGCTCAATCGCCACACAATTGGGCATTCTACCGAAAATGCAAGTAGAACGACAAGCATGAGCCAAAGGAGGATGCCAAGACTCATGTTAAAAATCAATCCAATGAAGCTGCACTTCAACTCCCGCCACTAAGATAGTTAAGGAGACAGAAAATCAAACTCCCAAATCTGATGGAGCTAAAGCATCAATCAAAGCAACAGGCTTATGCACAAGAAGCCGGAGTTCGAAATTTGCCCGAGGATGAAGCCACCGCACCGCCAACCAAAGATCCTCTGCACAACACGTAATGCATAAGGAAAGGAGATAATGGGTGAGCAGTCTTCTCCTTGAATGAAATCAAGATAGCAAAGATCATCGGCACACGTTTCCCTTGATTCAATGGATCCATCTACAGAATGATATGGATGGTTTTACTCCGGTTGTGAGCAAGAAGCATGCCAAACCAATTGCCAAACCAATACCGAGAGGGTCACCAAACTTGAAGGCATCAGAAATTCTACGAAGAAACTTGAATGATCGAGTGCAGAAGATTGAATACAAAAAACAAATTGCTAGAAAGAAGGGGGCAACCCTTTCCTTCACCAAATGATTATATCCACTTGGAACATTAGGGGCTTCAACTCGCCCCTAAAACAAGATGAGGTTGCACGCCTCATTCGGGACAGAAAGATTGATGTTTTTGGCCTCTTGGAGACCAAATCTTCGCATCAAACAGTGAATAAGTTTGTAGATAAGAGGTTGAGAGGTTGGAATTCTTGCAACAATTTCGACATTCACAACCATAGTCGTATTGCCATTTTTGGAACGGCAACAGCTTGAAGTTGGGGTTCTTGGTGTGCACCCCCAAGTAATCCACATTCGCTACTTGCAAAATTACCCATCAGTTTATTTCGCAAGTATTGTTTACGGTTTACATTCAATTACCGATCGTAAGCCACCGTGGGAGGAGCTTATTCGTATCGTAGCTCTCGTTGACCGACCTTGGCTCGTTATGGGTGACTTTAATTCTATTCTCTCTCCCGAGGATAGACGCAGCATCGCTCATCCGACACAAAGATGAAATAAGGGACTTTAAAGCTTGTTTGTGATACTGGGTCTTTCGGATTTACCATCGACGGTCTTTATTTCACTTGGACAAACCAATCGGTTTGGACCAAGCTTGACAGAGCATTGGTGGACAATTCTTGGATACTTTAGAAAACTCAAGGTGAGGATCACTTCCCGACTTCAGGCCTGTCCGATCACTCACCTTGTGTGGTTCAACTTTCAAATTATAAACCGGTTGGGAAATCTCCGTGGCGTTTCTTTAACATGTGGATGACCATGAAAATTTCTTGCCAACAAGAGAAGGAGAATGGCAGTCAATATTAGGGGCTCCGCACAATTCCGCCTACGTCGAAGCTCAAATGCTTGAAGTTTAAATTGAAAGAACTCAACAACAAGCACTTTTCGCACATTACTAGTAGGGCTTCTCGTGCTAAAGCAAAGACTTAAAGAGGCTCAATGACATTACATTCCAACCCGGATGATCATGAAACTGCATTGAAGTTGCCTGACCTTCGGAAACAGGCCACTTTTCTTTGCGGGGCTGAGAAGCTCTTTTATCAACAAAAGGCAAAATGCAAATACTTGATCGATAGTGATAAATGTTCCAAATTTTTTCACTTATTGCCAAAAGGAATTCCAAGCGGAATTTTATCGCCTCATTAACTAGACCGGATGGCGGCTGACTAACTCAACCGAGCAAGTTAGTGATGATTTTCGAGTTACTATAAAGGCCTCTTGGGCACACTTCAAAGAACGGAGAGACCGCTGAGGGGGTCATTGAGCATGGCCCGATTCTCAACCCCGATCAATGCACTAGCTTAACCAGGCGTTACTAGAGAGGAGATTCTAGGGACTCTCAACAAAGATTGATAACGACAAATCTTCCGGGCCTGACGGTATACGTCCAAATATTTCAAGAGAACACGGGAGTAACAGAGGTGAGTTTGTCGCGAAGAAACGAGTTTTTAACTCGGGTCGCTACTTAAAGAATGGAATCATGCAATCATTGCATTGATTCCCAAGACCACTCACTCACCCACGCTTGGTGACTTTCGTCCGATCTCATGTTGCAACGTCTTTTATAAAGTAGTATCAAAATCTCGCAGGCGTATCTCCGAGGTTCGATACAATCATCGACGGCTCAGCACTTTTATTAAGGGAGGAACATGGTGGATAATATCCACCTTATGCAAGAACTTCTAAGGAAGTATAATATTAAGAGAATTTCCCGGATGCACGATTAAAATCGATCTTAAGAAGGCATTCGACTGCTAATCGGGACTTCCTTGCCGATATGCTTATTGGGCTCGAATTCCCAAATATTTTTGTGAAGTGGGTAATGGAATGCGTTACTCGGCATCGTATTCCATCTCCATTAATGGCGGACTGTCGGGCATTTTAAGGGTGCAAAGGGTCTCCTACAGGGGGATCCCCTTTCCCTTATCTCTGCTTGTTACTTGTTTGGAGTACCTATCGCGGCCGATTCGTCTACGCATACCGATTCACCTTTAAGTTCCATCCTATGTGCGATAAGTTGAATATCACACACTTAGCTTATGCGGACGACCTTATGCTACAGACGAGAGGGGATAGTACCTCAATCCGCATTCAAATGGATTGTTTGAATGAATTTAGAGCAACTACGGGTGAATATGAACGTGCGTAAATCGAACATCTACATGGGCCGCATCAACGATGTAGATGCATCCGACATTCTATCATTTTCCAACCTTGAGAGAGGGACAATGCCATTTCGGTATCTCGGCATTCCGCTTGCCGCCAAGAAACTTTTGCTGCGATTATGAAGCCATGATCAAAAGTATAAAGAAGTATGTTGATGGCTGGAGTGCCTCAACCTTGTCGTATGCTGGACGCACCGAGTTGGTTAGATCGGTGTTACAAGGTGTTGAATGTTTTTGGCTTTCAATTTTCCACATTCCCGCTGCTGTCCGATTGAAAATCGTCCAACTATGCCGGAATTTCTTATGGGGCAGCCACTCTTCCGTTGCTGGACAACAATTTGCTTGCCTAAGTCGGAGGGGGGCCTTGGTATTCGGGATCTTGGTTCATGGAACCAGTCGCTACTAGCTAAAACTCTTTGGAATATTCATTCCAAGAAAGACACATTATGGTACCGTTGGATCCACCAATATTACATCCGCAATAGATCATTTTGGGAGTGGACACTTGACAAAAGGCCATCGGCCCTTATGAAGAATGTCCACAGTATTCGGGACATTATGCTGGACCGGCTTGCCTCTCGGGAAAAGGTCGAAGCACAACTTTTGGAATGGGGATCCAAAAACTTGATAAAAGGGAGGAGCAAAGTATATGATTTTTTCCGTCAAACCGGCACAAAGAAGCCCTGGGCTTCCGTCGTGTGGGCTACCGGCGTGATGCCTAAGCATGCTTTCTCATTATGGCTTGCTGCCCAGGGGCGTTTGAGAACAAAAGATAGATTGGGGCATTTGGAACTGGACGGCACATGCTGCCTCTGTGCTTCCCATCAAGAAACAGCGGCGCATCTTTTCTTTGCTTGCCCCTTCAGTGCCGAAATTTGGGCAGGCATTAAAAGATGGATTGGAATTTCGAAGAGCATGTCAACTCTTAGTAGTGCTCTCAAATGGATCAAGAAGGAGGCCCGAGTGAATACTAAGAAGTCCAAGATACAAAAGATAACATTGGCTTCTACTGTCTATCATATTTGGAATGCCCGTAACCGACTGATATTTGAAGGCACGGCCTTGAATCTGGAAATGGTTATCCGTCGAATTAAGATGCATGTGTTTACGATTCTGTACTCTTTATATCCAAGTTCTTCGGATAGGTTAGAATTTATTGCATCTGAATATGAGTGAGGAGCCGACTTGTGGCTGCCCTTTCATAGTTTGTTTATCTAGCGTTCCACATTGAGGGGCCGTGTTGGCTCCCTTTATTGTTGGTCTTCCCCGGGTATGCCCGGTGTATATTGTAACACTTTTGATCATATAATTCACATTTACCGATCAAAAAAAAAAAAAATCTCGCAAAGCGTCATCCTCAACCCACACACCGTGCTCATCACGCAAGGATGAAATCCGATTTTTAGTTTTACGCGCCGAGGCTGAGCGGTGAAAATATTTTGTGTTTTTATCCCCATCCTTCATCCAATGTTGTTTTGCTCGTTGTTCCCAATAATCATTTTGTTGGGCCAAAATCAATTTTAACTTAGCTGTGATGCCTTTGTACTCGGCAACCGAAACATCATCTCGCCGAACCTTCAAAGCCTTTAAACGAGCTTTGTGAAACTTAATATCGCGACCAAAAATAGCAAAATTCTCCCCACCCCATTCCTTCGGAGAACGACCACAAGATGCCAAGCTCCGTGAGCGGTCCAAGTATACTCGAGTACCGTCTGAGAATATCCGGGACTGATACTCACCCGAAATATTAGCGATCCGGATACTGGTACCGAAGTTACAATCGAAACCGATAAGGACTGAAACCGTTAACCCGGTAAAAAAACCGATAATTTTTCGTAAACATATATTGTACAAAATATTGTTTAAGATACATATAAGAAAAACAAGTTTAAAAGATCTTATCTCTTAATTTCCTTAACATACATTTGAAAGAATCCTCCATTCTTGTTTCGATTATGAGGTTTTGGTGATTAGGGCTTATAATGATCCAAAATACCCGAGAACCCATCCGAAATACCCGGAACCGATACTCACCCGAAACGTTAGCGGTCTGGATACAAGTATTGAATTTGGGACTCAAAACCAGTAACGAACGAAACCGATAATATTCGATAACTTAACGGTCCAGACCCGGGAAGATAATACCCGAACTGAACCGAACCGAGAACAACCCTACTCTCGGCAAACCCCAAACCCGCAGACCCTGACCAAGCATCCACCACCACCTTCATACCGTCTTTGCTTAACAACCAGGCATTCTCAAAACGAAATGAGAAATCCGAGGGATTATGTACAGGCTTTTCAACATCTAGAAAGATCGCAGAGTGATCTGACGACAGCACATCCAAATCCAAAACCGTAGCATGGGAGAGCCAAAACTGTTGGGTATTAGGGTTTAGGGCTGACTACCTTTTTTGATGGCTTAATTACAGTTTAGTCCCTATTGTTAGAGATATTACAATGAAGGATAAATTTTGTACTGTCCAGAAACTATATTTACAACGAAAGACAAAAGTCAAACTTTCAGATGATATCACTGGAGAGAGAGTACTGATATTCCGAATTTGCCCTTTTATTTTTATTTTTCTTTTTTACCCATTTATTTTTTGCCTCACGTGGGTGACACATGCTGGACCTCATTATAATATATATAACACTTTTGGACTTCAGTGTAATAAATTTTCAAGCTTTCTAGAAAAAAATATTTTTTTCAAAAAAGAAAGTAATTTCTGGAAATAAATATATTATTTTTCGAAAAAAAAAATTCTGGGAAAAATTATCTTTTTGAATAAAACATTATTTTATGGAATTTTTTATTTTTTTCGAAAAAATTAAAAAATATTTTTTGGAGAAAAAATTATTTTTTGGCAAAATAATATTTTTTTCGAAATAAAATTATTTTCTCGAAAAAATATTATTTTTTCGAAAAAATAAAATTATTTTCTGGAAGAAAATAAAAAAAAATATTTTTCTGAAAAATTAAAAAAAAAATTCTGGAGGAAAAATATTTTTTGGCAAAATAATATTTTTTCGAAATAAAATTATTTTCTGGAAAAAATATTATTTTTTCGAAAAATAAAATTATTTTCGGGAAAAAAATAAAAAAAATATTTTCTAGAGAAAAAGTTATTTTTTGGCTAAATAATATTTTTTTCGAAATAAAATTATTTTCTTGAAAAAATATTATTTTTGGGAAAAAATAAAATTATTTTCTGGAAAAAAATAAAATAAAATATTTTAGCGAAAAAATAAATAAAATATTTTTGGAAAAAAATTATATTTCGAAAAAAAAATTATTTTCTGAAAAAAAATATTTTTTAAAAGAAATGTATTAGCCAAACACTTTAATAACTTATAAACTATTTGTTTCATATGAAATGTATTTTAAAAGAAATGTTTTATTCAAGTAAATAGAGGGGCATTTTCGTCTTTTTAATGGAAGTCAACACCAATTCAGATTTTTGTCCTTCGCTGTAATTTATGAAACAACAGAGACTAAAGTGTAAAGAGGTCATCTAATAGGGTAGTTGGCTGTAATTTCCCCTTAGCGTTTATTGTGGAGATCCGGATTCCCGATGGATCGTGTAATCACTTTCTGAACTGATATTTCTACCCTATGCCCGGGTTACAAGAAATTCAGACTAAGATAATCCAAAGGGACACTTACGAATCTAGGCACAGAAACGTAAGCCAAATTGCTAGAGAGATTCTGAGTTTTTCAAAAGAAAGAGAGAGCTCAGAAAAAGGTGTATCTAAGACTCAAGAGGAGAGCCTTATTTATACATGTCGGATTAGGGTTACATTAGGTCGACCTTTAGGGTTACTTGAGCGGCGCCGTCATCAGGTCTTAATTAGGGTTTGACGGATGGTTTTCCAAAATTGACGAAATTAGTCAATTTTACCTTAGTCCCCCTCTAAGAATTTCCACCAAGTTACCGATCCAAATTTTCGAAGACCTTTTGGGGCGCTGCCCCAAAGCCCGGATGGTTTTCCAAAATTGACGAAATTAGTCAATTTTACCATAGTCTCCCTCTAAGAATTTCCACCAAGTTACCAATCCAAATTTCCGAAGACCTTTTGGGGCGCTGCCCCAAACCCCGCGAGGGCTCTGCCCCTCGACCATCGCCAGGGGCTATGCCCCATGGACCCCGCTAGGGTCGCTGCCCCCAGACCCCCGACATTTGGTAGTACCGGCTTATAATTCGATTTTATACATGTGTGCACTCCGCACATACCCGAACATACCTGACCTTCAATTTAGTTGGAGGTCAGGGGTTCAATTCCTAGTGTCAACACTTTGGAATTGAATTTCTCAAGGCCCAATGATCCCTTAGTCTTTGACTAAGGGTTAGGGCCTAGCCTCCTGAGAACGGTGGAACAATTAAATATTGAGGGCTTCAAGCGCATGGGAGGCCGATCTCTGGGAACTGCGGTTGGATTTGGTGGGGTCCAGCATGGAGCAATCACTTAGGAGACGACTCCTTGTGCGCGGTAGTTGAGGATATTTAAGAACCTGGGAGCCAGATACACATCTCGCAATTTAATCGGTAACAGCACTGTGGGGCCGGGGCTGTTATCCCAAGGACTAGTTAGGTGTAAGCTTGGAACCTCGGTATCAAAAAAAAAAAAAAAGAATACAACAAATTATAAAACCTCTTAGCTCACATATTAGTTCCAATTAGACAAAATATCTGGTAACACTAAAATCACCGGAAAAAAAAAAACTGAGTGGCTTTAGGAACGTTTGGATATGACTGTCGCCACAGACGCCTATAAGGATGGTGGCAGTCATGCTTCCGAAATCATCCATACCTCCCAAATTCACCAATAATATCATTCCACCTCATTCCACCCCATCCATACTTTTTTCATACCTCCCAACCCCTTTTTAGTGGCAACCATGCCTTTTTCATACCTCCCAACTTTTTTTTTCCTTCATAAATTATATTAAACAATTTAATAAAAACATAAATATTTCATTAATAACTAAAAGAAAATTACATAATACCTAAAAAAAACATAATTGAAAGAAAATTACATTATTCTTAAAAAAAAATACATAATTATATCTAAAAATCCGTGGGCCATCCATATTTCTCCGCGTACGCACGTTTTTTTGCAGTAGCAAAATCTCGCATAATATATGTGTTTGATGATATGTGTTTGATGAAACACTTTATAAGGGAATTTTTTTTTTTTTTCCTTGCTGCCAAACGGTCAAGGACCAATGTCTATTTTTTTTTTTTGTATTCTAGTGCTAACTTTCAGATTTTAAAGCCATGCCTGCAAGATACCTCCGAAGCATTTGATACCTCCGAAACCATACCGCTGGCCATACCGCCGAGATGGCGGCGGTGTTCACCGACGGTATGGCCATGCCGTTATCCATACCGCCAGCCATTGCCACCACACTAAGGTATGACAGGAGGGTATGGCATAGTTTTGGCTCTTTCCAATATTATACTATTTGTGTAATATCATAAACCCAAACCAACACTCGTGAAGTGTTGTCAAAATTCCCAAGCCTCCTAACCAATGAAACATTTACATGAATTTATGTGCCCGTGACCATAATATTTTAGGTTGGGCCTTTGAACATTGAAAATTGACCAAAGCGAGCAGAAGAAAAAATGAACAATACAGCTACAGGTTATTATAAAATAAATATTACTATTCCTCGTGGGTCCTACACTTGGAAAAAAGAATATAATGCTTTGCATACCGCAAGACATCTCTAGTGAATTTTTTATTTAGCTTGACCAAATAGATTTTATTGTCCCACCTCTATCATGTTATTTCCTAGGGGTGACCAAAATCGAATCGAGAAATCGAGAAACTGGAAAAAAATCCGACGAAATCGAAACTGAAAAATCGAAACCAAATCAAAACCATCGGTTTGGGTTTAGAATTTTTAAAAACCGAAAAGTCGGTTTCGGTTTCGGTTTATACACTAGAAACCGAACCATTAAAACCGAACCGAACCGATATCATATAATATATATGTATTTCGAAAATTTTATATGTATATATGCATTATGTAGAATAGACAAAAATAGTATCCTGGTCTGGTGGTTATAACGCCGGTAGTTCGTGCGACCTGGTCCCAGGTTCGATTCCTATCCAATGCACATTTTAAGTTTTTTTGAAGAATATACAAAAATCGGGTTGGTTGGGTTTAAACCCGAAACCGACCCGTAAAAAACCGAAAAACCGAAAAACCGAGAAACCGAACCCATTGGTTGGTTTCGGTTTCGGTTTGATTTTTTGGAAACCGAAGCAAGTCGGTTTGGGTTCGGTTTTAGCCTAAAACCGACCCAAACCGACCCATGTTCACCCATATTATTTCCCTATAGTATAATTGGCTCAGTCCACATATCCTTTACCGATAGTTGTCTTGGAAGAATTTACAAAAAAAGACTACTCCATTTGTTAAGAGATTGATTGATTCTTAAGGTACTGTGATCGAGTTCTTCTTTTATCTAGGCTATATATGTGCTTTAAGTTTTTCGATAATCAAAGTTCTGTTTCCTCTTGTTCACCTTTTGATTTATCCTCAAAACACATCTCAAAACCTCTGTCGTCCACGATAACCGGATAGCATGTCTTTATTTCTGTTCGATGTCGAGAACATGATAAACATCCATCATCGGAGTATCAAATAGAGGTGGTCGTGAGCCGAGCTGGGCCGGGCCCGGGCCGGGCTGCGGCGGGCCGGGCTGGGATTTGGGAGCCTAGGACCGACCCATGTCTTTGGCGGACTGACCGGGCTGGGCGGCCAAAGCCCACTGCTCGCCCGCCCCTGGGCTTCCGGTGGGCCGGTCTGGGCCGGGGCCGGACCGGATATGTAATTTTTTTTTTTTAATTTATATGTTTACATTAAATTAAAAATCAATTTGTAAAAATCTATTTTGAATTTTAAGATAAATTAATTAATATTAATAAAAAAATGAACTTAAAAAAACTGTTTTGACTTTAAAAAATTTGTAAAACTTAGTAAAAACACTCCTTCAATCTATTTAAGAAAATTGATTTTGAATTTTAAGATATGTAAACATTAAATTAAATGAGGAGAAAATGGAAAAAAATTGGACTTGGACTTAATTTGAAAAAATTAGATTATTTTTTGAAATTTAATTTCATTTTTAAAATTAAGTTGCCTACGTATCCTAACAAATCAAAGTCCACATAGTTCTTTTACTTACCTCTTTACTTACCTGGAAGTTAAAGGTAGGATGATGTACTCAATCGACGTGTTGGCCACTCCCTAAAGCTCCCGATTCGGATGAAGAATCCATCATCATCCACAGGTCATCATTCTCGTTGTGTTCGTCTTCTTCTTCTTCCATCCGTCCTGTTGATGTTTTTCTTCTTGTTCCCAATCTTTTTTACAGACCAGAATCTTCACAACGTCGGGCGATAAAGATGTCCGTTTATCTGTTATAACTCTTCTACCTGCACTAAAAGCGGACTCCGAAGCAATTGTAGAGGCTGGAACGACAAGGAGATCCTTGCAATTCTAGCCAATATAGGATATTGTTCTTCACGTAATTTCCATCATTTTAAAATCTCAAAATCGGTATCAAGCTCATCGAACACGTAAAATACTCATTTAAGATTTGACTAGAAGAAGTTGAAGAAGTAGAGTTTGATGACGATTTTGTTTTTTTGAAAAGAATTGAAGATGTAAATTGATCAAATCCACCTTTATTTTTTGAAGTTGACTGGGAGGCTAGAACCTCCGGTTTATATTTTTTAATGTACAAATCAACTAATGAAGCTAATATTTTGACGCACTCATTTACGTACTCCTCACTATCAAAAGAAGTATTACCTAATGCATTATAATAATAATCAAAAAGATTACCGAGTGCTTCTTTTTTCACACTCGGGCCAAGACAGACATGCAACACCATATATGTAAGGAAATTGTGTCAAATACTCTAACCATTTTTCTTGCATTGTAGAAATAACTTTAGATAAATGTATATTATTTGGGTGTTCATTTAAAGAACCAATGATTTTACAACATTCTAAAATAACCAAGTGCACATTAAGTTCATAAACGTAAGAAAATAAATATGTAGAATTATTATAAGCGCGTAGTATACTATGAACGATCGTATCAAGTTCACAATGAGCCTCAGTTATGAGGTCTTGCTCGGCTAAATGTTTTGGATCGGAGTTATATAATTGAATAATAATTTCCTTATAAGGAATAGCATCATCAAGCAATTTAAAAGTAGAATTCCAACGGGTAGGTCATAGGTGTTGTTGTGCGGCGATTTATACGTCTCGATGGCGATCGGCGTAATGGTCTAGAGCCAACCATAGAAGACAGATGCTGGGCGAACACCTAGCAGTCGGCACCCAAGGCGATCGTCTTTTGGTATCTGGCGATCGCCTATGATGTCCGACCATAGACGATCATCTCGTGCCACGTATGAATCCAACATCCGTCAAAGTCGTCGAAGACCGAATCTTGGACGGAGACCCACGTGCAGATCCACAAAAGGCGCCGTAAGATAAGGCCTTTGACCCCAGCCTGTCATCAACCTCACACCTACCGACAGACCCGCCGAAAGGTGCAAAGTGGGTCCTCCCCTGACAGCGACTCAGGAAGCGTGCGGATTCCTCATTGGCCCGCACATCTGGCTGCCAGCTGCAGCCTTAGACTTTAAGGAAACAGTCCCACGTGACGGGACGATCGCCCACATTATTCTAATATATAATACGGCGGTCCCCCGCGATCGCCGGGGAGGACCCAGCAACCTTTCCTACTATAAATAGTAGGCCTCCAACAGTGGCCAGGACATTGAGAAACACAGTGAAAAAACGGACAAGAGAGATATACACTCTGAATACAGTGAAATCCATTGTCAGTGAAACTCATTCACCTACACAGAACAACAAAAAGCAAGAACTCACAGAGCTTCATATCTGGTTCTTCCGGCAATCTTCACGCTCTACATCTAAGATAACTAGAGTCTTTACACTCATTGTAATAGATTCTAAGATTAATATTTGTACTCCAAAGTATTCATATTAATAACATCTCGCGAGAGCATTCAAGCCCGGGACTAACAACCGCGGCAAATCTTGTGTTATTTATTTTCCCTCGGAAGTGTTCTCGCATTTATTTGTTACTCGACCATTCCAGCAATATCATCTCCGGATAATATTTTGGTAACAACAATTGGCGCTAGAAGGAGGGCGAAATCTATATTAACCTTCATTTTTATTTCAACCGTCTCGAAGAGCACTCATTGTTCTTCGGGGCATATACTTGAAGAAACACTCACTGTTCTTCAAAGAAAAGCCTTCAGAGACATGACATATGCCACGACCTCCAAAAGAGCCACCCTGCGATCTGCCGGACATCTCATTCCGGCCCAGACCGAATCCCAGCCTACGGCGGAAGGTGACCGCGGCGACGCTAGACTCTCACTCCCGCCCCCGAGGGACGGTCCCAACCTCTCACTCGATCAGTTCCAGACCGCAGAATAGATTGAGAAGGATATAGCCATCCTCAGGGAGCGACGGAGGGCATGCGACTCGCCCACCATTACTCCGTCAGCCATCCGCCGAGAAG
This sequence comes from Orobanche coerulescens, assembly GCA_033398695.1. Lineage (NCBI taxonomy): Eukaryota > Viridiplantae > Streptophyta > Magnoliopsida > Lamiales > Orobanchaceae > Orobanche > Orobanche coerulescens. The sequence goes on from CM065808.1 coordinate 180,008,167, forward strand.
GCAAGCAAAAGCTCAAGGGGATATATGTTGAGAAATCGACAGAAAGCCCCGAGCCGCAGGAAAAGGTTCTCGTAGGGAGTGATCCCTCGTGGCGACCCGGGCGTTCAAGCCCCAGCCGAGAGGCATCGGAGTCCGAATTCGTTACCAGGAGTTCGGCATATCCGACTCCTACAAGAACTAAGCCCGGTGGCGGAGAACTCATCATCTACCATGGGGCCAGGGGATCAGTACATGATCGCCTTGGCTCACGCTCCGGGAGCCAATCAACGAGCAGTCAGGCTACGGCGATGGCCGCATACATGCAGTGCCAGCTCGACGAAATGAAGGCGCTCCTAGAAACTGGGGCAAGTGCCAGGAGATCAATCGCTAGACCGAGTGAGCCACTCGCGGTCCAGATCGAGCTTGCCACAGTTCAACCGAAGATCGCTCCCCCTCAAACACCTCTATATGAGGGGAGATCGGATCCTGAGACCCATTTGAGCAAATTCCGGATTTACATGACCGGATGCGGAGCATCAGATGCGACGAAATGTCGAATGTTCCCATTGACATTGGGCGACCTCGCCCACAGGTGGTACATCTCACTACCACCTCGCTCGATCAATTGTTTTGAGAAGCTGGCGAATGACTTCACGTCGTACTTCGCCGTCAAGGTTGCTCGACCAGAAGGCCCCCACCGCATGATGAAAATCAGGCAGGGGAAGGACGAGCCCGATGAAGATTACATCGATCGGGTGGATGAAATAGTCCTCACCGGCGAATCCATTAGCGACGAGCTCGCTCTCTACTCAGTCCTAGGGGGATTCTACGGCCACTCACCCATGTTCAGGCACCTTACAAAGGACATCCCTTCGACCTACGCGATCTTCCGCGTTAGGGCCGCTGATTTCCTGGTCAGGCAGAGGATGCTCACCCTCTGCTTAGGCGAGGGATCTGCCGGAGAAAGGAAGGCGCCATCCCACATCCAGAAGAAGGCGGTCGCCAAGCCTAGAAAGGCGGTCGCAAAGCCGCCTGGTGAGTTCAAAGCCTTCGAGGATGTGGAGGTTCACCTCCTCCGCAACCTCAACCTATCTCCGGCCCACATCTTTAACGCCATCAAGGGGCGCGAGTGGCTTAACAAACCAAAGCCGATAAAGGACAACGGTCATCTAGACCGTAGCAAATTTTGTGCCTACCACAAGAGTCCCGACCACAACACCAGCCAATGCCGCGACCTCCTCCGACAACTCTGGCGGCTGTTTGAGGAAGGCAAGTTGGATAACTTGGTTACCAAGCCAGAACCTCGAGCGGAGAGGAGCGGAGGGCGCGAACGCCGAAAAACAATGGAATCCCTCCCAATCCGGTCGCAAGGATCGAGCAGAATGAGCCAGAGTACTCTTATGAATCGATCCCTCCGATCAACCCTGGCAGCTGGATCAATATGCTCCAGGCGGGAGGTGGAAACCTTGGAGGACTTTCCCCGGTTTCCACCATGTCGAACAGAAAGTGGAAGGCCGAACTGAGGGCGTTCGTCTGGGTCCATGTCGTGGTACCCCCAGAGCCGACCATCTCCAAAGAAGCGCTCATCACTTTCTCCAACAAGGATAGGGAGGGAGTGCAGTGCCCCAAAGAGGATGCATTGGTGATCTCTGCATGTATCCTTGGGAAAATGGTCGATCGGGTGCTGGTTGACAATGGGAGATTTTGCAATATCATATTCAAATCTACTCTTGACCAGCTCGGCAACCTAACCAAGTTCATCAAGCCGTTCGACACCGTGCTCCAAGGGTTCGGCGACAGCACAGTCCAAGCCTATGGAAGGATCAAGCTCTCTGTCGAGCTAATATGTTACTATGATCCCAAGGTTAGTATTACTAGGAACCTAAATTTTGTAATCATAGATAGGCCCAGCATCTATAATGGGTTCCTAGGTCGCCCATTTCTAGAAACCTTCGAGGCGGTCGCCTCTTCTTTCTTTTACTATATCAAATTCCCCACTGCCGATGGGACGGTCGGTACTGTAAAAGGAGACCAACTAATGGCTAAGAAATGTTTGAATTACTCCTGTGTCGTAATTTACTTCAATACTTCCCATGCTATTTGTAACATCGAGACGATCGACAATCAACCCATGGAGATCGACGAGCCAAGCACCTCGTACCAACCCGACTCAGAGGACGCCATCTCACACTGATTAACGGACGACATCAAGCTAAGGATCGGTTTCGAGCCAAGCCTCGACATCGATCCAAGGATCGAGTCCGGAAATCGTTCCAAGCGATAAGCGACCATCCCCATTGAAAAGTTGGAAAGTGTAACGATAGATCCGGCTCGTCCGGAGCGGGAAGTACAGATCGACACAAGCATCGACCTCGAATTAAAGGAGGATCTGATCAATTTATTATGTAAGAACATCGGAGTCCTTGCTTGGTCGCATCAAAATATGGTTGGCATAAGTCCTGAACACGCTTGCCACTATCTAAAGATCGACCCGACAAGGAAGCCTGTTCACCAGAAACGTAGGAAATTCGGTCCTGAGAAGTACGCAGCGCTCGACATAGAAGTCATAAAGCTACTCGATAACAAACTAATCAGAGTAGCTACAGACGAACCACAGTGGGTCGCCAACCCGGTGCTCGTCGAAAAGCCGAACAACTCCTGGAGGTTATGCATCGACTTCACCGACCTCAACTCGGCATGCCTAAAAGACCACTTCCCGATGCCTCATATTGATCACTTGGTCGATAGCACAGCAGGTTGTGAGATGATATCATTCATGGATGCCTTCGCTGGGTACCATCAGATCCCCATGGCGGAGAAAGACATAAAACACACATCGTTCCACACGGAAAAAGATATATACTTTTAGGTCTGAATGCCGTCCGGTTTGAAAAACACAGGAGCAACCTACCAGTGACTAGTCAATGGGATGTTTGCCAACCAGATCGGCAAGACCATGGAAGTCTACATTGACGACATCGTGGTCAAAAGCTTCAAGAAGGAAGATCACCTCAATGATCTTGCCGAGACGTTCGCCATCCTCGAGAAGTTCAACATGAAGTTGAACCCCAAGAAATGCAACTTCGGGGTGAGCTTCGGAAAATTCCTGGGGCACATCGTGAGCCAAAGGGGGATCGAGGCGAACCCCACCAAGATCCAGGTGATCCTCGACATGCAAGAGCCACAGAATGTCAAGCAGGTACAACGCCTCACGGGTTGTCTAGTTGCCCTCAACCGTTTTATATCCCAGCTCGGGGATAAAAGCAAGCCATTCTTCGCGACCATAAAGAACAAGAAGTTCGCATGGACGAAGGAGAGTCAAATAGCGTTCGCTAAAATCAAAGAGTATCTGTCTAACCCCCAGATCTTGGCAAAACCGATCCCCGGTGAAAAGCTGTTCCTTTACCTGGCGGCCTCGGAGGTCGCGCTGAGTGCTATATTAGTGCGAGCAGAGGGGCAAGCCCACTTGCCAATCTACTACGTTAGTCAAGCACTCCATGATGCGGAAACGCGATATACGCCTCTGGAGAAGATCGCCTACGCTCTAGTCATGAGTGTTCGCAAGCTAAGGGCCTACTTCTTCGAACATCAAGTGGAGGTTCTGACAACTCTCCCTTTGAGGCAAGTTCTACACCGACCAGACACCAACGGGCGACTCCTCAATTGGTCACTGGAGATCGCCCAATACGGTATCACGTACGCTCCTCGAACGGCGATCAAAGGCCAAGCTCTGGCGGACTTCGTGGTGGAACTAACATTCCCTCCCAGTCCGACCCAGATCGGCCGTCCTGCTTGGAAGTTGTATGTGGATGGCTCAGCAACCAACTCGCGAGCAGGGGCAGGGATTGTCCTCATCAGCCCCGATGGCCAAAGTTTCACAAATGCTGTACGTTTCGGGTTTCGGGCGACCAACAATGAGGCCGAATACGAAGCCTTGGTAGGCGGGCTCGATTTAGCCCTCGCCCTGGATATTCGCCATCTCTACATCTTCATGGACTTCCTCTTGATCGTGAACCAAGTCAAGGGAGAATATGAGGCGCGCGGCGAACAAATGATCAAATACCAAGAACTGATCACCGAAATATGCACAAAGTTTGAAAAAGTTCTGATCGAACAAATACCGAGAGAGCACAACTCCCAGGCCGATGCCTTATCCAAACTAGCATCATCAGATGGGGCAGCAGACTTCTCTAACATCCAAATCACGAAATCAACAAAACCGGCGATCGACAGAAGCCTGGTTACCACAGTTGCCATCGCCGAGGAGAACTGGATGACTCCGTTCATTAAATACTTGAAGGACGGGACAGTCCCCGACGACCGTATCAAAGCTCGCCAGCTCCAGCTCCGTGCAACCAGATACACCCTACTGGACGACCGGATTTACAAGCGAGCTTTCAGCCTTCCCCTCCTCAAGTACATTACGCCGGAGGAAGGCCGGCTCGTTTTAGCCGAGATCCATGACGGGATCTGTGGAAATCATGCTGGCGGGCGAGCTCTCATCCACAAAACAACCAGGCAAGGTTTTTTCTGGCCTTCGCTTCAAAAAGATGCGATCGCCTATGCCAGATCGTGTCATAGGTGTCAAGTGATGGGCCCAAACATCAAACTCTCCCCCGAGCAGCTCACTTCAATGTACAGCCCACAGCCTTTCGCCTAATGGGGCATCGACCTTATAGGTCCCTTGCCGAAGGCGCCAGAGGGCTGTAAGTTTGCCATCGTGGGGGTCGATTATTTCACGAAATGGGCTGAGGCCGAGCCACTCAACAAGATCGGCCAAGAACAAGTAATCAAGTTCATTTAGAAAAACATCATATGCCGGTTCGGCCTACCCCAGGCTATCATCTCCAACAACGGAAAGCAGTTCGACGACTTAGAAGTCATGCAATTCTGCGAGAAGTGGGGGATCAAAAAATTGTTCTCGGCACCCTATCACCCTCAGATGAACGGGCAGGTAGAGGCTGTAAACAAAATACTCAAACACACGATCAAAGCACGACTCGAATCCAGACAAGGACGATGGGCGAGCGAGCTCCCGGATGTTTTGTGGTCTTATCGAAAGACGACCCGAAATTCAACCGATGAAACCCCATTCGCCCTCGCCTTTGGAACGGAAGCAGTGATCCCTTCGGAGATCGCCGTCCTCAGCCACCGAACTGAACAGGAGATGACGACGGACAATGATGTGGCCCGATGAATCGACTTGGACATGCTGGAAGAACGACGACTGACCTCAGAAATGAAGAACACAATCCACAAAAGGAGATACGAGAAGTTCTTCAATTCAAAGGTCAAGGAAAGACGGTTCCAAGTGGGCGACCTAGTCCTCAAAAAGGTCCAGACCCACACAGGAGCCGAATTGGGAAGGCCCCTTCAAAATATCTAAATGGCTAACTAGGGGAGCCTATGAACTTGAACACCCTGTTGGCACTCCGGACCAATATCCTTGGAACGTCGTGCATTTGAAGAAATACTACCAGTGAAAACTCTGTATTCAGTTACCCAATGTACAAAGAGTATAATGAGATTTTCCTATCCCATCTATGTGATTCGCCTCGATGAAAACAAACAACTAAAGAGAGGACGACTCGCTCGCCCTACCAGAGGTCATCATCTAACCTGACAGACCTATGCAAGTGATCGCCCCCCAAGCACAACGTATACCGTCGAGGATCGTCATTCAACATGGCGATCCGAGGTAGAAAAGTGCAGCCATGGTCCTGGAGGTCCATGGAACCGACAGCTTCGTCCATGCAAGGTTCCTTTGGGCTGCGACCGCTCACCCTTCGTTTAAATACGAGGCGGGCATAGCCGAAGAACCCTCCAAACAAATCTGTGGACACGCTCGCGCGCCCTCAAATGTACATCATCTAACATGATATACCCGGGCAAGGCGACGCGTCCCTACCCCGTCACAACGTATACCGTTGAGGGTTGCCGTCTAACATGGCGACCCGAGGTAGAAAAGTGCTAACAAGCCGCGGACATGGAGTCGAATAAACCGACGACGCCCCATGTAAGGACTCCTCCAGACCAAGACCGCTCGCCTTTCGTTTAAACATGAGACGGGCGCAGCCTAACGGAGGACCCTAACAATAAAGTGAGTCGCGAGACAAACCTACAGATGGAATGTCCCTCGCGCATAAATACACGGTCATGGAGGTCGGTCCATCGAACTCCGCGACCGTGCACGGTTCCTCAGAGTCGAAACAGTCGACCTCCCTCGAAGGATCGGCAAAACTGAAGATAGCTCACCAAGCATACTATTTTTGTTCCCTTACTTACACTAAGTAAACAAAAACAAGGGGCAAAGTCAAGTGACACGTCTTTAGTGTAACTATCGCAAGTGCACGATATCGTATCAAGTAGTAAGTGGACTTTTTGAGTCTGGTTTATCGATCCCACGAGGAAGTTAGGTTATATATTGAATTAAACACTATTTAACTATTTGTTATAGAGATTTATAAGATTGAAACACACAATTTAAGAGTTTGGTTTGCAATTGCAAAGAAAATGCAATAATAGTTCTAATATTCAAGGAAATAAAAGTTTACACTAATAATAGATTAATAGAAGATAAAATGAAATAGTTGGGATTACAAACTTAGTTCATCATTAGTTATAGAAGATGTGTAGGAGATCATAAGATGAATTTACTTATTATGTTGTGTAGATTCGATTTTCCTTAAAAAGACGGTTTCTCTTTCGAACTATAAAACGCCCCTTATATATTGAATCAATCCACTATATTTCTATGTTGATTGGCTTCAATACATAGCATTAGGTTTTATGAAAATAACTCAAAGAATCATCTAAGGTCTAGAGGTATATTTCTATCCCCTAGAACAACTTAGAGTGAAGATCATTTGATCTAATCAAACATATTTTCTTTCGAAACATATGAAGACCATAAATATCGTCATTTATTGGCCAAATAAATAAAGATTGTTAAAACAATGAAAATCACACACAATAATAAGTAATTCATAATAGATCTTTATACAAGCTTAAATAACATGACTAACCTTGTTTATAATCCCAACTAAGGTAACTTAGCCCATGAAGGGTTTAATAAACATAATACAAGCTTGAGTGGTCATTATTAGTTGAAAAAGAGAAAGAATTGATCCTAACTCCCTTAGTAGATAAAGGAGAAAGAAGCAATAAACTCCCTGAACAACATATGTTATACCACTATTACACAAATCACTCAAGAACACAAGTGTGTTCTTCACACAAAAAGAAAATATTACAAAAAGTGGAAAAATATAAGATGAATGATGAATGATGATGGATCTAAGGGGTCACCTAAAGTCATCTAATAGCTCCAAACTCCAGCATTATTACAATAGATCGGATCAATGCCATCCATCCCCTCAATAATAGACCAAAAGTATAAAAAATTATACAATGATCAAAAATCTGCCAAGAGTTACGGCCGTAACATTGAGGAGTTACGGCCGTAACTTGGATGACTTACGGCCGTAACATTGAGTAGTTACCGCCGTAACATGGCTACATTTTTCTGCATTTGTGAGTTACGCTCGTATGTTATGATGTTACGCCCATATAGAGTTTCAGACTTCATTTGCAGCCCAGAAATTTCTGACTTTTGCGTTTTCGCCCCAAATCTTCTTCGGATGATAACTTTTGATATAAAACTCTGATTTTGAATCTGGAAAGACTGCCGAACTCGTCTCGGAAAGCCCTAAAACATGAATACATAAAAATTCAATGAAGAGAATATTTTATAAACATGTTATTTCTTGAGTAAATCAGTAATTTAATCCGATTAAGACTAAATTTACATCTTCATCCGATAAAAAATAAAATTATTAAAAACTAATTAATTAAAAGCAAAAACGAGTAGACTAGCTCAATTATGGGTGAAATATATCGATACAGACCATGGATAAGTGTATAAAACTGACACTTATCATCAAGCTATTCCTAAATGCGATCGGGAGGAAGGGACTATAATATCCGGATTCATTACGGTGTATTTCATCTGTATTCAAACCCTGTATTATTCGGATTGGTGATTTTGATTATTGGAGTATGATATTTCTTGCATTGATATCATTGTGCATAAGTATAGAAGCATGCAAAATTTCACATGCAAACTCGTGTTAGTGCACGCTAAGAATGTATCTTAACGCGCGCTATCGGGCTACTATTAGCGCACGCTATGCAGATAGGGGTTGCGTGCGCTAAGAACTCAATTATTGAGCAGGACGGCTAGCACATGCGCCATCCGGGACATGGGTCCGGATAAGATTCCCGCGGATGCACCCGGACAATTCTGAAGTCAACCACTATTAGCGCACGCTAAGGAATGCTTAGTAGCGTGCGCTAACTTGTTAAAATGCAGAATATTATAAATGGGACAACAACCCGTTTTGGCTTACATTTTACTCGTTCCTTCTGCATTCTTGAGAGGCCAGAGAGCTGAGATAACCCTACTACATACTTAGAACATATAATGTTGGTGTTTATATATTGGTTATCACTTGGGAGTAATCATTGAAGTGGAATGGCACCTTGGAGTGGCATACAACCAACCGGAGTCGGATTCTACCTTACGGTTCAGTGATTTTCATCATATTAAGGTATGTTCAATCTATCTCCAGACTTAGAGTTGGATTCTAACGATTTGGATGATCATGTTAACGAAATATGGATTTTCATAAGTGAATTATCCAAAGTACATCATATTTGGAATATTGAGATGATTAAACCTTAAGTACCTTGATTATGATCATCATGATTCGAATCTTATTACATCTAACAAGTAAAGGAAGCTTCTATCATTGGTGATCCGAATCTAGTAGATGACTTCATAATAATCTTGGACTTGACGTTAACATCATTATTGTTAAATAAATCTAAAGGATTGATCATTGAAAGATTTATCTAGTATAGATGGAACGTTTAACAACTTCAGCATGATAATATTGATTGATATAAAGGTGTTGATATCAACCGTTAAGCTTTTCGAATCTTCATATGAAGAATTGTAGTCGAAATGGAATATGGTTTATATGGTATGCATATCCTTGAATCCGAAGTTGTTGTTATCCGTAAGATCATTCAGAATTGTATATACATGATATTCATGGAGGTAACATGAAGTATCACGGAAGATTTCATTGTTTCGATCATGGCGAGAACAGTTTACTGCTCAGCAGTAAACTGCCATGCACAGATAGCGCACGCTAAGCTATATAGATTAACGTGCGCTATCGAGCACGAGTTAGCGTACGCTACGTTTGGTACGTAACGTACGCTAGGCCATCAGACGAAGTCACCGATCGATCGCTGAAGTAATCGACCATACATAGTTAGCGACGCTAGCTTTGTTGTTTGCGTGCGCTATCGAAAGCGACTTAACGCACGCTACGCAGCACTTAGCGCGGCGCTAAGCATGCATGCATTTCATTTTATGAACTTTTGGACGTAAATCGAATTGTTAAACATTCGTACGACGTGAGATAAATCCTATATCATTTCTTTTGTTAAGGTTTGATCTTGTTGCGTGATTGATTGAGGAGGACGACCTTCGAGTGTTCGTTTTTGTGGAAGTATTGTTCTTGTCTTCAAATCGAGGCAAGTACCTTAATTGTTTTATGAATTGTCGTTATACATATTGTCGTGCATGTATGTCGTTATTGTATGTACACCTCGTGTTGGTCCGACGGGATCATCGGGGGATCTATGCTAGCGTGCGCTGGATCATCGAACGGGTTTTTCCACCACGGGTTGGTCTGACGGGATCATCGTGGGTTCTAGGCAGTGAACACTGGATCGACGGAATTACCATGTGTATGTTATGATATCATGTTGTGATTATCAGTTGTGCATGTCATTTTTGAGTTTCTCGTAGGAGAAGACTCGTTGGTATTTTTGTCGTTTACATTATTCGTGAGATATGAATAATATGTTGTGGTACTTGTACTAACATCGTTGTGCTAACTCCTTCGGGGGTGAACATTTTGTTTATGTTCAGGATCCAGGAGAGCGGGAAAACAACCACTGGAGCTGCATGACGACGAGGGTGCAGAGTGATGTTTCGACCGGGTTTATTTATCTGTTGTTTATTCGTTATTTCAATAAGTACTCGAGTACGAAGTCATTTGTGATGGATTTGAATTTGGTGATGTATTATTGAGTTCCTGTTGAACAATTGTACTTTCAGTATTTGGTAAGAACTGTTGTATCTTAATTCCGTTATTTCCATTCGTTAGTACCTTTTAATGTCTGTTCAAATCTTCAGCCTTGTAAATCCTTATGTAAAGGATTTACGGCGCTGTAATATTCCTGAATATATCGGGGGTGTTACAGAATATGGTATCAGAGCTAATATTATGGATATCTTGGCCGTTGGGTTAAAATAGGGGTCATTTATGTCTTTTGAGGTAACCGGCCGTGAACGACATCACTGCACTGCCTACGTCTTCATGCGAACGGTGGTTGTAAGTTCCTAAACTCTATCTCGTTCTTTACATATTGTGTCACTTTATACTTGAATATTAGAACGATGTTATTTCCTGTATATTGAGTATTTATGCTTACAGTATGTTGAGAGGCGGACGTGGACGTGGTCGCGGTCGTGGACGCGGACGGAGAAATGCCGAAAGGGAAGCGTCGCCTTCTAACCAGGCCGGGCCATAGCTCAAAGTAGCCGCAACAATCTATTAATAACAAAACAGATCCTGTACAGACAGAGATCCTTCGTCAAGTGGTGAACCATATGACTGGGCCGCCAAGTCGTGGACCGAATGCAAGTGGCGGTGGGACTACAGCAGGGAGAGAGACAGCAAGGAATCCCAGACATGGGAAATCGAGGTGACCGGTGGCTGCAAGAGGTGGCGAAGATGCAACCACCCAAATTCGATGGTATTTCTGAGACTCCCACCTAGGACCATTGGTTGAAGGAACTGGAGAAAATCTTTGCCGGAATTAACTGCCCAGATGACCGGAGAGCCTCTATCGCTCAATATGTTCTGATAGGGGAAGCATCCGAATGGTGGGAAGCCATCCGGCCTGTAGACCATGATGCCGATTGGACAGAGTTTAGATTGATGATGGAAGCTCGATTGCCTCGTCCCGTGAGGGAAGCCAAAGTTCGGGAGTTTTTCTCCGCTCACTTTCCGATGTGCCGTATCCTGTGCGATTAAGACGTTTAACCAGCAGCTGGCATTTGTTCGACATTTGGTCAGAACAGATGCAGAAATGATGATCCATTTCGATATGAGAATGAAACCAGAAATCCAGAGGTACATGTCCGGATTTGAATGTACCACACTCCACCAATACCAGGATAAGGCATTGGCATATGAGATCAAGGAAGCAGCTATGGAGAAATTTTCGGAATCCAAGAAACAGAAAGTCTCTGGTACTTTTACAGAGCACAAGAACAGCGGGCCCCGTAAGGCCCAGTCATCCTTTCACTCTTTCAAGAAACCTCCGCACCCAGTTAGGAGCGGAAAGAACTTCGGAGCGACATCAACTATTACTGATGTTACCAGAAATGCTTTAATCGCGCCCGAGACGGGCACTATCGACTAATTGCCCCTTCCTACCGTGACTTGTTTTGATTGTGGACGAGAGGGACATCGGGCAAGGTTTTGTGAAGAGGCCGCAAAGTCTTTTAGAGCCCGTACACCACAAACCGACCCGTAAGGAAGCCAATATCCAACAGACGCAGCAAAGTGTCCAGATGCCTCAGAATTTTGGCCGTGGACGAGGCAGAGGACAATGGGACCGAAAGGGGACATCGAGTGCCGGATCTGCTCCCCCACGTCTGTACGAGATGAGAAGGAGAGACGATCGTGATGTCATTGCATCGTGCATCGCCCGCATCCTTTCCCGGGCTAGCGTTTTATTCGATACAGGAGCTACGCATTCTTTTATATCTTTGTCTTGTGTAAATCGTTTGAATATTTCCAGTTTTCATACTTGTGAACCTTATGTTGTTGGTTTACCGAGTGGAGAGAGGATTGTCGGAAATTTAGAAACTAGAAATTTCCCTATATCATTTGGAGGCAGAGAGTGGCTCTCAAATCTGATCGTGATAGAAATGCAAGGAGACGACCTGATACTCGGAGACGATTGGCTTAATCGATATGGAGCAATTGTAAACTACCGAAGGAGGAATATCTCGCTGATCGCTGACGATGATTCCGAAATTCTGTTTGAGGGATGGAAACCGGGAATCTCAAGAAAATTGATCAAATCGATGAAAGCTATCAGATTGTTGAAACAAGGCTGCACCGGATATTGGTGTTATGCAATGAAGAAAGAAGACGAAATTGTGGAACTTTCATCCATTCCTGTTGTGAACGAATTTCCAGATGTATTTCCTGACGAGTTACCTGGACTACCTCCACGAAGGGATGTGGAATTTACCATTGAGCTGGAACCCGGAGCTACACCAATTTCTAAGGCGCCGTATCGTATGGCACCTACTGAGATGTACGAACTGAAGAAGCAGATGGAGGAGTTACTGGACAAGGGCTATATTCAGCCAAGCGTTTCACCCTGGGGAGCGCCAGTTCTTTTTGTCCGAAAGAAGGATGGATCGCTTGATCGTATTGACTATCGAGAGTGAACAAGATGACGATTAAGAACAAATATCCGTTGCCACCGATTGATGATCTGCTTGACCACCGCAAGAGGCAACAAGATTTTCTAAAATCGATCCGAGATCGTGATACCATCACCGAGGATTAAGGAATCGATGTTCCAAATCGCTCGTAACTCGCTACGGACATTATGAGTTTGTAGTAATGCCGTTTGGTCTCACTAACGCAACTGCTGTATTTATGCAATTGATGAACCGTGTGTTCATTGAATTTTTGGATAAATTTGTGGTCGTGTTCATTGATGACATTCTAGTGTATTCTAAGAGCCCGGAGGAACATGCGCAACATTTGTGGATTGTATTGGAACTTTTGAGAAACGAGCAATTGTACGCCAAACTTTCTAAGTGTGAATTCTGGCTAAAGGAAGTAATGTTCCTCGGCCATGTAGTGTCAGCTAAAGGAGTCCGAGTAGATCCTCAAAAGATCGAAGCAATTATGGATTGGAAGCCTCCAAAGAACGTGAAAGAAGTCTGAAGCTTCTTAGGACTTGCTGGATATTATCGACGATTCGTGGAAGGGTTTTCTAAAATTTCCCGCCCACTTACTCGACTCCTGCAGAAAACTCAAAAGTTTGAGTGGAATGAATTGTGTCAGATTAGGTTTGATGAATTGAAGAAGAGATTGACGACGGCACCGATTCTATCACTTCCACAGGGAACTGGAGGATTTATAGTTTACAGTGATGCTTCGAACCAAGGACTTGGGTGCGTATTGATGCAGAATGATAAGGTGATCGCTTATGCGTCGACACCAAACCTTATGAAGTGAATTACCCAACACATGATTTGGAGCTAGCAGCAGTGGTTTTTGCCTTGAAGATCTGGAGGCATTATCTGTACGGGACTCACTGCCAGATCTTTACGGATCATAAGAGTCTCAAGTACATATTCAGTCAGAAAGAGTTGAACATGCGGCAAAGAAGATGGTTAGAGCTGATCAAGGACTATGACTTGGAAATTTTGTATCATCCAGGAAAAGCAAATGTAGTGGCCGATGCACTTAGCCGCAAGCCTGTTTCTATTCAGATGCTGGAGACGCTGACCTCCCAACTTAGCCTTCAACGAGAGATGATTCGTGAAGGAATTGAAGTGTGGTTACAAAGAATCCAAGGACAATTGTGCGTGATGGAGATAACTTCATCATTAACCGAAGGAATCAAATCTAGATAGGCAGATGATCCTCTGATGATTCGGTTACGTGATGAAGTGATCAAAGGAAAGGCCCCCGGATTCATAATTCATGATGATGGAGTTTTGAGATTTCAGAACCGACTCTGTGTTCCCGATGATGATGTTCTGAAACAAACGATTATGAAAGAAGCTCACAGTTCGCCCTATTCTATCCACCCGGGCACCAGTAAAATGTATAAGGACTTGAAGCAGAATTTCTGGTGGGGAAACATGAAGAAAGATGTAGCGGACTATGTTTCGAAATGCTTGACTTGTCAGCAGGTTAAGATCGAGCATCAACGGCCTGCCGGAATGTTGAAGCCACTCCCGATTCCTGAATGGAAGTGGGAGGACATATCGATGGATTTTATCACTAATATGCCGAGAACCAGGACAGGAATGAACATGATTTGGGTGATAGTTGATCGTTTAACCAAATCAGCTCATTTTCTAGGCATTAAGGATACGTGGGGACCAGAGAGGTTGGCACGAGTATTTATTTCAGAGATAGTTCGATTGCATGGTACACCGAAGACCATTGTTTCTGATCGAGACGGCCGTTTTGTGTCTCACTTTTGGAAAGCAGTTCATAAGGCCTTGGGGACCGAATTGAACTTTAGTACAGCTTATCACCCGCAGACTGACGGACAATCCGAGAGGACCATTCAAACGGTGGAAGATATGCTGAGGGCCTGTGCCTTAGATTGGTCAAACGATTGGAAAGTTCATCTACCGTTGATTGAATTTACCTACAACAATAGTTGGAATGCTTCCATTAAGATGGCACCGTTTGAGGCATTATACGGGAGGAGATGCAGATCACCCCTATGCTGGGACGATTTGTCAGACTTGATCGGAACAGAACCAGAGTTGATCGTGCAGACTCGAGAGAAGATAGCCTTGATTCGTGAAAGGCTGTTGACCGCTCAGAGTCGCCAGAAATCTTACGCAGACGTACGCCGTCGCCCATTGGAGTTCAATACTGGAGACCATGTACTTTTGAAGGTTTCTCCTACTCGGGGAATCTTTCGTTTTGGAAGGAAAGGAAAGCTGAATCCGAGATATATCGGACCATTTGAGATCCTCGAGAGAGTTGGGGAGTTGGCATACAGATTGGCATTGCCGCCGTCGTTGTGCCATGTTCATAACGTGTTCCACGCATCCCAGTTACGGAGGTATATACCAGATCCCAGTCATATCAATGATTTCGGCAAAATCGAAGTCGTGCAGGATGGGACGTTTGAAGAAAGACCGGTCAAGATACTCGAGAGTCGAGTTAAGCAGCTGAGGAACAAACCAATCGTTTTGGTCAAAGTTCAATGGTCACGTCACGGAATGGAAGAAGCCACTTGGGAAACGGAAGCTGATATGAAGTCTAGATATCCCGAGTTATTTTCGTCTTGAGTTTCGGGACGAAACTCCTTTTTAGTAGGAGAGTATGTAATATCCGGATTTATTACGGTGTATTTCATCTATATTCAAACCCTGTATTATTCGGATTGGTGATTTTGATTATTGGAGTATGATATTTATTGCATTGATATCATTGTGCATAAGTATAGAAGCATGCAAGACTTCTCATGCAAACTCGTGTTAGCGCACGCTAAGAATATATCTTACCGCGCGCTATCGGGCTACTATTAGCGCACGCTATGCAGATAGGGGTTGCGTGCGCTAAGAACTCAATTATTGAGCGGGACGGCTAGCACATGCGCCAGCCGGGACATGGGTCCGGATAAGATTCCCGCGGACGCACCCAGACAATTCTGAAGTCAACCATTATTAGCGCACGCTAAGGAATGCTTAGTAGCGTGCGCTAACTTGTTAAAATGCAGAATATTATAAATGGGACAACAACCCGTTTTGGCTTACATTTTACTCGTTTCTTCTGCATTCTTGAGAGGCCAAAGAGCTGAGATAACCCTCCTACATACTTAGAACATATATTGTTGGTGTTTATATATTGGTTATCACTTGGGAGTAATCATTGAAGTGGAATGGCACCTTGGAGTGGCATACAACCAACCGGAGTCGGATTCTACCTTACGGTTCAGTGATTTTCATCATATTAAGGTATGTTCAATCTATCTCCAGACTTAGAGTTGGATTCTAACGATTTGGATGATCATGTTAACGAAATATGGATTTTCATAAGTGAATTATCCAAAGTACATCATGTTTGGAATATTGAGATGATTAAACCTTAAGTACCTTGATTATGATCATCATGATTCGAATCTTATTACATCTAACAAGTAAAGAAAGCTTCTATCATTGGTGATCCGAATCTAGTAGATGACTTCATAATAATCTTGGACTTGACTTTAACATCATTATTGTTAGATAAATCTAAAGGATTGATCATTGAAAGATTTATCTAGTATAGATGGAATGTTTAACAACTTCAGCATGATAATATTGATTGATATAAAGGTGTTGATATCAACCGTTAAGCTTTTCGAATCGTCATATGAAGAATTGTAGTCGAAATGGAATATGGTTTATATGGTATGCATATCCTTGAATCCGAAGTTGTTGTTATCCGTAAGATCATTCAGAATCATATATACATGATATTCATGGAGGTAACATGAAGTATCACGGAAGATTTCATTGTTTCGATCATGGCGAGAACAATTTACTGCTCAGCAGTAAACTGCCATGCACAGATAGCGCACGCTAAGCTATATAGATTAACGTGCGCTATCGAGCACGAGTTAGCGTACGCTACGTTTGGTACGTAACGTACGCTAGGCCATCAGACGAGTCAGTCGACTGATCAGTGAAGTACTGACCATACATAGTTAGCGTACGCTAGGCTTTGTTGTTTGCGTGCGCTATCGAGCAGACTTAACGCACGCTACACAGAGCACTTAGCGTGCGCTAAGCAGTTCAGACATATTTCATTTTATGAACTTTTGGCCGTAAATCGAATTGTTAAACATTCGTACGACGTGAGATAAATCCTATATCATTTCTTTTGTTAAGGTTTGATCTTGTTGCGTGATTGATTGAGGAGGACGACCTTCGAGTGTTCGTTTTCATGGAAGTATTGTTCTTGTCTTCAAATTGAGGCAAGTACCTTAATTGTTTTATGAATTGTCGTTATACATATTGTCGTGCATGTATGTCGTTATTGTATGTCCACCTCGTGTTGGTCCGACGGGATCATCGGGGGATCTATGCTAGCGTGCGCTGGATCATCGGACGGGTTTTTCCACCACGGGTTGGTCTGACGGCATCATCGTGGGTTCTAGGCAGTGAATGCTGGATCAACGGAATTACCATATTTATGTTATGATATCATGTTGTGATTATCAGTTGTGCATGTCATTTTTGAGTTTCTCGTAGGAGAAGACTCGTTGGTATTTTTGTCGTTTACATTATTCATGAGATATGAATAATATGTTGTGGTACTTGTACTAGCATCGTTGTGCTAACCCCTTCGGGGGTGAACATTTTGTTTATGTTCAGGATCCAGGAGAGCGGGAAAACAACCACTGGAGCTGCATGACGACGAGGGTGCAGAGTGATGTTTCGGCCGGGTTTATTTATCTGTTGTTTATTCGTTATTTCAATAAGTACTCGAGTACGAAGTCATTTGTGATGGATTTGAATTTGGTGATGTATTATTGAGTTCCTGTTGAACAATTGTACTTTCAGTATTTGGTAAGAACTGTTGTATCTTAATTCCGTTATTTCCATTCGTTAGTACCTTTTAATGCCTGTTCAAATCTTCAGCCTTGTAAATCCTTATGTAAAGGATTTACGACGTTGTAATATTCCTGAATATATTGGGGGTGTTACAGGGACCATACACGATCGGCTTCGTTCAAACACACACATGACGATCGATTTTGTTCAAGAAATTCACAAGTAAGAATTTTCAAGTATACCAATACATTTGGATCCATTCAACATTCGAACAGTCAATCAGGCGAACAAGGCATCAAATGCATTTATATAAACACTTGTATAAGTTCATACAAAAATATTAAGAAGAGACGATCGTATGTGTAAAGAATCAGATACGAAAAAGGAGTATTTTATTCCATTCGAAAAATTTGTACATTCAAGCCCGAAGGCAATACAAGAGAAAATTACAAGCAAAGTAAAAACAGCTCCACCATCACTCAGGCCGCCCCCGACTGGCCTTCGCCCCCAGCAGGCGGATCGGCGCGCGCTTCCTCATCGACTTCGGGATAAATAAGATTATTCGGAAACGGATACCAGCTCAAATCAATCCCTATGTCGGTGAGATCGAGAATCGGCAGGGAGAAGTCCGGCTGCAACGGATGCTCAAATACATAGGCTTTGAAGGCTTCCATCATAGGGCCGACCTCGAACCCTACCTTCTTGGCAGCTCGGATAGCGTCGACGTAAGACAGATAGTAGGCGAACTCGCTGATGTATGCAACATTAAGGTAGGGATCGGTATCGATCGCCTTCAATTACCCTTTCAAGTCCGAAGTCGTCTTCTCAGCATCCGCAAGTTCGACCACCTTGGCGGCCAGTTCTCCCTTCGCTTTCTCCAGCTCGCCTTTGAGACGATGCACTGTCGCCTTCAGCCCAATCGCCTCCTCCTGCGAGGACGCGTGCATCCGGCGAGCCTCCGTCATCTGTTCGCGGAACCGATCCGCCACCCCCCGGGACCGGTCAAGCTCCTGCTTCATCCGGTCAAGGTCCTGCTTGGCTCGTTTGGCCGTCTCCAAGTACTCATTCTCCATAGCCGCTATCCGATTGGCGAAGTCGGCATTCTGGTTCCGAGCAGCCTCAAGATTTTGATGTAGGCGAGCATTTGAGGGTCGCCCCTCATAATCCTTAATGGTTTGGGCGGCCATTATCGCCGCCTGGAGAGTCAGGGCGAGTGTCGCCTGCATGGCATCTCCAGACCGCCGACGAGCAATCGCGTCGAGATCGGTCGTCCAAGCCTTAGGCAGAGAGGTGATGGCCTGGGAGACATAAGAAGGGACGTCGAGGGACTGGCGTGGAGACTTGCTCACCAAAAAATCCAGCACCATCGGCGAGACATCTGGGTTGGCAATAAGGACCCTGCAACACAAACAAAAAGAAACAAAGGAGTTAGTACATGCCTTACACAAATAGCCTAACTCAAAAAGATCAAACCGGTCTTACCTGTTGACCAACTCGGGGTCGCGGCCAAAAAAGGGCTTGCACCGAGGAGTTTCGGCTTCGGCGATCGCCGCAGTTTTCAGGAAGCCGGCCGAGGGCCTGGAGCTGGACCCTTCCGCCATCGGAACAACAGAGATAGGTGGCGCGGCAACCGGCGGCTCCAAAATGGATACCTCCGCGTCAGCAGTCGGTAGGGATTCCTCCGGCCTCCGCCTCTTGCAGTTGCGCTGGAGCTGTTCTTCCTCCCGAGCTTCTGGCTCGACGACCGGCACCGTAACAGGCCTCACCGCAGGGACGGGACGAGACGTCGTTGCAGGGGCACGACCCGTCTTCTTTCCCTGGTGAAGACGACCCAAAAGTACGGGGTTCGACATAGAGATCTCTTTCGGTGGCTCGGTATAACGAGGAAAATAGATCTCTATCAAAGAAGAAATTCAAACAAGTTAGACATCTCCTGCAATCGGACGATCGTCGTACAGGAAAAAGGAAGTAAGAATTTATACCTGGAACCTTCAGATGGCGAGGGAAGCGAAACAATCGAGCTCCCAACCGATGAAGTTCGTGGTTGACTGTGCGAACATCGATGAAGGAATCCGGCAGACCGCGAATTCGCTCCCAGACGATCAGAAAATCAAAAGGAAGGTCGCCGATCGCTGGAACGAGGGAGCCTGCAAAAAAGAAACCAAATTAGATCAGTCCAAGATATATCCGATCAAAGGGAGAGTTAAAACCCTTACTCGGATTCCTCTCCCGAAAACTGGTGGGGACCTCCAACTCTTCCTCCGGCCTATCGCTCGACGCCGACCTCCACACTCCACCGACCCAAAATCATTTCGTCAGGTCGCCCCGAGTCTTGTTCGTCACCTCGAGGACCACCCTGCCCATTCGACCTTGAATATGATAACCGCTGATCGATCCATTATGCGCAGTCAGTTTGAAGAGATAATTCATTTCCAACGCAGAAGGTAGGCGGAACAACCGATGACCGCCAAAAATCGTCAAGGTGTTAATGATCTGCAGTCAGGCGTTCGGCGTCAGCTGGAGCGGCGCCAAATTCCAGGCGATCAGAAAATATGACACAACGAACGGCAAGGGGAACCGCAAGCCGGCCTCCATGATCATTTCGTTGACGGCCACCAGACCCTCGGGAGGTTGGTCGGCACGTTCGTTCTCCGAGGGCACGTGCAGCGAGACGTCAGAAGGGATATGGAATTTCGCCCTCCAGCGGGCCAAGTCTTTCTTGGTCGCCGAACTCCGAATCTGACCAAGAGTCCACAGAGAGGGGTCAGCGGCCCGAAACGCCGTCCGCTTCACAGGTTCATAGGGGTGAGCGGCGGAATATGCTTCGAAGTCAAACTCGGGACACGGTCCGGCAATCCCCTCCATAAGACCGGCGAAGTCCAAAAAGGCCCGGCCAAAAATGCTGTTCTGCTCCTAGTATAGCCTCACCGCGTCATCCTCATCCACCGGCGGACCCCTCTGCCCCCCCGCCGCTGCCGATCTCGCCGCGTCGGCCTCGTTGAAAGCTCTTCAATCTCTGTAGGTGCAATCCCCGCACGAATGGCCTCAACATCCATTCCATATGAAGAGCCATGGGGGTTTCTTCCCGGTCAGGCGAAGCCGCGACGATGGAAGACTCGTATGTCTTAGATCCTCCTCCAGACATGTTCTTAAAAGTAAAGGGGGAAAGAAAATTTTCTGTTCTTACCTAGAAGGAAAGTCGGTCGGCACAAGAATCTTCAGATAAATTCGGCAGAGTCTCGTCTGAAAAGCAAGGGCGCATAAAGATGTGAACTGAAGTGGCCCTAGACCTTTTATAGGCGAGTGCAGGGACCTCTGTGCAAATAGGCAGAATCCCAGGGGCTGGAGTGCAACCGTCGGGGGGGAGGGGGAGGGACACATTAAATGCAGCCCTCGAAACCCTCGTACACGTCGTTTCGAGGGCACGCCAGACGACAAGTCTGACAAAACCGTCGGACTCCCCCAACGATAGCGCGACGCGTGTCCCTGCAACGTTTCAAGAGCCCGCCTCCTTTTCCCGCTAGTTCCAGCGCATAAGGAGATCGTCCAAATTCGAAATCAGATCGTCCAGGCGATGATAGTCCTTGTCATAAATAGATGAGCCAATCGTCTAACACAGGCGATCACCAACAGTGCCACCTCACCCCACATTTTCAACATCGGAGCGAGCTAGGGGGAAATTGTTGTGCGGCGATTTATACGCCTCGATGGCGATCGGCGTAATGGTCTAGAGCCAACCATAGAAGACAGATGTTGGGCGAACACCTAACAGTCGGCACCCAATGCAATCGTCATTTGGTATCTAGCGATCGCCTATGATGTCCGACCATAGACGATCGTCTCGTGCCACGTATGAATCCAACATCCGTCAAAGTCGTCGAAGACCGAATCTTGGACGGAGACCCATGTGCAGATCCACAAAAGGCGCCGTAAGATAAGGCCTTTGACCCCAGCCTGTCATATACCTCACACATACCGACAAACCCGCTGAAAGGTGCAAAGTGGGTCCTCCCGTGACAGCGACTCAGGACGCGTGCGGATTCCTCATTGGCCCGCACATCTGGCTGCGAGCTGCAGCCTCAGACTTTAAGGAAACAGTCCCACGTGACGGGACGATCGCCCATATTATTCTAATATAGAATACGGCGGTCGCCCGCGATCGCCGGGGAGGACCCATCAACCTTTCCTACTATAAATAGTAGGCCTCCAACAGTGGCCAGGACATTGAGAAACACAGTGAAAAAACAAACAAGAGAGAGATACACTCTGAATACAGTGAAATCCATTGTCAGTGAAACTCATTCACCTACACAGAACAACAAAAAGCAAGAACTCAAAGAGCTTCATATCTGGTTCTTCCAGCAATCTTCACGCTCTACAGCTAAGATAACTAGAGTCTTTACACTCATTGTAATAGATTCTAACATTAATATTTGTATTCCAAAGTATTCATATTAATAACATCTCGCGAGAGCATTCAAGCCCGGGACTAACAACCCCGACAAATATTGTGTTATTTATTTTCCCTCGGAAGTGTTCTCGCATTTGTTTGTTACTCGATCATTCCAGCAATATCATCTCCGGATAATATTTTGGGTAACAACAGGTGTATCAATGCTCCATTTTTTTGGTTTTAAATTATGTTCCTTACATATATTTTTATAATATCTCCTATTATGTTGACTTAATCTTAGCCATTTAATTATTTTTCTAATCGGATTTAAAATAGGTGAAAGCATATCAATTCCTTTTTAGCTGATAAATTCAAGATATGAGCACAACATCTAATATGCATAAAAATACCGTTTGCAAGTAAAGGCAATTCGTCCAACAAATATTCCATACAATTATTATTCGAGGCCGTATTATCGAGAGAAAGAGAAACCACTTTATCAAATATATTAAATTCCTTACAACATTCAATTATTTTATCTTTTAGATTTTTAGCAGTATGTGATTCTTCCATAATATCAAAAGCAATAATACGTTTTTCTATCACATATTCAGTTCCAATCCAATGAACTGTAATGCAAATATAAGGTTCACCGGTTGGAGAAGTCCAACAATCACTAGTAAGATATATACAACCTTCAAATCTTTAAAAAAAGTCAATTAATTGAGCACGTTGAATATAATATTGTTGTTGAATACGACGTTTAAGAGTATTCTTTGGTATTTTTCTATATGCCGGTTGTATTAAAGTCCTAGTCATATGTTCTAAATTTTCACTTTCACCATGAATTAAAGGCAATTCATCAAGAGTAACATATTTAGCAAATCCGTCAATTAATTTTTGTTGATTGTAAACGAAAGACATACCTCCACCGGGCGCTTTTGAGAAATAGCCGGATAGTTGAGATTGGTCATCCGACCGTTCTTGATCATGATTATCTTCAGTCAAACCGTGGTCATTTGCCAATTGACGAGCTAGTGTTCCAGTTCCGGTACCAATCTTCCACGAAAAAGTAGTAGTTTTCTTTTGATTTTTGCATACAAGACAAATCATTTTACAATGCGTTGGTACGGTACCGGGAATACTCTCATAAAATGCCCAAACCCATGATTTTTTATTTTTTTGCAGCTTCGGCCGTAGGCTCGGATGGAGGTGGCATGGTAGTAGAGTCTTGAGAGAGATTGTGAACTAATAATAATTTATAATAATAAGTACTAAATAAATAAACTATAGTAAACATAAATAAATAATACAAAGTATAAATAGTAAACTTACCGAAATGCAAATTGGCATCATTGTCGCCGGTTCCTTCATGATGAACGTGACACGGTCTTTTGTGTAACTATCGCAAGTGCACGATATCGTATCAAGTAGTAAGTGGACTTTTTGAGTCCGGTTTATCGATCCCACGAGGAAGTTAGGTTATATATTGAATTTTACGCTATTTATCTATTTTTTTATAGAGATTTAGATGAGTGAAACACACAATTTAAGAGTTTGGTTTGACAATTGCAAGAAAAATGCAATAATAACTCTAAAATTTAAGGAAATAAAAGATTGCACTAATAATAGATTAATAAAAGGTAAAATGGAATAGTTGGGATTACAAACTTAGTTCATCATTAGTTATATAAGATGTATAGGAGATCATAAGATGTATTTACTTATTATGTTATGTAGATTCGATTTTCCTTAAAAAGACGGTTCCTCTTTCGAATGTCAAAACGCCCCTTATATATTGAATCAATCCACTATATTTCTATGTTGATTGGCTTCAATCCATAGCATTAGGTTTTATGAAAATAACTCAAAGAATCATCTAAGGTCTAGAGGTATATTTCTATCCCCTAGAACAACTTAGAGTGAAGATCATTTGATCTAATCAAACATATTTTCTTTCGAAACATATGAAGACCATAAATATCATCATTTGTTGGCCAAATAAATAAAGATTGGTAAAACAATGAAAATCACACACAATAATAAGTAATCCATAATAGATCTTTATACAAACTTAAATAACATGACAAACCTTGTTTATAATCCCAACTAAGGATAACTTAGCCCATGAATGGTTTATTCAACATATTACAAACTTGACTGGTCATTAATAGTTGAAAAGGGGAAAGAATTGATCCTAACTCCCTTAGTAGATAAAGGAGAAAGAAGCAATAAACTCCCTCAACAACATAAGCTAAACCACATACACTCTCAAGAACACAAGTGTGTTCTTCACACAAAGAAAAACTATTACAAAATGAGAAAATAATAAGATGAATGATGATTAATGATGGATCTAAGGGGTCTATTTATACACCTAAAGTCATCTAATAGCTCCAAAACTCCAGCATTATTCCATTAGATCGGATCAAGGCCAACCATCCCCTCAATAATAGACCAAAAGTATAAAATATTAAAAAATGATCAAAAATCTGTCAAGAGTTACGGCCGTAACTTTGAGGAGTTAGGCCGTAAATATGACTTACGGCCGTAACTTTCAGATGTTACGGCCGTAACATGGCTACGGATTTTACACATTAGTTGCTGCGTGAGTTACGCCCGTAACTTTATGATATTACGCCCGTTTGGAGTTTCAGACTTCATTTTCAGCCCATAATTTCTTAGACTTTGCGTTTTCGCCCCAAATCTTCTTCGGATGATAACTTTTGATATATAACTCTGATTTTGAATCCGGAAAGACTGCCGAACTCGTCTCGAAAAGCCCTACAACATGAATACATAAAAATTCAATAAAGAGAATATTTTATAGACATGTTATTTCTTGGGTAAATCAGTAATTCAATTCGATTAAGACTAAATTTACATCTTCATCCTAAAAAAATAAAATTATTAAAAACTAATTAATTCAAAGCAAAAACGAGTAGACTAGCTCATAATTATGGGTGAAATATATCAATACTAATCACGGATAAGTGTATAAAACTGAAACTTATCACACCCCCAAACTTGAATTCTTGCTAGTCCCGAGCAAGACTCTTTATTATTAACACTCAATGTAAAAAATAAAAATAGCACATATATTAATAAAACACACACAAATTAAGAAAAATACTTATATATATAAAGAGAAAAATAGATCGAAATGCCATTTACACAACAACCAGCTTTATACAGTAGATAGAAATAAATCAAGATTCAAACTAAATCTACTAATGATTTTGAAGTTAAAACACGGTTTTATTTTTGTAATTCCAAAATGCAAGTTTCCCCCCAAAAAGGTTGATTATTTATTTCCCACTCGTGACACACACGAATCCCTTTAATGGTTGCTCTCGATCACTCGTTTATTTTTCGACTCAATATGAAAAAGAATTTCATCGGCGTCATCAAATATTTGTGACTGTTCACGAAATTGAGTGTATTGAAATTCAACCACTAATTAATTCAAATATGCTCATAATCTACATCCTTTTTAGTGATAGCTTTCACACCGTTATTTGCTAACGTGTAGCTCTTTTCACCAACATATTTTTCATTTTGTTTAGGTGATAGCTTTCACACCGTTATTTGCTAACGTGTAGCTCTTTTCACCAACACAATTTCCATCTTTTTTTTAGGTGATAGCTTTCACACCGTTATTTGCTAACGTGTAGCTCTTTTCACCAACACATTTTCCATCTCGTGTGAGACGACAACTATGCACCAACAATGGTTAGTCCTTTATTTTTCGCAATATTTTAGGACCCCCAAAATTAGGCAGCTGTTGCTGCTCAACACCTCTCCTTTTTTTTTGACTAACCTCATTTTATCAATGACTTTTTTAGGGAATAGAATTTTTGCAGAAAAATCGTTTATTAGCTAAGCATGAAAAATAAAAAACTCCTCAAATTAAGTAAATTTCAGTTCTATTTTCATCAACCGACTGATTCTTCTTTTCTCAAGGTAACGAATGACTCGATTTTACATGATAACTACAAGGCTTGGAAAGAGAGATTAAGGCTAAAAAATTTTGGAATGTACAAATTTTTAACCGTTTAAAATGATTTTAGAAGCTTGTATATAGCTAACTTATTGGTGTTATGGCCAGATCTGGAAATCTCACAAAACAATATACATATATATATATATACACTAAAAAAAATCATAGCCAAATAACAAAAATAATCAAAACACACCACAATAATTAAAGCTAAATACACCAAAATAATCAAAACACATCACCCCCAAACTTGAAAAAGAAACTGTCCCCAGTTTAAAAAAATAAAAAAATAAAATAAAAAGCAAGGGAGAAAAACAGAATACTCCCTCTTATGAAAGTTGATGCTTGAGCTAATGCCTTTTTGGATCTGTAAGAGAAAAAATATACGAGGCAAACAACAAAAGAAAATAAAATATACCCAGAAGTATAACACAATTTTTAAGATGCGCTTCAGGAAAGTCCAAAGAGTCGCCTTACGCTGCCATCAATGCTTTTATTAAAAACAGATAATAAAAATTACAGTAATAAAAATAACAATACATAAATCGCGAATAGATGCGCGTCAAGAGATAAAAAAGAAACTCCTTAAGCTCCATAATTTAGCACGATTTTTACACACAACAAAAAGTAAAAATAACAAGAGGTCCGATATCGGTTATCAAAGGGGGAGAAATGAATCCACTTTTCATTTTCTCACGGTAAAATCTTCCATCCAGACAATATTAGCTAGAACTGGATCTGGTTGAGGAACAAATTCAATGAGTTTTTTGATTAGTTCTTCTGGTGTTGTTGCAACGACTATAATTCGTTTAGCACGCTCGGAAATAAAACCCTTTTCAGCAGAGTAGTCGATGAAAGATAGTAAACCATCAAAGAAACCATTGACATTAAGCACACCTATTGGTTTTTTATGAACATTTAGCTGAGCTCTGGTAACCACATGAAAAAGTTCCTCAAAAGTGCCAAAACCACTGGGAAGGGTGATAAAGGCGTCAGAATTATTCATCATGTGAGTTATGCGATCTTGCATATTTACATCTCTAAACTCATCTCCAATAGTTGCCCCGGTGATTTTATTTTCAGCCAGAGGTTTTGGAATTATTCCCAACACTTTTACTCCTTCCATATAGGCAGAAGCAGCAGCGCATCCCATTAATCCTAGACTTCCTCCTCCGTAAACTACATGAATACATTTTTCTCCTAAGGTACGACCCAAGTTGTGGGCTGCTTCAGTAAAGCATGCCCCTGTTCCATAACTAGCTCCACCAAAAATGCAGACTGAGTTAAATCTTTTTGTGGAAGATGATGATTCCATTTTTGAAAAGAAATTTATTTGAGAGAAAAAGAGAAAAGTACAAGTTTGAGAGATGAATAAAAGAAACAAGCACAATTTTTATTTATAGAAGAAAAATAAGGTAAAAATATTTAACAAATATGTGATTGCGTTAATTGCGCTTCAACTACTCAATAGAATAATGAATGCATTTTATCGCGTATAACATTTTTTATTCAGAAAATCTCACCATACGACAAAAATAAAAGATACTTACGCGTATGTACAATAGTTGTGATTGTGGCTCACATCTTCCTCTGATTTTACGTTCAGAAATGGCTTAAACGCCCTCTAAGAGTCGGGGAGAAGCTTCCCATCCAATTTTCTTACAAATTGGCAAACTAGGTCTTTTAACGTCAGATTCCCAAGACGTTGTTCATATTCTGGCATCAATTGCATCAATTTTTAGACAATAATCATATGTGGAGGGATGATTCAAAGTTTTTAGGACATTGAAGGTGGCATGTTCGTCTTGCACTCTAAGAATTAACTTTCCTCCGTAGACGTCAATAAGAGCATGTCCGATTGCAAGAAATGGCCGTCCCAAGATAATAGGAATATCATGATCTTCCTCCATGTCAAGGATGATAAAATCTGCTGGAGATATAAATTTATCAACCTTGATTAGCACATCTTCTATTATCCCATGTGGATATTTGATTGACCAATCAGCTAATTGCAGTGAAACTGTTGTTGCTTTTGCTTCTCCCAAGTTTAGTTTGTTGAAAATTGACAGGGGCATCAAATTGATACTTGCCCCTAAATCACAAAGAGCTTTGTCAATATTTACTTCACCAATTGTACACGGGATTATAAAAGTTCCCGGATCTTTTAGCTTGGGTGGCAACTTCTTTTGTAGTATTGTGCTACATTCCTCTATTAGTACGACAATTTCATATTCTTCAAGCCTTCGTTTGTTAGAAAGAATATATTTCATAAATTTGGCATAGCTTGGCATTTGTGCTAGAGCATCGGCAAAAGGTATGTTGATGTGTAGCTTTTTGAAAATTTCCACAAAGTTGCCGAATTGCGCATCGAGCTTGTGATTCTTCAACCGTTGAGGAAAAGGGATATGTGGAACATAAGATTTGGCAGCAACTGGACCTTTTTGAGATAAAGGTCCTGATTCAGATTCTTTTTCTGTTTCTCGACTTTGTTTATTTTTTGTTTTGTCAGATGATTTTCCACAAAAATCTCGGGCAATTGCACTCCACTTCTTGTTGTGATAGCCTGGACACTCTCCCTTGGATTTACCTCGGTATTGGTAGGTAACATGCCGTGGGATCTTTCGGAAAGTATTTTGGCCATTTGGCCAACTTCTGTCTCCAGGTTTTTATTTGAAGCATCATTGCGTTGTTGATACTTCAGTTGTTGTTCGGGTAGCTTCGTGATTGCTTCTTCCCACCCGGGCTTCTTTTCTTGATGCGTTGGATTCAACACATTGTTGTTTTTTGCATAAGAAAAATTTGGATGATTTTTGTACCCTGGATTGTATGTTGGCCCGTAAGGATTGTATGCTTGCCTTTGGAAATTCAGAGCATAGGCCACTTGTTCTGGTGGTGGGAATGACTGCTCCTGTTGCACTAAGGGACACATAGTGCTGTTGTGAGTTGCTCCACAAATTTCACATGAAAGAGCTGAAACTTGTGGAGTTTGCACCATCTTCACAGATTGAGGAGTTGAAAAAGACATGTCCTCGACTTTTCTTTGATAAAGCTTCAATTTTTGCCAACATAAGTGAATAAGAATCCACTTCAAAAATGCCATTTGGTTTCTTTTGGATATTTCTGTCTGGCCATCTTGCACTTTGTTCACTTATAACCTCAAAAAGATTATAAGCCTCTCTCATAGTTTTGTTTCCAAGTGAACCATTTGATGATGAATCGACATTGGCTCGGCATGTAGGTAAGAGTCCAGAATAGAAGTAATTGACTTGTACTCCCAAATTGAAACCATGGTTAGGACATTTTCGTAGCATATCTTTGTATCTCTCCCATGCTTCGTGAAATGACTCCGAATCTTGTTGACGAAATGTAGAGATTTTGTATTTGAGTTTCACCAATTTTATTGGTGGAAAGTATTTAGTGGTGAATTTTTGATAGAATTCGGGCCAATTTGTTATGCTTTGTGGTGGCAAAGTATCTAGCCACTCTCTTGCTCTTGTAATATCCGCAATTTCGGATTTCCGGTAATTTTCATTTTTCGGCGGAGGTCCGTTTCGACGACTCGCTTTTGACCGTTTCGTCATTCTGAGAATATTTAATTCCACACTTTTTGTCATCCGAGTTCGTTTCGGTATCGTTTTGTTGAGTTTCGTGTTCTTAAATGACTTTTCCGCACTTGAGTTCGATTCTCGCGAATCTCGTCCGAAACTGTTGTTTTGAGTTTCTCGAAAGTCCATTTAATGTTATTATTCATGTTGTAAGCTTCGGTTTGGTGTTTCGATCGTGTATCATGTATTTCGGACGTGTTGGGCCATTTTCATAATTTCCCAAAGTTTGGGGTAATTACTTCCGTTGTCGAAATTCGAGCCCTCGGGTGGTCGGAATCGTGTGTTCTCTTAGTGTTCGGATTCGTCTTTGCGAGTACTTCGTAATCGTGTTTTCGGTTTACGTTCAGGTCTGAGTTTCGGGATTTTCCGGACCGTCGGATCGACCGAGGCCTGGCTGGCCAGGCCTGGCCGAGTAACGGCCGTAATGGCCCGGCAGTAACGGCCGTAAGGCCGGTTACGTACGTAACAGCCTGCCGGTTACGTACGTAACATGTCCGGCAGAATCAGTCCAGAGAGTTCGGCCTTGGCCGATTACGTACGTAGGCCTTGGCCGATTACGTACGTAAGCGGCCGGCCAGGGTCGGCTATTTATAGGCCTGGACCGAGTCATCCGGCCATTTCTCATCTTTTCTTCGTTCCTTCCGCGATTTTTCACCATAGATCGATGGTTTTGAGTAGAATCAACTTATATAAACATGTTTTGGAAGTTGGAATCATGGATTAACATCATCTTCCACCCAGATCGAAGGTAAGAACACCTAAACTTTTGGTTTTTGGATGTTCTTGAGGTTTCTTGGTGTTTTGGCTGATTTGCTTCGTTTTGATTCATATTATTGTTAGAACTTGATTGTAAACTCGTAATCAATCAATACCCTTGAAGTTTTGTGGAACGAATTTGAGTATTTCTTTGAATAATCGATTAAATTGGACTACGCCTTCAAAGTGTCCGATAAAATGCTTCAATGGGTAGAACTTGGGAAGTTCCATACGTTTTCGTAGAATTGTGATTGAATTGATATCGTTGTGACTTAGGAACGAATTCTTGGGAAGAACTCGAGTCGGAACCCGTCCGTTCGTTGCCTTCTTTAGGGTCCGAGCTTCCCGATCGAACCGTGTTCTTCGGAGCGTTCGGTAGCGGTTATCGAGGCAAGTATCTTATTATACGACTTGTATCTTGCGACTAGTAATTACGTATGATATGTATGACGATTTTGCTTGCCTCCGTAAATATGTTCCGTTTGAGTTGGTTGTGTTTTACGAAATTTGAAGGCTTTGTGATAATAGTGATATATTGGTATACGTGTTCGGCGTTGTGCCATTTGTGCAGGATTGCGATGTACATATGAGATGGTTGTACACGTGGTTGTGCAATGTATTGTGTACCGAATATGTGTTATGTTGGTTAAGAGTCGTTGTGATGATCATGATATTCGTGTTGTTTTGGTTTACATACTTGATTGTACATTTCGGTGTAATGTGGAATGGCTTGACATTTAATGATTATGAGTTGTGTCGTGTCGATGTGTGTGCGTGTGTTCCAGGTAGGGTCTGACGAGGCCTCTGGAGTTCGGTACATGATGTGTACGAACAAGGTGTGTGATCCAGGTAGGGTCTGACGAGACCTCTGGAGTTCGGTACATGATGTGTACGAACGATGTGTGTGGCCGGGTAGGGTCCGTTGAGGCCTCCGGAGTTCGGTACATGATGTGTACGAACGATGTGTGTGGCCGGGTAGGGTCCGTTGAGGCCTCCGGAGTTCGGTACATGATGTGTACGAACAGTTTTTTTGGCCGGGTAGGGTCCGTTGAGGCCTCCGGAGTTCGGTACATGATGTGTACGAACAGTGTGTGTGGTCCGGGTAAGGTCCGTCGAGGCCTCCGGAGTTCGATACATGATGTGTACGAACAATGATCGTGTAGCAGTGATTGTTCGGGTAACATTTTAAATATGGATCTCGGACTCATAATGATATATTATTTAGTATGCTTTGAAACGAGAATCGGGCTAAGGCCCTAATGTTTACGAAAAGGTTTTGTAAATTGGGACTCGAGTTCCAAAAGAATTTCTGCTTTAAAATCCCCGAGATGATGTGTTCCTTTTCAAATATCTCTTACTTGAGTTCGAAATTCTAAAACTTCTCGGGAACATTTTGATAATTGATTTGCGTATTAAATTCGTAGTTGCTATTTGCTTGTTACATTTCGTATGGTTTGATACTTGCACTAGTAAAACAGTGGAGTTTTACTAACCCCCGAGTATTTGGGGGGTGGATGTCTGTTCTGCGTCTAGGTACATGCAGGTTCAGGGGAGCAGTCATAGGATTGGCACAAGGGGATGACGAGCTGCGATACTAATCAAGAGTTGAGAGTTGGTAGAGTTTAGTTGTATTGTTAGAGTTGATTCAGCCTTCCGCTGTATTGTATTTCGACCCCTGTGTGGGTAATGTTGTGAGTCAGTCCTGTTGATTGAGTTGTGTGACCTCATCGGTCTGTGTGTTTATGTGTAAGTGACCTTAACAGTCTGTATTATTATGTTGTTTGACCCTGGCCGGGCAAGCATTTGGTTGTTTATGGACGTTTAGCCTGGTAGATCCTTGCAGAAAGGGTTTACGGCGTGTAATATTCCCATACGGTTTTGGGGGTGTTACATTTATGGTATCAGAGCCTAGGTTGCGGAAACATAGGCTGTCGGGTCGAGTCGAGTCGTGATTTGTCGTGTAATGTGTTGACTTGTCGTTCGAGTCATCAGTAGACAAGTTGAGTGGCACGTAGTCACAACGCGTTGGATATGTTGTCGGATGAGATTAGTATCGTGGGCGACTGTCGTCTCCGTGCGTCCTGTGGACGTAAGTCTCCTCTTTTATGTATAATATCTGTGTTCATGATTTCATTTATGTGTGATATTTGTGGTGCATAATTTTATTTACACGGTGTTGTGTAATGAAGTTGTATTCGATACTTGGATATGCTGTACGTGTATAGAACTGGATGTATTGATGTTTGGCCCTTGAACCACCATGTGGGTTGGTATGGTGTGAAAGTTGTGAACCTTGATGGGTTTTACGGTATAGTTTGTGGGAAACTCCGATGAATGATTTTGCTGTGTGTTTAAACTTGATGCCATGAGATGTTTGTGATTGAATTGGCGACCCTGTTTGCCATTTGGGCATGTGATTTTAATATCGACTATTTTGGATTGTTGTAATTATACCCGCTACGGGTAGCTTTGAAAACGTTTTTCCTTAAAGACTACTGATTTAAGCATTTTTGTGGAAATCAAAATTTTTGGAAAAATCTTGTTTTGCAAAACGACCCTAATTTTCGGAATTTAAATGTTATGTGTTTGTGTGTTGGGGGCTATGTGATAATTCTCAGCCTAGTTTAGATGTTACGGCCGTAAAATGTTTTCCATTACGGCCGTAAGCTCAGAGTTGTTACGGGCGTAAACTGCATGTTGTTACGGCCGTTAACTTTTGACTGACCCGGTAGAAATTTGTTATTACAGTTGTACTCGTGCCCCTTGATTATTTAATCTCTGTTGATATATCCGTGATGGATGGCGTGGTAACATGTTGTTACCCCGTATAACGCTAGCAAAGATAATGATATATTGATAAGGTCATTTTGACGATATCGTCTAGCGAAAAGATTGAAGCCTCGATGTGTTGTTTTGCAAATAGCTTCAATCAAAACAGTTTTGATAATGAGATACATGGTTTTAATTAAACGACCGAGGTATTATAAGTGTTTTCAAAAATTTCATTTCACCAATTTTTTTTTTCAAACTTGAGAATTTTAAAATTTTATCATTTGAATAATACCTCGGAAACATTTTATTTTTGTTGTTAGTGTTTGATCCCTGCGATACGTGTGTGGTTTTGACCGTGTTTGATTTGGTAAAATCCAAACATCTATGTTGATGTGACTGTGTGGATTATTTTTTTAATGAAGTTCTAAAATTACAGTGTTAGTTCGTGCACTTGTGTGATGACTTGGAGTTGATGTTTTAGCGTGCTGCTATTTATTGTCTTATCTTGACGTTGTGATATTTGTTTGGATGTTTATTCTTATTGGTCGTCCGTCCAGTATGCCGAGAGGCCGTGGCCGAGGACGTGGTCGTAGTCGTGGTCGTGATCAGCAGCAATCATCCAGAGGTAATGTTGATATTGGCGCCGCCACCATCCTTCGTCAGTGATCGACCGGGGCGCATATGAATCGACCGTACATCGAGACGGATTCGGATGAAGATAACGGAGCCGGTAAGTGGTTACGAGATGTGATGAGAATGCACCCGCCCGCTTTGTAGGTTCTTCTGACTCGTTAGGTCGAGAATTGGCTCTTCCACTGGGATGTAACATTTGATGCCGTAGCTTGCCCCGATGAGAGAAGAGTGCCTATTGCTCAATACCTACTCGACAGGAAGCTGCAGACCGGTGGGAGGCCGTAGCGCCTAGTGATCGTACCGCTACTTGGATCGAATTCAAAACGCCATGGAGGCCGAGTATTGTCCGCCGCCCGTTAAAGAGCGTAGGATTGTCGAGTTTTTCTCGGCTACGCCCGAGACGTGTCGATGTCCCAGCGATAGTCGATTATAATCGACAACCGTGTTATGTTCGGGATCGGTGAAAAGTGAGGCGGATAAGGTTCGTTATTTCGATATGCGTATGAAACCTCAGATTCGGCGGTGTATGGCTCCTTTTATGTGTACAACCTTGAAGAACTATCGGGATCGAGCCTTGGCGTTTGAGATGGCTATAATGTCTACCGAGTCCGTATCGGTAGCGAAAAAGCAGAAGATTTCCGATGACGACGGAAGTAAGGGAATTGGGATTCCCACACCTCAACCCTCGTATCGCTAGAGTATGGGACCTTCTCGGTCGGTTAGAGAACCCAAAAGACCCAAGTCGGTGTCTTTGAGTTCGTAATGCTCCTAGGTGTTTCAACCGTAACGCTCTGTGCCATGAACGCGCGCATTGTAAGAAACCGCCGGTGACTTGTTATAATTGTGGACACGAGGGGCATCGAGTTCGATCGCGAGATTGTTGCCGAGATGATAAGGGACCGGAATTCTATTCCTACTTCCGGAGGGGCCAGTGATGTCTAGTGATGGTGTTTTTGGTACTCGCTACACGGATTGTTTCGCGTGTAGAGATGTTTTTTTTGTGACGCTTTTACATTTGGAACTTGTTGAATGATATTTTGTTTTCTGTAAGTTCCCATTTAGTTGTTGAACCTGCGGAGGCGTGTCAGTGGACCACGAGGTCATGAGCATGGTATTTTATTATGTGTCGTTATATTTTGTTTCGTATCACTGTGATAACCTTAGTTTAAGTTTCGGGACGAAACTTATTTTTTGTATGATAGAATGTAATATCCGGTATTCTCATTTTCTGTTATCTTGAATTGTTTGTGTTTTGACGTCGGACATTTTCTTGTTGATGAGAATCGGAATGATTTCTATCGTAATACTCTATTTGTTTCTATCGCATAGCCGTTTTAGTCGGGTACGACTTGTTGTCGCGTATATTTCTTTGATTAAATGTGTGCATATGATGTGGTATGTGATGCGTCGTTAATTGATCGTTATTGTTTTGAATCTTTGCCGGTGGCGTTGTTATGGTCGTCGTGTGGCGTGTTGTCACGCTGTATATTCTTTCGCGTTGCTTGTAACGTTTCGCCAATGGACGAAAGTTACGCATTTCTTGTGTATCTTGTTGAGTTTTCCTGTCGGGATATTGCTTCTCCCTACTTGTTTTAAGTTTCAGGACGAAACTTCTTTTAAGGAGGGTAGAATGTAATATCCGCAATTTCGGATTTCCGGTAATTTTCATTTTTCGGCGGAGGTCCGTTTCGACGACTCGCTTTTGACCGTTTCGTCATTCTGAGAATATTTAATTCTAAACTTTTTGTCATCCGAGTTCGTTTCGGTATCGTTTTGTTGAGTTTCGTGTTCTTAAATGACTTTTCCGCACTTGAGTTCGATTCTCGCGAATCTCGTCCGAAACTGTTGTTTCGAGTTTCTCGGAAGTCCATTTAATGTTATTATTCATGTTGTAAGCTTCGGTTTGGTGTTTCGATCGTGTATCATGTATTTCGGACGTGTTGGGCTATTTTCGTAATTTCCCAAAGTTTGGGGTAATTACTTCCGTTGTCGAAATTCGAGCCCTCGGGTGGTAGGAATCGTGTGTTCTCTTAGTGTTCGGATTCATCTTTGCGAGTACTTCGTAATCGTGTTTTCGGTTTACGTTCAGGTCTGAGTTTCGGGATTTTCCGGACCGTCGGATCGACCGAGGGCCGGCCGTGCCCGCCGAGTAACGGCCGTAATGGCCCGGCGAATGGCCGTAAGGCCGATTACGCACGTAATAGCCGCCGGTTACGTCGTAACATGTCCGGCGTAATCGCCCGCAGAGTTCGGCCTTGGCCGATTCGTCGTAGGCCTTGGCCGATTACGTACGTAAGCGGCCGGCCAGGGTCGGCTATTTATAGGCCTCGACCGAGTCATCCGGCCATTTCTCATCTTTTCTTCGTTCCTTCCGCGATTTTTCACCATAGATCGATGGTTTTGAGTAAAATCAACTTATATAAACATGTTTTGGAAGTTGGAATCATGGATTAACATCATCTTCCACCCAGATCGAAGGTAAGAACACCTAAACTTTTGGTTTTTGGATGTTCTTGAGGTTTCTTGGTGTTTTGGCTGATTTGCTTCGTTTTGATTCATATTATTGTTAGAACTTGATTGTAAACTCGTAATCAATCAATACTCTTGAAGTTTTGTGGAACGAATTTGAGTATTTCTTTGAATAATCGATTAAATTGGACTACGCCTTCAAAGTGTCCGATAAAATGCTTCAATGGGTAGAACTTGGGAAGTTCCATACGTTTTCGTAGAATTGTGATTGAATTGATATCGTTGTGACTTAGGAACGAATTCTTGGGAAGAACTCGAGTCGGAACCCTTCCGTTCATTGCCTTCTTTGGGGTCCGAGCTTCCCGGTCGAACCGTGTTCTTCGGAGCGTTCGGTAGCGGTTATCGAGGCAAGTATCTTATTATACGACTTGTATCTTGTGACTAGTAATTACGTATGATATGTATGACGATTTTGCTTGCCTCCGTAAATATGTTCCGTTTGAGTTGGTTGTGTTTTCCGAAATTTGAAGGCTTTGTGATAATAGTGATATATTGGTATACGTGTTCGGCGTTGTGCCATTTGTGCAGGATTGCGATGTACATATGAGATGGTTGTACACGTGGTTGTGCAATGTATTGTGTACCGAATATGTGATATGTTGGTTAAGAGTTGTTGTGATGATCATGATATTCGTGTTGTTTTGGTTTACATACTTGATTGTACATTTCGGTGTAATGTGGAATGGCTTGACATTTAATAATTATGTGTTGTGTCGTGTCGATGTGTGTGCGTGTGTTCCAGGTAGGGTCTGACGAGGCCTCTGGAGTTCGGTACATGATGTGTACGAACAAGGTGTGTGATCCAGGTAGGGTCTGACGAGACCTCTGGAGTTCGGTACATGATGTGTACGAACGATGTGTGTGGCCGGGTAGGGTCCGTTGAGGCCTCCGGAGTTCGGTACATGATGTGTACGAACGATGTGTGTGGCCGGGTAGGGTCCGTTGAGGCCTCCGGAGTTCGGTACATGATGTGTACGAACAGTGTTTGTGGCCGGGTAGGGTCCGTTGAGGCCTCCGGAGTTCGGTACATGATGTGTACGAACAGTGTGTGTGGTCCGGGTAAGGTCCGTCGAGGCCTCCGGAGTTCGGTACATGATGTGTACGAACAATGATCGTGTAGCAGTGATTGTTCGGGTAACATTTTAAATATAGATCTCGGACTCATAATGATATATTATTTAGTATGCTTTGAAACGAGAATCGGGCTAAGGCCCTAATGTTTACGAAAAGGTTTTGTAAATTGGGACTCGAGTTCCAAAAGAATTTCTGCTTTAAAAATCCCCGAGATGATGTGTTCCTTTTCAAATATCTCTTACTTGAGTTCGAAATTCTAAAACTTCTCGGGAACATTTTGATAATTGATTTGCGTATTAAATTCGTAGTTGCTATTTGCTTGTTACATTTCGTATGGTTTGATACTTGCACTAGTAAAACAGTAGAGTTTTACTAACCCCCGAGTATTCGGGGGGTGGATGTCTGTTCTGCGTCCAGGTACATGCAGGTTCAGGGGAGCAGTCATAGGATTGGCACAAGGGGGTGACGAGCTGCGATACTAATCAAGAGTTGAGAGTTGGTAGAGTTTAGTTGTATTGTTAGAGTTGATTCAGCCTTCCGTTGTATTGTATTTCGACCCCTGTGTGGGTAATGTTGTGAGTCAGTCCTGTTGATAGAGTTGTGTGACCTCATCGGTCTGTGTGTTTATGTGTAAGTGACCTTAACAGTCTGTATTATTATGTTGTTTGACCCTGGCCGGGCAAGCATTTGGTTGTTTATGGACGTTTAGCCTGGTAGATCCTTGCAGAAAGGGTTTACGGCGTGTAATATTCCCATACGGTTTTGGGGGTGTTACAGCTCTGTCCTTCAAAGTGTGCACGAAAAGTCTCATTTTTATCGCCTCGTCATTTACATTTGGATATTTGAAATTTCCACAAATCTCCACAAAACGGTTAATATGGAGATATGGATTCTCATCGGTTCTTCCATAGAATGAGTTGTTGTTGGAGAAGAGATTGATGACACCGGGGCGAATTTGAAAATTGTCCACTCCAAATGGTGGATAGATCACACTTGATTGCACGCTCAAAGATGGGGGGTTCATGAATTCCCCAAAAAGCATGTTGTCTTCATCTATTTCCGGCACAATAGGATGTTGTTGATGTTGAATGTTTTGAGCATTGGGTATTCCCCCTACCGGAGGAATTCTTTCGTTATCATTTTCTTGGAGGAGTGGTGGGTTTGGTTCGTCCGCCATTGATGGTGAAGAAATAATGCTTGTTTTTTGTTCTCTTCGCATTCTTCTAAATGTGGCTTTCTCGGGATCTAGTGAAACTAAATCGCGATTGTACGTCCTTCGCATAGACAAGAGAATTAACAACAAAGAAAAAGTTGTATTTATAACAATAGTTAATAATGTAATACTTCAAAATAACTCTTATACTTCCCCGGCAACGGCGCCAAAAACTTGACACGGTCTTTTGTGTAACTATCGCAAGTGCACAATATCGTATCAAGTAGTAAGTGGACTTTTTGAGTCCGGTTTATCGGTCCCACGAGGAAGTTAGGTCATATATTGAATTTTACGCTATTTATCTATTTTTTATAGAGATTTAGATGAGTGAAACACACAATTTAAGAGTTTGGTTTGACAATTGCAAGAAAAATGCAATAATAGCTCTAAAATTGAAGGAAATAAAAGATTGCACTAATAATAGATTAATAAAAGATGAAATGAAATAGTTGGGATTACAAACTTAGTTCATCATTAGTTATATAAGATATATAGGAGATCATAAGATGTATTTACTTATTATGTTGTGTAGATTCGATTTTCCTTAAAAAGACGGTTCCTCTTTCGAATGTCAAAACGCCCCTTATATATTGAATCAATCCACTATATTTCTATGTTGATTGGCTTCAATACATAGCATTAGGTTTTATGAAAATAACTCAAAGAATCATCTAAGGTCTAGAGGTATATTTCTATCCCCTAGAACAACTTAGAGTGAAGATCATTTGATCTAATCAAACATATTTTCTTTCAAAACATATGAAGACCATAAATATCATCATTTATTGGCCAAATAAATAAAGATTGGTAAAACAATGAAAATCACACACAATAATAAGTAATCCATAATAGATCTTTATACAAACTTAAATAACATGACAAACCTTGTTTATAATCCCAACTAAGGATAACTTAGCCCATGAAGGGTTTATTCAATATATTACAAACTTGAGTGGTCATTAATAGTTGAAAAATGGAAAGAATTGATCCTAACTCCCTTAGTAGATAAAGAAAAAAGAAGCAATAAACTCCCTCAACAACATAAGCTAAACCACATACACTATCAAGAACACAGGTGTGTTCTTCACACAAAGAAAAAGTATTACAAAATGAGAAAATAATTAGATGAATGATGATTAATGATGGATCTAAGGGGTCTATTTATACACCTAAAGTCATCTAATAGCTCCAAAACTCCAGCATTATTACATTAGATCGGATCAAGGCCAGTCATCCCCTCAATGATAGACCAAAAGTATAAAAGATTAAAAAATGATCAAAAATCTGCCAAGTGTTACGGCCGTAACTTTGAGGAGTTATGGCCGTAACTATGAGGACTTACGGCCGTAACATTCAGATGTTACGGTTTTGCACATTAGTTGCTGTGTGAGTTACGCCCGTAACTTTATGATGTTACGCCCGTTTGGAGTTTCAGACTTCATTTTCAGCCCAGAATTTCTTAGACTTTGCGTTTTCGCCCCAAATCTTCTTCGGATGATAACTTTTGATATATAACTCTGATTTTGAATCCGGAAATACTGCCGAACTCGTCCAATGCATTGTAAAATGATTTGTCTTGTATAGAAAAATCAAAATAAAACTACTATCTTTTCGTGGAAGATTGGTATTGGAACCGGAATACTAGCTCATTATTTGGCAAATGGCCACGGTTCGGATGATCAATCTCAACTATCCGGCTATTTCTCAAAAGTGCCCAGTGGAGGTATGCCTTTCGTTTAAAATCAAAAAAAATAAATTGACGGATTTGCTAAATATGTTACTCTTAATTAATTGCCTTTAAGTCACGGTGAGAGTGAAAACTTAGAAATTATGACTAGGACTTTAAACCGGCATATAGAGGAATACCAAGGAATACTCTTAATCGTCGTATTCAACAATAATATTTATATCCAACGTGCTCAATTAATTGAATTTTCTACAGGATTTGAAGGTTGTATATATCTTACTAGTGATTGTTGGACTTCTCCAACTGGTGAACCTTATCTTTGCATTACGGTTCGTTGTATTGGAACTGAAAATGTGATAGAAAAAATGCATTATTGCTTTTGATATTGTGGAGGAATCACATACCGCTAAAAATTTAAATGATAGAATGTAATATCCAGAATTTCTACTACTATTGTTTAAAGTTATTTTATCTGAGTTATGTTGTACAGTGCGGAATCTGTACAGTATGGGTAAAATAAATGAAGGACTGAGACATCTGTATTGGTATAATTGTCGTACTTGGTCGACAATTGCATTTGAGGATAGTGTGTATCATATGAGAATATTATCGGAAGGAGTATGTGTATTCAGTATGTCGTGTATACGTATCTAGTATGTTGAGACGTTGGACAAGGATAGCTGAAAATGGCTAAGTATAGCCTTATTAGCGCACGCTAAAGGCAAAGGATAGCGCACGCTAGTGCAGAACATATCAGAGGGAATCTACGTGTGGACCCGGCTACTTTCGGCGCATGTTCCGATAAGGTCAAGAGATGTTTGTTATGAAGGATTAGCGCACGCTAACGCATATTGTTAGCGCATGCTAATATCAGATCGGTCCAAAGGGAATCTTATCCTTGTCAGATCCTTTCGGCGTGTGGACCCATCTTCGGAGTATACAGACAAACGAGTCAACTATGAGTAGCGCACGCTATGATCGGACACTTGCGTACGCTAAATAGAGGCAATTACGTACGCTATTGCATGGGCATTGCGTACGTTAATCATTGTACGAAGCAAGGCAGTAGTCTCTGGACTGCGATAGCGCACGCTATTTTGTAAAGGTAACGCACGCTAATAACAGTCAGTATATATATATATATATATATATATATATATATATATATATATGATTGCAGGTGTGAATTATGTTCATTCGACCATTCCTTACCTTATTTCGATAGAGAGAGTTCTTAGAGAGAAGTTTGAGGTTCAAAACACTGAGAGATGATCATTCTTAACAATATTAAGATGCAGGGCATAGATTAAAGCCTTGTTCTTGAAGATTATTGATGATTCTTGGAATGGAGTTCGATTGTTCTTCTTCATGGTTCGTCTACAAGGTAATTTTCGTATCCCTTTTGTAATATCCGCAATTTTGATTTCCAGTAATTTTCTTTTTTTCGGCGGGAGTCCATTTCGACGACTCACTTGTGACCATTTCTTCAGTCTGAGAATGAGTAATTCTGCACTTTTTGTCATTCGAGTTCGTTTCGGTATCGCTTTGTTGAGTTCCGTGTTCTTAAACGGCTTTCTCGTACTTGAGTTTGATTCTTACGAATCTTGTCTGAAACTGTTGTTTCGAGTTTTTCGTATGTTCATTTAATGTTATTAATCATGTTGCGAGCTTTGGCTTGGTGTTTCGATCGTGTATCGCGTATTTCGGACGTTTTGGGACGTTTTCGTAATTTCCCAAAGTTTGGGGTAATTACTTTTCATTGTCGAATTTCGAGCCTTCGGGTGGTCGGAATCGTGTGTTCTCTTAGCGCTTGGTTTCGTATTTGCGAGTACTTCGTAACCGTATCTTCGATTCATATTCAGGTTCGGGTTTCGGGGCCGTGTCGGGCTCGATATTGGCCTCCTATTGTAACACACGAGCAGGCCACACGAGCACGTGGTCGTGCGTGGCGCTCGTGCGCAATCCAGCGCTCGGCAGTGAGCTCCAAGGACGCACGAGCAGGACACACGAGCAACTACTCATGCGTGGTGTCAGTGGCTGGGCAGTGGCCTAGCGCACGACCAAACACACGAGCACTTGGTCGTGCGTTATGGTCGTGCGTCGTTGGTGTATATAAGGGGACAGACGGGTTTCTCACCCCATTTCCTCCCCTTCTTCTCTTCTCTTCGCGGCTGTCGGACGGATGAGGCTAGGGTTCGAGTTCTTGGTCGGTTCTACTCAATTCCAAGGCATTTTGGAAGATCCTTGTTGATAATATCATCATCCAATCCGTGTTCTTCGTCGAATCGAGGTAATCTCTTGAAATCTCCTAGGGTTGACTTTCGAGATTTCTTTTTAATATTTGTTGTTCGTCCGATTTCAATGATTTGGTTGATGTTATTGAACCTTATTAATCGTGTTCTATGGGTTGTATATCCATATTTCGGATTTG
The DNA here is from genome assembly GCA_033398695.1 of Orobanche coerulescens. Taxonomy (NCBI): domain Eukaryota; kingdom Viridiplantae; phylum Streptophyta; class Magnoliopsida; order Lamiales; family Orobanchaceae; genus Orobanche; species Orobanche coerulescens. The sequence continues at coordinate 180,050,706 of CM065808.1, forward strand.
TTCAACTCGATTGATGATTCGAGTGTTCTTGGGAATTATCGAACATTGAATGTTCGATTAAATGTCCGAATGAGTTCCCTTTGATAGTTTGTTGGGATTACCGTTGTTTTCGGCCTTGATTCTCGTCATAATCATGTTTTATTGTTACTTACGGAGGATTATAGGTGCTCGATGATTCCGATGTTGAATTCCGTTGGTGATTGTTGATTCATGTAGTGTTACTCTCGTAGTAATTGCGGTGTTATCACGTTCTTGATAGTGTTCGGGAGTTCGGGGCCGTTCGACTGTATTTCATCCGTCATCTTGTTGCGATCGTGGTTTCGAGGCAAGTACCTTGTTCATACGTTTCTCGTTTTGTGGATATGATAATCGGTGGTCGTCTTGATGTGTTTGTTTGGTTATTTGCAAATGAATTTTCAAAAGATTTGTTTTGGCCTCGTTAAAGGCTCTCTTTCAAAATGCGTGTGTGTTTTGTGAACGGTGTGTTTTGGGAATCGATTATGATTTGGTTATTTTGAACGTTGAATGCTTTGATGATACCCCTGTCGTTTAAAGTTATGGAATCGTGTATTCCGTGTTTAATCTTGTTATTGTGTTTTGAAGAGTTTGATAACGGTGTCGAGTTAGTGGCCATCTCTAGTGAGTATTCTTAATGAACTTACATTCTTAGCATATTAGTATTGCATGAGTAACGTGTGTGTGTGTATGCTCACTATGGGTTAGATCCGACGGGGTCTCGGTAGGGGTCCACAGAGACGTGGATCGACGAGCTTGCTTTTAACCACTACGGGTTAGATCCGACGGGGTCTCGGTAGGGGTCCACAGAGACGTGGATCGACGGTTCATTATGGTGCATTTTGAAAATGTGATTTGATTATGGCATTTCCGGAAATGAGTGCTTTTGAACGGTTTTCATGATTGCATGCATTGACTAAGTGTGTAAGAGGTAAGTTGTTCGTTTGGCCTACTTGGCTAGGGTGGCACTAGAGTATTTTGTCGTCTATGTTTAAACCTTGGGTTGTGGATTTTGATGTTGGAAAACGAACCTTGTTTTCGTTCTCGTATACTGTGAGTTGATGAAATTTGGGGCTAAAATCCCAACGGTTTTGTAAATGTCATTTTACGGAAAGTAAACCTTTGGGGCAGTGACCCCTTTCGTCTTTTGGGTTTTGAAAAGTAGGATTTGATAAATCCTAAATAGTTTTCTATTAAAACTCTCGATGGCATTTTAAACCGTTTTATAAATTGTTTCCCTTGATTTGTGATCTTTTGGTTTTGGAATGTTTTACCCAAACTCTTGCCTCGGGAAGTACTTTTTGTTTCGTTTGGATCTTTGAGGATTCCTGGTTATTGTTATTCGTGGAATGTGAATTGTATGACTCGTAGTTTGCACTTTGTTCTTTCACTAGCAAAACAGTGGAGTTTTGCTAACCCCCGAGTATTCGGGGGGTGGATGTCTGTTTTTGCATTCAGGTTTTGGAGCATAGCACAGGGTCGGCGTGAAGGATGATGAAAGATGAACGATACTAATCACACGAGGACCCGTTGATATCGTATTGGTTTAGTTGTATTTTATTTTCCGCTGCAATATTCTTTTACCGTTGTACGGGAGTGTGTTGTACTCGACCCCTGTGTGGGCATGTGTTATGATTGAGTTGTTTGTATTTATTGAAAGGCCAAATCGGTCTACTGAGTCATTCTAGCCTTAAAGGCATTGTTGAGTTGTTCGATGTTGTTACCAGCCTGGTAGATCCTTGAGGAAAGGTTCTACGGCGTGTAATATCCCTGAGCGGATTGGGGGTGTTACATAAATGGTATCAGAGATTAGGTTGTGGAAACATAAGCTGTCGGGTCAAGTCGTGTTTTTTGAGTCTTGTTTCGTCGGATTTTATCTGACTGAGTCGTGTCGCGACGCGTCGTATGAATTTATTGGTCGTGATTAGTATCGTGGGGGCGATCATCATCTTCGTGCGACCTGTGGATGTAAGTCTCCCTTTTTTGTGTTGTGCCTCGTATGACACGAGCTATTTTTATGAATATTTGTTAAGTGACGGAATCCTCTTATGGATTTTGATTTCTTGATGTGGTTATTTGACCCTCATATTTCGTTCATATGAGGAGTAGTGTTGTTGGATTGTGCATGTTTGAATTTATTTCTTTTATCTGCTGCGTGAGTTCTTTTGTATTGGCTTTCAGTATTTTACCGAATGAGTTTTATTTCGAAAACCGATTCCCTTAACCGATTTTGTGGCATTATGGACTTGATCGTTTTGGCGAAATTCTTATGACGGTATTTAGTATTTTGTAAATGGCTTTTGTAAGTTTTTGAAATATTACCGTCATCGGCCTTTTTGACGTTGTTGTAAATGGTTTTTAGCCTGGTGGGTTCTGGCGTGGGGCCCATGGCATTATAATGTTTCGTGTAATTACCTGAAATTTTTGGGCATTCTAGCCCATTGAATTATCTTTGAAAACCTTGAGTATCTTAGAAAATAAATTTCGAGACGTACTTTTAAAATGAATTATTTTCTCGTGGTACATCCAATGTGCCACAATATGTTTCAAAATTCTTCTACCTCGAGGACCAAAATGTTTTGAGATATTGTCATTGTTTTAAAAACACTTTTACTTGGACCCGAGGGTCGACTATTCTGAAAATTTTTCACTAAGAGAAAGTGTCATTTTTTTTCAATGGGAAATTATTCTCCAAAGTATCGATGACGATGTTTGTACTACTTCTTTTTATATATGATACTCGAGATCAACTAGTGTTTTCAGATGATTTTCGAAAGTGGTTTTCATTTTTAAAACCTATCGTTTCTATTTGCGGTCCAGGATGTATATGTGACATTAGCGTTATTGTTAGGATGTTGGACCTATGAGTTGTAGTCGAATTGGCGGTGTGAGCGTTGAGTCGTTTTCCACACATTTGTTGTGTTAGCCCTCTGTGAGAGGTGGGATGTTGGCATTGAATGTTGTCGCCCGTGGTGATTTCTGCATTATCGCGCATGTGCGAACTGTTAGAGCTTGGTTTGGTATGACCGTGTGCATCGGTGATTATTCCGTTATGTGTCGGTTGTTTAATGTATTGTTACCTTGCTTCCGTTTTTGTGAATTTCGTGGACGAGGTCGAAGGTAATACCCGTACTATTTTGACTTCGGTATTTTCTCTTTCTCCATTCTTTCAACTCGCTCGTGTTTGTTGATACTTTCTGAACTTGTTCTGTATTTCGGTTTCATCATTCGAACGAGCTGTGATTTTGTTTTGGGTCGATCTGGTTATCGCTGTGACTTTTTCGAGTTCAGTTCGATTCTTGTGAACCTTGTTCGGAAGTGACATCATTTGGTTCTATTAGTTCTTTTATTCAAAGTGGATCGGATTTTAAACTTCTGTATTTTCGACTCTGTCGACTCGTTTATATTCGTTGACATTTTCTGAGCTTGTCCTGCCCCTTGCTTTTGTTGATCAAACGAGTGTGGTATTGTTTCGGAATAACTCGTTTGTCGTTGTGACTTTCCAATTGCTATTCCTTTCCTGTGGATCTTATGTGAATGCACATCTTATTGTTTTCATCGTATCATATATTGTCTCGAGTCGAAATGTGAATCTTGGAGTTGTTCGAATTTTAGTTGTTCGTGATTCGAACATGATTGTTCAATTTTTGTTGTCTCGATCGTTGTGGTTCGATCGTTTGATTGTTCGGTTTTTGTTGATCTCGTTTCGTGATTGTTGAGCGTTCAGACTCCTTCCTAATTCCCTTAAGTTCGGGAAATTAGTCTCGTTTTCGATCTTCCAACCCATGGCGACGCTTGATTGTTTTTATGATGAGTTGGAAATTTTGGATTTATCTGTTGTTGGCGACAGGTTGCAAGTTTCGAGGACGAAACTTATTTTAAGGGGGGTAGTATGTAATACCCGAATTTTCAGTATGAATTTTTCGCGTTATTTTATCTAAGATATACTGGATGGCTTGGTGTCTATACAGTATGGATAAAATAAATTGAGAACTAAGACAGCTGTATTTGTACTTGTATAACTGTCGTAGTGGTTCGACAATTATTTTGAGGATATCGTGTATCAGGTTATCGTACTTTTGATATTGGGTATATCGTATGATGATGTTATTGGATTCAGTACATGTATTCAGTATGTCGTATGTTCGTATTTGGTATGTCGAGATGGACGAGGAGAGTTGGAAAATGGCTAAGTATAGCCTGATTAGCGCGCGCTAATGTTCAAGTATAGCGCACGCTATCGTTCATGGTTAGTGCACACTAGAGGCAGAATGTAGCGCACGCTAAATGCAGTCAGATCGGAAGGAATCTGCATGTGGACCCGGCTGCTTTCGGCGCACGTTCTGATAAGTCAACGGTTGTTGTCCTGAAGTATTAGCGCACGCTAAAGCATGAGGCTTAACGCACACTAATTGTAGATCGGTCAAAGGGAATCTTATTCTTGTCAGATCGGCATGTGGGGGCACATGCGGTACGTAGACTGTAGCAAGTCAACTGATATTAGCGCATGCTAAATGCAAGGACTTGCGTACGCTAGACAGTGCAAGTTACGTACACTAATGCATGGGCATTACGTACGTAAGCTGATGTACGAGGCAAGACAGTGGCCTCTGGGCTGCGATAGCGCACGCTAGGGCTATATCGCACGCTATTTTATGAGAGTAGCGCGCGCTAGTAATGTTTATTATATAAGGGGACAGACGGGTTTTGAGATGCATTTAGTCCATTCTTTCTCCTTCAGTCGATAGAGAGAGTTTTGGGAGGATCTTGAGGTTCCCAAACACGGTGAGGTGGTGATTTTTAACAAGATTAAGATAGAGAGCATGGATTCAAGACTTGTTCTTCAAGTTACTCATGATTCTTGGAATGGAGTTCAAGTGTTCTTCTTCTTGGTTCATCTAAATCCAGGTAATATTTGTATCCCTTGTTAGTTGTTCGTTTTTAAGGATGATTACATGTGAGGAACATGTTGGATAATCATGTGACGATATTATATGAGATTTTATGGGATTATGATAAGAGCTTTCGGATGTTATTTAAGATTCTTCATGTTAATGGTGATTCGTTTAACTTGATGAGGTTGAATCATGGATTTCTGAATCATGATAATTTCAGTGGTCGATTTAGATGAGTTAAATCATGATATGAGGTTGTATTCCAGATTATGTATGAGATGATCCTTGTTATCAGGTTGGTTTGATTATGTGATTTGCATGATGAAGAAAATGATAAACATTATGATATATACCTCGGATTATGTTGTTTTGAACGTGATGTCGGATATTTCGTGTTCTTGAAGATCTCTGAAATTACAGGATATGATGATTATGTATAGAAGTTGTTGGTGTGTTGGATATGAATATGGGATATTCGTATCTAGAGCCAAGTTATGTGTTTTGATATAATATTCATATATTCGTATAAGAATACGAATATGAGTGTGATGATGAGTTTGGATCTGGAAAGTTATTGTTAATCTTGGATATGATTTCCTTTTCATTCGGATTCGTAGTCGCAAGGTGTTAGTCGATGCTTGGAATGCATGCCACTGTGTAGCATTAGCGCACGCTAAGCTTACTGGCTAGCGCACGCTAACGGGAGCAACTTAGCGCATGCTACGTTATGCGTTTAACGTGCGCTAAGTAGACAGACAGTGTAGTATTTTCATGTTGAGATTATGAATTCATGATGGTTTGAACTGGATTGTTTAAGACTGTGTTTAATCGAGATATTGTGGAACTGTTGGGTTTATTGATCGGTTATTGATTGATAATTATGATTTATCGGATTTCGGCTTATATTATTGATATGAGTTCGTAATTGTTTGAGTTGTATTGTTCGGTTTTGTAAATGATCGAGGTATTGTTGAGCCGCTGAGTTTGATTGGTTGGTTATACCGGCTATTGATTATTATCGGATGTGTTGTCATTTGATTATTGCATTAGGTCGCGTTAATTGAGCATTGATTATGGCTGTTGTGTTGCGGTCAAGGTTGAAGAGTTCGTAGGTTGCTTTTGGTCGGGGCTGAGGAGCTCGGAGACGAAGGCAATGGATTCTGGTAACAGCTTCGTGGTTTCGGTATCGAGGCAAGTTTATACTTGTTCAGTTTATAATATTTGATGAATGGTTTCGTTTTCATTTCATTTATAATTCGTATAGCAATGTTGTTATAAAGGTAAGTTGTCGGTTAATGAGTTGTATATCGTGCTCTGGTTTGTATTAAATTATAAGGTATATGATTTAATTGTGTTCAAGGAAGACGTGAGTTATCTTTGGTCAAGGGTATAGTATATCGGATATCGAGGATAGTTATCGCGATGACATAAGTATCGGGATAAAGATTTATTGGTATTGAATGGATGGTACCTTATTTGAAATTATTCGTATAACTGTGTATTCGATCAGGGATGTTGGTTCGTGGAAAGGATGTTGTCTTCGACTTTGAGGTAATTTATGTATTGTTCAGTTATGAGATAATTATTATGTTGAGTTGTTGTATATGTTGTACGTTGAGGCTTCGTATATTGAGATTCGTATTGGATATTTCGTTGAGGGATGATGATCCCAGGGCTGATTGTATTGAGATCGTTGATCGTGTTTATCATTTGTCGGGGATGATGATCCCAGGATTGTTGTTTTGGATATTGATTAGTCGTGTCGACTTTTCTTTGTCAGATCGTCGTTGTTCACTTCGGTGAGTCTTTTGATCCTTATTGGATATGTAATTCTTGAGTTTCGTTGTCATGTTGCATCGTGACATATATGGAGTCATATCTGCGTGCCGATTGGTTATTGTGTAGGATTTTTAGCCGGGCACATGATGGTTATGCGTGGATATTTCCGTATTGAACCGTGCACACGAGACGTAGTTCGTGAGGCTAATTAGGTACAAGACCACATGTGTATTTGATCGATACCCGGGGTGGCTTGTGCACGAACACATTTCCGGATCGGGCGTACTGTGACGTCCATCTTTTGAGCCATATTGGTGGGTCGTTCATAATCCATGTATGATTGGATATGTTCGACGGTTTGCGACTGGTTGTCCCGAGGGGTATGTTCGACAGTCAGAGTTATTTCTTTGAGATCTATTATTGTTGATCATTTGGAGTCTACCTTGTCGAGGTATTCTCGGTTATTGTTGGTCCTTTGTTGATCATTTGGAGTCTACCTTGTTGAGGGTATTCTCAGTTATTCTTGGTCCTTTGTTGATCATTTGGAGTCTACCTTGTTGAGAGTATTCTCGGTTATTGTTGGTCCTTTGTTGATCATTTGGAGTCTACCTTGTTGAGGGTATTCTCGGTTATTGTTGGTCCTTTGTTGATCATTTGGAGTCTACTTGAGGGAATTCTCGGTTATTGTTGATCTTTGTTGATCGTGTTTGGAGTTTACCATGTTGAGGGTATTCTCGGTTATTGTTGATCCTTTGTCGATCGTATTGGAATTCATCATGTTGATGATAATTTCGGTTGTACTTTGACCTTGGGTTAGTCGTATTGGAGCTCATCATATCGACGATATTCTCGATTGGATTATTGGTTGATTATTGTTATTGATCGTATGAGCATTCGGATTGTACGTCGATGTTTCAGGACTTGTTATCATTGTTTTGTGGTAGTTGATCTACATATATGTTATGTATTATTGGTTTATCCACGTTGAAATTTGATTCTGTAATCCGACGGACAGGATTTGGCAGAGATTGGATTATTTCTACACTTATAAGTTATGGTGATGTTTTGAGGATTGTTGGTATTTTGGAATACAGTACAGATAATTGTTGTTGAGTTCTTTTCGTCATTTGAGAATGCGAAATGTGAATTATGGTAAGGATCGATTTGGTATGGATTGCCATGGATTGGTAAGGTTATAACGGTAAGATTACATTGGTAGTATTCTTACTTCGTTATTACATTGGTATGTAATTATTTATGATGATGTGATCGATATCATTGTTGAGCATTGTGGATGACCCCGTCGTGGGGTTTATTTTTTTAGGTACTCGGAGATCGAGCTAGTAGCGGTCGTGAAGGGGTGAGCTTCCCGGGTGATACTGGCTATGGTATTTATTTGAGTATCGAGTGTTCTTTTCTGGTTGTATTTCCGCTGCAAATGTGTATTTTGAACTGTGTTTTTATCCGCTGCGTGTGTATATTTCAAAATAGTTTTTCGGTATTTTTACCAATTCGTGTGTATTTCAAATGGCCTTTTGGCATTTTGCGAACTTGGGTTATTTCGTCAAACCCTTTTTCCTAATTATTTTATCGGTACGTTTAAGGGGTGGCTTAACGTACACTTTGAACTGTCGAGATTTGGCATTTCGCCTTGTATTTTCAAATGGTATTTTATGACGGTATTTGAGAACTATGTTTTTGAAGATATTTGAGTATTTAAAATATTACCGTCATTGGCCTTTTGGCATTTTTAAACGTTTTCGAAATGGTTTTTAGCCTGGTGGGTTTCGGCAAGGGACCCACGGCGCTGTAATATCCTGGATGGTTTTGGGGGTGTTACAATTAACGTGCGCTATGTCAACAGACAATGTAGTATATCATGTTGTGGTTATGAATTCGTGATCGTTTAAGTTGGATTGTTCAGACTTATAGTTAATCGAGATATTGTGGAACCGCTGAACTTGTGGATTGGTCATATCGATTGTTGATTGTTATCAAACTTGTTGTTTATCGATTATCGTAATAGGTTGAGGTTATTGATCGGTTATTAGAACCATGCCTTGCAGTCGTGTTCTAGAATGTTCGTAGATTGCTTTGGTCGGGGCTGAGGAGTTCGTAGACGAAGGCAATGAAATTGGTAACGGCTTCATCAGTATCGAGGCAAGTTATTACTTGCACAGTTTATAATATTTAATGAATGGTTTCAGTTTCATTTGTTTATAATTCGTATAGCGATGATTATAATTGTGAACTCTGGAGATTTGGATTTATATGGTTTTCCGATTTTTGGGAGTTATCATAATGTATATGATTTACATTTGTTATTGGTATACTTGGGTATCGAGGATACATTATGGTAAAGACGAGGATATGAGTTATCTATAGTCTATGGTACTTTTGGATCATCGAGTATTGAGGATAATGGTTGGTGATGGTTTAAACATCGATATTGCTCTCCAAGGACTCGGGGCAAGTACTCTAATCATTTTTGTCATTGTGTCGATCATATTATGATTCATTGTGTATTGTTGTTGTCATGCATTTGTGTATTGTTGTTAATACGCATTTGTGCATTGTTGTCATATGTCCACCTCATGTTGGTCCGATGGGATCATCTTGGATATCTATAGCTGTGTGCGCTGGATCGCTAGACAGGTATTTCCACCATACGTTGGTCCGACGGGATCATCATGGGAATCTGTGCTGTGTGCGCTGGATCACTGGATTACCATGTGTTGTTGTTGTGCATATGTATATTATGGGTTATCCACCTCGTTTTGGTCTTTCAGGATCATCTTGGGATCTATGCAGTGAACGTTGGATCATCGGATTTTCATAAGTATATATTGTTGTTATTGATGTGAGTATATTGACGTTGTCATATGAGTATGCATGTGTAGGTCTTGTGTTAGGACCATGTCCGTATATGGTATTGATCTGATCTCGGATTAGATTGACATGATTTTCATGGCATTACATATCTTGAGGTATATCCTGTATATCCTTTGGTATTTGTCTTTTGACGGACAATCGATTATTGTGTTTGATTTGATGATGTTATCCGATGGATCGAATTGGTCAGAGCTGTTATTTTTCCGTATCATGAGTTAGTGATGATATTTTGATAATCTTGAGTATAGTTTAAGGAACAATACAGATGTTATAATTGAGTTTATTGGTTAATCGAGATTACGAGATGTGCATTATGATAATGGTTATTCTGATGAGGATTATTCGAGTAAGTAAAGTTACGACGGTAAGATTACATTGGTCGTAATTTTACTTAGTATTTTCATTGGTATGTAATTATTGATGTGATGTGATTGATATCATTATTAGGTATTATGGCTGACCCCGTCGTGGTCTTTCTTTTTAGGTTCTTGGAATATCAAGATTGTAGCGGTCGTGAAGAGATGAGCTTCCCGAAGGATACTGGCTAGGGAATGTATTTGTGTATCGAGTTTCCTGATCAGTTGTTGTATTCCGCTGCTAGAGTATTTTTAATTGTTTGTCTTTTCCAATGCGTGAGTGTTTCTTAAATGCCCTTTTGATTTTTGGCAACTTGAGTTATTTGGGAAATCGTTTTCTAAACTATCGAGTTTCGGCTGTTTGGCCTTGTCCTTTCAAATGAGATGTTACGACGGTTTTTGATAAACGGATTTTATAAAGCATTTGAATGTTTTTAAAAGATAGTACCGTCGTTAGCCTCTTGGGCGTTTGTAAATGTTTGTAAATCTTTCTTTCAGCCTTGTGGGTTCCGTCTCGGGGCCCACGGCGCTGTAATATTCCTGGATGACTCTGGGGGTGTTACATAGAATAATTGAATATTGTAAGGAATTTAATATATTTGATAAAGTGCTCTCTTTCTCTCGACAATACGGCCGCGAATAATAAATATATGAAATATTTGTTGGACGAATTGTCTTTACTTGCAAACGATATTTTTATTCATATTAGATGTTGTGCTCATGTCTTGAATTTGTCAGCTAAAAAAGGAATTGGTATGATTTCACCTCTTTTAAGTCCGATTAGAAAAATAATTAAATGGTTAAGACTAGATCAACATATTAGGATATATTATAAACATCTATCTAAGGAATATAATTTAAAACAAAAAATGGAGCATTGATACACCTACACGTTGGAATTCTACTTTCAAATTGTTTGATGATGCTATTCCTTATAAGGATATTATTGCTCAATTATATAACTCCGGTCCAAAATATTTAGCCAAGCAAGACCCCATAACTGAGGCTCATTGGGAAGTTGCTACGATCGTTCATAATATACTAGGTGCTTATAATAATTTTATATATTTATTTTCTTATGTTTATGAACCTAATGTGCATTTGGTTATTTTAGAGTGTTGTAAAATTGTTGGTTCCTTAAGTGAACATAAAAATAATGCGTATTTATCTCAAGTTATTTCTCAAATGCAAGAAAAAAGTTAGAATATTTGGATGAATTTCCTTACATATATGATGTTGCATGTCTTCTTGACCCGGGTGTGTAGAAAGAAGCACTCGGTAATCTTCTTTATTATTATTATGATTATAATGCATTAGGCAATACTTCTTTTGATAGTGAGGGGTATGTAAATGAATGCTTCAAAATATTAGCTTCATTAGTTGATTTGTACAATAAAAAATATAAACCGGAAGTTCTAGCCTGTCACTAAACTAAGAAATAAAGGTAGATTTGATCAACCAAAATCGTCACCAATCTCTACTTCTTCAACTTCTTCTAGTCAAATTTTAAATGAGTATTTTACATGTTTGCATCAGCTTGGTGCCGATTTTGAGATTTTAAAATGGTGGAAATTACGTGAATAACAATATCCTATATTAGCTAGAATTGCAAAGGATCTCCTTGTCGTTCCAGCCTCTACAATTACTTCAGAGTCCGCTTTTAGTGTGCAGGTAGAAGAGTTATAACACATAAATGGACATCTTTATCGCCCAACGTTGTGAAGATTCTGGTTTGTAAGAAAGATTGGGAACAAGCAGAAAAATGTCAAGAAGAACGGACAGAAGAAGTAGACGAAAACAACGCGGATGATGATCCGTGGATGATGATGGATTCTTCATCCGAATTGGGAGCTTCGGCGAATGGCCGACACGATGATTGAGCACATCATCCTACCTTCAAGTTCTAGGTAAGTAAAGAGGTAAGTAAGAAGAACTACGTGGACTTTGATTCCTTGGGATACGTAGGCGAGAAAGAAGTGGTATCATCAAGATCTAGACCAAAAAACACTTAACTTTAAAAATTAGATTAAATTTCAAAAAATAATCTAATTTTTATAAATTAAGTCAAAGCCCAATTTTTTTCCATTTTCTCCTTATTTAATTTAATTTAATGTTAACATATTTTAAAAATTCAAAATGCATTTTCTTAAACAGATTGAAGTAGTTTTTTGACTATTTTTTACAAAAAAAAATCAATTCAAAACAATTTTTCTAAATTGATTTTTCAATTAATATTAACTAATTTATTTTAAAAATTCAAGACAGATTTTTTCAAGTTGATTTTTAATTTAACCTTAATATATTTCTAAATTCAAAACAGTTTTTTTTTTAATATCCGGCCTAGGAGAGCCGGGGGGCGAGCGGACAGTGGGCCGCGGCTTCCCAGCCCAGGCCCAGCCCGCCACAAACATGGGTCGGTCCTGAGCTCCCGAGTCTCAGACCGTCTCGCTCCAGCTCTGCTTGGCCCAGCCCGCTCCAGTCCGGCCCTGCCCGGCCCATGGCCACCTCTATACACAATAAACCATGTGCTCATCCGAATCTACAGGGATCGACTAGTGATCTACTCGAAGAAAAACAAGGCCATCGAGATTTTACCTTCCTTGGAAAAATTGGATCGATCGGTAATGATCATCTTTGATCTTCCGCCAATCCAAAAGCTTGAACTGATCCAGCACTTAAAGACGACACATCTACTTCACATGCGTCAGATTAAAGCACCCACAAAAAATATCCTCCTTATCACAAGGCTTGCAGGTCGGGGCTATAATATGAGGGTAAAGAAACTCTCTTTCTCTCTCTTGATGGATACAAGATTAGGTTAAAACCCTTAGTCTTAGAAGGAGGGAAAATATAGTATTTATACTACTTTACTTAAGGCTTCATGTTCATTAAAAAGACACAAAAAATTTGCCCCCATCAGTCATCCTAAATCAGCCGCCCCCGTATGGCTCCTACTCGACCAATGTAAGTTTATCCATAAACACAATTTGTTTTAGTAGAAGTGTCGCAATTTAAATAATTAATCGAAGAAATTATTCAATTATTTAAATGACCGGCTTAGCGAATTAAATTAATTATCCCGTTATAATTTAATTCACTAATTCATCATAATTTATCCAATAAATTAATCAGATATCCAATACCTAATATTCACATAGAGAGAATTAGTTCATTTTAACCCGATGTTTATCCACTTGCGCAACTTCATAAATTCATCTCAATTAGCAATGGGAGGATCAAAGAGTGTGAGTAACACCTAGCTTGACCCGTGGCTCATACTATAACCCAAATGAGTGTAATATCCGGGGATAATTTTTTTCGTGTTACTGTTGAGTTGTACGTATTCATTTGGAATTGTACAAGTGTTGTTGTTTTGGACTGATACAATGTATATTGTATTGGAATATTTCGGGATCGAAATATTATACTTGTCGTCGGGTTAGTTTCGTCGTTTGAATGTTGGTTGGAGAGTTTGGATTTTTGGCTAAGTACACTAGCCTTAACGTACGCTACATGTGTAGACTTACGTATGTTATAGGCTGAGTATTACGTACGTTATGCTTGTAAGGTTACATATGTAATGCTTGGTAGGTGGCAGGAACCTTCCTCGTAGTCACTTTCGGCCGGTGGGTCCTGAGCATCTTCCGATCGGATCTCACTATTGCAGTCAACGGACCCTTACGTACGTTAAGTGGTGAACTCTACGTACGTAATGTAGGTCTTGTTAACGTACGTAATATTGTTGGTCACTAAGTATACTGGATACAGTTTGGAAAATAGTTTAAACAACAAACTGTATGGATTTTAAATCTGAGTGCGTAGCGGAAGTCTTCGATGCAGTAGGTTGCTGTGGATACAGCAACTAAGTGTATAGTGTATACTTAATTTATCACAGTAATTTAAAACAAGAAAAGTCAAGGTAAATAACACAGTAATTAAAGTGGTTCGAGGTAAACCCCTCTACGTCCACTGGTCCTCCACACAGGAGTAAAAAGTTTATTATAATTACTACGTACACAACTACATAATTATAACAACACACACAATCAATATATCGTTCACACAGATTGATATAAAGATCTTAGCTTAAACCGTTCACACAGATTGGTTTTGAGCTAATGCTTTGACTTGCTTCTTCACACACAGTTCTGAAGCTTCGTCTTCTTCAATGCAAATCTTTCACACACAGTTCCGGAGAAGCACAAATTGTTCAGTCCACACAGGGCTGATCTTGTGTTTGTTCAACGAATAGAACAGATGGTGAACAACAACTTTGACTTTAAGAGCTTTCAGCTGATGAAGTGTTGTTCAGGATGATGAGCACTATATATCTCTTTAGATCTTAATTGCAGTAAGCTTTGGAGATATGTTTTGCTCTGATGATAACTTTTGATAGCTTGAGAGTTAGGTGACTGGTAACTGGTCTTCAATACCTTCATAAGATATATATAGTCTCTGAAGCATATATCCGTTGAGATGTATCCATTTGAATGAGATTTCGTTCCAACGGGATTATGACACGATCCGGATTTCGCGGGATTCTGAAGATTCGAAGATCGCGGTATTTAAATACTTTATCCTTGAGTATTTAAATACTTCTTTATTCAACGGACTTGACTTGGATATTCCTTCTTTGTCTGTTGAGTCAGATGGAAGATAACTGTTTTGGAGATTCGAGACAGTTTCCATACTTGGTCTTTTACAAGACTTCTTGCTGTACTGAGGGGCTTCACTATATGCTGATTCGAGGCAGGTCTTCGATACAGGATAAAACCTCAAAGCTTCGATACAGTTCCTTTACTGATTTCGGATTGGCATATATGTCAAAACCTCTTTATCAAATACCATTCGATATAGGGATCGGATATCCCGGCTGTTTCGATACAGGGTCTTTGTTTTCCCAACAATTTCCCCCTTTTTGACAATTTGCCAAGACTTACTTTCTTATCTTTTCAAGTCTTCTTGATGATGCCAAAACCTTCTTCATGAAGTGATCTTCTTTGATGTCTTCTGGCAGATTTCTTGGTCTTTCGTCAAAAGGTCTGACTTTTAGTAACTTAGTCTACAATAATGAACTGCTCGCAGGCGAGTTCGATACAGTTTAAGATTTATTACAACTTAAGCTTATGATTGGCGCGCAGGCACAATCTTACAATGTATTCTAAGCTTACAACTGAATTCATGAACTGTTCGTAGACTAGTTCGTACAACTTAATTTTCAATCAAGTTTATCTAACTTGAGATTGCTATCAAACAATTTAAGTAATCATACATCAACACAGTAGATTACGAGTTGTAATCTTTCAAGACAAACAAACGCTTTTATTGATATTCAAAATGAATTGAGTACAAAGTTTGTCAAGCCAAGAGAAATTACAAAGCAAAAAAATAATATACATAGATTTCAGCTCCTTATCTATAATCCGCATGCCTCCATGGCTTTTTCCCTGGGTCATTCTCGGTACCACGCCACCAGTTCTGAAGAGAATCATTGCCTCGATCCTGGTATATAGCTCTTCCTTCATAGGAACGATCAAAGGCAAGTATCCAGTCTTCTGGATGGGTGATCCGATCTCCTCTTCTGTGTTTGGATTTCATCTCGATTTGGAGAGGGAGTTTCCCGTCTTCTAGCATCTTCGTAAATTTGTCTGCAGCCTCCGCTAACGTTTTATAGTTCTTGAAGATGGCGGATTCCCTGATGAGTTTGACAAAGTATCTCATCAGTTCGTTCTTCCTCCAATGCTTCACTTCGTCGGCAGTAGGATTGCGGTTGGTCGGCAGACGAATTTCAGAAGGTCTCTGAATAAAAGTTTGCCAAGGGACATTGGGATCATGAAATTCCGGTCGGGAGCCTGAGATCTTAAAACTTTGGGAGGGAGGTGCTAGTTTGTTCAACTCGGCAGTGATACTGTTTTGAGCAGCCTCAAATTCCCTTTCTTGTTGAATCCTGATTCTCCTAGCAGCTTCTCGTGCTTCTTCCCCCTTTTTGGATTCATCAAGACTTTTCAGGATTTCTAGAGCAGCATCCTGTTTTGTCTCGATGTTAGTCATTCTCTCTACAAGGGAGGAAAGCGTCTGCGACATTTCCTTAATGCATTTGTCGTGAGCACGCAGTTGAGAGCTGTTTTCAATCATAGCACAAGCGGTCTTGGCTTCAGCTATCCTCGTTTTTGTTGCTTCTTCCTTCAGCAGTTGCTCCTGCTTATCTTCCATGATCTTCAAAGCTTGTTTGAAAACTTCTGGCAAAATAGTGAATGCTTCGACAACACGAGATACTTCATGTTGAAGAGTGGTCATTTCTTCGACGGCAGAAGTATGCATCCAATTTAATGCTTTTTCAACGGAAGATAGAGCATTTACTGCATCCTGGATGAATACAGTTTGAAGGCCAAGTGCACGCAGGTGCTCTTTCCGTGCGGCAGAAATCGGAGAATCTGGTTGGTCAAGGTCTGCAGAGCTGTTCAACCTTCTTACATTCATGGATGGGCGTGAAGTAAGTTGGACATCCTCAGGTTCGATACCGTCCTCGGATTCCACGGTTGAAGGGGCGGGAGCAGCTTCCTGTGGTTCGGCGACAGGGGGTTGAGAAGCTTCCTGTTGCGAAGATTCTTCAGCATACATGGATACAGGAGGGACTGAATCCTCCTGCTATCTTTCAGGAACAGCTTCTTCGGTCGCAGCAGGCTCAGGTGCCTGTTCCAAAATTTCTTCTACTTTCTCGACTGGAGGGACTGATTCCTCTTCGTCGGGAATGTTCTCATGCTGTGGCGAAGGGGGATTGTTTTGAGTAGAAGGCCCTTCGTCGTCTCTGGGTGGAGAGGCGTCTCTAGCTTCAGCCTCTTCACGACTCATCCTCAGACCTGCTTGAAAAGCATTGTCGTCGTCGTCTGACTCATGATCTTCGTCGTCTTTTGGATTAGTGGGAGAGTCCTCTGACTTTTTCTTTCCTTTCCTCCGAGCGTTAGATTTGTGCAGAAGATGGCTTTCAATTATTTCCTTGCAGGATGGATTGTCCCATCGAAGCAGGGCCTCAATTTCTGTTGAGTCCGTCACTTCTGAGACGAATCTCTCTTCGTGGCTCCAATCGCTCCAGTTGTACAGTGTATCGTACGGAGCCAGCCTGTAGCCTTTCCATTGCAAAAATCTTTCGTATGCGTGTTCAATTTGAACCGAAAGAAGGGTCTGATTAATGATCGAGTCAGGGGAGGGACTTCGTACAGTGTCTGGAGACGCTGTAGCGAGGGATTCCTGTACAGGTATGGGATCCTGTACGGAAGAGGGACTCCTTACAGGGGATGGTGCCCTGAAGGAAGATGGATCCTGTACGGGTGTGGGATCCCGCAGAGGAGAAGTAGCTTTTGGCTCCAAATGGGCAGCCGACTCGCTAAAGTCTTGATCGTTGGCAGATGTCTCAATATCCATCCTAGCCGCCAAAGGCTCGGGATCTACTGTCGATACAGTAGGAGACACCTCTTCCACAGGGGTTGGGCCCTGGGGTTCTTCATCAGTGGGTTGGGCCACGGGGGAGACTTCCTTGGAGGGCTTGGCAGTTTTGACTTTCGAAAGCCTCCGAAGTCTCTTCTTGGGCTTCTCACCAGCAGAGTGTTTCTTGCTGTGAGATCTCTTTCGCTTCTTTGAAGATTCCACTTCTTGGAACTTCAAGGATTCATCTCTTGGATTATCAGAAATTGGTATATGTCTGGTTCTCGGGTGGTTGCAAGACAAGGTACTCTGGTTATACGCAGTAGGCTTGACGCCTCCTAAGTATATCCTCGAGCTATTCTTCTTCGCATCGACGGATTGCGTCAGTCCGCACTTCGTCAGGACATAGTTCAACATTAAACCAAAGGATTTCTTATGGGTGGCAGGTTTGCACACCTCCTCTTGTAGGCGCTTCAGGATTATTTGGCACCAATTGACCTTTTCACAGGTCAGAATAGCCACCATCATCCTGAACCTCAAGTTGGTACACATCTCGAATGCACCGGTTTGATTTTCAATTATCCTGGAGCAAAAGTCATGAAGATACACATACGGAAGACAAAAGTTTTTCTTGTGACATGTAGTCTGCACCATGTCAACAACTTTGGACCCTGTGAACACTCCATAAAATTTAGTAATGAGCTCTTGAGACCCGAATGTCTCAAGTTGATCCATGGTCAGGCCATCAGCGGGTAGCCTGTAGATGCTCTGGAGCAGATCGTTGTCGATACAGATCTCAACTCCCTGGACTGTAGCAGTGATGTCAGCAACATGATCTCCTTGGGCCAATGACAGAAAACGTACGGCGGCGTTGAGGTAGAATTCCTCAACCAGATGGGTGTCGTATTTGTCAGCAGTCTTGCTTCCAAGGTGATAGAGGCCTTGTTGTTGTTGTTGAAGACAAATTATGATATATTCCATAGGTTCTGCGTCGTTGGTTTCTAACAAAATACGCTCAATGATGACAGGTTTGGAGAAGATCCGGCCATCAATGATGTTAGCAGATTTCTTCAGAGCAGGAGAAGAAGATTGTCCAGCCATTGATGATTTCTTAAGAAATAGGTGCAAGAAAATAATCAAAATATGCAGTAAAACGCAGAAAAGTATGTAGGCTGTTTTTGCTTGAGAACTCTTGGATTTGCAGAAAGCGTAAAGAGTCTCTAATGGCAGATTCAGTCCTTTTATAGTTGGGCGGCGAAATAGGGTTTTGCAGAGTATGAATGGTCAGATTTTAAGGGATGGGAACCGGTTTTGAAATCAACGGTTAAGATGGACTGAGTGTAGCTGGTACGCTAATCCATTGAAATGTTTAAAATATCAGCGGGTCCCACTTCTGACATAAGTTGATACCCTAAATGCCTAAAACGGCGGTTTAAAAATAATAAACAATTTAAAAGCATCACGGCTTTTGAGATTCAGTTGTCCAGATGTCGTGTAAGGCATTTAATGTACATGACGTTTGACATAAAAACAGGGTACGTGGACAAAAATTATTTTGAGAGGAAATAATATTATATTATATACTGAATCAAAATCCTATAGCATGTGCTGTTTCTGCGTCGATACAGCGTTCCCCCTTAAAAAGGTGCTTATAGGTTTTAAATTCCATACAGCAATTTTTGGATTAATGCTGTATTCATGGGTCCTACAGTATTCCCCCTTAATTATTGCACACGCCAGCTGTAGGATTCATATGTCTTCGCTCGCTACAGTGCTGTATTGACGATTCTGAGTGTACAAATAATTAATGTTGGATACTGTATTCTTGGGTCTTACAGCATTCCCCCTCAATTGTTGAGTAAAAACAGTAAATTACTTACAGGAGTCCGCCGTCAGTAGCATTCCCAATTCTTGTCTGAGCATGTTGAATCTTGCTGTGTCGAGCGGCTTGGTGAAGATGTCGGCTAGCTGAACGTCTGTATGAACCTTTTCCAGGCGAACATCCTTGTTCTCAACATGATTCCTTATAAAATGATGCTTCATGTTGATATGCTTAGTGCGCGAATGCAGGACAGGATTGTGCGTGATTGCAATTGCACTCGTGCTATCACACATGATTGGAGTCTCTCTAGCATCGATTCCATAGTCTGACAGTTGTTGCTGCATCCAAAGGATCTGCATACAGCAGCTACCAGCAGAATAGTACTCTGATTCAGCCGTGGAAAGAGAGTTAGCCAATTGCTTCTTACTGAACCAAGAAACGAGTCTAGGTCCAAGAAAGTGACAAGTTCCACTTGTACTCTTCCTATCTAGCTTGCAGCCTCCGAGATCCGAGTCGCTGTATCCAACTAAATCGAATCCGCCTTCCTTAGGATACCGTAGTCCTGCATCGACTGTTCCTTTAATGTACTTCAGGATTCGTTTAGCTGTATTGAAGTGGGATTCCTTAGGTGCAACTTGGTATCTCGCACACACTCCAACAACAAACTGGATATCGGGCCTGCTAGCCGTTAGGTACAGGAGTGAACCAATGAGCTTCCTGTAGAGTGATTGGTCAAACGGCTTTCGGGCTTCATCAGCACTAATTTGCACGGAAGTGCTCATGGGGGTTGGCGAGGATTTGGAAGTGTTCATTCCAAATTTGTTGAGAAGCTCCTTGCTGTATTTCTCCTGGTTGATAAATATACCTGTAGGCAACTGCTTTACCTGCAAGCCTAGGAAATAACTAAGTTCCCCCATCATACTCATTTCAAATTTACTTTGCATGAGATGAGAGAACCTTTGACATAAAGCAAGGTTAGTTGAACCAAAAATAATATCATCCACATAGATTTGTACCATTAGAAGGTCATCACCTTCCTGTATCTTGAACAAGGTTTTGTCCACAGCTCCTTTCTCAAATCCGTTGTTGGTTAGATACTGGGACAGGGTTTCGTACCAGGCTCTAGGGGCTTGTTTAAGTCCATACAACGCTTTCCTTAGCCTGTAAGCTAGATCGATACCGTCTGTTTTGGCAAACCCTGGTGGTTGTTCAACATAAACTTCTTCTGCAAGATCTCCATTCAGGAAAGCACTTTTGACGTCCATTTGGTATACGATAAAACTCTTATGGGCGGCAAAGGCTAAAAATATACTAATGGCTTCTAGTCTCGCTACAGGGGCGAAGGTTTCATCATAGTCGATTCCTTCTTCCTGACTATAGCCTTGTGCTACTAGTCTGGATTTGTTCCTTATGATAAGTCCATTACGATCCTTTTTGTTTCGAAATACCCATTTGGTTCCTATAACCGATTGGTGTGTTGGTCTGGGTACAAGATACCATACATTGTTCCTTTCGAAACCGTTAAGCTCTTCTTCCATAGATGTTATCCAATGAAAATTGTTAAGAGCGTCTATGGTCGAAACAGGTTCGTACTGGGCTAAGAATACAGCGATAGTGCACATATTGAGTCTCCTAAGTTCGGATTGAGATTTCCATTCAGGAAACTGTGAAATTTCAGCATTAGATTCTTCTTGTGCACAAAGTACATTTCCTTGTGTACTCTGTATTCTCCTACGAGTAGAGACACCGGCATTAATGTTTCCAATGATCAGCTCTTGCGGGTGATCTCTCAACCATCTTCGGTCGGGTTCTAATTCAGGATCCCGTACTGTATCGAAAGATTCTGTGGATACAGCTTCAGCTTGTACAGCGTCGGCTTCATCCACATCGATTCTTACAGCTGCGGGGTTGATTTCTAAATCAACGACAGGTTCTATGGGTGTTGGTGGATCCAAGATAGATAGATGGTGAATGTTCTGAGTGATATCATCTACTCCTGTAGGGTCATGGTGTGGTTCGTCGAACACTACATGAACTGATTCCTCGATCGTCAGCTTCCTTTTATTAAAGATTCTGAAAGCTTTGCTGACGGAGGAGTATCCTACGAATATTCCTTCATCTGATTTTTCATCAAAGGTTCTAAGTTGGTCCTTCCCATTGTTCAATACATAACACCTGCATCCAAAAATGTGGAAATACGAAACTAACGGAGTTTTGTTATTCCATACCTCATATGCTGTTTTGTTGTGGTGCTTGTTGACGATACAGCGGTTTTGAGTGTAGCATGCTGTATTGGTTGCTTCACCCCAGAAACGCTGTGGAAATTTGCTTGCGGCAATCATTGTCCTTGTGGCTTCTTTCAGCGTCCTATTCTTTCGCTCGACAACACCATTTTGTTGAGGTGTACGGGCAGCTGAGTATTCGTGCTGTATTCCATTCTCTGAACAGTAGTGCTCTATAAAGCGGTTAGTAAATTCTGTACCTCTGTCGGAACGAATGCACACGATACTCGATGCTTTTTCATTTTGCAACTTTCTTAGGAGCTCGGGCATCTTTGATGTTGTTTCCTTCTTGCTAAGAAAGATCGTCCAAGCATACCTGGAATAATCATCAACAACAACCATGCAGTATTTCTTACCTCCCAAACTTACTGGGTCTACAGGACCGTAGAGATCCATGTGTAGCATTTCCAACACTCTTTGGGTTGAAAGGTAGGATTTGCTTTTCAGGGTTGACTTGATTTGCTTGCCTTTCTGACATGGTCCGCAGACGCTGTCCTTCTTGAATGACACATTTGGCAAACCTCTAACCATTCCCTGTCTTGAGAGCTTGTTGATCGTCTTGAAGTTGACGTGAGACATCCTCTTGTGCCATAACCACTTAGATCTGCAGTGCCTTTGGCAACAAAGCATGGAATTGAGGAGCTCATAGGCTTCCAACAAGAATATACATATTACCCGATCTCGCTTCCTGTAAGCACAACTTCCTTGGTTTGGGTGTTCTTGACTCTACATGATCTATAGAACTTCACCGAGAACTGTTTATCACGTAATCAAGCTAATACTAAGTAGATTATACCGTAAGCCTTCAACATATGCAACATCGGTGACCTTGAATTTCCCGACAAGTAGGTTTCCTTTCCTCTTGTTCTTCCTTTAGACTTATCACCGAAGCGAACTTTTGGACCGCGACCTTCTACAAAATCGATAGCTTGCTCCTATCTCCGGTCATGTGACGAGAGCATCCACTA
Source organism: Orobanche coerulescens (assembly GCA_033398695.1). Classification (NCBI taxonomy): domain Eukaryota; kingdom Viridiplantae; phylum Streptophyta; class Magnoliopsida; order Lamiales; family Orobanchaceae; genus Orobanche; species Orobanche coerulescens. The sequence goes on from CM065808.1 coordinate 180,073,137, forward strand.
TCAAAGTACCTGTATCCTCCTCTAGAATGTCCCGTAACAAAGAAATTAGGTAGATTTAGGTCCCCTTTGATTTTGGGTCCATGTATGTTAGTTCCTTTAGGTACCCAAGTTTTCTGGCAGCAATTGGTTTACAGTAGGACATACTTGGTACAAGGTTGCGATATCTACGGGGCATATCCGTAGTCGTTATAATCATGATAATTATTATGCATGTAAAATTCGTGGTTATTATTATTATTCCAAGACGAGTGCCGTCAGGAGGTGGAGCCATTTTCTTAGGCCTAATACTTGTCTTCTCGGGTCTCCAATCGATTCCCAATGCCGTTGTTGATACCGAATCGGCATCTCGTGCCTTGAGGGATAACGGGCTCCTGTATCCAATACCTCGGCGAGTCAGACTGATAGTACTATCGTGCGGGCCTTTGGTGGTTGGATACTGCCTTCCTTCCGAACGGCTATTGACGCCGTTGATATGCTCGGGAGCATGCCGTTGAGTGCGCCTCACAGTTGGAATGGCTTATGATTCCGCTGTCTGCATAGGATTGCGGGCGGAATTGCAGCCTTCGGTTTTCTCGATACAAAGCAGTTCCTTCACGGACTAGGGGTATCTTCCGATTCGGAATGTGTTCCACACTCTTGACGAACACCGTACTAGTTTTCCCTTTGTTTGAACATGAGTTGTATTCTAAGCCACTTTTATCATGAGCATGTTGCCCAAAGGCTCGTAATTTCTTCCATTCTTTTGGACGATTTCTCAAACGACTTGTAATGGTCTCAAGTTCGATTTCGCTGAGAGTTGTGATTTTGGCTTGTAGTAGAACCAAATCATTTGTCTTGCTCTCATTGTGGGTTTTAACCTCATTTAGTTCATGAGCAAGTTGATGATTGCTCTCCATGAGTTTTTCAAAATCGACCTTGCTGGTTTCACAATCAAGAGACATATTTTCATAATTTATTTTCAAAGAAGTCATTTTCATCTTTCACTCTAAATTTGTTAATCAAGCTGTATATTCTCAGTTTTTAGAGTCTCATGGGCCTTTTGAATGTTTTTAAATTCGTTCATCATATTTTCGAAAGTATGAGATGCATTTGACGGAATAGCTGAGGTTGAACTTACCTCATCGTCGCTGTCTTCACCTTCTGGAACATCTTTGTCCATAAAGCACATATATGCTTTATCATCGAACTCATCGTCACATGAATCACTTTCAGTGACCACCTGAAGACAATCTGCTGATTTGGATGGTGTGGGGGAGGCTTCTGATTCTCCAATCAGGGCCTTGAGCTTGTCTTTCCAAGCACGTCTTCTTTCATCTCTCTCTTGTTGCTCGGCCTCAGGCAATCTTTGGACTTTGGGATGAGGACATTTATTTTCATAATGCCCTGGTTTCGCAGCTATAAGACAAAGTTAGCATCACTGCATGATGTTTCGGTACTTACCTTGTGGATGTGTTTGGGCTCGTAGGAGTCTTTCCGCATCGTTTGATGAACTTTTGAAGTTATGCATGAGAAGCGCCATTTCATCTTGAGACGGTGATGTCGTCGCCATCACAAGCATTCTTGTGATCGGGCTTCGACGAACTAGGCATGTCAGGTCGACGGTTCGATACAACGGCTAGAGCCGTGACCTTTGAAGGAGATTCTTCACTTTCTCTCTCACAATATCATACTCAAAAGCTTTGAGGTCGAGAAGAGATCAAAAGTAGATATTTCATTAAGATTACAGGATACACGCATAGTGTGGTCTTAATGTCCCATCGGCCGGGAGAGATCTGAAAATTTTCAAGTTCTTCTCCTTTGGGTGTAAATTTTGCCTAACGCTTCAAGTTCACCAACAATACCAAAGTGAATCCGAGGTCAAGTTCCTCAAGTGTTTAAGTTGGTTTCATTTCAAAAGATTCAAATTCCGAGTTAGTTTTGAAATCTTGTTTTCTTTGAGAGCTCGGCCTCACAAATCAACTTGAGTTTATCCCATTTCTTCGTCGCTTTGAAGCTCTTTACCTTTGAGAACGTGCCTTTGTCAAGAGTGACAAATAACGCGTTCTTAGCCACATTGTTGAGATTGGCTTGCTTCCTTTCATCTCGTTGTCCATTGCTCGCGTTCCTTCTCGAGCATTTCAAAGATGGGCTTGGCCTTCAATTCTTGCGGCCGGATTTACCTTCATGATCTTGATAGACCATCCCGTATAACAAAATCATCTATTCGTGCATTGCCGCAAGATGAGCCTCCATCCTAATTCTCCAAATACAAATTCGTTAATAGAGAACATAGGGACTTTGTTAATCATAGAAGTATCCATACCGATAATACAGAATGAAAGAGACTGCTTTGAAAATAAGTGATTTGAATCGATTCGGTTAAGAATACGACGATTCTTTTTAGAATCAACCGCTCGATACCACTTGTTGGTCACTAAGCATACCGGATACTTTGGAAAATAGTTTAAACAACAAACTCAGATGGATTTTAAATGAAAGTGCGTAGCGGAAGTCTTCGATAAAGAGGTTGCGTGGATACAAGAACTAAGTGTATAGTGTATACTTAATTTATCACAAGAATTTAAAACAAGAAAAGTCAAGGTAAATAACACAAGAATTAAAGTGGTTCGAGGTAAACCTCTACGTCCACCGGTCCTCCACACAGGAGTAAAAAGTTTATTATAATTACTACGTACACAACTACGTAATTATAACAACACACACAATCAATATATCGTTCACACAGATTGATATAAAGATCTTAGCTTAAACCGTTCACACAGATTGATTTTGAGCTAATGCTTTGACTTGCTTCTTCACACACAGTTCTGAAGCTTCGTCTTCTTCAATGCAAATCCTTCACACATAGTTCCGGAGAAGCACAGATTGTTCAGTCCACACAGGGCTGATCTTGTGTTTGTTCAACGAATAGAACAGATGGTGAACAACAACTTTGACTTTAAGAGCTTTCAGCTGATGAAGTGTTGTTCAGGATGATGAGCACTATATATCTCTTTAGATCTTAATTGCAGTAAGCTTTGGAGATATATTTTGCTCTGATGATAACTTTTGATAGCTTGAGAGTTAGGTGACTGGTAACTGATCTTCAATGCCTTCATAAGATATATATAGTCTCTGAAGCATATATCTGTTGAGATGTATCCGTTTGAATGAGATTTCGTTCCAACGGGATTATGACACGATCCGGATTTCGCGGGATTCTGAAGATCTGAAGACTGGCAGTATTTAAATACTTTATCCTTGAGTATTTAAATACTTCTTTATTCAACGGGACTTGACTTCTGGATATTCCTTCTTTGTCCTGTTGTGAGATGTATGGAAGATACTGTTTTGGAGATTCGAGACAGTTTCCATACTTGATCTTTTACAAGACTTCTTGCTGTACTGAGGGGCTTCACTATATGCTGATTCGAGGCAGGTCTTCGATACAGGATAAAACCTCAAAGCTTCGATACAGTTCCTTTACTGATTTCGGATTGGCATATATGTCAAAACCTCTTTATCAAATACCATTCGATACAGGGATCGGATATCCCGGCTGTTTCGATACAGGGTCTTTGTTTTCCCAACAAATATGTTTTTGTTTACGTACGTTAGGGCCTTCATATTTTAGTCCAGTTAGTTCTGGATTTACATTACGTACGTTAAAGTCTTAACATAGCGTACGTAATGCCTCTTACGTACGTTAACCATAATGTATAACGTACGTAATGAATTGGTCAGTCTATTTATCTTGGTTTCGTCTTTCATTTCCTCACAAACCAAATCACAAATTCTCTCCCTAGAATCGTCCGTTTGGACTTGTTATTGATGTTTAGCACCTTCCAACTCGATCTTGATCATCCTAGCTTGGATTGAAGCTTGAAGTTGGAAGCTTGTTGGTGCTCCTTTGGTGTTTGGGGGCTTCTTCTTGTTCTTCTTTGGTAAGTTCCCTCAATCTCTTGTTCTTCAAGTGATTTTTAAGTTTTTGTTGTTGTTTTCTTCGGGTATTGTTTGATTAATGGAGTATATCATGATTCTTCATGGTTTTGATAAACTTTTGATGAAGAACATGATAGCATTAATTGAGTTGGATTATGTTCTTGATGTTTTAGATTGTTTGGAGGTTTTTAATCATGTCTAGGAAGGATTATGTTAAGATTGTTATATGATTAACATAGCCTTGAGATGATTATTGTTGGTGGTGGTGTTCTTGAAAGATTTTAACCATTTTAGTAAGGATTTATGATAATTTAAGGGGTGATTATCATAATTTGAAAATGGTTGAGTGAATCTTGTTGTTTAATCCGAATTCATGATGTATTGATGAAGGATTTTTGTTTCAGACATCATGATTATTGAGTTGATGATGTTCTTGGAGTGATAATGATAATATTGATAATATTATCATTGTAGGAGGATCAATTTGATGATATTGGTGATATTATCATTTTGAGATGTTTGTTTTGATAATTGTTCTTAAGTGAATCTTGTTGAATGGATTTCACAAGTGTTAAGAACGTAATGATCATGTTAATTGATCATCGAGGTGTTGGAGAATGTTGGAATTCATAGTTGAGAACTATGATATTCGTTCGTGCGGTGTGATCGATTCGTGTTTGAATCGGACTTTGTCCTTGTCGTTGTTTTCTATTGATTTTGTGTTTTTGAAAGAATCGTTTTCATTCAAGGTTGTTCGAGTGTTGTGATCGTCGGGAGGCGCCGTTCGTCGTTTCGTGCCAGGACGTTGATCGTGGAAGGACTTTCTCGCCTTCGGTTTGAGGCAAGTTTTATACTTGTACTGGTCAATGAGATTAATGTTATCATATATGTGTATGAATGTATTGTATCATTTCGAGACTTAGTCTTTTCGTGATTTGTTGATATTCGGGAATTGTTTGATGCAATACCCTTCGGTGATTATGCCAGATGTGATTGTTATTCGTTAACGGCCGGTTTAAGGCATTGAGATTCTTGTTGTCGATAGCCGGTTCGCGGCATCGATGTATTGATTATTATTGTTGACGTGAATGTCGTTCTGAGGCATCGTTGAATCGTTATTGAATCGAACCGCTACTATGATGTTGCATTGGCCGATCAAGGCGTTTGATATATTCGTTTATTATATCTGTTTCGGTGGTCAGTTTAAGACGCCGGGACATCCACTCTACCGTATCATTGTGTATCGATTGACCGTTCTAAGGTAATCGATGTATTTAATTGGGATTATCGAAGATAATTCCCATCCGTTGTATCATTGTGTATCGATTGACCGTTCTAATGTAATCGATTTATTTAATTGGGATTATCGAAGATAATTCCCATCCGTTGTATCATTGGTTATCGATTAACCGTTCTAAGGTAATCGATTTATTTAATTGGGATTATCGAAGATAATTCCCATCCGTTGTATCATTGGTTATCGATTAACCGTTCTAAGGTAATCGATTTATTTAATTGGGATTATCGAAGATAATTCCCATCCGTTGTATCATTGGTTATCGATTAACCGTTCTAAGGTAATCGATGTATTTAATTGGGATTATCGAAGTTAATTCCCATCCGTTGTGTCATCGTTATCGATTAACCGTTCTAAGGTAATCGATGTATTGAAATGGGACTGTCAAGGATAATTTCCATCCGTTAAGTTGTCGTGATCGATTGGTCATTCCAAGGCAGTCGAGGTATTTGAATTGGGACCGCCGTGGACGGTGCCCATCCATGAGTTGTTGTTTTCGTGTTGGCCGACTCAAGGCAGCACGCTATTATTCTTGTGAATTTGGTAATCTTGGGATCGTTACTGTTGTGATTAATTATGTTTTGGAGGCTAGTCTCGGCTAGTGCTCGATGGGTAAGTTTGGGGCTTGAACCTTCGCGGTTGGTTTCCCAACACCTACAGTTCAGTAGGTCACGGTCATTTTAATGATCTCATTATGGGTAAGCTTGGGGCCTGAACCTTCGTGGTTGGTTTCCCAACACCTACAGTTCAGTAGGTCACGGTCATGTTAATGATCTCATTATGGGTAAGCTTGGGGATTGAACCTTCGCGGTTGGTTTCCCAACACCTACAGTTCAGTAGGTCACGGTCACTGGGTGATCTCATTATGGGTAAGTCTGGGGCTTGAACCCTCGCGGTTGGTTTCCCAGCACCTGCAATTCAGCAGGTCACGGTCATTGGATGATCTCATTGTGATACGGCTTCGTGTCGTGGCTTCGGCCCTCATTGATACAGCTTCGGGCTGTTTTGGCTTCGGGCCCTTGTGGTGATTGACAGCTTCGGCTGAGTGACACTCAGGGTATTATGATGATAAACAGCTTCGGGCTGTTCGGTTGTCAGGCCATTGTAATGTATCGGTATTCCTGTTGGAGCCTTCGGGCATTGTGATTCGTATCTATTTCAGTGTTTGGCTTGGTTTACCTTCGGGTGACGTATTGTTGTGTTCTGTATTGATGATTCGCCGTTGGGCACTTGTGTTCTAACCTGTTGAGCAGGTATTGATCGTATGCCGTGGGCATAGTATTCCACGAATGCTCGATTCTTACTTTGGTTTGTGAGCATCTCGTATTACCATTACTATACTATTCATTCTGCCCTTTGGATGCATATCATGTTGTACATGTATTTGATAATCATTATCTGGATGACTGACCCCGTGGGGGCGGAACATGTTTTCATGTTTTAGGTGTTTGCGAGGAGAGAGTTGAGACACAGGGGCATGACGTGGCGACGAGGCATGCGAGCGATACTAGTCCGAGATGTTTTGGTGTTCATGTCAGTCAGACAGTTGGAGTACTCCAGTTTTGTTCAGTCTTTGTCATCTTGTATTATTCGAGTAAGGCTCGTGGATGTTGTTATATCTTATTTTGGCCATGTAGGCCCACTGTTGTCATTGAAATTCCATATCGGAATATTATGTTGGATGTCAGTGTAGGGATTGTGATTCCCCTTTTGGTCAGTTAATTGTATTTTTGGTCGTGTTAGCCTGGTGGATCTCCTGGTGTGGGGTCCACGGCGCTGTAATGACCCAATGGGATTTAGGGGGTGTTACAGAAGATGGTATCAGAGAATTGGGTTGTGAGATAGCCTTATATGTGAGTTATGTGGTTCTACCGACGCGGTAGTAGTGGACTGTCAGGTTATGACAATCTGGACGGTCAGGCTTTGTAAGTCGTGGTAGTTGGACGACTGTATGAGTCGTTTTTTTTTCATCGAGTCGTCGTCAGTGAAGACTAGTATCGCAAGACCTCGAAGCTTCGTATGACCTGTGTAAGGACTCGATTCTCTTGTATGCTCATACATTCATTATGCCATTGATTATACATGTTTTGTTGAAACCTGTATGTAACATTGTGTTACGACCCATTCATGATTAATTGCTTTGGAGCGTGTCGGATCAATATTGGCTATAATTAGCATGTTTGAAGTGATTATTTATTTGTTGACTATGTATACTCGTGTTTGGCTATTGACTTAGCATTGTAGATTGGCCGTTGAGGCATATTTGAGCTTTGTTCATGATCGAGCGTTATTCTTTCAGTATGGAAAGAGGAAACCAAGGACGTAGCAGAGGGGGTAAAGGCTGCAGAGCAGGCCGAAACCCAGAACCTCATGTTTATATGCGTACGGATGCCGAGATGGATCAGAATTCGGCCGGAGATGTGACTTATGCGACCGGTTCTCCTTCGGGACGTCATACTCGAGGAGTCGATCAGACTGACATCGACCCTTTCTTGCTTATGAGGAACATGATGACCCAGATGACTCAGATGACGCAGAAAATGGGAACCATGCAGACCTCGATGGTTCGTGGTACACAGCAGCAGGGACTCCAGGTGCCGTTTTATGGACAGGCCGGGAGAGTGAGTCAAATTATCGGCGACATCTCTCGTCAGAGGCCGCCTATTTTTGAAGGTTCGTCGGAACCAGCTGATATTGTTCATTGGCTTGAACATTTTGATAAACTCTTTGACATGGTTCAGTGTCCGGAAGAGAGTAGGGTGGCAGTAGCGGCTTACTATTTGAGTAAAGGCGCTTATTCTTGGTGGCTTTCCGTGAAACCCACCGATCGTGATTGTGTTTGGAGTGAGTTAAGTCTCTCATGTTAGAGAGGTATTATCCGGCTCCACTTCGTGAAGCCAAGATGTCAGAGGTTTTGAACCCCGAATCCGTTGAGGACGAGGGTGTTATTGTTATTGTGGAGAAGTTTCAGGGACTCCTTCAGTTTGCTTCATCTGTTATCCGTACTGAGGCGGATAAGATCAAGTATTTTAGCAAGAGGCTGAACCCGCAGTTGAGGATGCAGTTGTTCAACCATAATTGCAATTCACTTGGTGAATTCATCGAGAAGGCTCTTGGAGCAGAGCTTTTGATCAAGGAGCTTGCTCGGAAGAACCCTCCAGTTTCTTCCGGTGAGAGGACTAGGATGCCGGTTCATTCAGAGGGACATCGGGCTCCGACGTCTAGGAGGTCGTTTTCTAGTCGTCCTCGTGCTGGGAAAACATCTTCTTCTCAGGCGACAGGTTCGACCGTTGTTTGGTTTAAGCGTGATGCACAGGACATCGCGATGCTCGGTGCTCGATGCGGTCTATTGCTTGTTTTACGTGTGGGAGGCGGGGACACCTTCGTAAATCTGCGGGGTTCTAGTGCCAGTAGATCTCAAGGGAAATCACGGGCCTCGAGAGATTTTGGTTCTTCAGTCCGTACTCCATCCAAGGGGTCATATCGGGCTTCGGGAGCCATAGGTATGGACACTCGAGGAGGAGCGGTGAGCTCAGATTTGGATCTTCCTCGAGTCGATCAGATCGAGCAGTTCGATGACCTGGAGGATGTTGATTTTGGATACATTTGAGATGTAGCCTTAATTTCTTTCTTTATTTTTCGGATTGATGTTTGACGCAGTCTGTACTTTAGTACTGTGGTTGCGAACCATTTATGGTTGATCTATCTTGTAATGATTGTATGTGAGAATCTTGAGATTTGAGGTCGTGCGATGTGTTTTCCTTCCTTTTGGTGTTGTACCCGAGATTTTGTAATAATCTGGTTAATTGTTCATTTCAATTCGAGACGCCGAGTCGTGAGGACTTGGGTGTGCAGTTGATATGGTCCCGAGGACCACATGTGCGTTGTTATTTTCCTTTTGTGGCATGAGTCAGTGTTTACTTGAGCGTTTAATGCCGATGAGAACGGGGGAGTGTACACCGATGATTGTAGACATGTATAACGGGCGGCACCCGCGGGGTGTGTACGCCGGAGTTACGAGTCTTGCGGGTGGTGCGACTTCCTGGATGGTCTCTGATGGAGGAGTCATGATTCGATTTATCTCGCACTTGGTTGACTACTTTTTATCCCTTGTTTTTCGCCGTGATCGGACAGGAGACGCGGAAACCCGTGGGGTTGGCCCGATTACTCAGGCGAAGTGGTTCGCAGTGAGGAGTATTCCTGGAGATGTTGTTTTCTTATCCTGATGGATAGTTCGTACCCCGTGTTTTTGCACTCTGAGTTTCGGGGACGAAACTCTTTTTAAGGGGGGGAGTATGTAATATCCGGGGATAATTTTTTTCGTGTTACTGTTGAGTTGTACGTATTCATTTGGAATTGTACAAGTGTTGTTGTTTTGGACTGATACAATGTATATTGTATTGGAATATTTCGGGATCGAAATATTATACTTGTCGTCGGGTTAGTTTCGTCGTTTGAATGTTGGTTGGAGAGTTTGGATTTTTGGCTAAGTACACTAGCCTTAACGTACGCTACATGTGTAGACTTACGTACGTTATAGGCTGAGTATTACGTACGTTATGCTTGTAAGGTTACGTACGTAATGCTTGGTAGGTGGCAGGAACCTTCCTCGTAGTCACTTTCGGCCGGTGGGTCCCGAGCATCTTCCGATCGGATCTCACTATTGCAGTCAACGGACCCTTACATACGTTAAGTGGTGAACTCTACGTACATAATGCAGGTCTTGTTAACGTACGTAATATGTTTTTGTTTACGTACGTTAGGGCCTTCGTATTTTAGTCCAGTTAGTTCTGGATTTACATTACGTACGTTAAAGTCTTAACATAGCGTACGTAATGCCTCTTACGTACGTTAACCATAATGTATAACGTACGTAATGAATTGGTCAGTCTATTTATCTTGGTTTCGTCTTTCATTTCCTCACGAACCAAATCACAAATTCTCTCCCTAGAATCGTCCGTTTGGACCTGTTATTGATGTTTAGCACCTTCCAACTCGATCTTGATCATCCTAGCTTGGATTGAAGCTTGAAGTTGGAAGCTTGTTGGTGCTCCTTTGGTGTTTGGAGGCTTCTTCTTGTTCTTCTTTGGTAAGTTCCCTCAATCTCTTGTTCTTCAAGTGATTTTCAAGTTTTTGTTGTTGTTTTCTTCGGGTATTGTTTGATTAATGGAGTATATCATGATTCTTCATGGTTTTGATAAACTTTTGATGAAGAACATGATAGCATTACTTGAGTTGGATTATGTTCTTGATGTTTTAGATTGTTTGGAGGTTTTTAATCATGTCTAGGAAGGATTATGTTAAGATTGTTATATGATTAACATAGCCTTGAGATGATTATTGTTGGTGGTGGTGTTCTTGAAAGATTTTAACCATTTTAGTAAGGATTTATGATAATTTAAGGGGTGATTATCATAATTTGAAAATGGTTGAGTGAATCTTGTTGTTTAATCCGAATTCATGATGTATTGATGAAGGATTTTTGTTTCAGACATCATGATTATTGAGTTGATGATGTTCTTGGAGTGATAATGATAATATTGATAATATTATCATTGTAGGAGGATCAATTTGATGATATTGGTGATATTATCATTTTGAGATGTTTGTTTTGATAATTGTTCTTAAGTGAATCTTGTTGAATGGATTTCACAAGTGTTAAGAACGTAATGATCATGTTAATTGATCATCGAGGTGTTGGAGAATGTTGGAATTCATAGTTGAGAACTATGATATTCGTTCGCGATGTGATCGATTCGTGTTTGAATCGGACTTTGTCCTTGTCGTTGTTTTCTATTGATTTTGTGTTTTTGAAAGAATCGTTTTCATTCAAGGTTGTTCGAGTGTTGTGATCGTCGGGAGGCTCCGTTCGTCGTTTCGTGCCAGGACGTTGATCGTGGAAGGACTTTCTCGCCTTCGGTTTGAGGCAAGTTTTATACTTGTACTGGTCAATGAGATTAATGTTATCATATATGTGTATGAATGTATTGTATCATTTCGAGACTTAGTCTCTTCGTGATTTGTTGATATTCGGGAATTGTTTGATGCAATACCCTTCGGTGATTATGCCAGATGTGATTGTTATTCGTTAACGGCCGGTTTAAGGCATTGAGATTCTTGTTGTCGATAGCCGGTTCGCGGCATCGATGTATCGATTATTATTGTTGACGTGAATGTCGTTCTGAGGCATCGTTGAATCGTTATTATTGAATTGGAACTGTCACTATGATGTTGCATTGGCCGACTGAAGGCGTTTGATATATTCGTTTATTATATCTGTTTCGGTGGTCAGTTTAAGACGCCGGGACATCCACTCTACCGTATCATTGTGTATCGATTGACCGTTCTAAGGTAATCGATGTATTTAATTGGGATTATCGAAGATAATTCCTATCCATTGTATCATTGTGTATCGATTGACCGTTCTAAGGTAATCGATTTATTTAATTGGGATTATCAAAGATAATTCCCATCCGTTGTATCATTGGTTATCGATTAACCGTTCTAAGGTAATCGATTTATTTAATTGGGATTATCGAAGATAATTCCCATCCGTTGTATCATTGGTTATCGATTAACCGTTCTAAGGTAATCGATTTATTTAATTGGGATTATCGAAGATAATTCCCATCCGTTGTATCATTGGTTATCGATTAACCGTTCTAAGGTAATCGATGTATTTAATTGGGATTATCGAAGTTAATTCCCATCCGTTGTGTCATCGTTATCGATTAACCGTTCTAAGGTAATTGATGTATTGAAATGGGATTGTCAAGGATAATTTCCATCCGTTAAGTTGTCGTGATCGATTGGCCATTCCAAGGCAGTCGAGGTATTTGAATTGGGACCGTCGTGGACGGTGCCCATCCATGAGTTGTTGTTGTCGTGTTGGCCGACTCAAGGCAGCACGATATTATTCTTGTGAATTTGGTAATCTTGGGATCGTTACTGTTGTGATTAATTATGTTTTGGAGGCTAGTCACGGCTAGTGCTCGATGAGTAAGTTTGGGGCTTGAACCTTCGCGGTTGGTTTCCCAACACCTACAGTTCAGTAGGTCACGGTCATGTTAATGATCTCATTATGGGTAAGCTTGGGGCCTGAACCTTCGCGGTTGGTTTCCCAACACCTACAGTTCAGTAGGTCACGGTCATGTTAATGATCTCATTATGGGTAAGCTTGGGGCTTGAACCTTCGCGGTTGGTTTCCCAACACCTACAGTTCACTAGGTCACGGTCACTGGGTGATCTCATTATGGGTAAGTCTGGGTCTTGAACCCTCGCGGTTGGTTTCCCAGCACCTGCAATTCAGCAGGTCACGGTCATTGGATGATCTCATTGTGATACGGCTTCGTGTCGTGGCTTCGGCCCTCATTGATACAACTTCGGGCTGTTTTGGCTTCGGGCCATTGTGGTGATTGACAGCTTCGGCTGAGTGACACTCAGGGTATTATGATGATAAACAGATTCGGGCTGTTCGGTTGTCAGGCCATTGTAATGTATCGGTGTTCCTGTTGGAGCCTTCGGGCATTGTGATTCGTATCTATTTCAGTGTTTGGCTTGGTTTACCTTCGGGTGACGTATTGTTGTGTTCTGTATTGATGATTCGCCGTTGGGCACTTGTGTTCTAACCTGTTGAGCAGGTATTGATCGTATGCCGTGGGCATAGTATTCCACGAATGCTCGATTCTTACTTTGGTTTGTGAGCATCTCGTATTACCATTACTATACTATTCATTCTGCCCTTTGGATGCATATCATGTTGTACATGTATTTGATAATCATTATCTGGATGACTGACCCCGTGGGGGCGGAACATGTTTTCATGTTTTAGGTGTTTGCGAGGAGAGAGTTGAGACATAGGGGCATGACGTGGCGACGAGGCATGCGAGCGATACTAGTCCGAGATGTTTTGGTGTTCATGTCAGTCAGACAGTTGGAGTACTCCAGTTTTGTTCAGTCTTTGTCATCGAGTAAGGCTCGTGGATGTTGTTATATCTTATTTTGGCCATGTAGGCCCACTGTTGTCATTGAAATTCCATATCGGAATATTATGTTGGATGTCAGTGTAGGGATTGTGATTCCCCTTTTGGTCAGTTAATTGTATTTTTGGTCGTATTAGCCTGGTGGATCTCGTGGTGTGGGGTCCACGGCGCTGTAATGACCCAATGGGATTTAGGGGGTGTTACAATGAGATCGAGTGATTAACATCATTATAAACATTCTATGTTAGAAATATTGTATACATATAAACCCTTTATGCAGACCCCCATGTCATGTTTTAGAGTCAAGGTAAAGTCAAACTCTAATATAACTCGATGTTATGCCATGTTAGTGCAAATCAAGATCGCTGAGCTATCGTATATCAAATACAACTAGCTCATTTGCTTTGGGCAAAGACTTCCGATCTTATTTGCCACTAACCGCATAGGACATACACTTGGTCACTTACAGGAGAAAGAATCATATCTTGGTATTCAGTATAGACTACTACTTGCCCATCAAGATGCCCTTCGAGGTTGACCCCTACCTTCAGGTCTATGGATCGAACTACTATAATAACTAACTTAACATCACAAGTACATCTTCTACTGAAACCTCATGCCAATGCTCCATGCACACCTATCATAACCATATGATTCAGTCATTGACTATCTTGTAGTGAATACCATGTGACTGAATCAAGGTGAGTCGTAATTCAAGTATACTGATCTCATTAGTATACCTACAGCGAATGCTCCCACTACTTCTAAGTGAAGGCACGCACATGTCCAGGCATACATTGTATAATTCTTAAATAAACTTAATGTCTAGTTAATTTTTATTGACTTGCGAACAATTTAAGTTTCGAACACTTCGAGTGCCATAACTCTTTACCTCATAAGGAGTGAAATGTTCCTATTCAATCTGAGTGGATATTATTTCTATTTATTTACCAAATCAGGAATGCCAATGACATACACTAAATAGAGAAATCACAAATGCGTTTCCGTTAAATAAATCCACAATTACATATTAATGCTCAAAGTATCTCATCCTCGGAGTGGCATTCGAGGGCATACACTAATAATCTCCCACTTGCACTCAATGTACAAACTATGCTATATAATACATATATTAGGCGTCTCTCCAAAATAATCTGCGATAGAGTTGTTGAGCCACATAACCTTCTCACTAGTTGCCATGATTAAGTATATTCGTATGATGCTTGCCATAGCTGCCCACTATGATTATGAGATATGACAGATGTGTTGCTACCCAAAATATTATCCGGAGATAGATATTGCTGGAATGGATGGATAGCAAACAAATACGAGAACACTTCCGTGAGAAAGATAAATAACACAAGATTTGCCGGGGTTGTTAGTCCCGGGGTTGAATGCTCTCGCGAGATATTATTAATACTAATATTAGAGGATACAAGTACTAATGTAAGAATACAATTACAATGAGTGTAAAGATTCTTGTTATCTTAGCTAGTGAGCGTGTAGATTGCTGGAAGAACCAGATGTGATGCTCTGTGAGTTCTTGTAACAAAGGAGATGAACAGTCGCGGCGGTGAGAGATCGACAGTCTCTCACGGCGAGTATTAGCTGGATGCTTGAGCTCCTGGGCTTATGAATCTCCTGGAATCTATCTTGTGGAGACTTCTTGCCTCTGCCGATCGTCTTCTGGATGAGAGATTCGGAGAGAGAAATCCTAAGATGGATTCCGGCGAGAAAGCTGGGAGCTTGATGGAATGTATGTTCTTCTGTATTTCCGTGAATGAATTCGGAATGTAAGTGAATGAGTTGGGAACCTTTTTACAGTAGGAGGAGGTTCTCTATTTATAGGACTTGGATATGCCGGGCGATCGCCTTTGCTGTATTATAATAATCGGGCGATTGTCTTTTAGCACATGGGCTTGTTCCCTTAAAGTCCACGGCTGCTGCTGGCAGCCAGCTGTACGGTCCAATGGGGAGCCTGCACGCGTCCTGAGTCGCTGTCACGGGCGGTCCCACTTTGTAACTTTCAGCAGACCTGCCAGTAGGTGAGGTAGGTGACAGGCTGGGGTCAAAGGACTTGTCTGTCAGCGCCTTTTATGGATCTGCACGTGGGTGCTGGTCAAAGGTCTTGTCTGTCAGCGCCTTTTGTGGATCTGCACGTGGGTGCTGTTTTGAGATCCAGTCTCCGATGACTTTATCGAGCGATCGTCTCTGTTCGGGGCGTAGGTCGATTGTCCTTAGCCGGACACTAGAGTCGATCGCCAGATGCTAAAGGGCGATCGCCTTGGGGGTCGATCGCTAGGTACCTGATGGTGGTCTGGTATCTTTGATTAGGCGAGCTAGACATAGTTTGACTGGGGTTGACTCGGTCGCTCGGCCTTATAGTCGATCGCCTGTCGGGATGAATAAATCTTGATACAACAATTGCCCCCCAGCTCGCTCCTATGTTGGAAACGTGGGGTGAGGTGGTTCTGCTGGCGATCGCTGAACTTTTGTCGAGCGACTCTGCGTTTAACTGAACTGGCGATCATCTTTGAGCTGATAGACTCTGAGTTTGGACGACCTGGTTGGCCGCTAAACTGCACGGGAAATGGCAATGGGCGTGGATAAGTCTCCGCGCACGTGTCGGGCTTCTATTGGAGGATATCAATGGTCATTAATGACTCCTCGACTGACGCGTCCTTGAAAAGACGCGTACGCGGGTCTCGAGGGAGTCAATGAATGCGACGGCTGCACTTCCGACCCCTAAGATTCTTCTTATTTGCACAGGAGTCCTTTTTGCCTCCTATAAAAGGACGTGAGGGCGCAGCGTCAAAACTCTTACGCGCTTCATCACTGGAGAAAGAAGGACTTTGCTGAAGAAAGCTTCTGAGAGATTTGACCGCCGATCGTCGATCAATTTCATCTTTGGGTAAGAAAAAATCCTTTTCTCCTTTCTTTCTTTGAGAATGGCTGGAACGTCATCATCACATGGAGTGGGTACCGCCTGGCCACGGACATCGATCGTCCGGGAGAACCCTCTTCTCGACTTCTACTCAAGACGGCCGCCGAGGCTATTCGGGCCTAATTGACCTCGCCAAATCGAGGCTTTATTTAATGAAGCCGACGTCGCTAAGGAAGCGGCTGCTGAAGATAGACGATCGCAGATAGAGAGAGATCTGGCGATTAGGACCTACTGGGAGCAGCATAGCGCTTTCGGCCGGGCCTATCTGGCTTTTGCTGAGATTATGGAGAAGTTGTCCGGCCGTCTCCGAGATTCGATTTCCGGGGTTACTCGGTCGCCTACCCTTATCAGCTTCCCAAACCGTCGCAGTTCCGGGCTGCACAGCGATCTCTGTGGTCGCTTGGCCAAATCAGGAGTTCGGCGACTAGGAAAGACCTGGCCGTCTGGAGGACGAGGTTCCATGTTCCTTCAGATGTGGATATACACGCGCCGGCGGAGAATGAGCGAGCCGATCAGCCTCCGATGGGTATGGTCGCCGTGAATGAGGTGATTATGGAGGCCGGGCTGCGCTTCCCTATCTTTTGCTGTCTCCCACCTGCTGGCTGCTTGGAACGTGGCGCCACTTTAGCTGACGCCGAACGCTTGGCTCCAGATAATCTGCTCTCTCACTTTGTTTGGCGGTCACCGCCTGTACCGCCTCCCTTCGCCGTCGGAGATGAACCACTTGTTCAAGCTGACGGCTCAGAAAGGGTTGGTCGGAGGTTACCATATTCAGGGCTGATCTGGTCGGGTAATCCTCGGAGTCCCGAATAAGGCGCGGGTGATCCGACGAAGTGGTTCTGGGTCACCGGCGCGTAGAGGGCTTCTGCGAGCGACAATCCTTCGGGCGAGCTGGAGATCCCTACTAAGTTTCGGGAGAGGAATCCCGGTAAGGGTTTAGACTCTCCCTTCGTCTGGATGTGTTTTGAACTGATCTAATTTGATTTCGACTTTGCAGGTTTTCACATTCCGGCGGTCGAGGAGCTGCCCTTTGATTTCCTGGTTGTCTAGGAGCGGATACGGAGCTTGTCGGACGACGACCTTGACGCTAGCTGGATCAATAATGAGAGTCGTTGGTTGTCGGCTCGGCTATTCCGTTTCCCAAGACATCTCTCGGTACCAGGTATGAGTTTCTGTGACCTTCACTTTCTAGGCGATCGCCTTACTTGAGGAAAATATCTAACTGTTGATCGATCGTCTTAACTGTAGAAGTTCGCTTTCCTCGCTTTCTGGAGCCCCCGCCGGAGATCGCCATGTCGAATCCTAGAGTTCTGGGCCGTCTCCGCCACAAGAAGTCATCTCGGGCCCCACCTGTTGCGCTGCCAATTGTTTCGGAAGTGGAGCCTCGCGTGGAGCCGATCGTGGCTGAGGAGGGAGTTCCGGAAGAGGGGCTTCGAACGAATCGCAAAAGTCCGAGGCCGGAAGAAACTCCGGTTTCTGCCCCTGCCAATGAGGTGCCGATTGCCGCGCCTCCGATCACCATTCTTTTTCCGGAGAATGAGCCGCCCTCTGCGGCTTTTTTGCGAGAGATGGCGATCGCTGACGCTGAGACTCCTCGGGGGAAACCGTACTTCGGTCGCGACCCCGAGAGGGCTGAGAGGTAGCTTGCATTTTTAGGTTGAAACTTGCATTTGTGTAGGAGTTGTGTTAACTTTGTTGTATTGATGTAGGATCCGTCGCACAGATCCATCTTGCCCGCCGATGGTCGTGGATTTCTTAGCGAGCCGATCTCCTCGCCAGTCCTGTGACATCCCGCAATACATCAGCAAGGCCGTTTCTACTCTACCGAAGTCCTGGACGACCGATCTAGATGCGATCGCTCGTCAGCGATCGGGGAGTACGATGCAGGCTGTTCTCGCCCTTTCTCTCCAGACGGCGACCATGGCTGTCCAGGTTGCGCAGGAGTTTGAGGGGCGACCTTCCACTATTCGCCTTTAGGCGGATCTCGAGGCGGCTCGGAAAGAGAACGCCGAGTTCTCCGATAAGATCGTGGCAATAGAGAAGGACTCTTTGGAGGCAGCCAAGCGGGCGAGCCAAGAGCTTGAGCTGGAGAGGAAGGAAATCGAGATGTCTCGTTTGGCGGTTGACTGATTTCGGGACAAGATGAATAATGCCGTCCGGACGCAGAAGGTTGCTGAGGAGGAGGCCGATCGTCAGAAGGTGACGATTGCTCGGTTGACTAGCGAGTTGGCGGAGTCGAGGGAGAAGGTAGCTGCGAAGGAGGCCGAGCTCCAAGGGTCGTAACAGGCGATGGCGGAGCTGAAAAGAGAGGTAGAGGCGGCCAAGGCTGATCCCTTTCAAAACTTGGAGTTTGTCAGTGAGTTCGCCTATTATATGGCGTTCTCCGACTCGATCCGAGCAGCTAAGAAGGGAGGGCTGGAGGTCGGCCCTCTTGCCGAGAATTTCAAGGCGTATGCGCTGGAGCATCCTCTCCATCCTGCTTTCTCCTTGCCGATTTTGGATCTCTCGGAGCTTGGCGTGGATCTGAGCTGGTATCCGACTCCGGCGAACCTCGTTCATCCTGACGATTCGGAGGACGGGGAGTCCGCCCCGAAAACTGGGGAAGGGTCGCAGGTCGGGCCAGCGACTGAAGGCGAAGGCCAGGCGGGGGCCTGAGGCTCTTTGCTCTTGCTTGCTTGTTTTAGCTTTTTGTCTCGTAGTTTTGTAGTTTTCTCTTTGTAGCATTTTGGTCTTCGGGCGACCATGTATTTTGATCCTTCAAGCAATGAAATGAATGTTTGATTTTCTGACTTATCACTTGAATGATTGTTATTTTTGGGTCTTTGTTTGACTTTGTACAAATATGTGAGGAGAGATCGTTGCGAGGGTAGTTCCAAATGAATTGATAAACTCATAAATATAACTTTTACAACAAATTCGATCACTGCACAACATCTGAAAAATGACGACCTCCGTATGTGGTTGAATAGGGACGATCGTCGTATAGGTAGTCCGCACTCTTCCCCCTTGTTTTTATTCACTTAGTGGAAGTAAGGGGATGAAAATAATTCGTTGAGTGAGCGGTCTTCAACTTTGTCGATTCCTCGTCCGTCTTGAGGAACCGTGCACGATCGCGGAGTTTGATGGACCGACTCCCTGATCATGTCTTGTGCGCGAACGACATTGTCTGTCTCGTGACTCATTTTATTGTGAGGGTCCTCTGTTAGGCTGCGCCTCGCCTCGTATTTAAACGAAGGGCGTGCGGTCTTGGTCTAGAGGAGTCCTTGCACGGGGCAGCGTCGGATGATTCAACTCCACGCCCGCGGCTTGTTAGCTCTGCTTCCACCTCGGGTCGCCATGACGATGGCGACCCTGACGGTGTACGTTGAGACGGGGGTAGTGACGCGTTGCATTGTCCGGGTTCACCACGTTAAATGATGAACCTTTGAGGGCGGGCGATCGTGTCCACTGATTAATTTTGGAGGGCCCTCAGACTACGCCGGCCTCGTATTTAAACGAAGGGCGGGCGATCTTGGCCCAAAGGGACCTTGCATGGCCTAAGCAGTCGGTTCCATCGACCACTAGGACCATGGCTGCACTCTTCTACCTTGGATCGTCATGTAGATGCCGACCTTCGAAGGTGTACATTGTGCGGGGGAGGCGATCTCGTGCCTTAGTCCATCATGTTAGATGGTGAACTGTAAATGGCGAGCGAGTCCTCCAGTATCTTAAATAAGGAGGGAGATCGGGGAGACTTCCGAGGTCTCCTCTTGATTGAAGCATGTAGAGACGATCACCGAGGTTGATCTAGGGATCTGACTCGTATGAGCTTCCCGACCTGTTTGTGTTCGACTCGGACGATCGTGTATAGAAATTGATAGGGGTTTCGGCTAAGCCAATAAGCTGTCCAACTTGCCCTCCTCGAACAATCTCCAGAGCTGTTTGAGGAGGTCGCATCATTGGTTGGTGCTGTGGCCGGGACTCTTATGGTAGGCACAATATTGATTGTTGTCCAGGTGACCGTGGTCCCTTATCGCCTTTGGCTTGTTTAGCGGTTCGTGCCCCTTGATGGCATAGAAAATGTGGGTCGGAGTTCGGTTGAACGTATGGAGGAGATGGGCTTCCATGTCCCCGAAGGCCTTCAGATCTCCGGGTGGCTTGGCGATCGCATTCTTTGATTTGGCGATTGCCTTCTTTCGGGCAGGAGTTGGCGCTTCTTCGCCTTGGTGGAAGGTGAGTAGCCTTTGCCTGGCCAGAAAGTCGGCAGCCTTAGCGCGGAAGATCGCGTAGGTTAGGGGAATATCCTTGGTGAGATGTCTAAACATGGGTGAATGACCGTAGAAACCCCCCAGGACCGAATAGAGAGCGAGCTCGTCACTGACGGGTTCGCCGGTGAGGATGATTTCGTCTACTTGGTCGATGTAATCTGCGTCGGTTTCGTCTTTCCCCTGCCTGATTTTCATCACGCGGTGGGGGCCTTCTGGTCTGGCGACCTTGGTGGCGAAGTATGACGTGAAGTCATCCGCCAGTTTTTCAAAGGAGATGATCGATCGTGGTGGTAGTGAGGCGTACCACCTATGGGCCAGCTCGCCCAATCTTAACGGGAAGATCCGACACTTGGTTGCATCCGATGCCCCACACCCAGTCATGTAGATTCGGAATTTACTCAGGTGGGTTTCGGGGTCCGGTCTCCCTTCATACAGAGGTGTTTTGGGAGGAGCGATCGTTGGTTGCACGGGGGCAAGCTCGATGTGGACCGCGAGTGGCTCGGTCGGCCCGGTGATCTTCCTGCTGGCGCTTGCCCCAGTGTCCAAGAGTGATTTCATCTCGTCGAGCTGGCATTGCATAGCGGCCATCGTCGTGGCCTGGCTGCTTGCGGCTCGGCGCTCGGAGCGGGAGCCGAGGCGATCGAGCATCGATCTCGGCGATCGGGCGCGGAGTCGACGCCGCCTGCGTCGGGCCGTGAGTTGGGTAGGCTGAACTCCTGGTGACGGATTCGGGTTCCGTCTCCTCGCGGTTGGAAACTGAATGCCCCGGTCGCCAGGATGGGTCACGCCCCAAGCGATTGAATACGGATCCGTCCGGTCGTGCGAGAGCCCTTTCTCGCGAATTGGGGCTTTCTAGCGACCGCTCGCCCAGTAGCCCGTTGAATTTCCGTTTTCCCTTGCGGCGGACGATCGAGGGAGTTATTGCGGGCGACGCGCATGCTCTCCGTCGCTTCTCTAGGATGGCCATAGCCTCCTCGATCTGTTCCTCGGTTTGGAACTGGTCGAGTGAGAGGTTGGGGCCATCTCTTAGGTGCGGGATCGAGAGTCTCGCGTTGCCGCGGCTTCCCCCGGTCGTCGGATGGGGTTCGGATTGAGCCGGGATATGGTATCCGGCGGTTCGGAGAGTGGCTTTCTTCGATGTACCGGCGGATGTCATGATTCTGAAGGTTTTCTTTGAAGCGCAGTGAGTGTCACTTCAAGTATATGCCCCGAGAATAGTGAGTGTTCTTCGGGACGGTAGGAATGAAAAATGAAGGTATAGATCCCCTTCTTCTAGCGCCAATTGTTGCTACCCAAAATATTATCCGGAGATAGATATTGCTGGAATGGATGGATAGCAAACAAATATGAGAACACTTCCGTGAGAAAGATAAATAACACAAGATTTGCCGGGGTTGTTAGTCCCGGGCTTGAATGCTCTCGCGAGATATTATTAATACTAATATTCGAGGATACAAGTACTAATGTAAGAATACAATTACAATGAGTGTAAAGATTCTTGTTATCTTAGCTAGTGAGCGTGTAGATTGCCGGAAGAACCAGATGTGATGCTCTGTGAGTTCTTGTAACAAAGGAGATGAACAGTCGCGGCGGTGAAAGATCGACAGTCCCTTACGGCGAGTATTAGCTAGATGCTTGAGATCCTGGGCTTATGAATCTCCTGGAATCTGTCTTGTGGAGACTTCTTGCCTCTGCCGATCGTCTTCTGGATGAGAGATTCGGAGAGAGAAATCCTAAGATGGATTCCGGCGAGAAAGTTGGGAGCTTTATGGTATGTATGTTCTTCTGTATTTCCGTGAATGAATTCGGAATGTAAGTGAATGAGTTGGGAACCTTTTTCCAGTAGGATGAGGTTCTCTATTTATAGGACTTGGATATGCCGGGCGATCGCCTTTGTTGTATTATAATAATCGGGCGATCGTCTTTTAGCACATAGGCTTGTTCCCTTAAAGTCATGCTGCTGGCCGGCTAGCAAATGCAGTCGATCCCAATGGGAGCTCGCACGCGTCCTGAGTCGCTGTCATGGGCGGTCCCACTTTGTAACTTTCGGCGGACCTGCCAGTAGGTGAGGTAGGTGACAGGCTGGGGTCAAAGGACTTGTGTGTCAGCGCCTTTTATGGATCTGCACGTGGGTGCTGGTCAAAGGTCTTGTCTGTCAGCGCCTTTTGTGGATCTGCACGTGGGTGCTGTTCTGAGATCCAATCTCCGATGACTTTATCGGGCGATCGTCTCTGTTCGGGGCGTAGGTCGATTCTCCTTAGCCGGACACTAGAGTCGATCGCCAGATGTTAAAGGGCGATCGCCTTGGGGGTCGATCGCTAGGTACCTGATGGTGGTCTGGTATCTTTGGTTAGGCGAGCTAGACATAGTTTGACTGGGGTTGACTCGGTCGCTCGGCCTTATAGTCGATCGCCTGTCGGGATGAATGAATCTTGACACAACAAGATGGACGTAAAGACCGATCTCCTAAATAGATACCTCGAGAAGGAAATCTATATGGAACCATCTACAAGGTTCGTATCTGCTATCGATATTCATAAGGTGTGCAACTTTCCGCATTACATTTATGGTCTGAAGTAGGCATCGCGAAGTTGGAATCATCATATTGACAAAGCAGTCAAAGAATTTGAGTTCGCACAAAATGAGGAAGAGCCTTGTGCTTATAGAAAGTTTAGTGGGACCAAGATCGTGTTCCTAGTACTACATGTAGAAAAAATCCTAAAGAGATTTAGGATGAAAGATTCTAAAAGAGTTCTTACCCATGCAACATGGAATAAAGATCCCTACTAATATGTGTCCTCAAAGTGAGGAAGATAAAATGAGGATGAGACAGGTACCCTATGCCTCGGCATTGGGTAGCCTCATGTACTCAATTATGTACGAGACCAGATATTGCATATGTTGTGAGCGTAGTGAGTCGATTTCAAGCTAACCCGGGTAAAAGAACATTGGATAGCCTTTAAGAACATTCTGAAGTAACTTAAATGGACTAAAGAAATGATTCTTACATAAAGTGGTGGAGAATTAAGAGTGGATGGAATCACGAACTTGGATTTATGGGAAGACATGGATAAAGGGAAGTCCACTTCAGGGCACATATTTACTCTGAATTGTGGAGCAGTTTCCTGAACGAGTTCCAAGCAAAATGCGACTTCATATTCCACATTTCAGGACGAATACCAAGCTGCCTCGGAGGCATCAAGGGAAGCATTTTAGATCAAGAAGTTTCTTGAAGAACTTAAAGTGGTCCCTAGTGCAGAGCTGTCGGTGCTGCTTTACTACGACAATGAGGGAGCTATTGCACATGCTAAAGAGCCCGAGTCTCATCACAATACCAAGCATATTGAGGAAATATCACATCATCATAGATATGGTGAAGAATCGATATATTGAACTGCAGAGTAAACTCGTTGAATAATCCCGCCGACTCGCTGATCAAGCCACTATCATAGATTATTTTGGAAAGATATCTGGATAATATGGGTATTAGATATCATAGTTTATGACATTGAGTGCAAGTGGGAGATTGTTAGAGTATGTCCTCGAATACTATCACAGATTCTTTTGGAAAGATATCTGGATAATATGGATATCAGATATCATAGTTTATGGCATTGAGTGCAAGTGGGAGATTGTTAGAGTATGTCTTTGAATGCCACTCTGAGGATGGAGAGTATGGGCATTAATATGTAATTGCGAATTTTATTTTATTTAATAAAAGGCATTGTTATTTCTCTATTCATTGTATGTCATTGGCATTCTCGATTCGGTAAATAAGTAGAAAGAATGTCCATGCAACTGAGTAGGAACATTCAACTCCTTATGAGATAAGGAGTTTTTGCACTGGAAGTGTTTGGAACTTAATTGCTTAACTTGTCCGCAAGCCGATAAAACTTAGCTGAACATTGTGTTTAGTTAAGACTTGTATAATGTATGCTTGATCATGTACATGTCTTCACTTAGAAGTAGTGGGAACATTCGCTATAGGTATGCTAATAATATTAGTATACTAGGCGACTCACTCGATTCAGCCACATGGTATTCACTCTAAGATAGTAAATGACTGAACCGTAAGGTTATGATAGCTATGCGTAAACCTTTGACTTGGGAGTTCAGTAGAAGATGTGCTTGTGACATTAAGTTAGTCATTAGAGTAGTTTGATTCATGATACATGTTCGTATGGGTCAACCTAAAGTGCATCTTGATGGGCAAGTAGCAGTTTTTAATGAGTACCAAGATAGGATTCTTTCTCCCGTAAGTGAGCAGGTATGTTTCGTATCCAATTAGGGGCAAATAAGATCAAAAGTCTTTGGCCAAAGCATATGAGCTAGTTGTATTTAGTGTATGATAGCCCAGTAATCTTAATTTGCACTAACATGGCATAATATAAAATTGAAGTAGGATTTGACTTTACCTTGACCCTAAAACTTGACCGAAATTTGAATGAAAGGTTTATACATATATGATATTCATAACATAAAAGGTTTAGCATGTTCCTAATCATTCAATCTCAGTTGGATTACATTGTGAGTCACGGGTGTGGCTAGGTGTTACTCACACTTTGGATCCTTCTATTGCTAACCGAGACGAACCTAAAGAGCTGTGCATCAAGATGGAAGTCGGATTAAAATGAACTAATTCTCTCACATGAATATTAGACATCGGATGTCTAATTATTAGATAAATTATTACGGTATAGTGAATTAAATCGAGAAAGCCAGTGACAATGTAACTTGGATAGCTCAGATTCGAAAGTCTTAAAGGAGTCATCAACC
Source organism: Orobanche coerulescens (assembly GCA_033398695.1). Lineage (NCBI taxonomy): Eukaryota > Viridiplantae > Streptophyta > Magnoliopsida > Lamiales > Orobanchaceae > Orobanche > Orobanche coerulescens. Next base: position 180,098,304 of record CM065808.1, read on the forward strand.
TCCTAAGCTTCGTTTGAATATTATCTTTGAATATATGGTTAGATACCTACCGAAGATCGAACGTCTTAAAGGACTCATCATCTCCTTTTAAGCCTACATATTATCTTTCAATATATGGTTTGTAAATAGTCCTCTTTTTGGATGATTATTTCATTGACCCATTTAGACTGTTCGGCTTTGTGAACCGGTTACTTTCTTTTTTATATATCTGTTCACCATTTCGCATAAAAAAGTGATTTAGTTTAAGGTTTTATGTTTATTAATACTTCCTCTATTTTTATTTACTTACAACACTTCCCTGGAATGAAATGGTCATGCAACAGTCTAAAAGAAAAATTATTTTATTTTACACTACTTTTTAAATTATTTGTATTGTTATTTTGTTTGTCTTTTTTAGACGAAAATATTGATCCAAGCATTACTCAGACCGTATGAAAAAATTACGGTCATTTAATTTTACTAAACCAATCACACATTTCTTCCCTCTTTCTTAATTTGTGCGGAGAAAATGTGTTGCATGTATATCTAATCGGGGTCAATAACACCCATTTTTTAGTATATTATAAAAAACAGTCCATAAGTCCGTATCCCTGCGTATCTCCGGCTGTCCCCATTAAAAAAATAACAAATACTAACGTATCCCCAAGGGTCCAACTCCCATACTTTGTAGGAGTATAGGTGCTTCTTAGATGAAATATTAATGTAAAATGTGAAAAGGCAACATTTACTTGCATTTTGTTCATAACCATAACAGTCGCGCTTATCATTTGTTAGTTTCGCATAAAGATTGAGAAACATCATAATCTAGTGATTACTGAAAAAAGAAGAAAAATGGGAAGAAACCAAAAGCTATGCGAAAATTCCACGGTGGAATTTGTGATTATGCTTTCCCAGCAGAGCCAAAGAGATGCATTTTGTCGGCAACAACAGCTTTCATGGCTTCCTTGGCAGATGCCATGACATGTAGGAGATCTTTCTGAATGCTCTTCAAAGAATCCACGTAAGCATCGCGGACCTCAGTGTTCACATTAAATTTCCTTACTCCCCGCTTTACACATTCCTGTTCAGTTCACATCCATATAGCTCTTAAATGGACCCACATACATATATTTACTCAAGACAAGTTCTTTTCATCTTTATGTCTCAGGAAGACGATGTTACCTCGATGATATCCTTTCCCAAGCCGGAGGCACCGTGAAGAACAAGGTGGACTCCTTTACTTGAGCACAAATCATATAGATCCTGGAAAACAAAGGGAAAAGCTCATCTAGCATCTGCCGCTTGTCCAATGATATTTTTCAATCAGGCACATGTCTTGTATTTTTGCTTCAGAGATATTTATTACACAAGATTTCCATGTTAGTCATCAATCAGCAGACATCTTCAGTATGACAGAATGCGATTGATTCAGTAAATTCATGTCCATTTTAAATTTGAAAGTAAACTGGTATAAGAATCGGCAAATGGTAGGCATATAAGCAAGAGAGCCCTAACTTAACCCAAAACCATGGTCAAAGGTAAAAGGTTTACTCCCACTTATACCCTTCTACACTTCCACGTGGAATTATGTGGGTTAGCGCAACAATTCATCCCCCTTCAAACCGGATGTCCACGAAGGGGGATGGACTGTTGCGATATCAACATCGGTTCCACGTGAAAGTGTGGAAGGGTATATAAGTGGGAGTCGACCATTTACCTTTGACCATGGTTTTAGATAAAGTTGGGGCACCCTAAGCTTATATGCATAAGATCAAGTTAGCTTTGCTGATATATTGTGACTAGACTACACCATGTAATAGCGGTAAAGCTTTCAAGTAGGTTGTTATTCGTTTACTTGTCCTCTTATTCAAAACCTATATCCTGTTCTGTGACTAAAACATTAGAATGTTGTTGGTCCCTGCACTAAGTGTATGACAAAAATTATTTCCTACGTCCTTGGCACTTGATATCAACACAGGCAAAGCTACCAAACCAAATTTCTACACATTAGAATCTATAACGTGTTAATTTTGTTTTCCCCACAATCGAATACATAATTACATAAGTAGGCAGAACGCTCAAAATTGAAATACTTAACCTTAAGCAAATCAAGTCTAAGCTTCGGTCCACTTTCAGGGTGTTTTCTATGAACATTACGACAAATTATTTCCTACGTCCTAAGCACTTCAATATTAACTCAGACAAAGTTACCAAACCAAATTTTACACATTAAAATATATAACGCATTGATTTTGTTTTCCCCACACTAGAATCCTTAATTACACAAGTAGGCAGAACACTCGAAATTGAAATACTTAACCTTAAGCAAATCAAGTCTAAGCTTTGGTCCACTTTCAGGGTATTTTCCATGAACATTTCCAATGCAAACAGCCAAAGCACCAATGCCAGTTGAATCAATGAACTCGAGAGCCTGAAATTTATAAAAGTTCATTCAACAAGCTAGAAAGAGACATCCTTCGTTTATTATTATTTTTATTTCTCTAGAGTAAGGTGTGGAATTTTGTGGTTTTGGGTGGGGGGTGGGTGGGTGGGTGGGGGGTAATAAGTTAAACCTGGTTGACATCAGTTAGTCTTGCTTCATAATCTTCTACGGTCAAGTCATCTTCTGTTCCAGACAATCTTCCTAACTCAGCTTCCACCATTAACTTTTTGGAGTGTGCTAAGACTGAAATGTACTTGGTATACGAAATATTATCCTTGAAGGATAGATGTGAACCATCAACCATAATAGAGTCAAATCCCTGTCATTATTGGATTTTTCACAGTCAACAACAACATATCAGATATATGTATGTAACCACAATGGGGTACTTTCCATAAAGAGTAGCAAATGGGTATGTGTGTGTCGAATATTTCTGCCCAATTATAGTTTAAGCAATAAGGGAGCTTACCAATTCCAGAATCTCCAGCAATTCTTTCTTGGAACTTCCATGGTCAAAGTGAACTGTAATAGGAACCTGTCATAGAAATTACCAAGTTTACCTACTCGAAAACTACACCTATAATAGTAGCATTGATAATCTAAAATCCCATCCACACTAAATATTCATCTCTGAAATATTTATTCAATAGGAGGTGGACTAATATACTGGAAAACAAGGAAATCCTTAGGAGCCAAAAGCTTGCAACTATAATATTACAAATGAGAACAAATTACATTAATATGATTGAACGAAAACTGAATTGAACTGCTAGGATTTAGGAGGGGGGGGGGGGGGGATTTGGTTCTGCAAAACTTTAACTCATTTGATTTCTTGGAAGGACTACATGAAGTCAAAAACAGTCTCTCCTTTCAACAAATAGTGAAGCTACTTGCGCTAACTGTACCGTCTCTTGGTTATCACCATTTTGCCTAATAAAACAATCAGGGGTGGCTCTATAGTTTAGGCCGATTAGGCGACTGCATTGGGCCCGCCATGGTTGGAGGCCCAGTACACACACATATATTTTATGAAAACAAATATTTGCCATTATTCTTAGAATTTTTTTTAACTTAATCCAAAAATCATCTCCACTTTATTAGGCTTTAGTAGGCCACAAGTGTCAAGAAAAGTATTCCTCTATTAAACTATAATAACGTCTAGTGGAAAATGAAATTAGGGGGAAAACTCATTCCAGCCAACTAAACGCACTAATTAAAATTGATGTAATTTAGAGTGCAAAAAGGTGTAACTACTTCATAAATTAGAACGGAAACACTTATCATCATCATCATCGACTGCACCTTAATCCCAACTATGTTGGGGTCGGTGGCATGAAAAATTATAGTGCCAATTAATTGTCGAAAATTAGTTAACACTACAATTCATGCAAAAGCAAAATGGAAAAGTTTTACGCCGGATGCCCTTCTGTCGCAACCTTCATATGAAGGAGAAATGAGATGAAATTCCAAAATCATCAAAATCATAGGCTTTTCCAGTTACATGGAAAACATCATGAGATGGTGATGAGTCGAGATAATTGTCGAAACACTTAATTCTATTTAAAAAAAAAACTAAATTCTTTTCCAGATGTATGAATTGTTTATAGGATATTATTGACAATAAAAACAATGGTTGCCTCGGCCAAACGATTTTGTTTTTAAATTGAAATTAATAAAATTCTACTTAAGATCAATAAGCCATCAGAAAGATGGATTTAAGGTTATTGTAGAAAAAATAATATGAAAATTTTAATTAATAAATTTCTATGTCAAAAAGCTAGAAACGTGCATTTTAAATAAATGAATAAAATAACTGAATAATTTTCCAACTAGTTGAACTAAGTCTTAATCTTATTTTTGATAGTCATACTTTAGACCTCAATGTAGCTCGAGCCACCCCTGAAAAAAATACGAGTTTAACCTGGAGGAAACCTAACACCCCAAATATACTTAACTTATGCCATCCATTTAGTTTTAGAGATTTTTCACAATGCCATACTAAATTGTGGGATGCCACTCACACTTGCTTGTTCTGCAGCAGAGATGCAGCACGCTACCAATGGAACTCCTCCTTGTTTCAAGCCACTAGGGTGGATCTGGAAACATAAAAAGTAAAACATGATATAGTCAGTCTATTTTATCAGTTTATGCTTGTGACAGCGAACATGATGAGTTGAAAGAGAATTTGAATAAAGAAGAACAAGAATTCAGAGCAAAATTAATAATCAATATACAATGTCAATAATAATAAAATGTAATAATAAGATCCATAGAGCGCAGCTTTAGTTATATGCTAAAAGTCCTAACTTAACTAGGAAATAAAATCCAACTATAATATAAATTACTAATTATTAAAACACTAGATAAAACATAATAGGAATAACCTAAAATACTTTTTATTATCCTAATATGTAGATCTTCCTTCTTGGTTCCCATCAATTCCCTTTGCCTTGAAAATATGAGCTCCTCCGAGTGTATAAAAATATGATCACGAATTGAATTTGGAGGGATTGGTGGAACACCTCAATAGTTTACGAATTCGGACGACCTTTCGGCCGAACAAGGTAAACTTGTATTCCATCTTCAAATAAACTCAACTTAGGACGACCTGTCCAACAAACTAAATAGGATTGAAACATGTCACAACAAGTTAAGACATGTTCAAATTTGGACATCCCTTCCAATGCAACATGTATTGCAAAATGCTATCATTAACAAAATGAGATGCTTGTGTCGAACTAGCTTTAAACTTCCTTATTCTCTTCTTGCTACCAAAATGAGACTCTACTTTAATTTTCCACTTAATAGGCTTTTGGCACCAAGAATTTAACCAAGGATTTAGACTTTTCCTCACAAGGTATGATAAAGTTAATATCTAACAAATCAAACTGAACACCAGAATCGAACTCAATAATTTTTTTTTATCAAAGTGAGGACTAGAATCAATCACTTTAAATTAAACATCAAACTGAAGATTGTAATCAATCTCATGAACTACAGTATCGTGCACGCTATTCATCTAGCAAATTTGAATCTAGCATGTCCTCTTTCACGATTACAAGAGAAACATCAATCGAAACCGTCGAGGTCTTCGAACAATTTGATTCAACCAAAACTCCTCGAGAATCGCAAACAATGATATCTTCATCGTCAGTGAAGTCAATTGGAGCTTCACCCATTAATTCATCATCAACTAGGAATTCCTCACTTAAATATGGTTGAAGAATATCTCCACAACTTTGTTAATTGTTTCGACTAGCATGATAGATGTCGGATTAATAACTCCCCTTTAAGACTAAAAAATGGGCTAGGTAGATTTTGCAATCTATCTTCTTCACTTTCTTCAAGAATACCAATCATAATCATTTCTATATACTCAAACACAACTTCTCCATGATAATCTCTAATACCTCTTAAGGAAGTTTTCAAACATCACAACTATCATATGATCCCAATCCAAATCCAACATCATCAAAAAGTACTTGGCAATTGTTTTAATAATAACAACCTTCTTGTCATATGTCATATGATCTACTAAAAATATATGACATACTTTTAATACATGAATTAATTAACTGAAACACATACTTCATTGTTTCATTTTCATAGGGAGCATCACGAGCAATGATTCTAATTATCTCATTAATTCAAGAGAGCTAATCTTGCCTCATCATCTGAATGTTGGAAAAATCATTTGCAACCAGTACCTTCTTGAGTAAAGAAATTTTAGTTTGTATGGGTATATTAAGGTGATTAGTCCACCTCAAATAGTAGATCATGTACCTCAGCTAGAATGGAAAGTAATTCATCCAAGAGATTCGGAGGTTGAATAAGATTATTCCAAGCATTGTATAATTTATATTTTAAATCACTGATCGGAAGCGAAGGTTCAACTCTCATGGTTCTCATCCCCAAATTGAAACCATAATAATAGAAATAATACCAAAAATAATATCCAAAGCTCAAACAAGTTGTAGGAAACGTTGCAGAAACACCCCAAACAGCTCAAACCAGAATCTTCAAGTAGGCGTAGACCCAAGGAGTAGGTCCAGTTATAGACTGAGGCCATTTGCAAGTAAATCAAACTGGGGTTACTGCCCATTGGATCTTCAGGCCAAAAATTCTCCACACTCGAAGGCGGGACAAAGGCGCGGAACTCGAGCGATGGCGCGTACATGAGCACCAACGGCAAGGGCAGAACACAGTGGAGTGAACTGCATTTGAGACGCAGTGGTTTGCGTTTGGATTGAGGATAAACTGACAGGAGGATTGTAACTTCATGACTGGTGGGGAGGATATGGACGGCGTGATGACCATTGTGCGATTGGATTCGCGGCGGTGGAGGCTGGTGTGGTTACGGCGGGTGGTGGTTGATAAGGAGCAGGATTGTTTTGGGCTTGTCTACAGGCAGAGAGAGAGGACGGAGGCCACGGGGTCATGAGTGATGCAGGTCCAATCGGGCATATTATTATTAGTTATTATTATTATTAGTAGTAGTAGTAGTATTAGTATTAGTAATAGTGATGTTTAATAAGAATGGGCCTGTAGCCCGTAGGCATAGGGTTAATATTTAAAAAGTACTCCCTCCGTACACCAAAAAATGCCCTACTTACCACATTTAAAGTGTACACCAAAAAATGCCTTACTTCACTTTATGGACTTATACACCCTAAATAACCCCCTCTATTTACACCCCTTGCCATCACCTTTATCAACCCATTTTTGACCACTACCCCTCATGTCTTTTTACACCACTTTTTACAACTTTAACAGCTTTCTTAATCCCCGTGCCCAGCCGTCATTGGGGCATTTTTTGGTGTACGGAGGGAGTATTGTTAGTAGTAGGAGTTATCCTTTGCAGTTGTTTAATTGGTCCTTGGCTTGGGCGAAAGTTATTTCGTATAAAGAACGCTTGTTCCTGTTTATTGATCACTAACTTCATACTGATCTCTCATTTGATCGCATTTAAACCCTTGTCTCTATCAAATTGGTCCGACTTACCAGATTCATCGGCCTGATGACGAATACGAGGATGGAATCTCGCATGGAAATGATAGAGAAGGTTTTGGAGGATGTCTGGGGAAAATTAACCAAACAAGAATCGCGGCTGGAGCGTATCGAGGCGATGCTGGAAACATTAGTACTGGGCAAAGGGGCTGTCGTCGGCTGCGGGGCTGAATCTGGCTCCCCGTACCCCGAAACACCACCTACACACATCACAGCAGACCAGCGGGAAACTGTGACAGGCTGCAAACTCGATTTTTCGGCCTTTTCAGGCAACGACCCTAACACATGGCTCGCGCACTTGTCACGGTGCCTCGTACCGCCGACTCGGCGAAGGTGGATTTGGCGTTGGTGGGACTGGACGGGCGGCGTTGCAATGGATGCAATGGCTTCTTCACCGCCAACCGGGCATGACATGGCCGACCCAACACTCGAACAAAGCAGATGACTCATAATGAATTTATGGATCTGAAAACAAAGAGATTGGTGTTTCAAATGTCGGGAACCGTTAGGGGTATTAGTTACAACAGAGGAGAGTAACGGAGAGATGGGGACAGAGGTCTTGCCTGAATGTGTGTTGGTGGAAGGGAAGGAGTTGGATGATCCCGAGTTTCAATAATATTAAGTTATCCCCTCTAACTGGAGGGCAGGTTTGATAAACCACATATGGTGAAACGAGTGGGCTGTAGTCATAGCTTGGCGGTTCGAGTTATGGTGGACAGTGGTGCGATCCACTGTTTCATAAGCAGTGCAATAGCCAGGACACTTGGGGTAGAGATTGATTAGGTTGTCATGCCGATGATCCGTTTGGGGGATGGCAGACGTGGGCGGATCTTGGGGAGATGTCGGGCGGTACCAATTACCTTGAGTGGTGCCCATTTTCTTATTGACTGTTATGTGTTCCCGTTGGGTGGGGTCGATATGATTTTGGCAGTTACAGGGCTCGCTATGTTGGGGGATGTGAGGCTAATTGCGCAAAAATGACAATGGAATTTCTTACGAGGATAAAAACACATCACTACATGGTGACCCATGGTTGGCACGGGCTGCGGTTTCCGCGGCCAGCTTGCATATACTCCGGGACGTTGAGTAGTGCTGGATTTTGTGGGAAAGCAGAGGGAGGTTGGCAGGCAAAATTGTGCGCCCGAAGGAGGTGCCGGTGGCGTAAATGGAATGGTACTGGAGGAGTATCACAAGTATTTAAGGAAATAACGGGATTGCTCCCAAGCTGTACCATAGGTCATCGGATTCCGCTACTACCCGTAGCAGCTCTGGTACCGTACGGCCGTATCGACATGGTTAGGTAGAAAAGGATGAAATGGGGCGATTGGTGGCGGAGACGTTGGCGGCGGGAATTATACAACCTAGTTGTGGACCATATTCTAGGCCTGTGTGGTTGGAAAAAAGGATGGGAGTTGGCGGTTTTGTGTGGATTATCGAGAATAAGCAGACAGTACCCAGCAAATACTCAATTCCAATAATTCAGGAGATGATGGACGAGTTACACGGTGCCCGGTGGTTCAGTAAGCTTGATCTTCGGTCTGGATATCAGGAGATATTTATTGCCCCGAAAGACATTCCAAAGACGGCCTTCAGAACACATTCGGGTCATTACGAGTTTCTTCTTATGCCATTCGGGCTCACTAATCCACCGATAACGTTCCAGGCTACTATGAACACTATTATTCTGGCCGCACCTTCAGAAGTTCGTATATAATCGTTTATAGCCCGTCTTCGGAAGAGCATTTGAAGCATGTGAGGGGGGGTCCTACAAGTACTGAGCACCAATTGGTTGTAGCAAAAAGCAGAAATGTTCCTTCGGGCATCAACAATTGAGTACTTGGCGAATATCCTGGCGGTTGATGGGGTCCGCATGGATTCGACAAAGGTCGCGCGATCCTACAGTGGTCGCGGCCTACCACCTTGCGAGGGGTTCGAGGGTTTTGGGGCCTTACCGGTCAGCTATTATAGGAGGTTTACAGATGAGCACGGGAAGATGGCCCAACAATCGATGGAGCTATTAAATAAAGAAATGCCTAATACAGTGACTCGGACTCCAGAGGCGCAGTGTGAGTTTGCCGTGCTGGTCGGCCCCTGTGTTAGTCACCACCAAATTTGCCTTGCCTTTTGTGATTGCGTGTGATGCTTCGGACACGTTGTCTCGGTGGGATGAGGATCAGGAGCTATCAGTGGTTTCCTTACCCGAGTAGGTTAATTGGGCCAAATTACGTGAAGCGGTACGACAGAATTCGAAATTTGGAAGCAGGGTGGCCAGATGTCCGGTCGTTTACCTTGGTCAACAGTATATTATTTTACAAGGGGCAAATGATGATTCCCCACTGTTCGCCTTGGACCACTAAACCTGATCGGTGAGTTTCATTCTACCCCTCAACGGGGGCATTTCGGGGCATATAGTACTTATAGACGTATTGCGCCAGACGTTTGCAGCCCTACTTATTCCATCGCAAGTTTGTGAAGACATCAACATCACCGGGTTACCGCGGTCTTTTCATACAGATTGTGTGCTAGTAGTGGTGCATCGAATGTCCAAATATGCTCATTTCTTGGGATTGAAACACCACTTTACGGCTCGGCAAGTAGCCGCAATGTTTGCTCGGGAAATTGTGCGGCTCCATGGAGTGCCGCGATCGATCGTGTTAGATCGGGACCCAATTTTTTTAAGCTCGTTTTGGTCGGAGCTATAGGATAGTCGAACAAAACTAAGGATGAGTTCAGCCTATTATTCGGGAACTGACGGCCAAACCGAGGTGATCTACGGCTATGCTCTTTGGAAACCACCGCACTAGTCCCTCGGGTCGGGTTAATCCTTGAACATATATTGATATGGGTCACATCCGATGACCCAACACGTGGCCTAAACCCCCTAGGCCCAGAAATTAGGTGGATATTCTTAAAATCACTCAAAGAATGATGTCTTGAAGATTAAATAGGTAAGAGTACAACTTAAATTTTTGTAAGAGATGAATTATCCTTACTCCATGAAGCATAAATAATAAGCACGCAATGCAGAAAGAATTTTTCACCATTCAATTGAGTTCTCCTTTCACTATTCGATTGAAGACAAAAGAACTAACAGCAAAGTATCCAAAAGGACCATGGATGCTTCTGTGCATCCAGGACTAGATGGAGAAGTTAGAGCATACCATGAACATGCCAAGCGCAATCGAAAAGTTATAAAAGTTTACCAACAGATGTGCCCACTATTTAACGTTTCTTATATTCATAATATTCGGCATGAACTGTGTATTGTAGATTGTTTGGACCCTGTTGAAAGATATTATTCTCTCAGTTAGTAGGGAAACATCCGTATGGTCGCATAAAAAGGATATACAAGTTCAACATACCCCAAACATTTAAGTTCCACAAGTATTGAAGTATATTGGAAAGAAAGAAGTATCTTAAGAAGTTGGAAAGGTCATATTTCAAAATATTGAAACAGTGACCAACTATAAAGGCAATAGCCAATTTTGAACCTGCAAAATAGCTGGGCTCCGTTGTTCTTCGGCTGCAGCAACAACTGCCTCAACTCCTTCCAGATTATAGATGTTAAATGCTCCAACAGCATATCCACCATTTTCTGCATTCTTTTATATCAAAAACAATGTCAGTGTCCGATAAAAAGGAAAGTATAACTACTCTGGATGAAGAGATCTTACAAGAAGAAGTTCCTTTGTTGAAAGTCTGCCTGGACGTGTCCAACGTTTCACGACCTCAGCAAGAGCTTTACTGTCACCAACATTTCCTGAGAGTTCAATTTATTTTAGAATAATGCTGAATTATTCAACATACAACAGGGACTTGTTATGGGTATCTAATTTCTGATATTACCCGGAAAAACAATGTAGGGGACACCTGGATGACTGCTTTCAGGACCTAGTTGCCATAAGGGTACCCCAGCCAGAGCTTGGCCTAATATTTTGGCTCGTTTGGCTTCTAGAGCCTTTGTTGCGAGGTCCGAAGAGGTAATTCCACCCTAGTATAGAAATTACTTTTCATTACCATTTATCTCTCACCATAAAAAGGCTCTAATGTACCAACAGTAAAAGGGCAAACAAAATTCAAATAAGTGGGGAGAAAAAATCCTTTTTTTTAGAATAAAAATTAAGTGTTAATGAAGAATGAGAATCTGGGACCTTTGTACCAAGTGTACATTTAAGGAATGTGAAAGATTACAGAGAACATCACAACGAATTATCGAAAGAAAGACCTTTGCAAGGATATAACGCGGCCTTGTAGTTATCCTGCGCACTATTCCCACAAGAGCAGAGCTTACTTTGCAATTGATCTTTAAATTTTCCGAAGCAGCTGTTTCAAACACGTATGCAAGCGGCATTTAAACATGAAACCAATCAAACAGAAATATTTGCTACTGCAAACGAGTGACACTGAAAAGTAAAATAACTACAATGTGCATCTGGTGTTTCAGAATTGAAAATGAAAATAGGACAAACATTGATGAAAAGGACCAACTTTTTCCTATAACAACTTGTCGACTAGTGATCAAAACTACGTCTTTCCCACTACTTAGGTACACATCAGCAATCTGAGCTGCTTGAGTGATCTCTTCCTCTCTTTCTTCTATTGATCTCATGGCAATTCTATCAACCGAAACCTGTTGTAATATTATAAGGAGTACAAATTTTATTTTGAGCATCACATCAACATATCCACTCCAATCATTCTCATATATTGTTTGTATTAAGCAAAATAAGTATCTGAAACACCTCGATCAATTTCAAGGCGTGGCCTATTTGTAGCAGTAGCTCTTCAACCTGTAGATTGGAGAAACTTTGCTCATACTGAGAACTCGATGTTCATAGTTACTGAAAGAAGTTTATGTTGAAGCTTGAACCTGTTTTGTCGTGTTTGGAACATAGGAACCCACAACTATAAGTCCACCAGCCCTCTCTCTAGAAATCTTAAGATCACTGGGTAAAAGTGGAGCTTTTGATATGATTCCAACCCGACTGGAGACAAAACTAGCTGCTGTGCGGCATAAGAAGGTCTTGCCCTTCAGTTCAGCCTGTAAAATACATGCAGACAAATAAAAGCAGATTCATGAGCATTTCAAATATAGCTAAACTGAATCTTCCTAGGCAGCACAAAAGAAGTAAGAATATTTACCTGAATAATTCCTGCGGCAAATACAGCCATGTCTCTTTCACTAGCAGCATTAACTATGCATGCCGAGCCCTATTTCAGTCAGCAGCAAAAGTCTCAGAATGCAAGGGGTGAGCATAAGGCAGTTTATATGTTTAAAAATGTGAAGCCTTAAGTTAGTGTTTTGAGTAAAGATGACACATACATAGAGAGCTAGCATGTCGATGACCTGGGGGGCATTTTGTGTGAAAATAAAATCAATAAGCCATATATCGGTATACGAGCCTTCCAAACTAGAAACCAAGGTTGTCACGGCGGCCTGTCAAGTCGCGGCGCCACCAGACCGCCTGGACGCCTAGGCGACTAGGCGCCCGCCTAGGCGACGTCCAGGCGGTCTTGAGGATTTGAAGATTAATCCTCAAGATTAACACCTTCTCGAAGTCAATTTTGAAGAGCCTACTGTTCTTAATTGAAGATTAATCCTCAAGATTAACCTCTTCTCATTGTGGTAATTGTCAGGTATAATATGAAATGCTTCAAGAGCCTACTGTTCTTAATTTTGCCTACAATACAAATTGGAGAGAGAATTTGGATTCTTACAATCTTGAATTACGTGATTTTGACTTTGTTATCTTTTGTGCTTTACTGCACACCTAAATAATGCCAAGTCTTTGCTGTCATACTGGAAAATGACTCTCACCTCAACTCTCTTGTGTTATGTATACAATAAATATATGTCTAACTCAGATAAAATTGTACTTTGTTTATCTGACAAGAAGTTGTGTTTGTATAGTGATCAAGGATTAGTGCAAATAGATGGTGCTTTACCTATATACAGACTTACAGATGCATTATTAAAGTCTATTGGGAAAAAAATAATGTGCTCACATCAATGGAACTAAGAATGAGTCTTTCTTCTAGAATGTTACCATTTTCCTTAAATCAGATCTCTATGTGTGTACATATAGCTATATTATAGTAATTAAACTATTAGTCAATTTTGAAGATTAATCAATCCTCTCTTCCCAGAACTCCGACATTCTTCCACTACTTCATTGGCAATGAGGATTGGGTCGAGGATATGCCTTCCCTCGATAAAAGCTGATTGATGCTCGTCGATTATGAGGGCGATAACCTCTTTCAAGCGATTGGCTAGCACTTTTGCGATGATTTTATATAGGCTGGTTGTGAGGCTTATTGGTCTGATTTCCCTGATTTTGTTGGCATCATCTTTCTTCGGAATTAGGCATATGTATGTTTAATTGGTGATGCTGTTTACCACTCCGTTTTCGCGGAACTCTTGGAGGACCAGTAAAAGTTCTTTCCTTATGACCTTCCCAATTACTCTACAAAAATTTCAACGAGTATCCATCTGGCCCCGGTGCCTTGGACCCTTCACAATCGAATACTGCCTTTTTTTATTTCTTCTTCGGTAAAAGCTTGCTCTAATATATCTGCCATGTCCGTTTCCAATGGTCTCCAGTCGAGACCCCCGACACCTCATCCCGCATTTGGATTTGTCGAGTATAATTTTTTATAGAAATCAACTATTTCGTCTTCGATCTGCTGATGATCAGTTATGAAGCTCACATCTTCCGAAACCAACTTGGGGATTGCTTGTTTCCGTTTTTTTTAGGTTCAGCATTAGCATGGAAAAATCGAGTATTCACATCACCCTCTCTAATCCATTTAGCCTTCAAAATCTGACCCATCATGATCTCCTGTTTAAAGCATATTTCTTCCAATTCGGCAATGACTTCTTTTCTCTCCTTTCATCTTTTTTCGTTCTAGGTTGGACCTCCTTCAGGTCGGTCCAGTTCGAGGATTTTGCCTTCCAGCTCCTCTTTTTTGCAATTAACATTCTGGAAAATCACCCTGTTCCACTCCCGAATTTTCTGTTTTATTCCAGCCAGCTTTTTCTGTTTCATTCCACAACTGAGAAAGTCTATAGTCACATAGTAAAGCTTCCTCCCACCATTTTCTGACTTTCTCCATAAAGCCCTTGTGTTGCAGCCACATACTTTTGAATCTGAAGGGGGTTGGACCCCAATACACAATGTCTGTATTCAATGTTATCGGTGAGTGGTAAGACACCAGCCTCCCCAAAATTTCGTGAGATTGCTGGGGGTACAGTTTTATCCAAACTTTCGAGAGTAGAAGCGATCAAGCCTGCAGCAAACCGGCTCGGCCCTTCCGTTGGACCATGTAAAAGATCCGTTAGTAGGCACGAGGTCTAGCAATTCCAATTCCATGATCAGGCACATCTTCGGCGTGGGGCCTTTTCGCTCATGGACTTCACCATGTTGGGATCTCCCCCAATGCACCAATATGGACCGCAAATCGCACAGACGGGCAATTTCATCCCAGTATTCTTGTCACTTGTCTGGTTTGTTTGGGCCGTATGTCGCTGTGAACCACCATTCGTTCCCCTGATCTTTCTTGATTCTGATTGATACGATGTACTCCCCCACTATATTATCTATTATGTCTACTTGCTTGCTGTTCCATGCGACTTATCTATTACGTCTATTTGCTTGCTGTTCCAAGCGACCAAGATACCTCATTCTTCACTTTAACTAGGTTTCTATAATTAAAATTTCTATAAGAAACGAGAGTTTATCAACAATTGTACCCTGTGTAATTGTAATACAAATCCTAATTACTTATTCCGAGTGAGAAGGTACACATGGTTTACCCAAACATAGTTGAAAAAAAAAAGTTTAATTTGTAAGCTTTATCATTATCCTTGATTAAGCAGTGAACAGGTTTCTTGCAATCAAACCACTGTCCCCCTCCACCAAACTCACCCACACCTCATTTATAGTGAACATATGTTATAGAGGCTTAAATCTTTCAACCCCAAGTCTCCCCTCTCCTTTTCTCACAGCCGCAAGTTGGCTTGGTCGAGATTCTTATCTCGACTTCAAATATTTATTTTAGGCAATTTAATTCGAGAGCTTCTGAAAGATTTTGATGAACTAGTGTTTCTCCCTCCCATGGATGTAAACTTGGGAACAAATGATCAGAACATAAGAAAGATTCAACTAACATGATATAGAAAAAGAACCGAATGCTTTACTATGTGACTATAGACTTTCTCAGTTGTGCTCTAAAGTGTTTACCCTTTTCAAACTACAGAGACGTTCACAAACAGCTCCAGGCCCACCCTTCCTTAGTAGTTGAATCGAAATGGATGAAACACTGCCTGCTGGTATGCGACCTCCTGTTTTCTCCTCCATCCACTGAAATCTCAAAGAAGAAGTTCATTTAACTCTTTTTTAAACGAAATCTGTAGTTTGTTACTTATCTAAAAAATATCATAGAATTACTAACCTCCCGCAGATTAGAAGACTTGTAACCAAAAGAAGGATCTTTAGCAAATTCTGTTTTACCTGCAGGGACGAGCCTGCAGACAGAATGCTCGAAAATTATATTAATGGTTGACTAATATAATAATCTATGAGAAGTGAATGAATAATAACCTATCAGAGTCGGCAACATAGTGTACATCTCCAATAGTGTAGCGGCCTCCTTGTAGAAAAAAGGGGCAAATAATCCACACATCCACTTCACCAATTACAGAGATAGCTGCATCTGCTTCCTAGATATTCAAAAGCAGAGCCATTAAGCATCTCAAGATATAAAGATCCAATGTACGTATGGGATTTGGTTTGATCAATGTCCAGCTTGCCTCTGGGAAATGGCCACGCAACGTCGAATCCCCCCTCAAAACCACAGTATAGTCAGTGTTGCCTACTATATTTGCAGCAGCAGACAAGTTGCTGCAGATTTCTGTTACTAGTGCTCTAGCCTGTACCAAGAAAGCTGTAGTAAAATAACTACAGCGGATAGACAAACTCACGTAAAATGACTTCCGTCGCTTAACAAGAAAAGTTGAATAATGTTATAGTTAAACCATTTTACCTTCTCAGAACTTAAAGACCGTGAATTTGTCAAAATGAAAAAGCATTTGGGCTTTTGACTGAACAGTTCAACAAGTGACTCAATCGTCCTGAAATTAAAGCAAAATGCCAGTGACTAGTTTATTCAAAGATAAACGCAGTTTTAATCACATTAAAGACCTAGAATAGTCCATGTCAATGCTGCAGATAGAATAATATTCCAGAGAAATGAATTGGAGAATTTCAATACCACTCCCTCCCTCTCTTCCTGCTTATTTATTATTCTTTCCGTGTCCTTGCATGTAAAAACCAAATGGCATAATTACCACATGAACCTTCAAATTCACCATGTTGGGAGATATTTATGCTAGACAAATTAAACTTAATACAGCTTCAGATCTATATGGAGGACATGATATAATACAGATATGCAATTTTAGCTGATAAGTAGATGTTTTTTCATCCAAACTAGAGCAAACTCAGTTTTTAAAATCGTAGGAAAAGACCAAAAATACATGTTTATATGACTTGTTATAGTCAGAACATGCATGGATACTAGAATAGTTTGATTGCATGAATAGATTATCCTTCAATTCTTTGATCTCAATCAGAGCCAAAAAGAACAAAAAATAAAAGTGAAACTTTTTATCTCTACGAAAGTGCAATTCAAGTTATTATAGTTGATATTATTCAATATGACGTCTTACACTTCATGTACAGCTAAAACTGCTATTCTCAAAATGCTCTGACCACATCCATCACCAGAGTTCCCCAGCAATGTTCTTCTTCACCAATCTTATACTCGATGCATGACAAGACTTCCCCTTATCATTTTTTAACAAATCCCAAAAAGATTACACATGATAAGACATCAAATTCCTACTATAACTTGGTATCAAATTCCTACTATAACTTGGTGAATATGCTAGTACTGCTATTTCCACAATCAACGGTTTATTTGTACAATCGAGTATTGATCTGACCATATTACACGCCCAAATGCACAATTTAAATTGCGAACTACTCACCATTCTGTCAATACGTAAATGTCATGAACTGTTTGAGTTCCAGTTGGATCGTCATCCAAAACAACCACAGTTTTCAAATTTTTGTGGGTAAGGTTAACTATATCCTCCATAGGATCTGTTGGCCACTCAGCTGGAAGAGAATGCAAGACAGATTCTTTACTCAAAGTATGTGGCTTTCCTTCAACTTTGATTCCTGTAAGTGTCTCATAAACCTGCAGAATTCTAGCAGTTAGAAGAAATGATAGATAAAAGTAACTGGTTGTGCTTTACCACTTGTTTTGCCATATAATTAGATCAACTAAATCTGTTCAAATATATTGGCAGGACTAACCCTGAACTTGAAAAATTCAAGACAAAGTTTGAATTTCATCAGAAGCTCAAACCTTTACTACAGCAGAATCATCTATTCGACCCCATCCAGCAGCTGAACCTGCACCATAAAATGTTCCGAGTTGTATTGAGTTCAGAAGTTTGAGGTATAAAGTTGCGACCATTTCTACAATTCCATTCCAGGTCCTTCCTCCAATCACGAACCGAACATACATTACGTGTTTCAATGCATACATGTACTAATAATGCACACATTTCCTAGTATGTTCTCTCCCAAAATACAACCCCCAATGCCCCCACCCCAAAAAAACCATAACTAACCAAACATACTTGCATCTCTAGGCTGCAGATGTTTAAGATAAGGAAAAAATGAAAATAGAAAAGGAAGAGTGCTAGTGTGGAACATCTTTTACTGATTTTTTACCTCATGCTAAAAAGATACATAACATTACACATTGTAGATCAGATGACACTAGCCATGAGAGCAGGGAAGAAGCCATCATATATAGTTAAACCCCTAAGTAATATGCATACACATGACACAAAAACAGATAGCCATAAACTAGGGGGTGCATTAGCACATTACCTAATCGGATTATAGGCTTTGCTATGAGGCATAGCCATATATATGCAGGGACTATAAACCTTGCTAAATTGTATAGTAATCTTTCGAGTACCATACTAATGCATGATTAGGTTTTTTAAACATAAACGGAGTCAAATATTTTTGTCAAATTGGTTGATGCTACTCCATGTTGCGAACAGCCTAACAGTTCATCACATGTTAAAATTATGACAAAAGAATTCCACAAATGCAACACTAAAGATCTAATAATTGTCAGGCAGAGATTTTTTTCATTAATATACCCATGCATCTCCTGTTCATTTCTTCAATATTCGACGAACAATATAAATGTTTGAGAATTGTTTTTATTTTATTTTATACACATTGTAGTTTTGTAATTATTAAACAATAAATTAACAGTACAGAATAGTCTGATTTAAGTAACATGCAAATGGAACTGGTTATTCATTTCAAATGATAATGCAAAGGATGTAACAATCTAAAGGTGAGCTGACCCCACCCACCTGACAAGAATAGTTGATGTGCAACATTTGACACGTGAAGTGGAACCCTAAGAGATGAGCATTCACGAGAAACAATGCCCTGTAAAAGAATATTACGATCGTGTAAACTTATTTATATGTTGAACTGTAGGTACCCAAAAGTAGAAACTTTTCAAAGAAAATGTAGAACACAAATGCTTTAGTACATATGACCCTTACCATATCCTTCACAAAGATATCAAGTGCAGATAATGGTGTATAATCATTATCTACCATGTGCGGGCCACGATTCTCAAACATCCTGCGACAGATAAAATACATGCATATTATTTCATTGGTCAATTACTTCTATCACAATAAGATTTCGAAATGCAATGCATCAAATATGAATATGACAAGGGTATGTTCTCATTACAATGATAAACATACTTCCTCCGTTCAGAATTAACTGCAACATTGGACTTTTCATGGAGTTTAATGTATAAGTTTGACCATTAATATCTTCAATTATATATTAGTGAAAATTATTAGAAAAAAATATTTTGATAATATGCATTAAGACAAATCCAACATCTTACATGCTAAAATTTATTTTTATATTAGTAGAACAAAGTACGATCGAAGGTTAATATATGAATAGTGTAAAGAAGTGAAGTGTTCCAATTAAAAGTGAACAGAGGAAGTATAGCATAAAGTGGGATTCAAATTAGGGATGAACCTAAAGCATACACGTTAGGGAGGAACACTGACCTTTGGAGAAACTAATTAAATTGGATTTCAACTTAAGCTTTACAATGGAAGAAAGAAGACCTTCTAATACATAAATTGGGGAACAATGTTTCAGCAGGTACTTAAAACTAGGATGATCAAGAAAACATCTGCATTAATCACAGGCTCTGATGCCATTCATTAACACAAAGGTTTTCTGAAGAATAATGCTAATGGTTGTTCCATTTCAATGAAAAAGATATAAATGCTACAAATGCATGATACTTATGTTGCCAACTACACTTAACTGAAGTAGTCAAAGAAAAGAGAACATAAAGTTTAACTAACAAAATCCAGGGAATTAGGGGTAGCTCCATGTTGGAAGTGTGACCAACATAAGCCCTTAAATCAAGGATATTTCCTAGACATTCCAACTCTAGCCATTATAACGTTTCTCAATTCTAAACTATAGTCTATTATTTCATTAACACGAAAAAATTTGGGTGAGATTCTCATATGTAAGATGTACTCAATCAGTCCCATAAAAGCTTTTACACTACCTTTTTGGCATCAACTTAAGAAAGTAATATAAAATATACAAATGGTCCCAGTATAACAAAAGAAAAAAAATAAAGTATGGGACCACTTTTATATTTTATATTAATTTTACTTTTCCCGTTGAGACCACTTTTATACTATATTGTTTTCCTAAGTTTCTCAACAACATCTAAGCCTTAGTCCCAAAATGATTTGGGGTCGGCTTTCCTAAGTTTCTCAGTGAATAATAAAATGTGAAAGCCTTATATGGGACAGAGAAGTATATATTTTTTGATTTAAAAATAATAATGGTTTAAATCTAGTGATTTTGCGAGAGGTAGAGGAAAAAGGGTAAAGGATTAAAACAAAGAACTTGAAAGACTCACGTTTGAATTCTGACCCCTGCAGAAAGTGAAGGATACAAGTTTGTTATAAATGCTCGCGGTAAATAAGATTATTATTTTTGGATAAAAAATCAAGTATCACTTTAATCAAAAAAAGTAAAAATTCATTTTTAACAGTATAATGTTTGAAAAAAAGAAACTTTTTATCCATCATAGTTCTGACCATGGGAGGGTCTCAAATGCTAGTTTACAGAAATGCTCTAAAAATTTTGTGAGAGAAAGTCAATCTAAATGTGATCTCTGCGACCACAAAGCATGTTAAGACAACTTCCTTTGAGTGCAGAAAATAGCATGGAAAACATCTCCAGCAACCATTTTATTCGTGCTTATGCTAATGAAGCTCAAGGGTTTTGTGCATTTTTTTTCTTCATAAAGCCAACAACAAGACTCCCATCCGACTACTCTAAGCAGTAGAAATCACCCAGTAAAAAATACAATTTCTACAATACCTGTCACAGGAAACAAGGTATCTTATGAAGAGAGTATAAAATCTTCGAGTTTCAGACCTAACGTGGAACTTTGATGTCAACAAGGGGCAGCAAATAAAACTTTTCTAAACAGCTGTACTAAAACTTTATGTAAGCTATATGCCTCTTCAAGATAAGAGCTTAATTTAACATGAGGTCCAGTTGTCCCAGCTACTTCTTAGGACAAGTTGCTGAAGGATCACAAAAAAATAGAGTAGTTGATAACAAAAACAGACATAAATCATATAGAAGAAAAAAAAAATTAGGGCCATTTTTCACAATTCTCCTGATAAAAAAACAAAATTGCTTCTTTTGACGTACATCAGACGTACCATGATGTTCCACCACTATGTGTAATGACATCAAACAGCAATCTGGTATTAAGACCCAATCGGGCTCCAAATGCGATTGCCTCTGCTGCAGATGCAATATGAACTCCAGCAAGCAGTTGATTGATCATTTTTACACAACTAGAAAACATTATAAGAAACATTGTAATATGCACATAATATAATAAAAAATAAAGCGACGGAAAAGTACCCTAAGATTACAATTATCACAAGCAGAAGGGAATGGAAAAAATGCGTATGTATGCATCTACAGGCAGAAACTTCAAATAATATAATGAAAGATAAGCTAGAAAATGAGATACCAGCGTGTACCTTCCAGAGCCACAACCTCCATTTATGATATAAAGCTTCTCACTTAATGCTGTACCAGAAATCAAAATAATTTCAGTTTTGTAATAACAACCCAAACTCTACAAATAAGAATCTACAAATATTTTCACTCTATCAAACCTATTTTTTCAACCTGAAAGGACTGAACCAGCATGCTCCAGAGCTTCATCTGCACCTGATGCCATTATCTGAATGAAATAATAGTTTAAGTTTCTATTCAAAGAACAGTCCCCAGTATATGAGTAAGAAACTAGAATTAAGGTCAAGTTCTCAATGGAATCAAGATATGAAAACAATGATACAATAAGTGTTCCATCGGCAGCTCTCTTCACACCACCAGAGACAGGAGCGTCCACCAATTTTAAATTCTTTTGTTCACCTGAAAAAGACAATGAGTAAATTTTCTAAGTAAAAACGACATGCTGCTACACAAGTAATTGGTGAAGGTCAAGTTTGACTGGCTAAAACAGAAAATACAGCAACAAAACTATCTTTTGCCTGGTTCAATTTGAATGCTACAGGATACATAAATTAATAAAGTATGGAACTGTTTAAAATCCTATCATATGATTTGCAAATTCAGTTCTTATTAATCCTGAGAAAACACTTCACCAGTTCTTCAATGTTCAAAGTGATAAGATCCGTCCTTTTCTATTAAGGTAAATAATATCGTTGTTTAGTCAAACCAAAGCCAACAATAAATTAATATTTTCGTAAAGGGTTACTTTTCAGAAAAATAACTAAAGAGGCCCGTTTTGAACATGGATATTAGTATAATAAAATAACTAAAGGGTCTATTTCAAGTGCCAATATATCATGATAAGAAGCTCATTTAACCAAGAAACGGATGAGTTTCTAGAGCATAATGCATTATCAAATTCAGAACTTGTATATCGGAGACAGGTTTCAGCTGCTCTGCTTGGTGGAGGCTGCTCGCGAAAAGGAAGGCAGGAAATCCGCTGCTGTTGCAGGTGTTTGTAGTCCAGGAGATGGATATCAATGGTGGAGCATCGAATCACTTTGGAATGGAGAAATTAACAAACAACTACTATCAATATTGGAGGATGTGCATGAAGGCGTATCTCCAAGGATAAGATCTTTGGGATATTGTAGATGGAGGTGATACAGATTTGCCTCCAGATACACCAGAAAAGAAGAAAATGGAAAATCAAGTGCGGGAAAGCTTTCCATTCACAAAGATCTTATTGATCACATTCGAGATAAGGAGTCACCAAAGGATGTTTGGGACACACTGGATAAGCTGTTTACTAAGAAGAACAATGCCAGACTTCAGTTTTTGGAGAATGAACTAGCAAATACAAATCAAGGGAGCATGACAATTGCTCAATATTTCCAGAAAGTAAAGAGCTTATGTGCTGAAATTTCAGAGCTCAATCCAGAAGAGCCTATCAAGGAGGCACGAATGCGAAGATATCTTATTCGTGGCATAAAGGAGTATACCCCGTTCTTGACTTCGTTACAAGATGGGCAAATCAGCTGGAGAATCTACTTACAAATCAAGAAGCCTTAGCTATGCAGATGGCAAAAGCTTCAATTTCTGAAAATGACGAGGCATTGTTTGCTGGAAGAAGACGCTACAATAACTGCAAGAGCTGGAAGGGAAATAATTTACAGGCAAGAGAGAACATGAAGAGAAAACAGTTCATCTATTACTATAAATTAGATCACAAAAAAATTCAGAATATCTTTATAAATAAATTTCGTGTTCTCTTTTGTGTTAAACAGCAGTGTGTGTTTTCTGTGCATTTTTCTGCCTAGTTCTTGAACCTGATCTTGGGCCTGCAGTTGGTGTGTCTACTGCAGTTTAAGAGTGTTTATAATTCTCTCAACTTTAATATGCATGCATTCATGCTAGAATCTAGCATGGTATCAGAGAGAAGTGTGTGGCGTACGGGAAAGACTGTTAATCCTTCCATGACAACCTGGATATGTTTGCGCGTTTAGACCCGGTTTGGTGTTTGTTTCTGGTCTACGTGTGTGTCAGACATCGTTTCACTGGGTGTGGGTTATGCTTGAAGTTGGCTGGGCCGTTCTGTCATTTCTAGGTTTTTATATCTAACAAAACGTCCCCTAAGTGTTTGATAAAATGGTTGAATCAACAAACTTAAAATAGGCTGGTAGTTCTGTTCCAGAAGGAGGGGGTTTAACCAAATTTCAGACTGGCCAATGATCATAACTACTTGTAATGATCCTGTTTTGCCCCTGATCAGTTTGACTGTGTATAATTACTATGATGACATTGAAGGAGATGTGGATGTACCTAATAAGAAAGATCCTATGTCTAGAGTTTGGCGCTCGAATAATGTGAATGTTGTGTCTTCACTGCTGAAATTGATGGAGCCTGAAATAAGTAATGGGTTCATGTTGCTGAAACGGCTGAGGAGATGTGGGAGGCAGTTAGAGATACATATTCTTCCAAGATGGTTTTTCGAAACAATTTGAGTTGATACAGGAGATATGTTCAAGCAAGAAAACATGTCTCTTTATTTACCCCGTCGACTACGCGCCAAATGACACTATTTCTACTAAAATTACGTCCCTAAGCTGGAACCTGATATTGCACCGTTCAGGACATACAAGAGGCTGATTCATCTGCTTGCTTTGCATCATACGTATGAACATGCTCGTGTTCAAGTGTTGGGTAGACGACCGGCTCCTACTACTGTTAAAAGGGTGTTTAACTACATCCAAAGTGAAATAGAGTAGAGGGCAAAATGGGCCATCATTCCTGTGGTTGCAGCTGATGTTCAAGTTTCTGATAGGGCTGTCCTCCTTTCCCAATAGTCGAACACCTCTAGCTTCCAACAGCAAAGCAACCAACCCGATGATAAAAACAACTTGAGGTGTGGCTATTTCTATCGTACACATCAAAATAGGACCTGCTGGAATTTGAACGGGAGGCTGGGTTCAGGGGAAAACAAAGAAAAGTTTTTTCATGGACACCATAAAATGCCTATAATGCCACTATTATAGTTGCTTTCACTGCTCCTACAACCTCTCTATCCACTGCTGACTTGGACCAAGTTGTGCTCCGGGTGCTAACACAAGTTGGGGTCTCTCACCAAACAGTTGCCTTCACATCACATCCATCTCAGCCAGGTACCTGTCCATCGGCTAGTGATCATATACTCGTATGGCATTTGTTCTCTATTCAGTCATTGCGGATTCTTGCAGGGAAAAGGTTACAATTTTGGATGGCTCTTTTGCCTCTATAGCTGGAAAAGGGCAAATCAATGCCTCAAATTATATCACTTTATCTTATGTTCTTCATGTACCCAAACTTCACAAAAAATCTTATGTGTGTCAATGCTATGATAAAAGAGTTGACTTATAGTGTGATATTATTCCTTCTCTGTGTTTTTCGCAATTTGAGGATATATATATATATATAGGGGCACGTTCTATGCAGTATCAATATTAGATGCAGTACTTTACAGTACTAATTTACGCATGAGTTTTGTACTAATTATGCATGAAATATATGCATTCCGTGCATCAAAATTTCAATGCATTAAAATATGCAATATATTTGATGCATATAATCTAATATTTTAATGCATCGATATTTTGATGCATATGTTGCATATTTGAATGCATTGAAATTTTGATGCACGAAATCCATATATTTCATGCATAATTAGTACAAAACTCATGCATAAATTAGTACTGCATCTAATATTGGTACTGCATAGAACGCGCCACTATATATATATAATGTACATATAATACAAATAGCAATATATGTCTCTAAAACATATATATAATGTTTGAGTTCGAGCACACAAGCTTGTATAATCATGAATAGATATATAATCTCACATGCTTCAGATGTTTCAATTTAAGTGGCACCTAAACTATCATTCAAGCAGGTAACTGTAGAAAGGTTCAGAAGATGATCATAAGGTAGTCAGAACCACATATCTTTCTTTTTTTTTTTTGGGAGGGGGGGGGGGATAAAAAGCTAATTAATCAATCATTCAAAATTGTTGTTTTTTTAATGAATGTACGGCAAGTACCATGAGCATTGTAGTTCAAGAGGGTTTTATTATCCCCTCCACTCCTCCCAAAGTTAATACAAAAATAAATGGATGTAAGCAAAGTTCAACAACATCCAAATACTTTTGCATTACTTTTGCATCCAAAAATAAATGGATGTTATATTTTTTTATTTATCGAAGAAACAACTTGAAGAAAATAGAATAAACCTACTCTGCAATCTTCGCTCTAGCTGCCTGACAAATGTTGGAGATACAGTGGATGAAAGGACAAGAGATGCTCCAGAAGGAAGGGCTACAACCTCAAAGAAACAGTAAACATAGATTCTCTGGGTGGAAGGGCTACAATATTATGAAATAGTCGGTCCTATTAGTTGTTTATACAAGCACAAGAAAAAGGCATACCTGCCACAGCACCATCATCCCCATATAGAACACTTTCAGCTTGATATTCATTTGTAACCATTATAACCAGTACATCCACATCTGCAAATAAATAATGATATGCTAGCAACAATTGCAGAAAATGTAGAATTTCCTACCCGCCAAACATCAAAGGGAGAGTGTCTTCAAGATTGTAAACTACCCAATTTCATAAGATAATGTAACAAACCAATTTCATATAAATACTGCGGCATTTGAAATTTAAAACCCCAAGGTCTCATGCTTCTTAGCATGGCAATGTGATGGAAATTTTCCTTAGAGAACAAATGAAGCAGTAAGTCAGTAAAATTAGATTAAATTCTCATGTCCTTGAACAAAATTGGCTGATGTAATGTTGGATATTAGTCATTGTAGTTGCCATGTGCAGATTAAAGGGCAAGGTAATTACTAAACTTGCCCCCTTACTATTATATATGCTAGGTCCTGTCCCACGATTCAACGAAATGTGATAATAAACATGAATTTCTTATAAAGTCAATACTTTAAGCTTGTAGAAGTTTCCCTTATTAAGTTGCGGGAATTACCTTTGGACACGTCTGCAGGACTGCTCCCTGCAATTCCACCTTCTTTTTCAAATCTACATAGTGTAGGATTATATACCTATCCACCAACAAGAGATTATCCTTAGTTTGCTGAGCTTTTTGCTTTAACTAATGTATACAAAAGTTGTGCTTAAGCTTCTCAGAGATACATTGACATGTTCACATCAAATTATCTCACTCAAGTTTCAACAACTGCACCTTAACCACAACTATGTTGGGGTCGGTGACATGAAGATTATTGTCAATTAATTGCCCAAAATTAGTTAACACTATAAATTCATGCAATAAGCATAGTGGCTAAAAATTTACGCCGGATGCCCTTTCTGTCACAACCTTCATACGAAGAAGATATCATTCAAATTTGATGAGCAAAACAATTAACATAATACATTAGCAAAATCAACAAAACTTTCATCTCTTTGTTTAAATTCAAATTGGCAGCATTTAGTTCCTGTGAAAGACCACGCCCACACAATTGAATGGAGATAACCGTCAAATAAATAAAGCACAAAGGAAACATGACACAGCTACATCTGATTTTCTTTCTTCATTACAAAAGCATCGATAAACTCTCCTGGATAAGTTAATGGTGAACAAAGTGCAGTTGATATCTCATTTGAGTGAAACTCAGAAGCAAAGGCATCTGAAAGATAGTGAAATTCAGCACCTTCTATTTTACTTTCCCTTTTTAATCCTCACATTTGAATGATAAAGGAAAATTGACAACAGTCTGACAAAACATACACAGCTGCCATGTTACGTCCATGTTTTTGTTCGATTATGACCAGAGATACATGGCACAGCACAAAAATAAAATTTGAGATATTGTTATCAATATTGTCTTACCCTGACTATAAGCTGATGGGAGACTCACACTGCTCTAGTGGAGTACTTCACAAAATTCATTCATATGTGATAGAAACAGAGAATACTACTTGTCTAGCTATAAACAACCAATAACTTGTCTGAAAGAGAAGAAAACAAATGAGTAATAAAGGGATCGATTCTGGCTTTCCCTTGCATTAGGTCAGGAAGTCCCCCCCCCCCTCTTTTTATACACCTCCTACATTCAATGTTTGAAAAGGCGAAGGCGTAAGCCTAGGCGTTGGCCTGCCAAAAAGCGAGGCGTAAGCCTTGAGGCGCCGAGGCGTAAGCACTACATGCTTTTTTTTTCAGGTATAGAATAACACCTAAATAATAATCCCTTAATCAAATAAACTTCAAATACATAATAATACAACTTAAGCAATATATATAAAGTTTAAAAACATAAAAAATTCAACCAAAACAAAATGAAATAACATAAGTTAAACGATACAAGCCACAAGTTCACATGAAAGAAAATAAGTTCAACAATAAGTGACTAAGTGACATCTTAATCATCAGATTCAAAGGATTCACATCGAAAATTGACACCCTCAAACTCCTCGGAATTCATTCCTTCCCCACCAAGTTCCGTATCCGCAAGCACATCACTGTCCAAATTGTCCAAAGTATCTATGGAGATGGGGAATCGCCCACTATCGAATTGCCTAGGGTCGATTGCATCATCATCACTTTCATCAACCAAAACTACTTGCCGCTTTCCTTTATCCACCTCCTTGCTTAAGCCTCCAACTTCTTTTCTTTTGCGCGTTGAAGATGAATGAACAACATGTGTTGGTGCTTCGGTCTCTATAACTTCTCCTGTCGTTGAGATCGGAACATTTGTAACAGCAGCTACACTAAAAATATTTTCATCATCTATCCAAGCAACACTCTCTGGAAGAATCGGTTCTTCCCTCTCCACTATCCACTCATCGCCCGAATCAATATCATCCACCAATATTGGGTCCATCTTAGCTTTTCTCCTCATGCTTCTCTCTATCAATCCAGTATTGTATTTCACATACACAAGTGCATTCAACCTTTTGTACTCAAGCCTATTTCTTTTCTTTGTATGAATTGCCTGGAAGGTGCTCCAATTCCTCTCACACCCAGAAGCACTGCAAGTAAGACTGAGGACTCGAATAGCAAACCTCCTCAACTCGGGCACCCCACTGCCAAATCGCTCCCACCATGAAGCGGGAGATCTCATCATTCGAGACTTCTTAGCAACATAACTTCCAAATTCACCCCTTTGCTTGTCATATGACTCAAGTTGGACATCTGCTAGAACCCGGTCCTTTTGCGACATCATCCTATCCATGCATGCAAACAAGTCATTCCTCACTTCATCACAATCAGAGAAAGATTCCTCAAAGCGCAATTGAGCGTTTAAGTAGTACCCAGCAGCATGTAAAGGTTGATGGAGTTGTGGAGTCCATCTAGAATCAATCTTCCTCCAAATTGGTTGATACTTGCGTTCTGCACCATTAAAATTCGCTTTGATATTTTCTTTTGCCTTATCCATCAACTCATAGATAAATGCCATTGCCGGTCTCTCCTCGGAATCAACCTCTCTTAGAACGCAAACTAGTGGTAAAGTTGCCTTGATACAAAAGGCAACATGAGGCCAAAAATTTGGATCATACAACACAGTGTGTAGTATCCAAGCCCTCGGTAGTGCGAGAATAAGTTGTTTCTTCCCATTCTTTAAAAGTAAACATATTTTCTAGTGGCCTCTTTTGTTTGTATATGCTTTGAAGTGTTAAGAATGCAGTTGCAAATCGAGTGACCGCTGAGCGAATAAGCTCTCTATCATTTGTAAATCTCCTCATCATTGCAAGAATAATCGAATGACCATATATAAACTTCACAACTTTCTTAGCCTTTTGGAGTGTATTGTCAAAAACTTTCATCTTCCCAATATCCTCCAACATTAAATCAATGCAGTGCGCTGCACATGGTGTCCACCACAATTTTTGTCTTTTTTCCATTAATCTTTTCCCCGCATTTTTCATGTTTAGAGCACTATCCGTAATAATCTGAATCACATGCTCCTCCCCAACCTCTTTTACAATATCATCAAGAAACTTGAACATCAATTCACCATTTTTAATAGTATCTGAAGCATCAACTGATCTCAAAAAGAAAGTGCCATGAGGGTTGTTAACAAGAAAATTCACAAGACACCTACTTTTACCGTCAGTCCAGCCATCCGACATAATAGAGCAGCCATATTCCTTCCAAGCTTTCATGTGCTTTTTTTTCAAATTGTTAATATCCTCAACTTTTGTCTTAAGTATCCATGTACTCAATTCCCACATAGATGGGGGCTTGAATCCAGGCCCATACTCGGCAATAGCTTCAACAGCAGGCTTCCAAAATGGGGAATTCACCACGTTGAAAGGAATCATGGTGTCATAAACAAATTGACCAATTTTTCTACAAGCATTAATTCTCTGTTCTTTCTTGAAAGCTGAATTTATAGTTGTTTGCTTCGCTTGAACGTTGAAAAATTGGTCCATTGGACCTCTAGATTGAGGTATGGAGCCACTACTTCGCTGATGGCAACTACCGGAACTACCCGTCGAATAATTCTGACCAGCCCCCTTTCATATCTCCCTTAGTAGCTCGGTTCTTTTTATCTTTGGCCGAAAAGAAGGATTTCAAGGCAAGTTGGCTTTCTTTTTTACATCCTCAGGTAGTTTAGAGCAAGGTTCAACGCCTCGGTGGGTTCCAGCCCAATGATGTTTCAATCGATTTATACCACCACTTGATTTTGTCACAAAATTTGCATCTCGGAAAACCTTCACCTTCTTTATTATATGCATATTTCCAGAAAATATCCTTCTTGCTTGCACTCATTGTTTTGAGTTGTAAAAAAAATGCTGGAGAAGTGAAAAAAAAGTGCTGGAGAAGCGGAAAAAAAAACGGGAGTATTTTTTTGTTTGCTGAAATTTTTTTGCTGGGAGACGGGAGTATTTTTTTTGTTTGCTGGGAGACGGGAGTATTTTTTTGTTTGCTGAAAACTGGAGAAGTAAAAAAAAAGATTTGGTGGAGAAGTGAAAACCACAGTGGGAGTATTCCTTCTTATAAAACCTACGGGATAACAATTAGGGTTACATTTTTTTTCCTTCTTACCCTGAAACCGGCGGGAGTATTCCTTTTTTTTTTGTTTTCCCTCTTACCCTGAAAAGCGGCGGATAACAGAGTAAGGTTACATTTCTTTTTTTTTTTTTTCATTTTCCCTCTTACCCTGAAACGACGTCGTTTTGGGCCAATTTTTTTTTTAAAAAAAAAAACACAGAAAGCGTTCGCTTTCTACAGAATGCGCTGAAGGCGCACGTTATGCCTCAAAAGCGTGCGCCCGGTCAAAAAAGCGACCGCTTTTCATGCTCCCCACAGATCGCCGGATTCCTTGATGTGTTTCCGGCGAAAGGCGCTCCGAGGCGCGCTTCAAGGCGCGCGAAGCGCCGCCTTTTCAAATACTGCCTACATTTATGTCTCATGCTTAAAGAATATCAGTAACGAGTTTCTTACTCATGGTACTTTAATTCCTTTTAAGTTCCAAGGCCAAATCACATTCCAATTGGCCTTTTGTATCTCATTTGTCCAGTTATTTTGAATTTTGGTTTCCTAAACTCACAATTGGACAAAACCCATTAAATAGACAATTAAAAAATAAAACCATAACTTATCATTAGGGAAACTTGACTTATCCAATTAAACATTTGGCTGCTGAGAAGTACAAATCTTGTGGTACTCCACTAATGACATGATTGGCAGGGGTGTGTAAATCCACGCATTGGCCCGTAAGGCCCGGGAGGCATGTTAACGCAAACTCATACCTTTTAAGTAGTACTGGTATTGAAATTTAGGGAAGCTCGTGGTGTTGGGCTGAACTGGGCCCTTGCTTTACCAAAGCCAGGGGCACAGCCCGGTCTGCGGTTGGCAGTACATCATTGTTTTGTTACAATACTCTAACTGTAAGATTCGGAACTTCGAATCTGAAATTTTGTTTCGTATTTGAAATTTATTAATTCAGTAGGTGTTGATTGAGTGTGGATAAGACAGTGATGTTGGTTGGGCAGTTGTCGACATGTGTTATCATACGTGGTGATATAGTTATCCGATAATGTATCATTTAGGAAATACCAAGATCGATGTGGTGACACCATGGCTTTTGGAAAGTGAGCATAGATGACTTGAACCAATGGTAAGTTGATACCACGAGGATAGAGAGCCGTGATTGAACAGCTGTGGCATGGTACGGAATGAATCGTGTTGTGAAGTAATGATTGTGAATTGCTATCAGGGAGTTAAGTGTTCTGAGAAATAACAGATGCAGTAGTATATGTTCCATTTATGAGCTTAGAGAGTGC
This sequence comes from Orobanche coerulescens, assembly GCA_033398695.1. Classification (NCBI taxonomy): domain Eukaryota; kingdom Viridiplantae; phylum Streptophyta; class Magnoliopsida; order Lamiales; family Orobanchaceae; genus Orobanche; species Orobanche coerulescens. Next base: position 180,130,223 of record CM065808.1, read on the forward strand.
TGGAAATTTTGATATAATCACAGATTGCATACGATAGGTATAATTTTATGCATTATGTTATTTGTATAGTTGTAGATTTACTTGTCTATTTAGTTCTAGGAAATTGATTAGGGGAAACCTCCTATCATACATGCATATAGATCAAAAAATGTTACCAGTAAAATTGAGTAGGAGCTTCATCCTTCTTCCTTACTTAATACAATCCTACTAACTGGTTAGAAACTAGAACAAAGACATCACAACGAAGACTAACATGTATAGTAAGCTTTTCTCTTCTCAGTGTGGAATGTATCAAGGATGATCAGCGAGTTGAAGACTTACGTCATAACCAAGCACACTGAAATTTGATTTCAGCAAATGTGTTGCCATGCCAAATCCCATTGCTCCTAACCCAATAAATCCTACTCGCTTAACAGTTTCTGATTTTGTAGATAATTGACTAGCCAGCTCCTCTGGATTGTAGGATTTCGCATTGGCTGCTTCTAATATCTTCACTCCGGTTAATTTTTCCCAGACCTGTTGCACATATTAGAAGTTGGAGTTAAGGCTTTGAAGTTTAAGAGAATAGAATGAGAGAATCCCATGTTTAGCTTTTAGCAATGAAGTATCAAAGTGTTTTACTTTTAGCAATGAAGTATCCACGTCGTCATTTTTCACACCATGAGATCCTATCAGAAAAAAAAAAGGATGAAATTAAGCAGAAGCAAATTGCATCAGGCAACATAAAACTGTTGCCACAGACGTCTGTGGTATGAGCCTAGAGTAAGTTTAACTGAGGATATGCATACTATACCTGCAAGGATTTGTTGGTGAGCAACACTTAGAAGTGGAAGTGGGAAGATTTGTGATTTTGCCATGTCCAACACAATCCCCTTGAATGCACATGAAAAATTGAAAATTAATCAGAACTAAAATAAAGTTGGAAACGAAGCAGCTAAGCATAAAATCAAACATCGGAATAGTGACGAAGTATAATCATCATTGAGAATGCAACCAAAAAGTTTCTTGTTCAGATGTTAAGAAAATTCTGTTGCCTTCATATTTAGACTGAAACGAAGTTTAGTGAAGGGGCTAGGCGATTTTTTATCTAAAATTCTTTTTGTGTGATCTGTCTTGCCTTTTATTTTGTCAGGAATGTAACATAGATGCTGTTGAGAACTGAGGCGTTGATTTGATCTTATATGATCAAATTTTGTGTAATCCTTATGGGTACAGTGATGGGATTTTGATATGTAAGTTAATGATTCACCCTGGGTCTTGACCTAAGGCAGAGCTACTGAAAGATAAAAGCCATCAAACCCCCCCTCTTGATAATTGCAAAGCCTTTAGTTCAGTGACTTTAAGCTATAACAAAAAAATCTGATTAATCTTCAAGTCTTCCACAATATAACCCCTAAAACTTTACACGTTTTCATTAACTTTTCAGGAATCCAACAGCCTGGATCTGAAATGGGCTTGGGGAGAACACATCCCCAAAATCTAACTCAAAGGTAGAGGGTGCCCAACCGACATTTATACACAATAACAGCCTAGTAACTTGACAATGTGAGACAAACACAACATCTAACAGTATCAACCACAACTCTGTGGCAAATAACCACTTTGTATGCCACCTCAAAGCTGAAGAGATATAAAGCTAAATTACTCAACTGGGCCAAAACCAGTTTGCAAGCTCACTGATTCAGTATGTAGCCTAACCAATCCTTTACCTGATATGTGAGATCACTGTTTAGATTAAAGCCAAACCTTGTGTCAGTTTATTAAAATCATGCTCTTTCATCCAACATAAAGCTTTTGAATTTCAAGTTTTTGTTTCCTTGTTTCTCTGTATTTTTGACATAGCAATAGCATTCAATATTTCATATTTCCAAGTGCATCTTATGACAGTCTAAGTACAGTCATGAACTGCAAGTGCGAGTAAACAAAAACGTAAGCCACAACTCTTCCTCAAATGAAGCACTTCTCTCTCTTCTATTTCCATCTCTCACTTCCTCCTTTAAACTATTAACATAATCAAAAACTGTTCAGCTCCTTGGTAAACACCTAAAGTTCAGATTCTGAACTAATTTGAAACCTCATGAAATCTGCACAAGAAATATCATCCTTCCACAGCCTGTCATACGAAAATTTCAGGGTTTTACTATTAACCTTTTAAACATATTTTGAGATTCTTTTCCCTACTTTCATGTAATATTACAAAGGCATTTGTCACTGTGGATTTCCAGCCAGAAAATCTTCATTAAACCCAGCCAGAATCTCATCATTCCATTGGAAATCAGAAGTCATAGCAAAATTTATCTAATGAGACGAGTGTTATAACTTCTCAAAATTGAATATCATTGGCTTGACTTCGAAATAGTATTTTTTAATATCTGCAAAGAAAATTGACACAATCGATTCTATCTTTTCCTCCATCGCTCTCGCTCAAGTCTCTCTTAAAATCAAGTCATAGCAAGTACTTGAATAAAAACAAATATTTGAAATAAAAGAAGTATATACACGTGAAAAATGTTGGATGGCAAATAATATGACATTGCAGTAGCTATACCAGAAAGAATACAAATATATTCGATATCTTACCAATTTTTTATTAAACGCACTGAGCATGTGATGAGTAGACTGGTTGCCCCTTAATAAATGAGGAATATAGTTTCTGAAAACCCTGCAAATTACCGAAAAGATGACAAAAGACACTAAACCATTAATACCAAGGTGACTTTAAGACAGTACTCCCTCTGATTTTTTTTTAATGTCTTTCTAGTAGTCAATATGAAAATTAAGAAGGATGTCTAATAGACAAACATACCCTGGCTATTTGTGGAACAAAGTTGACTCTATGGTATTAAAGATGAATGAAATGTAAGAAATTTGTATAAGGTAAGTTAAAAATGAGAAATTTTATAGGGATAGTGATTGGGTTAAATTTGAAGAGAAGTGATAAAAATGCTAAAACACTTCTCCAGAACTCTATAAATATATTTAAAGAAAAAATCGGAAAAAGTATTTCACTGTGATTCTACATGAAATCATGACATTTCCTAAAATACATCAATATCTAATATCTAGATTCGTGTAAGACTAAATCCACAGTTCAGTAGGAAGAACGTGAAGAAATTACTCTCTAAAATACACCAATATTTAGCATCTAGATTTGTACAACTGTTTCTTTTTTATGCTCAGCTTCTTAGTTTAATAAGAAATGGTGCAATTAGAATTAATCACCATGAACTTCCAGCTGCATTAGAGATGATATCATAGATTATCCGCGGATGAATCCCGGCTTGCGCACCTAGAGACATAGCTTCAAGTGAAGCAACAAAATGAATTCCTTCAAGAAGCTCGATTACCATTTTACATTTGCTGCAGAGAAAATAGAAAGAATAAATACAAGAAACACTAGGATTGGATACAATCAAAACCATGAGTATCATATAATCTCTAGTATCCGCTGCTCTGTCAATTTATCTGTGCTACTCGAATATAGACACTTTGGTTTTTTGCTTCATCGAATACACTAGGGGGGTGACTCTTTATTATAATAAATAGCGTCTCGCTGTCAATATGATAAAATTTCATTTTAAACATAACAGGAAGAGATATAGGTCAAGAAGAAAGCACACCTGCCTGCTCCTAAATCACCCTCAAATAAGAAAAGCTTTCCACTCATAGCTGCTCACAGAACAACAAACATTGGTCTCAGAAGTGTTACAATTATTTAAAATTGCAACATGCAATATGATAACGAACCGAAACTGCTTAAAAGCAACCGAAAAGAGAAAGGGGAAATCTGAACCAGAAAGAAAGGGCTGTGCCCGGGAGAGAGATTCCAGTTGTCCAGATGAAACAATCTGAAGATCAATGACCAACCAAAAGAAGAAGCCAGTTAGCATGTCAAGCATGGATGATGAGAAAAAGTAAAACACTAAAGCAATATTAGCGCCCACAGTTTTACCATGAGTCTTCCACTCGAAGTTTCAGACACTCCCTTTAAGACATACATGTCAACAACTTCCATCTGATAATACTCTGCAAGTACAAAGAGTAAAAGTACATGAGATAAGGAAAAAGAGTAAAATGGCCCACACCACAGAAGCAAAAAGCGACATTCTGCCCGCTAAGTTCTTGCATCCATACTAATCAGGTATTAATTAGAGACCTTTACTCCTTCCCGGAATTTCAGGCATTGGGGGTTGGTAAAACAACTAATCATTATGTGCAATGTGAATTTATGAATCGTGGTTAAGGCTCCAAAGATTATAGATGATAATATCCAATGAAATTTCTAGTGGTGGTTTACTCTTGATTCTCATCAACTGCCGTTTGCTAAGAGCAAGTGTCGCTTCCTCATCTAGAGCTGAGTCACTATAGGCTACAAAAGACAAAAACTAAGGGCTTGAAAACCCCAAGCTTCAAAAGGAACCGCCCATTACCAAATTAGACTCCAATTAATGTCGGCTGGCGGCGAACAACTAACTAGGGCCTTCAGACATTGAATACCGAGGTTAAACGAGCATCCCACACCCAAAAAGTGCCCCACATAGGTCTTCCCCGAAACCCTCCAGTAACTAAGGTAAAAGTGTTAATCAACAGCAGCCCAGAGACTCGTACAATTTGTGTTGCACATGTGGGCATAGATGAGGAAGAAAACAAAAAGAATGGGAATAGATAAATTTTGCATTGCAAAGCAACAAAATGCATGTGCCCATCAATTAAGAAACATAACCATGCTTAACTACATTGGAACAGATTATGGAAAGGCACAACATGAACGGCCAATGAAGGAAATTGGGACAAGCACGCAAATAATGGGACTACATTAGTAGTGAGATAACTATTTAAAGCTACAGTTCACTAATGATTTGATTCGAAGTGACAATTCATTCATATTAATATGGATTCAATTGATTCACTAGCAAAATAAAAATTTTATTATTATTATCTTATTTATATAGTGACTTGGTAATTTCTTGACTGATGACTTTATTTATGATGTCGTGACTTTGTTATGTTTGTGTGATGACTATCGATTTTTATGTTGATGTAGTGACGTTCTGTGTGATGATTTGACTTTGTTATTGCATTTGTGATTCTTTGGGATTTTCTAGTAATTTCCATGGATATTATGATACTTTAGTGAGATTTTTATGTTGTTCTATTAATTGAGGCTTACGACTCGATGCGCTTCGAGGCTTACGCCTCGCCTCGTCCGGCCAAAACGCCTCAAACTCACCTCGCGTTTTTTAAAACATTGAGCTACATATGTCATTCTTTGATTTTGATTTGATGATTGTATCATCACAGCAGATAGTTCTTCATTTTCGTCTATATACATAAGTCGTAACCCTATGATACTGTTGATAAAGTTAAACACCCAAATGCCAGCCACTCCTTTCATGCCACGTTAACAATCACCACACTAATAGCTCCGTATCATGATTTCAGAAAAACTTTCTTTCACTCACTAAGGGAGTCACAACCTAAATTCACACTCTAGAAGCAGGGGAAAAAATGCAGAATAAATTTAAAATTATTATTTCATGATGGTCCAACAGAAATACTTCACCAATATGCCAAAGTGAATTAACGATGAACCTTGTAGGGCAGACCTTGCCTGTAATTAAATGGTCCTTTCAAACATATACGGATCTCCTATTCAAAATAAACGGGATATTTAAAATTTCAATACAAGCATATAAGTCAAACAGTACTTTTCCATACTGATATATTTGGAATGTAGATATTGAAGTTAAAAATATTAAATCCTATGTTGGCCGACTCAGGTATGGGTGTCCGACATGTGTGCATATCCGGAAATTGGACTATTGAGTTTCTAAAAAGCAGGATACATGGACACGGCTAAAAAGGATCCAAAAAAAGTACTCTTCCCTTCCAACTAAACCCATAATGCCCAATCACTTTGAACATCATTTAAGGAACTCATTTATCACCATTCTCAAAGACTCGTGATCCATATCATCGAACCCACATGGGTTTGTTTTTTCTTAGGGTTGAAATCTCTTCATCCCTCCAAGAAAAGGTTATGCTAAAACAGCAAAACTAATAAGGGTTTTGTGAATCTCATTTAAATCTTCAATTAGCTCTTTCAAACCAAATCGTCATGAAAACGCTCTACGCACAGTAAAGAGCACCAAAAATTGGACTTTTGAGAAGGGGGTCTTTGTTATTCTTGGAAATACGAAACCATTGTTTTCTCAGAAGAAGACAATGGAGCCTTTGCTCATTATCTTTTAAGACAAAAGGCTAAGAAACTCAAAAGATTGAATCTTGGCTCAGTATCATGTTTTCCTGTGTTTGTAATTTTTTTTGGGGCCCTTCTTTTAGTCCCACCCTGGTACTGAAAAGAGAGACGAAGAGAGAAGAAACTGAGTCAATGAGCATTTATTATCAACAATTTATGTAGGGGCAGTCTCGTCCACTGTTTTAAATAGCGTTTCGTAGCGTAGGCTATAGCGCGCTATAGCGCAAAAATTGACTGTAGCGCTACGTAGCGCATCCAAAATAGCGTTTTGGACAAATAACGTAGGATTTTTGATGACGTGGCACGCTTTTATCCAAATAGCGCAAATAGCGTAGGCTATTTGATCTATAGCGTAAATAGCGTGGGCTATTTGAGAAAATTTGATTTTTATCATATTTTTTATTTTAATTATATATTTTTATTTTAATTACAAATATTTTTTAATTATTATTTTATTACCTTTATATCTATATAAACTATAAAGTTCTATTAAATTTATTACAAAATATAGTTTTTTTAATAATTCTTAGATATATGTAGTGTCAAAGATAATGACAAATAACCAATGATAAATAACCGATAGGAAAACTTGTTGATGAGTTCATTAAAAAAACGGTGGATAGTAAATATGATATTTACACATTTATTTTCATATATTCTTATTTTAAGTGTCACTAGTTATAATTTTAACTTGATTTATATTAACTTATGATAAAGAATTATATATTATATAGATATATTTTATTTTTTTATATAAAATAGTAGGAACGCTAAACCTACGCTATACGCTACGCTATTTGCGCTACGCGCTATCAAGACAAAAACGCTACACATCAACGCTGCGCTATTTAAAACACTGGTCTCGTCATAATACTATCTAAACAATTTTAATGGCTTGACGAGGTAGGATAGCCGAGCAGTTCCCTTATTGATCACTTCTAAAACGAAAAGCGGAAGCAGATATTCCACTAAATGAAATATACTTGACCAAAAAGAGCAGGAGCAGCTCCCAACTCGTCCATTCTTTGCTGCATTTCATGCTAAGCATCCAGACCAACTACGCCCGAGCCGGTGTTTTCTCGGGCCTGTTCATATGGTACTTCTAGCCTAACTTGTGGAAGTCTTTCGGTCAAGGCGGTAGCAGCCACTATCACTAAATCCACCTCATATGCCCTCGACCCAACAGTCTTCCTCCTGCTACTTTGGAGGCCCACTTTAGATTTGATCCCGATGTCACCACCTCTTCCTGTAACGAAGGTGCCTTTAACTTTCTATTCCAGTAAGGCTGCCCGAAACCCTTACTCAGCAACTTGTTAGGAGTGGGGCTTGGCCTGAAACCAAGGGCCTGCTTTTTTAGGCAGTTGTTTTGTCCGATAAAATCCAAGGAATATGAAGCACTTGCCTTGCTACGAAAACCTCAAGCATAAACCTTATGTTCACCTCTTTGCCTTTTTTAAAAAAAGCTTCATACATCAACGCGAAATTCTATAATATCCCATCATCAATTTAAAGCGGGCAAGAGACCTCATTTTGCTTCTGGGATTCAATCCAGTAAGCAGGGTCGAAGGATGGGGCTAGAAGCTCAAACCACTGATGAAGAATATTTATTTATTGTATTTTAATAGTAGGGTGTATTAAGAAATTGGTAGGGTGCATTTAGCCCCGCCCAGAAGCTAAATGTCCTAAAAGTTTTACCAATCTCTGAGTTGGACATATTCTTCATTTACAGAAAATAAACCTTAAGACATCTTATCAAACATCTTATGAAAATGTTTCAAGGAACTTATGAGCTTAATGAAGCACTGTCTTAAAGACTACACACAAAGTTTTGGCTCGAGTTTTCACATGAATGAATAATTTAATCATAGGTACATATACCAACATGCAAAAGAAGATTCAATAAGAAATTTTGTTGGATGTGAAACATTCCACTTTTATCTTGAAATGAAGAAGTAGCTATCACAATAAGACCTTGAAAACATTAGTATACTATCTTATCTATATTCATTAAAAAATAATACGATGGAGGAATATTATAAAATGAAGTTGAATAAATGAAAAAGAAGTTGAAGTTGAAGTTGGTTTACTCAGAATTTGCATTAGAAAGGTGCAATGCCATATAACTTTTCTGAAGACAAAGATGCAGCACTTAGAACATTGTCATTGTAAGAAGGAATTCCATATGTTGAGTACATCAGTTAATAATCAAATATTTGCCTGTAAGAACTTTCTCCATGTTCTGGATATGTGTAGGGAGTATGGTTGAATGGACAATGATGATTACATCTTTCAGCAATCCTGGATATTCAGAAAAATAACTTTAGTGCACTTCAAAACAAGGAGGCACAAGCACAACTAATAGATGATCTCCAATCACAAGCTTGATATGACCTTTCAGAGCACCCTCGTCACCATAAAACAGATCTTCTATTTGATCAACATGAGATACTAGAGTGACAAGAGCATTAACACCTGTATGACCAGGAATAACAAATAAAATGTCAGGGTCAATGAAGAAGGTAGAAAAAATTTCAATGATAAAGGCCAAGACACAAGATACTCAACACTAGAGAATTTTGTTCATTCATCAGCAGCGTTAATTTCAATAACCAGATCGCAGTTATTTTGAGGCACGACTTCTCTCACAGCTTTTTTTCAGGGTCTAAGAGACCAAGTGCATCAATGAAAATATTTACTGATGGAACTCCACGGGTAAAACACACACACACACATGTATATACACATTAGATATTAGCAATTTTTTCTTCACTTCCTTAATACTTTTGTTTTTGTGCTTGTTCATCTTCAATTTCCCTCACAGCGACCTTGCACATGGTCAAGTTTGTCTATCCACATCAAAGACCACCTCAAATTTACTGATAGGTCTAGGTAATTGCCATCCTAGATCCTTCCAGAAGCTACTGGATTCTACAGTTCTTTAACATACAGGATCCTATGTTTGGAAGAACTCTTTTTCCATTGCCTATATAAATGCCTCCCATATTATTGATATCAATATACATGTGAATTCAATTCTCTAGAGTTTTGTATTCTACATTGTAATTACTCCATCCGTCCCAAAGCAGTCTGCACAGCTGACTGGGCACGGAGATTAAGAAAATGCACTTTTTGAAGAGTTGACCAATTTAAAGGGAGGGTATAAAAGCTAACTCATGTGTAAGTAAAGTAAGGGAAAGAGTAAAAGTGTGTTAATTGAGTTGAAAAAGTAATGGCAATTGTGTAAATAATTGTGTATAGTGAGGGTGTTAAAAATAATTTTTTTTACCATTTATGGGTGTGCAAACTTCTGTGGGACGGACGAATAAGGCAAGTGTGCAAACTCCTGTGGGACGGAGAGAGTACTATATTTCCTTCAACACCTTATCAGCACGCAGCCCTACAAAAAAGATTTGCAAGTTCCGAAAAAAATCGGCAGAAAACTATTCTGCCACCCGCAGGCCGCCGTGGACCACCGTTGCCCAATCGCCCCACAAACCCAATCGCCCCACCATCCGCGAACCGAGTGCCCAAACCCGAGCTCAACAGGCTCCTGTTACTGATAGAGGGGCCTTTATACAGGCTTCCGCGAATTCAAGTTTGTCTATCCTTACCACCTCCAATTTACAGATAGGTCTAGGTAATTGCCATCAGTAAGAAATCCTAGAATTAGTGAGCCAAGAAAATATCTTATGGATAACGCACAGCACACTTTCAATAGCTTCTACTTCAAAACCCTATCAGCTAATGCAAATCAATTCAATATGATAACTTAAACTACTGGATAGTGCTGTTTTAATCCAGAAATAAACAAATGACAAAAGGAATTGAAAAAGGCATAAACACGACGTTTACCTTTCCCTGTCTCCATCAGACTGGCACACTTTTTACCCCCTAGTTCTGAGAAGCCATCCATCAACTGACTGGATGTCTGCACCAAAGATATGAAGTACGAATTAAGACAAACTTTAGATGCAAGAGACTTATGTTGAACTTTAATTAATTGATAACATAATAACATTGTTCAAGTACTAAAAACTGTTTATTTTATTTTCATAAATTATAAGAGATTTACTTATTTCCATAAATGCATATGTAGACTGATTTTTTTTTAATTTCTTTCAGAAGATATGATGCGTATATACATTATACACTACTAATGTATAAGGATTTTTTATGTAACTAAATTTTGTATTCGCTGTATCAAGAAAGCACTTTTTCAATTGAGCAGTTATTAATTTAGTGAAAAATTAAATCATATCGATAAATTGAATTCAGAGAGAAATTAGAGTAACACGGACAAGAATTGAGAAAAAATCAATATCAATAATAATTAAAAGTGACTAAAATCGCAGCTCTTAAGCCTTTATTTATAGGTTGAGAGTCCTAATTAGACTAGGAAACAAGAGTCCTAATTAGACTAGGAAACAAGAGCCCTAACTAGACTAGGAAACAAGAGTCCTCATTAGACTAGAAAACTAACTAGGTAAGGAAACAAAATCATAGTAAGAAGTAAAGACAACAATGAACAGGTTTACCTTAGCTTTTGTTTCTATTATATGGGAACTGGATAATACGATATGACATACTTACTTCTCATCACAACTCATTAGGAAAAAAGAGATAGACTCATACTTACACTTTCAATTTTGAGGTCTGAAAAATGTTTGCGGATAATGTGCTCGAGTAACTAAAGCATACTGGCTAGACATGGAGACTTTAAAGTGGTATATTATTAATGATTTCTCATTTGTAGGACCCAATGGAAGAATCAAGTGCATTCCCCTTTAGCATTTTGTAAAATCACCTTTTGTGGAGATATACATCCTAATGAGCAAAATCACAACATGTTTTTTAAATAGATCATTAGTATGGTGCATTAATGCTAGGATATCTACAATTAGAAACAACGGATCATGGCACCTAACCGTCAGTCTGAACTCTCTGAATCAGTCAGTCCAAACTTCAGCAACTAATGCCAACGATAACTTCTTGGGGGTGAACAACGTGTTCCGAGTCTGAGATCGATACTGGTTAATGCACAAGTGCTCTGGCATTGGATGTCATGAAGGACTCAGGCCACATCAAACCATAATAACGAATGTGATTGAAAATGATAAAGGGTGTCCGAATGCAAACAAGACTGTTAAGGCTTGTGGGAATGTTAATTCATGAATAAAAGTGCACTTATATGTATGAATATGTATACCCAGTTTGTTGTCACAAGTGAGACTTCCTCTTAGTAATAACTACAGTCCACACCCAAGACTCGAACCAAATGATTTTGTAGATTAGCTTCGTCTATAATGACACTGACCACCATAACTTGTCTTAATTTGACTCTCTCTTCCTAGTGATAAACTCTATATGCACTGCACCAAACAGGTTTATGCAACTTTATTTTGTTTTGACTTGGAACAAGCCAATTTCTAGTTCATTGGTCAACCATAACCAAAGAATATCTCGATCAATGCAATACATCCAAGACGTCCAATAACAAGGAGAGAACATAAAAAAAAAAAAAAAAAAAAAATGGAAGGACAGAGAAGCAAGGAGGAAGAGTGTAAGTTGACCAAACTGATAAAAAAAATAGGCAAACCTCAAATGCCTGGACGGCATAGCCAGAGCGCACAAGAGAAGCAGCCAATTCCAAGGAGACCTCATCCAAACCCACAAAGCCCACCACTACTCTCTCACCCATTCTTCTTTGCAAACAAAGTTTCCGAAATTGATATGTGTGCGTGTGCGAAATTGATTGTTGCAGGAGTTGTATTCTTCCAATTTTCACTACCTGATCTGATAATAATAATTTCAGACTGAAATTTTCAGTTCAAAACAGTTTTAGGTGACGGGACTTCCGTGTACGGTACCAACAAAGCAGGTGACAATATATGTTTTTTTAAGGTTATTTTCTGTTTTTATTTTTAAAAATATTAAAAACGTGTTTTTTTATCATTTTTGAAAATACATTTTGGAAAATGAAAAAAATATTTGCACACAAAATGCAAATTGGCCAAAACTTCGTTTTGAGCATTTTGTGTATATTTCAACAAAAAAACTTCAATATGCTCAAAATGTATTTTGAGATTTTTTTTTTGATTATCCTAATTTGAAATTAAGTCTAAAATAAAGATTTATGAATTTAATATTAATATTACAAAAAAATATATTTTACAATATAAATTTAACAGAACGCGTTTTCAGCAATTTTGAAAACAAAAATAAAAACAGAAAAATACAAAACATTTTTCAAAATGAAAATACAAAATGAAATACAAACAGAACGCAGCCTTATAATTGGTGTAAAAAAGTGTTTTTTAGGAAAATAATTAGATATGATGAATTGATGGATTCTGAAACGTTGAAGGAAAAATAACTCAAATAATAAAATAGGGTAAAAAGGTGTAGTATTATCATTGATGACATCCTTTTAAATATGGAGAGATTATATACAAACAGGACTAATCTTACCCTAACTAGGAAAGCCTGTAAACTAACAGACTTCGGCACACATAGGATATTATTACACTCCCCCTCGTGTCTAGTCTACAAGCACATGTCATGTTGCTTCGTTAAAACCTCGTCAAGCAAAATCCAATGGGAAAAATGTCTTGAACGTAGGAAAAAGAGTACAGCATCTAGACACATCAAGTTTAGACTTCGTCCTTTGAATCTATCCTTTTATATAGTCGTTACATTTAATCATAGCGCTACTAAGGTGACCATTCCATCGATCCCTAAAATCGTACATCTTCTTACCTCATTAAAAAACTTTCCAAGTGATAAAAACCTTGTGGGAAAAATGATTCTTGGAATGAAAAGAGTATAATATACGATTAAGATTCCCCCTCAAGTCTACATCTCCCCCTGATTTGTACATTAATCAAGTAATCGTTGTCTCATAAAAACTTCGTCAAGTAATAAAACTCAATGGGAGAAAATGAACCTTGGTTAAAGAAAAGAGTACAACACATATGATTAAGTTTCTTTATAAATCATAATTTCCTTGTGATCTTTACATCATTCTCGAGAGTTGAAAAAATTTACAGCTCACCCTAATGCTTACAATTATTTATCGTTGCCTCGTTAAAAACCTTGCCAAGTAACAAAACTCAGTGGGAAAAATAAACTTTGGTCTAAGGAAAAGAGTGCAACCTATGTGAGTATGTTCCGTTATATCTCACATATTTCCCGTTATGATCATTCCATCAATCAAGGGGATTTACAAGTTACATTATGTTCATAAATGTAAGTATGTTCATCAGTGGTAGTACTTAACCGCTAGTTTCTCACAAGTGTTATAGTGATAGTTCTTAATCATGTACAATCACGGACTAATTCACGAAAAGCAATAATCATGTTGTGATTCGAGGAGGTAGCCAAAAGAGGGTTGCTTAGTCAATTTCCAAAACATAATCAAGTCATACCAACACATACTTTGTGGTAGTTGCTTCGACATCAACATTTACTTTAGTATTTGCCTCTTCGAAAGCAGCTTTCTTTGTCTGCTTATAGGGAAAGAATAGTCATAAGTCAATGGTTTCTTTTAAGTATCAGAAGATATTCTCGATACCATTCCATTGATATTGCGTCAATGCTGAACTAAACCTAGTCAGCGAATCAGAGGAGTGATATCAGGTCGTGTACATTGAGCCAAGTACAATAATGCGCTATTGTACTCAAGTAGGGAATTTCAGCTCCCAAAGCTCTTCGTCACTTTCCTTTAGACGAAATGGATATTTCCTTTGCATTCAAATGTTCAATCTATCATGGGAGTGTTAGTCGGGTGTACCTTGTCCATGTTAAAGTGCCTGAGAATCTTCTGGACATAGGCAAACCAGTGGAATGAATTCCACAAACTCGGTGTTCTATGTCAATGCCTCGACAGAATCGAGTTTCCCCAAGATCTTTCATCTCAAACTCAGATTTCAAGTATCCGGTGGTTTCTCTTATTTCATCAAGATCGATTATGTTCATGTCATCGACATACATTGCGATGATCGTGAATCCGGAACTTATTTGTGAAGACGCAGAGACACAGTTCAGTGTTCTTATATCCCTTCCCAATCAAGTAGTCATTTAGACTGTTATACCACATCCTTAAAGATTGCTTCAAAACCATAAAGTTGAGCGCTTCAATCTAATTGCAAACGCACTCCGTGATCTAGAGTCACTTGATTTGGGTAATGAAATGCCATTGGGCACTTTCATATATATATATATCTCCTTATCTAGTGTAACATCCTCAAAATCTTGGGTAACTATAGGTCTGAATACTTTTCCGAGTATTTGTAAAGGCATGTGCCTTATAAATTTGACAATGTTTAGTCGATCTTATTGGATGGTCAAGACGAGTTGGTTATGGTATATTCATTATGTCTCATGGTTCAAAATGCTTAATTATGATGCACCACGTTGTATCTATATAACATGGCTATTATGACGTATACTTGCAAATTGAGAATTAAAATACTTGGTTGATTTGATGCACTTTGGTGGATTTTGTCTACACTTTGATCATGACTAGGCGCATCCTCCTTGGTATTTGTTTATGCTTTGAAAATTCAAACGGAATTAGTGGTTTTTAAACAGCCTTAGCTGTACCGACATTCCTACTTTCTCTGCAAGTCTACCAAGTTGGAGTTACCGAAAGGATCATTAGTCGAGATAAGAAATCGAACACCCTACTGCGTTTAAATGCACCTATGGCTGTCATTGTCATGGTTTTGCATCAACACTTATGCCATTCGATATGGTCTCAATCTTGTTTTCTCACTAAACTTGGGAAATACTAAAGCAGCCAATTAAAACATGCACTGTGATCTGAGTTTAATGATCCCTGTGGTGCACAATATATGGATAGAATGATACGGAAGTCTAGTTTCCAGAACATCTGACCGTTCGTCCATAGACTTCCTAACAAGGGAGTTATCGCTGTTTTAGTGAACAAAGGTCAAGCTGCGCGGAATTTTATTTCCAGCGATTGTGCTAACTTTTTTCCCAACCAACTTGGTTCCCATCTTGAATTTGCAAGTGGTCTTATGACACATATTTTTCAACCTCTTTTTGGCCGAATTTTCCATAGATGATGCAGTTTTGGTATGCGTTGTACGCTAAACTATCATCTTTCAAATGTTGAAAAACAGTTTCCTTGGGGAATCCCAAAATACGCACCCTTATAAGAAGGTCGAGCGTGTGCATGGTAGTTTTACACCATGCTTGTGTCGTAATTTTGCCCCTTAGGCATATAACCTTGCCATGTTATGCACTCAATATGATAGATCATTTTGATCATATCAAGTATAAAATCTCTATGTTGTTAGAGTGTTCGCTATGCTCATGTTTGTAAAATTTTGCAAGCGAAATTGAGTGCGTATTAAGCTATTTTCAAGGAACATGATATTTTTGGATTTCGGTTTATAAATCCATTGTGACTATGATGACTAGGTCATCACAATCAATGAGAGGTATGATGCTCAAGTTGTTGAATGCCGAATGGCGTTTTCTAGTCACATATGTTCCGTAATAATTGAACCATGTTATGACTCGATGATATATATGCCAAAGTGTATCACTCATAGCATCTCATTATGATTTGTGAGAAATAAAATCTTATGTATCACTTGTATTGGATATGTGAAAGGAAAAATATTCATGAGTCAATATGGTCCGGCTTGCATCGGTTTGTGTAACCAGAAGATGTATTGGGACATTGACACATTTAGGCTTTAATAGTCCGGAGTTTGGATAGTTTGATGATCCATATACCACGGTATTGTCATGGACATCATTTTCTTTGAACAAAGAAACTAGTTGGATCAAAGACACCAAAGTACGTTGGTGGAGTCGTGAGCAGGGCTCATGACCGATGATGATATTTATGTCATCCGCGTCTTGCTTTCATAAGCATGTATGACGCCAAAGACCCCCCCCCCCAATGATCCTTCTTAGCCATGTTCATTGATTTAAGCCTATTCTTTGGAACGATTAGGAGACGACACCCTCCTATGCTAAAGAGAATAATGTAGCGACTCGCATAAGCATGGTGTTGAGTCCTCCCTTTTCACCGAGTCCTTATACATACATGATCATAAGTATTAGCCTGGGTGGCTTATGATGCTATGATGGTGTTCACAAATGGTCGTACTCAAGTAATAACATTTATATGTTATGTTGTTCCTTTGACAATGATTGCTAAGTTGATGAAACCTGAGTTATGGTTGTCCAACTTGCGGACCAGTCATTGTAAAGGTCGGTTCACCCACTTTTTAGACCAAGTCTTAAAGTGAAATTTTAACAAATACTTCCTAACATCCAAGGCTACCTTCTCACAAATTTCGGTGCCATTTGGAGACTTGGAAGGAGGTGAACCACTTAAATGAAGTTTTCACATACCACCAGCCGTCCTAACGACTAGTTCGATGTCATTTCGATCAGTTTTTGACCACAAGGTTGATGGTTTTGGAATCCTAAATACCCGTTTATACATGCTCACGAAATTTTGAGGTGTTTGGGGCTGGTGAAGGGAGTGAACTCTTCAAGAAAGCATTAGAGGTCCGATAAAACCAACGGCCTATCATCGGTTCAATCGTTTCTTTATGTTCGATCCCGGTGGTGCATGGTGGCGGTTTTGTTGAATTCTCAAGACTAGTAGATACGGCTATGTAGCATAGGTCAACATGTCATATTCACATATACCTATCATCATTCAAATGCTTAGTTACGAGTGTAACAGTATGTATTTTGTTAACTGTATTGTGTTAACACTGAAAACCTTTATCGTCCACATGTTCATGTGCCAAAAGTGCGTCACCACAACACATTATGACGGGTTATAAATGATGAATATGACATGCGCTTTCACTCATAGTCCGCTTAAAATATACCTTGGCAGACGATCTCGTAAGTTACTTTGATGAGCCAGTCTTCCCGTCGTTAGGGGGAGATGCGAATGATCATGTTCGAGTAGAACGACTTCGAATTGTCGTAGTTTGTCCCTACTGTGTCTCACCAAGTTCCCTAAAGTGACGAGATTAAATACATGCTGCAAACATGTCTGCAAGGATTGTGTCCGGTCATGGACGTTCGTCACCTATAAATGGTGATATGGTAAGACCACAAATTGTGGTAAATGGTGTTACTAGGCCGTGGATCTCATAGAGTATTGGGATGCCACTTGGTTCGATAAATACTCTCGCTAAGAATGTATGCGAGCTTGGTACATGAAACTTGATCATATGATCAAATGAACTCATCCGTCTCATGTGATTCTGGATTATAGTCATTATTGGGGGATGCCTCAATGAATGCCAATCCATAAAGAGTACTCTATGAATAAAGCGGGTACATGAGGACGTGGAATGTGAGTTTAATCGAACCATACTTCGTTGAAAATCTACAACGTTGTAGCCTTGGCCTAAAATGGAAACATATGCGACTCCAGTATGAACAAAGTGATAGCCCTTTGTTGAAGTGGTACCGACACTCCAAAGATAAGATCTATCCATATACTTTGTTAAAGCGAGTGAGAGAAAGAGTTAAACTCACCTCATGGCGCGAGGTTTCTCATGAACGTACTGGAATCGACTACGATGACACGAAACTTAGTTGTGCTATCGTAATGGATGTTATAGCATCCACTATCTTTTCAGTTAGATAGTTTCCCAAAAAATGACGTGCAGCTTGTGGTTAAATCTTATCTTAGTGGGGAACTAAGTTAAGTGATAAAAAGGATCTCGTGGTAGATCAGACTCAAATCAAGTGGCTCCTGACCACGGAGCGCGTCGACAAGTGATTGTCGGGAACGCATACTAAGTATAAACTTGATTTGGAAGAGATATGAAGCTTTTGCGTGTAAAACTAAGGGTTTATAGTGATGTACTCTTGTGAGACTAAGAGATTCCGCTAAATCCAAAGTTAAGAATGAAAGGATATTGGGACACTTGATGATGCGTATTCATCAATCGGTTTAAGGCAATCTAAGGGACGGTTTCCCTAAGAGATGATATAGTAATGCCTATATGACTCCCAATGACTAGTCGAAGTCATCATAAGACTTGGCTCACTTAAGTGATGATGCAGTCTTAAGAGAAAAGTACGGTATTATGTACTCATGTTTGACTCGATGTACTCATTCGTAATAATCTGGTAAAGCCACTGTGATGATGGCCTAGGATGCGCTCACGCAATGTCTGTGATTGACAAGAAGCTTGAAGCTCGCTCTATCTCAATAAAAGGACACTTGAAAACTGATACCCGAATCTGCCCAGAATGTGTTGGTCTATCTCCCATATGACCTAAAGGGCAGCTCACTTGATGGAAAATGGTGAAATTGGTGCCATTGGAAAGGTTTGTGTCTACTTTCCAAGGAAACCAACCATTAGATCACATCCATCATGTTGAGTGACATATGACTATTGTTGCAAAGTAGGACAGGATATGTCCGGTAATTTGCTGAGTCAACTTCGATAGAGCTTTGTGATGCTTTCAGTCGATCTAGGTTACGTACTGTATGTGAATGAAAAGCTATGGGTGTCTAATTTTCATAAGTTCTTACAGTTTCGTTGATACCTATTGAATCGAAGAAGTTATGACTGATTTGGTGCATGGAGGTCAAGACTTTAGAAAAATTGATAAGTCTTTAGCGACTCTGCACTTTGGATGTGTCGCGCTCTTTTTGTCCTTAAACCAAGGTTTGTTTTTTCCCATTGGGTTTTCACTTGGTAAGGTTTTTAACGAGGCGACCTATGAGAACATCCATACAATGATGCGTTGTACTTCTGTTCAACTTAGACCAAGAGGTATTTTTCCCACTGGGTTTTTCCTTGGTATAGTTGTGAGGACAACTTGGCATCCGACTTCTATGATTTGAGGTACTCATCAGGGGGAGTCGTTATGTATACATCAGGGGGAGTATACATGACATGTTATGTTGGTGCGTTGCAATCTTTTCCTCATTAAGCCTTTATTTTTCCCATGGGGTTTTGTTTTGGCTTGGAATAGGTTTTTACGAAGGCAACATCTTCTGCACTATTGTTGTATTAGTGCTCGACACAGGGGGAGTGTTCCGGGAATTATTATTCCTGTGATGTGTCTTACCTAATACTGATTGTAGATACATAGATGGAAGGTTCTAGATCCTTATAGAGGTAGTAGGATCCTATTAGATGTCTTACCTCATCTAGGAATCCTATGTATGAAAGGACTCTCATTGTAATGCCTATATAACGGCCCCTCTATCAGTGTTATTGTAACACCCCCAGAATACATCCGGAAATGTACACGCCGTAGGCCCTTCTTACAAGGATCTACAAGGCTAAACTCTACTAGACTACAAAATGATTGACCGACCGGGGTCAATCTAAATACAACGCAGACCGACAAGGTCATTAAACAATTCAGAAACAAATGAACTTTACATCTCAATGACAAAAATAAACTTGAACACAGAAAAGAACGACAACTCAATTTAATAAATTAAAACTACACCCATGCAAGGGTGAATACTCGAACGACAGAGTAATACCGACCAAAATGAAACAAAAGAAAAGACTCTAACTCTGGTGTGATTAGTATCATTGTCCTCCATCTCCTTCCCAGCCAATCCCGTGACTGCTCCCGATCTGCCAAAACCTGAGCGCATAACAGGCACCCACCCCCCGAAACTCGGGGGTTAGCAAACTGGAATTTTGCTAGTGCAAGTACACAACACACAAGATATACGAATAATAATAACACAAAACTCAATAGTCGTGAAACCTTAACACAAACCACACGTTCAAATGGTCAGCACAGAATAATATTACATACACAAGATGAAAGATAACCACATTGTCATATTCTCCGTCTGAACATAACACCAATGAAACTTTAAACGAACCCAAGGAGTCGAAAATTCCCTTTTTATAACAGAAAAGTATTTGATAAGAAAGTTCAAAATATTAATATTGACGCGGGCCATCCTGGGGTTTTGAAAATCAGATGTAAATACTTTAGAAAATACTTCAAAAGCCCTCGGGTCCTTGAACCAACATGTGGAAAACAATTTGCAAGAAAACCATCACAATGTTATTCGGGGTCCTCGACCCAAATGATAAAACACTATCACAAGTGAATCCTTACA
This sequence comes from Orobanche coerulescens, assembly GCA_033398695.1. Classification (NCBI taxonomy): domain Eukaryota; kingdom Viridiplantae; phylum Streptophyta; class Magnoliopsida; order Lamiales; family Orobanchaceae; genus Orobanche; species Orobanche coerulescens. The sequence continues at coordinate 180,150,601 of CM065808.1, forward strand.
ACATCTCACGGGGTTCTCGGCCCAATAAAAAAAATATCATCACGAGATCAAATCTCAACATCTCACGGGGTCCTCGACCCAATGCACAGAACAATCAACACAGTACAATCAACACAGTGCAATCAAGGCATAATTTCTCATTCGACAAATCCTGCTCAAGACCCCTGATTAATTAACCCTCGGAGATCTCGTCAAATATCCTTGGTTAATTAACCCTGATACCAACATTTAAAACAAATTGGAACGAACTCCAGAAACACAATTCGCGGTCTACATCAAGACCAACATTAAAAGCAAGTTGCAAAGATTTAAATTTCGAAAATCATTTGGTAACGGGGTCTTAGCTATCCCTCAAATATCCGTTACCAATAAGCCTGCCAGGCGCCTCCCTTGCACACCTGTGTACCGGCGTTCACTCCACTATATTGGCCGCCCATTGCATATGTCACCGCGCCGACGTTCACTCCCACAGGAGCCGCCCCTTGCTCGCGCATTAGGTAACACCGGTGTTCACCAATCATATGGAGCCGCTCATTGCGTCTGACAGCCGGAGTGCACGCCCCGCCCTCAGAGGTACCCGGATATGACGTCTCTCATAACAAGTATTCACATTATTACAAATACCAAGCACGCAGTCAACCGTTGCCACAATTATCAAATCAGTTCATCAATCCACATAATTTATTGGCCAGTACGCAACTACGCAAAATATACAATAACTCGCACGTTATTCATCAAGACTTAGCACATTAGGCCTTCAACTCTATCAATTAATACTACATAAATATCCACATATATATATATATATATATATATATATATATACAGATATTCATAACATGATTCATATACTTCAGCAACAATGATTTCACGTAATTATAATTCGTATATCAAGGTACTTGCCTCGATTTGAAGACAATAACAATACTTCCACGGAAATGAACACTCGACGGTCGTCCTCCTCAATCAATCACGTAACGAGACCAAACCTTAACAAAAGAAATGATATAGGATTTATCTCACGTCGTATGAATGTTTAACAATTCGATTCACGGCCAAAAGTTCATAAAATACAATCCGCTGAACCGCTTAGCGCACGCTAATACTCTGTGTAGCGTGCGTTAAGTCTGCTCGATAGCGCACGCAAACAACAAATCTTAGCGCACGCTAACGATGCATGGTCAATACTTCACCGATCGGCCCGGTGACTAAATCGATGGTCTAGCGTCGTTACGTACCAAGCGTAGCGCCGCGCTAACTAGTGCTCGATAGCGCCGCGTTAATATTCATAACATAGCGTCGCTATCTATGCATGGCGCTTTTCTGCTGAGCGAAACTGTTCTCGCCATGATCGAGACAACGAAATCTTGCGTGATAATTCATGTTACTTCCATGAATACCATGTTCATACCCTTATGAATGATTTTACGGATAAAGACAACTTCGGATTTAAGGATATGCATACCAATATAAAACCATATTCCATTCCGACTTCAAATCTTCATACGACAATTCGAAAAGCTTATCGTTGATATCAACTCCTCTATATCAATCCATATTATCATCTCAAGTTGATAAAGCGTCCTATATATACTAGATAAATCCTTCCATGATCAAACCTTTAGATTTATCTAACAATAAGGATGTTAACGTCTAGTCCAAGATTACTATGAAATCATCTATAAGATTCGGTTTACCAATGATAGAAGCTCCTCTTCACATATTCAGTGTAATAAGATTCGAATCATGATGATTATAATCAAGGTGCTTAAGGTTTATTCATCTCAATATTCCAAACATGATATACTTGGATAATTCATCTATGAAAATCCATATCTTGTTAACATGATCATCCAAATCGTTAGAATCCAACTCTAAGTCTGGAGATAGATTGAACATACCTTAAAATGACGAAAATCACTGAACCGTAAGGTAGAATCCCACTCCGGTTGGTTGTATGCCACTCTAAGGTGCTATTCCACTTCCATGAACATTCTCACGTGATAACCAATGTATAAACACTAACAATATGTGTTCAAAGTGTGTAGAAGTATCACTACAGCTCTCTGAACTCTCAAGGATGAAGAAAGGGCGAAAGAAATGAAAGCCAAAACGGTTGATGTCCCATTTATAATATTCTGCATTATTGACAAGTTAGCGCACGCTACTAAGCATACCTTAGCGTGCGCTAATAATGGTTGACTTCAGAATTTGTCCGGGTGCGTCAGCGGGAATCTTATCCGGACCCATGTCATTTGGCGCATGTGTTAGCTGTCCCGCTCAATAATTGAGTTCTTAGCGCACGTTACTCCTACCTGCATAGCGTGCGCTAACAATGGCCCGATAGCGCGCGTTAAGATACATTCTTAGCGTGCGCTATCACGAGGTTACTAGAGCAATTTTGCAAGTTTCTATACTTTTGTATAATGATATCAATGCACGAAATATCATATTCCAATAATCAAAATCACCAATCCAAATAATACATGGTTTGAATACAGATGAAATACACTGTAATAAGTCCGGATATTACATACTATCCCTCTTAAAAGAAGTTTCGTCCCGAAACTTAAAGTAGAGTGGTGGAACAACCAAGGAAAAGTATCTACTTGCTCAACCCCAAAACATCACGAGCGATGCGCGAATGCAAGGTTCAAAAGAAAATACAATGATTGGACTTAGGAAGTATCAGGCACGTCAATTGAGGCAATAAGTTACACGTGCACACGAGAAGTTAGAGTGGAGAAGTAGAAGCTCACGGAATTAAGGAAATTCACAAACGACTCAGATGTACCAAAATCGCGTGCCGAGCTCGACCCACCGTATTCAAGTTCATAACACATTGGGAATATTAATCATACGAATGGGAACAATTAGTTTCGAACAAAATTCTGCAGAGATTAAGTTCAGATGTGATAGACCACAATAATTCCCGGAGTCTAACAAACCGGTTCTGAAATTCATTCGAATGATGGTAGGTTCGTAGAACATGGTAGTTTGAAATTGTCAAGAGAATCACAGATGAATCATCAACAATGAAAGTCTCCTAACATCGAAAATACTAAGAAGAGCACGGGTACTATGTGTCCCCGTACTAAGAAGACATGTCAGCCAGGCAAAACAAGCAGGAGTTGGAAACGAAAAGCAATTAAAATGAAAAACAATCAAAGTCACGATTGTTGGAAACAGCAACGACTAGAACACGGCACAAAATCTTCATTCGCCTATGATAGGCTCTTCAGCAGAAGACATAAGGTTTCGGGACATTCTCCGACCACTTTCTCTGCTCACCGACAGAGTAGCATTCTTTGCCAATTCAGAAATTATCTCACAATGTTTCTCCCGATGGCCTTCACACCCGCACCGATGACAAGTCAAGAGTGGTGAGGGACAGTTTACACGGATGTGTCCCGTACGGTTGCAGTTGAAGCACACTCTCTTCTTCAAAGTCACCGTCTTTGGTTGGGGATTCCCAATGCTCATTCTCGACCGCAAAGACGACGCATTCGAACGACGTGGGGGTTTGAGAACCTTAGTCTCGTCACCGCCCAAAATTTTTCCAGATGTCCTTGGTCTCTTTTCTCCGCTTGTTGGCTCGGTCACTGAGGAGGTTTCATAGGTTATCGTCTGATCTTGATATTCCTTCACCGTAACATGAATCGTTGTCGTACGAACCACCTCACCGCTTCCGCTTCCTATATCACGTCTACGTCCGCCAAGGCTCGTCATGCTAATGCAGATAGTACCGTTTATTGTTATCACATAGTCGGTTGTACGGTATACCACAATTATCAACATAGGTTTAATTAGCATCCTTAGAATAACGGTAATATCGTAAAGCACGAAATTTTGAAATCAACTTCCAGTCCTTCGTCAGGGCGATCATTATGTATGCTTTAAAAAATTTGAAACAAAAGCCGAGTCACGTTGTGCTCGGAACTTGTAAATCTTGTTCTTTGTTTTGGAAGAGGAAGTTTATACAATGACTCTAAAAATTTATTTTCGAGTAATGCCTACAAGGAAATTGAAAATCGAATTGTAACTAATTTAAAATATTTCAAAAGTGTTGAGTCCCAAATACCACAATTTTGAAAATCTTTCCTCTTCTACCAAAATGTTTATTCGAAAGAACTTTTCACCAAAATACGTGATCATTCGACACGACTACATTAAATAATGAGGTTTACAATGTTAGGAAAATTTTAAAACACTACTTTGAAATGTTCGTAATTTGGCCCGGAAATATTACATGCCGGGAATTCTGTGCCGGAACCTACCAGGCTAAATACCATTAAAAATCATTTCAAAATATGCCAAACAGCCGATGACGGTAGCATTTTCCAAAACTTACAAAATCATTTGTAAAATATTAAATACCATTAAAATGTGCAAGACTAAAAATTCCAAAATGTCAAGAGTCATTTCAAAATACTCACGCAGCGGATAAAATTAACACTCAAAGATTTATCCTACTGAAATGCAGAATCCGATAAATATGTTCGACTACCGAAGTATACTACATAACCATTCTCACTCGAACTGTATACGCAGGTGATATCGTAAAACAATATAATCTCTAACAAGTTCAAACCCTAGGTTCACGTTAAGCACAATATAATCAAATACGTATATAAGGGGACTTACGATTCGGGAGGCTTATCATCACGGATTGCTTGAAGATGATGTTGGAACCACGATACTAATCACAACTCTGACGCGCGCGACTTACACAAGACATGGACTTGACCCAACGGCCTAGGTTTTTCGCAAACCTAAGCTCCGATACCATATTTGTAACACCCCCAGAATACATCCGGAAATGTACACGCCGTAGGCCCTTCTTACAAGGATCTACAAGGCTAAACTCTACTAGACTACAAAATGATTGACCGTAGAGTCAATCTAAATACAACGCAGACCGACAAGGTCATTAAACAATTCAGAAACAAATGAACTTTACATCTCAATGACAAAAATAAACTTGAACACAGAAAAGAACGACAACTCAATTTAATAAATTAAAACTACACCCATGCAAGGGTGAATACTCGAACGACAGAGTAATACCGACCAAAATGAAACAAAAGAAAAGACTCTAACTCTGGTGTGATTAGTATCATTGTCCTCCATCTCCTTCCCAGCCAATCCCGTGACTGCTCCCGATCTGCCAAAACCTGAGCGCATAACAGGCACCCACCCCCCGAAACTCGGGGGTTAGCAAACTGGAATTTTGCTAGTGCAAGTACACAACACACAAGATATACGAATAATAATAACACAAAACTCAATAGTCGTGAAACCTTAACACAAACCACACGTTCAAATGGTCAGCACAGAATAGTATTACATACACAAGATGAAAGATAACCACATTGTCATATTCTCCGTACAGAACATAACACCAATGAAACTTTAAACGAACCCAAGGAGTCAGAAAATTCCCTTTTTATAACAGGAAAAGTATTTGATAAGAAAGTTCGAAAATATTAATATTGACGCGGGCCATCCTGGGGTTTTGAAAATCAGATGTAAATACTTTAGAAAATACTTCAAAAGCCCTCGGGTCCTTGAACCAACATGTGGAAAACAATTTGCAAGAAAACCATCACAATGTTATTCGGGGTCCTCGACCCAAATGATAAAACACTATCACAAGTGAATCCTTACAACATCTCACGGGGTTCTCGGCCCAATAAAAAAAATATCATCACGAGATCAAATCTCAACATCTCACGGGGTCCTCGACCCAATGCACAGAACAATCAACACAGTACAATCAACACAGTGCAATCAAGGCACAATTTCTCATTCGACAAATCCTGCTCAAGACCCCTGATTAATTAACCCTCGGAGATCTCGTCAAATATCCTTGGTTAATTAACCCTGATACCAACATTTAAAACAAATTGGAACGAACTCCAGAAACACAATTCACGGTCTACATCAAGACCAACATTAAAAGCAAGTTGCAAAGATTTAAATTTCGAAAATCATTTGGTAACGGGGTCTTAGCTATCCCTCAAATATCCGTTACCAATAAGCCTGCCAGGCGCCTCCCTTGCACACCTGTGTACCGGCGTTCACTCCACTATATTGGCCGCCCATTGCACATGTCACCGCGCCGGCGTTCACTCCCACAGGAGCCGCCCCTTGCTCGCGCATTAGGTAACACCGGTGTTCACCAATCATATGGAGCCGCTCATTGCAGCGTACAACAGGCCGGAGTGCACGCCCCGCCCTTAGAGGTACCCGGATATGACGTCTCTCATAACAAGTATTCACATTATTACAAATACCAAGCACACAGTCAACCGTTGCCACAATTATCAAATCAGTTCATCAATCCACATAATTTATTGGCCAGTACGCAACTACGCAAAATAAACAATAACTCGCACGTTATTCATCAAGACTTAGCACATTAGGCCTTCAACTCTATCAATTAATACTACATAAATATCCACATATATATATATATATATATATATATATATATATATATATACAGATATTCATAACATGATTCATATACTTCAGCAACAATGATTTCACGTAATTATAATTCGTATATCAAGGTACTTGCCTCGATTTGAAGACAATAACAATACTTCCACGGAAATGAACACTCGACGGTCGTCCTCCTCAATCAATCACGTAACGAGACCAAACCTTAACAAAAGAAATGATATAGGATTTATCTCACGTCGTATGAATGTTTAACAATTCGATTCATGGCCAAAAGTTCATAAAATACAATCTGCCTGAACTGCTTAGCGCACGCTAATACTCTGTGTAGCGTGCGTTAAGTCTGCTCGATAGCGCACGCAAACAACAAATCTTTGCGCACGCTAACGATGCATGGTCAGTACTTCACTGATCAGCCAACTGACTCGTCTGATGGTCTAGCGTACGTTACGTACCAAACGTAGCGCACGCTAACTAGTGCTCGATAGCGCACGTTAATATTCATAACATAGCGTGCGCTATCTATGCATGGCAGTTTACTGCTGAGCAGTAAACTGTTCTCGCCATGATCGAGACAACGAAATCTTGCGTGATAATTCATGTTACTTCCATGAATACCATGTTCATACCCTTATGAATGATTTTACGGATAAAGACAACTTCGGATTTAAGGATATGCATACCAATATAAAACCATATTCCATTCCGACTTCAAATCTTCATACGACAATTCGAAAAGCTTATCGGTTGATATCAACACCTCTATATCAATCCATATTATCATACTGAAGTTGATAAACGTCCTATATATACTAGATAAATCCTTCCATGATCAAACCTTTAGATTTATCTAACAATAAGGATGTTAACGTCTAGTCCAAGATTACTATGAAATCATCTATAAGATTCGGTTTACCAATGATAGAAGCTCCTCTTCACATATTCAGTGTAATAAGATTCGAATCATGATGATTATAATCAAGGTGCTTAAGGTTTATTCATCTCAATATTCCAAACATGATATACTTGGATAATTCATCTATGAAAATCCATATCTTGTTAACATGATCATCCAAATCGTTAGAATCCAACTCTAAGTCTGGAGATAGATTGAACATACCTTAAAATGACGAAAATTACTGAACCGTAAGGTAGAATCCCACTCCGGTTGGTTGTATGCCACTCTAAGGTGCTATTCCACTTCCATGAACATTCCCACGTGATAACTAATGTATAAACACTAACAATATGTGTTCAAAGTGTGTAGAAGTATCACTACAGCTCTCTGAACTCTCAAGGATGAAGAAAGGGCGAAAGAAATGAAAGCCAAAACGGTTGATGTCCCATTTATAATATTCTGCATTAATGACAAGTTAGCGCACGCTACTAAGCATACCTTAGCGTGCGCTAATAATGGTTGACTTCAGAATTTGTCCGGGTGCGTCAGCGGGAATCTTATCCGGACCCATGTCCCGGCTGGCGCATGTGTTAGCTGTCCCGCTCAATAATTGAGTTCTTAGCGCACGTTACTCCTACCTGCATAGCGTGCGCTAACAATGGCCCGATAGCGCGCGTTAAGATACATTCTTAGCGTGCGCTATCACGAGGTTACTAGAGCAATTTTGCAAGTTTCTATACTTTTGTATAATGATATCAATGCACGAAATATCATATTCCAATAATCAAAATCACCAATCCAAATAATACATGGTTTGAATACAGATGAAATACACTGTAATAAGTCCGGATATTACAGTTATGAATACAATTGATTTGCTGTCTTTTACTTTCTCCTCAAACAAAAACGTGTTTTTTTATCATTTTTGAAAATACATTTTGGAAAATGAAAAAAATATTTGCACACAAAACGCAAATTGGCCAAATCTTCGTTTTGAGCATTTTGTGTGTATTTCAACAAAAAAACTTCAATATGCTCAAAATGCATTTTGAGATTTTTTTTTGGATTATCCTAATTTGAAACTAAGTCTAAAATAAAGATTTATGAATTTAATATTAATATTACAAAAAAATATATTTTACAATATAAATTTAACAGAACGCGTTTTCAGCAATTTTGAAAACAAAAATAAAAATAGAAAAATACAAAACATTTTTCAAAATGAAAATACAAAATGAAATACAAACAGAACGCAACCTTATATTTGGTGTAAAAAAGTGTTTTTTAGGAAAATAATTAGATATGATGAATTGATGGATTCTGAAATGTTGAAGGAAAAATAACTCAGATAATAAAATAGGGTAAAAAGGTGTAGTATTATCATTGATGACATCCTTTTAAATATGGAGAGATTATATACAAACATGACTAATCTTACCCTAACTAGGAAAGCCTGTAAACTAACAGACTTCGGCACACATAGGATATTATTACACTCCCCCTCGTGTCTAGTCTACAAGCACATGTCATGTTGCTTCGTTAAAACATCGTCAAGCAAAATCCAATGGGAAAAATATCTTGAACGTAGGAAAAAGAGTACAGCATCTAAACACATCAAGTTTAGACTTCGTCCTTTGAATCTATCCTTTCATATGGTCGTTACATTTAATCATAGCGCTACTAAGGTGACCATTCCATCGATCCCTAAAATCGTATATCTTCTTACCTCATTAAAAAACTTTCCAAGTGATAAAAACCTTGTGGGAAAAATAATTCTTGGAATGAAAAGAGTACAATATACGATTAAGACTCCCCCTCAAGTCTACATCTCCCCCTGATTTGTACATTAATCAAGTAATCGTTGTCTCATAAAAACTTCGTCAAGTAATAAAACTCAATGGGAGAAAATGAACCTTGGTTAAAGAAAAGAGTACAACACATATGATTAAGTTTCTTTATAAATCATCATTTCCTTGTGATCTTTACATCATTCTCGAGAGTTGAAAAAATTTACAGCTCACCCTAATGCTTACAATTATTTATCGTTGCCTCGTTAAAAACCTTGCCAAGTAACAAAACTCAGTGGGAAAAATAAACTTTGGTCTAAGGAAAAGAGTGCAACCTGTAATACCCGGTTGTAATTCAGTCATTATCATTCAGTAATTATCAGTCTGTAATTGTCACTCAGTGTATTTTCACTCAATTATAATCATTCATCAATCATGTTCTTTCACCGTGTTCACCGTTCGGAAAAACTTCGAGTTGTGTATCGTTATTGTTCATTGTTTCAACTTTCCTCATATATGTTCGACTTTGTTAGATCACCATTAATTTTTGGTAATTTCAAAAAATTCTAAATCTTTGCAATATTATAGAGCATCGAGTTAGCTTTCCAATGGTTCAAACGATGAGTCAATCGGAGTCCGGACGAGAGAGTTATGGTCGTTTTAGCTCAACCGCTCATTTTTCAAGATTGGCGATCAACTGCCGAGCGAACTTCGGCCGTGTCGTCCGACACGGCCCGTGCGTACTCGTCCGGAAGATGACGAAGTGTTCGCCTCGGGACCCGACCGTGTCGTGCAGCGCGGCCAGTCGAACCCTTCCGGATAAGCGATGTCGTCGCCCGACGCCTTGGCCGTGTCGTGCAGCGCGGTCGAGTCATGCCGAGTCATTGTCGGACGAGTCAGCCGGAAGGCCCTCGCGCCGCGACCGTGTCAAGCGACACGGCGGTCGAGTCCTGTCGGCCACTGTCGGCCAATCGTGCGACACGCGTGCCGATCGGCACGGGCCGTGTCCGGCAGGTAGTCAACCCCTATAAATTCATTTTTTGACATTTCAGCCCATTTTTCTTCCTTTTCTTCACCTTCAACCGAGAGATAAGGCTTGAGGAGGGTTTTCCTTCACAAATCATTTGGGTGTTTGATTTTCTTCATCTCCTTTCGATCGTGAAGCCGGATAATCAATCTAACGCGTGTTCTTCGGATTAAAGTACTTGTATCTTCAAGAGGTAATTCCTTCAACACTTTGGACTTCGATTTTGTGTTGAGATATGATGTTTTGGACGTTATAATCATGTTATATGAAGAGATATGTATATGATTATGAGTTTGTATAAGGATTCATTGGATTATTGAGGGATTATTCAAGAACACTGTGAATATCGAGTTGGAATTGGGGATTTTCGACTAATTGTTGTTATAATCACGTTTTCGGATATTCATAACGGATTATTGATCGTATTGGAGATGTTTTGTTGGTTTGAAACACTTCTTGGAGATTTTGATATTGGTATATTGAGGTTTGATTGTAAACAATCGGAGTTTGGATACAACGTGTTTGATTTAATGCCTCTATGGACTTGGTTTAATCGTATCGACGTTTTGAGTTCGTTATATTCGTGTTTGATTCGTATATTGAGCGGATTGTTGGTAATTGTATTATTTAAGGTTGTTCGAGCGACCGATATCTCAATTAGGTCGTTGTTCGTGGAAGGATAATTGTCGCCGGTGTTGTGTAAGTTAATTCTTACTCGGTTAAAAGGATATTCATACCTTTTGTTGTTGATCATTCATAATCATAACTCATTCATCATTGTATTAATCATATTGAGACTTGTAATTGTTGAACAATCACATCATTAACTTGAACAGCGGTTCAACCATTCCATTAAAACTATCCATCTTCATTATTACTCTCATCTCGGTGAGTCATTCTTAACTTTGTCGATTATTATTTATTCTTTGATATTCATTACGGTCATTCTCGTTCATATGACCTTAAGGTTCATATTGCGTGGCCGGGTGCGGATGTGTGGAATTTTTAGTCGGGCACGTTATGGCCATGTATTGGGAGTGATACATTGGGTGTGCACACGGTAGCAGTTACCTCCGTGAGACTAATTAGGTACAGGGCGGGTGTGTCGGTCATTCGTCTTGTACACTTGCACGAGAACACTACGGGCGTACTATGATACTCTTCTTGGCGTAATTCATAACTAAGGATATTTCCTAACTTGATTAAATCATGTTTGTGTATTTTCAACCCTTGAGGATTGTTGTTACATTTAATCGACCCATTTGAGGATTTTGTTTTTCGTGTCATGGCAAGGCAAACGCACGGGAATAGCATGTTGATGTCGAGGAGTCCTAGTGATACTAGTAGGGGCCCCGATCTTTCGATTATTCATGTTATTGTCCTTTATTTTTCCGCTGAGACTTTCATTTGAATACTCGTTTCATTCGGTGTTGTGTATTTTATCTTCATATAAAATACACTAGTATTGATATTGTCTGGTGTGTTGTAACTAAACTCCTCATCGGAGTAATTATTGTTGTAATGTAGTTCGGTACTACATTTATCTTGTGTAATTCATTCATTTTCATTTGCACAGTGGGTCCCAGGTTGGGGATCTACGGCCGTAATATCCGCCTAGTTTGGGGTGTTACGAGTTGGTATCGAGCGTGGTTTTGAATACTACCTTCCGAGTCATGTCTTATTTGAAATCATCGTCATCGGACTAGTATCATTGGACTTTCGCGTCACGTGTGACTGTGCAAATGCCGAGCCAATCGAATGGAAGAAGCTGTAAGATTTCTAACGCCATGGTATAATTTACGGCAATAGTCATTCATTCATCATTCATCAATTAACAATCCTCAAACATCATCATTCATTATGATCGGGACGATCATATTAACTCATTAATCACTTAATTCATTTCAATACTTAGTTAATGATCGGAACGATCATATTAACTCATTAATCACTTAATTCATTTCAATACTCGATTAATGATCGGACGATCATATTAACTCATTAATCACTTAATTCATTTCAATACTCGATTAATGATCGGGCGATCATATTAACTCATTAATCACTTAATTCATTCCAATACTCGATTAATGATCGGGACTATCATGTTAACTCATTAATTACTCAAATCATTTCATTACTAAGTTGTCAAACTGGATGATCATATTATCAATCATGTTAAGATATTCAAGATAATAATTTAAAGAATTTCATCGATAATCATGTAACTTGATAAATCATACATATAATCACTAAGTTAGAGCATGTATACTCATTTTCATCATCTCATGACATAATCATAACGTGCTAATCATGCGGAAATATAATCATTATGCGACCTTCCTACTTCGGTATGGAGAGAGCGTCGAGGATGCACGGAGAGGCCGCGGTGCGGCAAACCCGAGAAATAATCACTCGCCGCCGAGAAATCGTGCCCAGGACTCGCTCGATCGGAAGATGTTCGGGTTGATCCACTCACTTTTATGCAGGCCATGATGACCCATGTGCGGTTGCTCAATCATCATTGCGCCACTCTGACCGGATTAATCGAGAGAACTCTCCGTATGAGCAGTGCTAAGGAAAGTCTTGAACAACAACCTTCATTTGTCGGCAAGAAATCAACGGCTTAATCAATCCAGGCGGTCGATCAACCTTCAAGAAGCCTCGTGTGAGTCCTATCGTTTGGCGACCTCTACGGCGCATAATCGTGCGGGATCTCATTCCGTGGCCGATTCGGCCATCACTGTTTCAATTGTGGGCAGGTCATTTCAGCACCGAGTGTAAACCGTCTATCACGTGCTATAATTGTGGGAATTTTGGGCATAAGGCCCGTTTTGCCGAAAGGACTCCAAGTCGGCTCCGGCGGCATCTCAGGCCCCGAAGCAACCAGCGTTTGAATCGATGCTTTGTCATCGTCGTTTAAGATAATGGAAGCAAATAGAGTTGGAGCTCGTATTTATCAGACTGGAGCGTCCGGTTCGGGGACCGGCAAGTCCCAGATTCATATGATGAAGAGGATCGACGATCCGGTGGTCCGAATGATTTCGGGTATACTCGTAATTTTATTTCAACTTGTGTGTACCTTTTGATCTTTGGTACCGCATTCATTCATTTCGAATCATGCTTGAATAGACTTATTTCGGGATAGTCCTATTGCTTGTGGACCTCATACCATCGGTCTACTGACGATGGAAGAATTTTCTAATCATACCTAAGTAAGCTTAGTAACCGCGATTGGTTGGTGGACCTAATCGTGGTGAATTTATCTTAGGGCGATGTAATTTCGGTATTAGTTGGTTTAACCGTCTTGATACTATCCTCGGTATTTGTTAGCGTTTGGTCGCTATCTTTCGTCGTTGGTTGTCGAATGTGTGCTTCGAAGTAATCCCGTTGTTCGGTAGAATTTCTATCATGACGAAAGCGAGAGAAATTCCATGATCGAACTATTCAATCATTCATTGTATCATTTCCATCGATTGGCTTTTCTAAGACAATCGATTCATTCAATCATTCATTGTATCATTTTCATCGATTGGCCTTTCTAAGGCAATCGAGTTATTCAATAATTCATTGTATCATTTTCATCGATTGGCCTTTCTAGGGCAATCGAGTTATTCAAACATTCATTGTATCATCTTCATCGATTGGCCTTTCTAAGGCAATCGAGTTGTTCAATCATTATTGGTATCTCTTTTTATCGATTGACCATTCTAGGGCAATCGAAATGTTCAATCATTCATGATATCATTGTCATCGATTGACGATGTATTTCCCGACGAGTTATCTAGTTGCCTTCACATAGAGTAGGGAATTCGGGGAGTGAGTTGGAGCAGTCGTCCCCTTTATCGAAGGCACCGTATCGGATGACCCAGGCCGAGAATGCGGGAGTTGAAGATTCAACTTGAGGAATAGTTCGAGAAAGGTCATATTCGACCGATTGCATCCCGTGAGGAGCACCGGTGTGATCTGTGAAGGAGAAGGATGGCTCGTCTCGTGTGTGTATTAATTACCGGGGAGTTGATCGGGGTGATGATCAAGAGTAGTATCCCTTACCCGTATTGATGATATTTTAGATCAACTTGAGGAGCCTCGGTATTTTCCAGATCGACTTAAGATCTGGATATCACCCGATTGCGGATTCGAGTCGATATCGCAAGGACGGCGTTTCATATACGCTATGGTCATTATGAGTTCGTAGTTATGCCGTTCGGGCTAACTATTGCTCTGCATAATCATGGAGTTAATGAATCGGGTTTTCATCGACTTTTTAGATCGAGTTGTTGTCTTCATCGGCGACATTTTGATTTATTTTCTTAGCCGAGAGGAACACGAGGTTCATCTTCTTCGAGTTCTCGGCGTGTTGAGGCGAGCAATTTTATGGAAGTTTTCTTAATGTGAGTTACGGATGTCCGAAGTGACTTTTCTCGGGCATGTAATTTCATCGGCGAGTTCGTGTCGAACCTCAGAAGACGGAGACTATCCGAGATTAGCAACCTCCGAAAGATATTAATTAAATCCGATGTTTCCTCGGATTAGCTGGTTAATTATCCAACCCACGACCTGGAACTAGCAGCCGTGGTGTTCGCTTTGAAAATTTGGCGTCGTTACCTTTATGGCGTCACCTTTCAGTTATTCACCAATCACAAGAGTTGAAGGATATATTTACTCACAAGGAGTTAAATATGTGACAGAGGCGGTGGTTGGAACTAATCAAAGATTTTGATATCGAGATCCTTTACCACCCGGGCAAGGCGAACGTTGTCGCCGACGCTTTGAGTCGTAAGTCCGTTGAAGAGCAAATGCTTGCTCGTTTAACAGTTCAGAAGGAGCTTCAGTAGGAATTCCTTAGACCCGAGATCGAAGTCTGGATTCAGCGAATTCAGGGACAACTTTGTATGTTAGAGATTTCATCGTCACTTGAGGAGGTAATCAGAGAGAATCAGAGTTCATACCCTTCATTGTTGCGCATACATGAAGATGTGGCTCAGGGGAAAGCCCCTGGATTCGTGATCCACGAGGATGGACTTTTGAGATTTAAGAATCGGATGTGTGTACCGGCGAATGATGAGTTGAAAAACTCGATTTTGAGAGAAGCTCATGCTACCCCTTATTCTCCGGTGGAGTCGGCGGGTTCGTAGTCGGTTCGTGCCAACCTACTTCGGTCGATTCTCCGCGTTGTGGTTGTTCGAGGCAAGTACCTTGTCTATACTATTCTTGTTTTGGGAATATGATTAATCTTGTTGGTATTCTTAGTTTCCCTACGGATTCATGGTATATTTCGTGGTTTTTACGGAATTGAGAGGGTTTGGTTGTGGTCCGCCCTCGTTGTTGTTTATATACGAATATACATGAATCGTAGGCGGGTTTTCGGGTGTATTCCAATTCCGTATTCAGTTAGAAATTGTTGTGATTGTATTCTTCGAATCGTTAGGTTCGGTTTCATTGGTTCCTAGCGTTTGTTGGTGACTTTCCTTTCCGTTCGTTGCGTCGTCAATTATTCAAGGCAAGTATTTTTGGAAACCTTTATGCTTAACGTGGAATGGTAATGTATTTTGTGTGTGAATTGCTCACCTCGGGTTGGTCCGACAGGATCACAGAGGGAATCCAAAGGGTTGAGTCCTGGATTCATGAGTTTGTTTAGCTAGCCAGCTCGGGAGGGTCCTTAGAGGCCTCGGGCGGGATCTATGATATTACTCTGTTCCCAAGGCGATGTACGTGCGTGTTTTGTTTTATAATATGGCCAGCTCGGGAGGGTCCTTAGAGGCCTCGGGCGGGATCTATGATATTACTCTGTTCCCAAGGCAAATTGTTTGACTGTTTGTTTCCGGAAAAGACATGTCTGGTTTTGGCTTTTGAAATTGATATTGGTGCATGTACTATGAAATGTGTAAGCGATTAGTTTGCCTTGAATACTTGTACTAGCGTAATTGCTAACCCCTTTGGGGACCCGTTTTGGGGAAATTCTTGTTATGGATTTCAGGTTATGTTCAGTCAGACGATCGGGCGCTGGGATGGTACGAGGATGTCGGCCAAGGTTGTTGACATGTGCAGTTGAGTCTTGTTATTTCCTACTGTCTCTTTTGATGTGGATGTTTCCAAATTGTAAACTCATAGATTGTACTCGTGAGTACTTAGGCTTTTCCTTTCGGATTGTGATTGGTCTTCGTTGGAGTTACTGTATTTGTCGGTTGATGTTTATTATGCCGGTTGCTCCGGGCGTATCTATATATGTCATAATATTAAAATGTGTGTCCTCGCTAACCGAGATGATTAGTCGAATGGGGTTTTTCTTGTTGTAGTCTGGTGGGTCCCAGGTAGGGTTCCACGGCGCTGTAACATACTCCGAATATCTCGGGGTGCTACTGAAAATGGTATCAGAGATCTAGGTTTATGGATACCTAGGCTTGTCGGTTATTTGGGTCTAGTTGTGTTTTGTTTTGCACATTGTCACACTGCTGCCGGCGTCTCAGTACATCCAGTGCTCGTAAGTTTTCCTTACTCGATTCTATTGTTTTCTCGTATTGTATTTCATCTTCTTCAACTGTGAATGTCTCTCTCGTACTTATCGTCGAGTTTTTTTTTATCCATCCGATTCGTGTACTTTTGATTCTAGTATTGCGCAGTCCTTTATCACTCTGGAGTATGTGCGCCGTTCTGGGCTTGACCGTTTGTCGTTTTGCGAGCCTTCCATCGCTAAACTTCCTAGCGTTGGTGGGATCGTTGGTGATCGAAAGATCTGGGATTTGCTCCGTGGTATATTGTGAGAGGGCTTGACTCACTAGTCTTTTGTTGTATGATGGAATCTGTGTTTGATAATTACGATATACTAAATGTATGTTGAGCCGAATGTACTGATGGTTTGGACACCGAAGGGTGCAGTATGATGTAGAAGTTTTGAACATTGAAATGTTCTGGGAAAGGTATTGATGGCAGAGTTTGTTGAGAAACTCACATAGCTGGTTTCGACATATGTCCAAATCGGTGTTCTTTAGTTCTGTTTGTTAAACTTGAAGAGATAGTTTGATATATGCTTGGAATTAGTATTTCCGAGTTGCGCTTGTTGAACTGGTGAATTTTGAATGCCGTATATGCGTGTGTTCGGACATTGTTAGTACTTGGCTAATTATTATTATTTACAACCAATGTGTTTCTATTAATAATAATACATGCGGCGTGCATGCTTGAAAATTTCTTAGACTTGATCGTATTATGGGTTTTTGAAAAGTGACATGAATTTGGGCGAGCCAGCCTTGTATTTTCAAATAAAACCTTGTGTCGGTATTTAAAAGTCGTGTTTAATAGTGTTTAGGACATTTTATAAAATACTACCGCTGTTAAGCCCTTGTCGTGTTTGAAAAGGTCTTGAAAACGATTTTTAACTTATCGGTTTTATTTTCGAATAACTAGAGTATATGATTTTAAAATCAGATTAGCTTGGGGAAACCTAGGCTGTCGAGTCAAGTTGTGTTTGTTGAGTTTTGTCTCGTCGGATTTTGTCTGACTTAGTCGCATCGCGATGCGTCGTTTAAGATCAGTGGTCGTGATTAGTATCGAGGGGCGATCGTCACTTACGTACGGCCTGTGGATGTAAGTCTCCCTTCTTTGTGTTGTGCCTCGTGTGACACGAGCTATTTTTATGATTATTTGTTAAGTGACCGAATCCTCTTATGGATTTTGATTTCGTGATATGTGGTTATTTGACTCTAATATTTCGTTCATATGAGGAGTAATGTTGCTGGATTGTGCATGTTGAACTGTATTTCTTTTATCCGCTGCGTGAGTTCTTTCAACCGGCTTTCGGTATTTTGCAAACTGAGTTTTATTTCGAAAACCGGTTCCCTAAACTAAGTTTTTGGCATTATGGCCTTGATCGTTTTGGCGAAATTCTTATGACGGTATTTAGTATTTTGTAAATGGCTTTTGTGAGTTTTTGAAATATTACCGTCATCGGCTTTTTGGGCATTTTTGTAAATGGTTTTTAGCACAGTGGGTTCGTAGCGGGACCCACGGCGCTATAATGTTTTGTGTAATTACCTGAAGTTTTTGGGCATTCTAGCCCATTGAATTATCTTTGAAAACCTTGAGTATCCTAGAAAATAAATTTCGAGACGTACTTTTAAAATGAATTATTTTCTCGTGGTACATCCAAGGTGCCACAACATGTTTCAAAATTTTCTACCTCCAGATATTTTCAATGTTTTAGAAACACTTTTATTTAGACCCGAGGGTCGAATATTCTGAAAGTTTTCACTTAGAGAAAGTGTCCTCATTTTTATCAAATGCGAAATGGTTCTCCAAAGTCTCGATAACGATGTTTCACGTTCGTACTTTTTGAAAAGTGATACTCAAGATCAACCGGTGTTCTTCTAAAATTATTTTCAAAATGAGGTTTTCGTTTTTTAAAACCTATCCATTCCCATTTAAGGGCTGGGTATGTATGTATGATGTTCGCGTTCTCATTATGATGTTTTCTCCCGAGTATGATCGAATTGGCGGTGTGAGCGTTGAGTCGCTTTACACACATTTGTTGTGTTAGCCCTCTGTGAGAGGTGGGATGTTGGTGTTGAATATTATCGCCTCGTAGTGATTTCTGCGTTGTCGCGCATGTGCGAGCTGTTAGAGCTTGGTTTGGTATGACCGTGTACATCGGTGATTGTTCCGTTATGTGTCGTTTGTTTAATGACTTGTTACCTTGCCCCCGTTTTTGTGAATTTTGTGGACGAGGTCGAAGGTAATACCCGTACTATTTTGACTTATGTATTTTCTCTTTCTCCAGTCTATCGATTCGCTCATGTTCGTTGAAACTTTATAAAATTATTCTGTATTTCGGTTTCATCGTCCGAACGAACTGTGATCTTGTTGTGGGTCGATCTGGTTATCGTTGTGACTTTTTTCGAGTTTGGTTCGATTCTTGTGAACCTTGTTCGGAAGTGACATCATCTAGTTCCATTAGTTCTTTTATTCGAAGTGGATCGGATTTGGAACTCTTGTGTTTTTGACTTTGTCGACTCATCATGTTCGTTGACATTTCTGAGCTTGTCCTGCCCCTTGCTTTTGTTGATCGAACGAGTGTGGTATTATTTCGGAATTACTCATTTGTTGTTGTGACTTTTCAATTGCTATTTCCTTTCCTACGGATCTTATGTGAATGCACGTCCTGTTGTTTTCACCGGATCATATATTATCTCGAGTTGAGATGTGAACATCGGGGTTGTTATGCAATTTTATTATCCTTCGTGTTTCGGACATGATTGTTCGATTTTTGTTGTCTCGATCATTTGTTTGTTCGGTTTTTATTGATCTCGTTTTGTGATTGTTAAGCATTCAGACTCCTTCCTAATTCCCTTAAGTTCAGGAAATTAGTCTCGTTTTCGATCTTCCAACCCTTGGGCGGTCGAATTCCGTATTCGTTCAGCGATTGACTCGCGTTTTGATTGATGTACCGTTGGGTTGGTCAATCGTATTGATTTTCGTTCGTTGTGATTTGTGATTGTTCGGATAATTGACTTGATAGTATTATCCATTTGATGACGCTTGTCACTTATTGGTTTTATTATATTCCTAACGGCGACGTTGTGTTGGTCGTCGTGGAGCGTGTTTTCACGCCGTATGTCTCTTTGCGTTTCTTGCAGCGTTTCGCCGTTGGGCGCGAGTTTTCTATTTTTGTGTATTTCGTTGAGTTTTCCTGGCAGGTATATTGCTTCCCCCTACTTGTTTTAAGTTTCGGGACGAAACTTCTTTTAAGGAGGGTAGAATGTAATATCCGCAATTTCGAATTTCGGTAATTTTATTTTTTCGGCGGAAGTCCGTTTTGACGACTCGCTCATGACTGTTTCGTCATTCCGAGAATGATTAATTCTGCACTTTTTGTCATCCGAGTTCGTTTGATGTCGTTTTGATGAGTTCCGAGCTTTTTAGCGACTTTTCGCACTTGAGTTCAATTCTTGCGAATCTCGTTCAAATTGTTGTTTGAGTTTCCGTAAGTCCGTTTAACTTTGTTAGACGTGTTATGAACTTCGGTTTGGTTATTCGATCACGTATCGTGATTTTCGAACGTTTTGGGCCATTTTCGTAATTTCCCAAAGTTTTGGGTAATTACTTCCGTTGTCGAATTCCGAGCCTTCGGGTGGTCGGAATTGTGTGTTCTCTTAGCTCTTAGATTCGTATTTGCGAGTACGTCGTAACCGTATCTTCGATTCGTATTCAGGTTCGGGTTTCGGGGTCGTTCGGGCCGTCGGAGTTGGCCCCGGCCGAGTCATGGCCGGGCAATCTGGGCACAGGCCGGCACTGGCCGAGTTACGGCCGGTAGTGCTCGGCAGTTGTACCGTGGGCCGCGGCACATGCCGGCAGGGCCGCGGCACACTGCCGAGTCAGTGCCGCGGCACACCCGTCCGGGCCGCGGCAAACTCGTGTTGCATTTTCGGCCAAAACCCGTCTCTATCGGGTGCCGCGGCACATGTCGGCCGGGCCGCGGAACACTGCCGATCACTGGGCGTAGTTTTGGCCCTGTGCCGTGGCACACTCCCGCTGGGCCGCGACACACTGTGCAGCCTATTTAAGGTCCTACAGTCGTTTTTTTGGCCATTTTTCTCCTTCTTTTCCTTCTCTTCCGCGGCTGAGGGTATGCTCATCATGGAGCCATGTTGTTTAACAACAAATCCTCGAAGTTATTGAGGTTATATCATCAATCAATCATCCTATATCGTCCTTTGATCCATCGAATCAAGGTAATCTTCCTTAGAACCCTAATTTCGTGAATTTGGGGGGTTTTGCATTTTTGTCCGATTCGTTCCGTGTTGTTGATTAATTCATGATGGGTATGATTAATCTTGGTAGTATTATTATGTTTAACATCATTTAATCCATTGTTCTTCGTCGAATCGAAGTATATTTCTTGATTTCCTTCGAATCGACTTTTTTGGGAATTTGTCCTCGATCTCGTTTTTCATCCATTTTTGATGGATCGATTATGGTTAAATGATGTCGTTAAACACATTCTATGGATTGTATATCCATATTTCAACTTGGAATTCCGTTTTCGGGTTTTGACGGAACGAATCATGTTCTTGGCCGTTTTGGGGAAAACACTTGATCATTCGTCGTTCGTTCTTTGAATTCAACGGCTTTGAGTCGTGTTATGAAATTCATTTCATTGTTGTTATTGTCCTTCGTAGTTTATTATCGCGAGTTGGCGTTCGGTGGAGTCGGCGGGTTCGTAGTCGGTTCGTGCCAACCTACTTCGGTCGATTCTCCGCATTGTGGTTGTTCGAGACAAGTACCTTGTCCATACTATTCTTGTTTTGGGAATATGATTAATCTTGTTGGTATTCTTAGTTTCCCAACAGATTCATGGTATATTTCGTGGTTTTTACGGAATCGAGAGGGTTTGGTTGTGGTCCGCCCTCGTTGTTGTTTATATACGAATATACATGAATCGTAGGCGGGTTTTCGGGTGTATTCCAATTCCGTATTCAGTTAGAAATGGTTGTGATTGTATTCTTCGAATCGTTAGGTTCGGTTTCGTTGGTTCCTAGCGTTTGTTGGTGACTTTCCTTTCCGTTCGCGTAAGTCAATTATTCAAGGCAAGTATTTTTGGAAACCTTTATGCTTAACGTGGAATGGTAATGTATTTTGTGTGTGAATTGCTCACCTCGGGTCGGTCCAATGGGATCACGGAGGGAATCCAAAGGGTTGAGTCCTGGATTCATGAGTTTGTTTAGCTAGCCAGCTCGGGAGGGTCCTTAGAGGCCTCGGACGGGATCTATGATATTACTCTGTTCCCAAGGCGATGCACGTGCGTGTTTTGTTTTATAATATGGCCAGCTCGGGAGGGTCCCTAGAAGCCTCGGGCGGGATCTATGATATTACTCTGTTCCCAAGGCAAATTGTTTGACTGTTTGTTTCCGAAAAAGACATGTCTGGTTTGGGCTTTTGAATTTGATATTGGTGCATGTACTATGAAATGTGTAAGCGATTGGTTTGCCTTGAATACTTTTACTAGCGTAATTGCTAACCCCTTTGGGGACCCGTTTTGGGGAAATTCTTGTTATGGATTTCAGGTTATGTTCAGTCAGACGATCGGGCGCTGGGATGGTACGAGAATGTCGGCAAGGTTGTTGACATGTGCAATTGAGTCTTGTTATTTCCTACTGTCTCTTTTGATGTGGATGTTTTCCAAATTGTAAACTTATAGATTGTACTCGCGAGTACTTAGGCTTTTCCTTTCGGATTGTGATTGATCTTCGTTGGAGTTACTGTATTTGTCGGTTGATGTTTATTATGCCGGTTGCTCCGCACGTATCTATATATGTCATAATATTAAAATGTGTGTCCTCGCTAACTGAGATGGTTAGTCGAGTGGGGTTTTTCTTGTTGTAGCCTGGTGGGTCCCAGGTAGGGTTCCACGGTGCTGTAACATACTCCGAATATCTCGGGGTGTTACAAAAAATGGTATCAGATATCTAGGTTTATGGATACCTAGGCTTGTCGGTTATTTGGGTCTAGTTGTGTTTTGTTTTGCACATTGTCACACCGCTGCCGGCGTCTCAGTACATCCAGTGCTCGTAAGTTTTCCTTACTCGATTCTCTTGTTTTCTCGTATTGTATTTCCACTTCTTCAACTGTGATTGTCTCTCTCGTACTTATCGTCGAGTTGTTTTTTTTATCCATCCGGTTCGTGTACTTTTGATTCTAGTATTGCGCAGTCCTTTATCTCTCTGGAGTATGTGCGCCGTTCTGGGCTTGACCGTTTGTCGTTTTGCGAGCCTTCCATCACTAAACTTCCTAGCATTGGTGGGATCGTTGGTGATCGAAAGATCCGAGATTTGCTCCGTGGTATATTGTGAGAGGGCTTGACTCACTAGTCTTTTGTTGTATGATGGAATCTGTGTTTGATAATTACGATATACTAAATGTAAGTTGAGCCGAATGTACTGATGGTTTGGACACCGAAGGGTGCAGTATGATGTAGAAGTTTTGAACATTGAAATGTTCTGGGAAAGGTATTGATGGCAGAGTTTGTTGAGAAACTCACATAGCTGGTTTCGACATATGTCCAAATCGGTGTTCTTTGGTTACGCTGTTAAACTTGAAGAGATAGTTTGACATATGCTTGGAATTAGTATTTCCGAGTTGCGCTTGTTGAACTGGTGAATTTTGAATGCCGTATATGCGTGTGTTCGGAAATTGTTAGTACTTGGCTAATTATTATTATTTACAACCAATGTGTTTCTATTAATAATAATACATGCGGCGTGCATGCTTGAAAATTTCTTAGACTTGATCGTATTATGGGTTTTTGAAAAGTGACATGAATTTGGGCGAGCCAGCCTTGTATTTTCAAATAAAACCTTGTGTCGGTATTTAAAAGTCGTGTTTAATAGTGTTTAGGACATTTTATAAAATACTACCACTGTTAAGCCCTTGTCGTGTTTGAAAAGGTCTTGAAAATGATTTTTAAC
The DNA here is from genome assembly GCA_033398695.1 of Orobanche coerulescens. Classification (NCBI taxonomy): domain Eukaryota; kingdom Viridiplantae; phylum Streptophyta; class Magnoliopsida; order Lamiales; family Orobanchaceae; genus Orobanche; species Orobanche coerulescens. The sequence continues at coordinate 180,174,238 of CM065808.1, forward strand.
TTATCGGTTTTATTTTCGAATAACTAGAGTATACGATTTTAAAATCAGATTAGCTTGGGGAAACCTAGGCCGCCGAGTCAAGTTGTGTTTGTTGAGTTTTGTCTCGTCGGATTTTGTCGACTTAGTCGCATCGCGACGCGTCGTTGAGATCAGTGGTCGTGATTAGTATCGAGGGGCGATCGTCACTTACGTGCGACCTGTGGATGTAAGTCTCCCTTCTTTGTGTTGTGCCTCGTGTGACACGAGCTATTTTTATGATTATTTGTTAAGTGATGGAATCCTCTTATGGATTTTGATTTCGTGATATGTGGTTATTTGACTCTAATATTTCGTTCATATGAGGAGTAATGTTCTTTGGATTGTGCATGTTGAACTGTATTTCTTTTATCCGCTGCGTGAGTTCTTTCAACCGGCTTTCGGTATTTTGCAAACTGAGTTTCATTTCGAAAATCGGTTCCCTAAACTAAGTTTTTGGCATTATGACCTTGATCGTTTTGGCGAAATTCTTATGACGGTATTTAGTATTTTGTAAATGGCTTTTGTGAGTTTTTGAAATATTACCGTCATCGGCTTTTTGGGCATTTTTGTAAATGGTTTTTAGCCTGGTGGGTTCCGGCGCGGGACCCACGGCGCTATAATGTTTTGTGTAATTACCTGAAGTTTTTGGGCATTCTACCCCATTGAATTATCTTTGAAAACCTTGAGTATCCTAGAAAATAAATTTCGAGACGTACTTTTAAAATGAATTATTTTCTCGTGGTACATCCAAGGTGCCACAACATGTTTCAAAATTTTCTACCTCCAGATATTTTCAATGTTTTAGAAACACTTTTATTTAGACCCGAGGGTCGAATATTCTGAAAGTTTTCACTTAGAGAAAGTGTCCTCATTTTTATCAAATGCGAAATGGTTCTCCAAAGTCTCGATAACGATGTTTCACGTTCGTACTTTTTGAAAAGTGATACTCAAGATCAACCGGTGTTCTTCTAAAATTATTTTCAAAATGAGGTTTTCGTTTTTTAAAACCTATCCATTCCCATTTAAGGGCTGGGTATGTATGTATGATGTTCGCGTTCTCATTATGATGTTTGCTCCCGAGTATGATCGAATTGGCGGTGTGAGCGTTGAGTCGCTTTACACACATTTGTTGTGTTAGCCCTCTGTGAGAGGTGGGATGTTGGTGTTGAATATTATCGCCTCGTAGTGATTTCTGCGTTGTCGCGCATGTGCGAGCTGTTAGAGCTTGGTTTGGTATGACCGTGTACATCGGTGATTGTTCCGTTATGTGTCGTTTGTTTAATGACTTGTTACCTTGCCCCCGTTTTTGTGAATTTTGTGGACGAGGTCGAAGGTAATACCCGTACTATTTTGACTTATGTATTTTCTCTTTCTCCAGTCTATCGATTCGCTCATGTTCGTTGAAACTTTATAAAATTGTTCTGTATTTCGGTTTCATCGTCCGAACGAACTGTGATCTTGTTGTGGGTCGATCTGGTTATCGTTGTGACTTTTTTCGAGTTTGGTTCGATTCTTGTGAACCTTGTTCGGAAGTGACATCATCTAGTTCCATTAGTTCTTTTATTCGAAGTGGATCGGATTTGGAACTCTTGTGTTTTTGACTTTGTCGACTCATCATGTTCGTTGACATTTCTGAGCTTGTCCTGCCCCTTGCTTTTGTTGATCGAACGAGTGTGGTATTGTTTCGGAATTACTCATTTGTTGTTGTGACTTTTCAATTGCTATTTCCTTTCCTACGGATCTTATGTGAATGCACGTCCTGTTGTTTTCACCGGATCATATATTATCTCGAGTTGAGATGTGAACATCGGGGTTGTTGTCTGAATTTTATTATCCTTCGTGTTTCGGACATGATTGTTCGATTTTTGTTGTCTCGACCATTTGTTTGTTCGGTTTTTATTGATCTCGTTTTGTGATTGTTAAGCATTCAGACTCCTTCCTAATTCCCTTAAGTTCAGGAAATTAGTCTCGTTTTCGATCTTCCAACCCTTGGGCGGTGGAATTCCGTATTCGTTCAGCGATTGGCTCGCGTTTTGATTGATGTACCGTTGGGTTGGTCAATCGTATTGATTTTCGTTCGTTGTGATTTGTGATTGTTCGGATAATTGACTTGATTGTATTATCCATTTGATGACGCTTGTCACTTGTTGGTTTTATTATATTCCTAACGGCGACGTTGTGTTGGTCGTCGTGGAGCGTGTTTTCACGCCGTATGTCTCTTTGCGTTTCTTGCAGCGTTTCGCCGTTGGGCGCGAGTTTTCTATTTTTGTGTATTTCGTTGAGTTTTCCTGGCAGGTATATTGCTTCCCCCTACTTGTTTTAAGTTTCGGGACGAAACTTCTTTTAAGAAGGGTAGAATGTAATATCCGCAATTTCGAATTTCGGTAATTTTATTTTTTCGGCGGAAGTCCGTTTTGACGACTCGCTCATGACCGTTTCGTCATTCCGAGAATGATTAATTCTGCACTTTTTGTCATCCGAGTTCGTTTCAGTATCGTTTTGATGAGTTCCGAGCTTTTTAGCGACTTTTCCGCACTTGAGTTCAATTCTTGCGAATCTCGTTCGAAACTGTTGTTTCAAGTTTCCCGTAAGTCCGTTTAACTTTGTTAGACGTGTTATGAACTTCGGTTTGGTTATTCGATCACGTATCGTGATTTTCGAACGTTTTGGGCCATTTTCGTAATTTCCCAAAGTTTTGGGTAATTACTTCCGTTGTCGAATTCCGAGCCTTCGGGTGGTCGGAATTGTGTGTTCTCTTAGCTCTTAGATTCGTATTTGCGAGTACGTCGTAACCGTATCTTCGATTCGTATTCAGGTTCGGGTTTCGGGGTCGTTCGGGCCGTCGGAGTTGGCCCCGGCCGAGTCATGGCCGGGCAATCTGGGCACAGGCCGGCACTGGCCGAGTTACGGCCGGTAGTGCTCGGCAGTTGTACCGTGGGCCGCAGCACATGCCGACAGGCCGCGCACACCGCTGAGTCGGCCGCGGCACACCTGCCCGGCCGCGGCAAACTCGTGTTGCATTTTCGGCCAAAACCCGTCTCTATCGGGTGCCGCGCACATGTCGGCCGGGCCGCGAACACCGCGATCATCAAGCGTAGTTTTGGCCCTGTGCCGTGGCACACTCCCATTGGCCGCGACACACTGTGCACCTATTTAAGGTCCTACTGCGTTTTTGGCCATTTTTCTCCTTCTTTTCCTTCTCTTCCGCGGCTGAGGGTATGCTCATCATGGAGCCATGTTGTTTAACAACAAATCCTCGAAGTTATTGAGGTTATATCATCAATCAATCATCCTATATCGTCCTTTGATCCATCGAATCAAGGTAATCTTCCTTAGAACCCTAATTTCGTGAATTTGGGGGGTTTTGCATTTTTGTCCGATTCGTTCCGTGTTGTTGATTAATTCATGATGGGTATGATTAATCTTGGTAGTATTATTATGTTTAACATCATTTAATCCATTGTTCTTCGTCGAGTCGAAGTATATTTCTTGATTTCCTTCGAATCGACTTTTTTGGGGATTTGTCCTCGATCTCGTTTTTCATCCATTTTTGATGGATCGATTATGGTTAAATGATGTCTTTAAACACATTCTATGGATTGTATATCCATATTTCAACTTGGAATTCCGTTTTCGGGTTTTGACGGAACGAATCATGTTCTTGGCCGTTTTGGGGAAAACACTTGATCATTCGTCGTTCGTTCTTTGAATTCAACGGCTTTGAGTCGTGTTATGAAATTCATTTCATTGTTGTTATTGTCCTTCGTAGTTTATTATCGCGAGTTGGCGTTCGGTGGAGTCGGCGGGTTCGTAGTCGGTTCGTGCCAACCTACTTCGGTCGATTCTCCGCATTGTGGTTGTTCGAGACAAGTACCTTGTCCATACTATTCTTGTTTTGGGAATATGATTAATCTTGTTGGTATTCTTAGTTTCCCAACAGATTCATGGTATATTTCGTGGTTTTTACGGAATCGAGAGGGTTTGGTTGTGGTCCGCCCTCGTTGTTGTTTATATACGAATATACATGAATCGTAGGCGGCTTTTCGGGTGTATTCCAATTCCGTATTCAGTTAGAAATGGTTGTGATTGTATTCTTCGAATCGTTAGGTTCGGTTTCGTTGGTTCCTAGCGTTTGTTGGTGACTTTCCTTTCCGTTCGTTGCGTCGTCAATTATTCAAGGCAAGTATTTTTGGAAACCTTTATGCTTAACGTGGAATGGTAATGTATTTTGTGTGTGAATTGCTCACCTCGGGTCGGTCCAACGGGATCACGGAGGGAATCCAAAGGGTTGAGTCCTGGATTCATGAGTTTGTTTAGCTAGCCAGCTCGGGAGGGTCCTTAGAGGCCTCGGACGGGATCTATGATATTACTCTGTTCCCAAGGCGATGCACGTGCGTGTTTTGTTTTATAATATGGCCAGCTCGGGAGGGTCCCTAGAAGCCTCGGGCGGGATCTATGATATTACTCTGTTCCCAAGGCAAATTGTTTGACTGTTTGTTTCCGGAAAAGACATGTCTGGTTTTGGCTTTTGAATTTGATATTGGTGCATGTACTATGAAATGTGTAAGCGATTGGTTTGCCTTGAATACTTTTACTAGCGTAATTGCTAACCCCTTTGGGGACCCGTTTTGGGGAAATTCTTGTTATGGATTTCAGGTTATGTTCAGTCAGACGATCGGGCGCTGGGATGGTACGAGAATGTCGGCAAGGTTGTTGACATGTGCAATTGAGTCTTGTTATTTCCTACTGTCTCTTTTGATGTGGATGTTTTCCAAATTGTAAACTTATAGATTGTACTCGCGAGTACTTAGGCTTTTCCTTTCGGATTGTGATTGATCTTCGTTGGAGTTACTGTATTTGTCGGTTGATGTTTATTATGCCGGTTGCTCCGGGCGTATCTATATATGTCATAATATTAAAATGTGTGTCCTCGCTAACTGAGATGGTTAGTCGAGTGGGGTTTTTCTTGTTGTAGCCTGGTGGGTCCCAGGTAGGGTTCCACGGTGCTGTAACATACTCCGAATATCTCGGGGTGTTACAAAAAATGGTATCAGAGATCTAGGTTTATGGATACCTAGGCTTGTCGGTTATTTGGGTCTAGTTGTGTTTTGTTTTGCACATTGTCACACCGCTGCCGGCGTCTCAGTACATCCAGTGCTCGTAAGTTTTCCTTACTCGATTCTCTTGTTTTCTCGTATTGTATTTCCACTTCTTCAACTGTGATTGTCTCTCTCGTACTTATCGTCGAGTTGTTTTTTTTATCCATCCGGTTCGTGTACTTTTGATTCTAGTATTGCGCAGTCCTTTATCTCTCTGGAGTATGTGCGCCGTTCTGGGCTTGACCGTTTGTCGTTTTGCGAGCCTTCCATCGCTAAACTTCCTAGCATTGGTGGGATCGTTGGTGATCGAAAGATCCGAGATTTGCTCCGTGGTATATTGTGAGAGGGCTTGACTCACTAGTCTTTTGTTGTATGATGGAATCTGTGTTTGATAATTACGATATACTAAATGTAAGTTGAGCCGAATGTACTGATGGTTTGGACACCGAAGGGTGCAGTATGATGTAGAAGTTTTGAACATTGAAATGTTCTGGGAAAGGTATTGATGGCAGAGTTTGTTGAGAAACTCACATAGCTGGTTTCGACATATGTCCAAATCGGTGTTCTTTGGTTACGCTGTTAAACTTGAAGAGATAGTTTGACATATGCTTGGAATTAGTATTTCCGAGTTGCGCTTGTTGAACTGGTGAATTTTGAATGCCGTATATGCGTGTGTTCGGAAATTGTTAGTACTTGGCTAATTATTATTATTTACAACCAATGTGTTTCTATTAATAATAATACATGCGGCGTGCATGCTTGAAAATTTCTTAGACTTGATCGTATTATGGGTTTTTGAAAAGTGACATGAATTTGGGCGAGCCAGCCTTGTATTTTCAAATAAAACCTTGTGTCGGTATTTAAAAGTCGTGTTTAATAGTGTTTAGGACATTTTATAAAATACTACCACTGTTAAGCCCTTGTCGTGTTTGAAAAGGTCTTGAAAATGATTTTTAACTTATCGGTTTTATTTTCGAATAACTAGAGTATACGATTTTAAAATCAGATTAGCTTGGGGAAACCTAGGCTGTCGAGTCAAGTTGTGTTTGTTGAGTTTTGTCTCGTCGGATTTTGTCTGACTTAGTCGCATCGCGACGCGTCGTTTGAGATCAGTGGTCGTGATTAGTATCGAGGGGCGATCGTCACTTACGTGCGACCTGTGGATGTAAGTCTCCCTTCTTTGTGTTGTGCCTCGTGTGACACGAGCTATTTTTATGATTATTTGTTAAGTGATGGAATCCTCTTATGGATTTTGATTTCGTGATATGTGGTTATTTGACTCTAATATTTCGTTCATATGAGGAGTAATGTTGCTGGATTGTGCATGTTGAACTGTATTTCTTTTATCCGCTGCGTGAGTTCTTTCAACCGGCTTTCGGTATTTTGCAAACTGAGTTTCATTTCGAAAATCGGTTCCCTAAACTAAGTTTTTGGCATTATGACCTTGATCGTTTTGGCGAAATTCTTATGACGGTATTTAGTATTTTGTAAATGGCTTTTGTGAGTTTTTGAAATATTACCGTCATCGGCTTTTTGGGCGTTTTTGTAAATGGTTTTTAGCCTGGTGGGTTCCGGCGCGGGACCCACGGCGCTATAATGTTTTGTGTAATTACCTGAAGTTTTTGGGCATTCTACCCCATTGAATTATCTTTGAAAACCTTGAGTATCCTAGAAAATAAATTTCGAGACGTACTTTTAAGATGAATTATTTTCTCGTGGTACATCCAAGGTGCCACAACATGTTTCAAAATTTTCTACCTCTAGATATTTTCAATGTTTTAGAAACACTTTTATTTAGACCCGAGGGTCGAATATTCTGAAAGTTTTCACTAAGAGAAAGTGTCCTCATTTTTATCAAATGCGAAATGGTTCTCCAAAGTCTCGATAACGATGTTTCACGTTCGTACTTTTTGAAAAGTGATACTCAAGATCAACCGGTGTTCTTCTAAAATTATTTTCAAAATGAGGTTTTCGTTTTTTAAAACCTATCCATTCCCGTTTAAGGGCTGGGTATGTATGTATGATGTTCGCGTTCTCATTATGATGTTTGCTCCCGAGTATGATCGAATTGGCGGTGTGAGCGTTGAGTCGCTTTACACACATTTGTTGTGTTAGCCCTCTGTGAGAGGTGGGATGTTGGTGTTGAATATTATCGCCTCGTAGTGATTTCTGCGTTGTCGCGCATGTGCAAGCTGTTAGAGCTTGGTTTGGTATGACCGTGTGCATCTGTGATTGTTCCGTTATGTGTCGGTTGTTTAATGACTTGTTACCTTGCCCCCGTTTTTGTGAATTTCGTGGACGAGGTCGAAGGTAATACCCGTACTATTTTGACTTATGTATTTTCTCTTTCTCCAGTCTATCGATTCGCTCATGTTCGTTGAAACTTTATAAAATTGTTCTGTATTTCGGTTTCATCGTCCGAATGAACTGTGATCTTGTTGTGGGTCGATCTGGTTATCGTTGTGACTTTTTTCGAGTTCGGTTCGATTCTTGTGAACCTTGTTCGGAAGTGACATCATCTAGTTCCATTAGTTCTTTTATTCGAAGTGGATCAGATTTGGAACTCTTGCGTTTTCGACTTTGTCGACTCATCATGTTCGTTGACATTTCTGAGCTTGTCCTGCCCCTTGCTTTTGTTGATCGAACGAGTGTGGTATTGTTTCGGAATTACTCGTTTGTTGTTGTGACTTTTCAATTGCTATTTCCTTTCGTGGGGATCTTATGTGAATGCACGTCCTGTTGTTTTCACCGGATCATATATTGTCTCGAGTTGAGATGTGAACCTGGGGGTTGTTGTCTGAATTTTATTATCCTTCGTGTTTCGGACATGATTGTTTGATTTTTGTTGTCTCGATCGTTTGTTTGTTCGGTTTTTATTGATCTCGTTTCGTGATTGTTAAGCATTCAGACTCCTTCCTAATTCCCTTAAGTTCGGGAAATTAGTCTCGTTTTCGATCTTCCAACCCTTGGGCGGTGGAATTCCGTATTCGTTCAGCGATTGGCTCGCGTTTTGATTGATGTACCGTTGTGTTTTGATTGATGTACCATTTGATGACGCTTGTCACTTGTTGGTTTTATTATATCCCTAACGGCGACGTTGTGTTGGTCGTCGTGGAACGTGTTTTCATGCCGTATGTCTCTTTGCGTTTATTGCAGCGTTTCGCCGTTGGGTGCGAGTTTTCTGTTTTTATGTATCTCGTCGAGTTTTCGTGGCAGGTAAATTGCTTCCCCCTACTTGTTTTAAGTTTCGGGACGAAACTTCTTTTAAGGAGGGTAGAATGTAATATCCGCAATTTCGAATTTCGGTAATTTTCTTTTTTCGGCGGAAGTCCGTTTTGACGACTCGCACATGACCGTTTCGTCATTCCGAGAATGATTAATTCTGCACTTTTTGTCATCCGAGTTCGTTTCGGTATCGTTTTGATGAGTTCCGAGCTTTTTAGCGACTTTTCCGCACTTGAGTTCGATTCTTGCGAATCTCGTTCGAAACTGTTGTTTCGAGTTTCTCGTAAGTCCGTTTAACTTTGTTAGACGTGTTATGAACTTCGGTTTGGTTATTCGATCACGTATCCTGATTTTCGGACGTTTTGGGCCATTTTCGTAATTTCCAAAGTTTTGGGTAATTACTTCCGTTGTCGAATTCCGAGCCTTCGGGTGGTCGGAATTGTGTGTTCTCTTAGCTCTTAGATTCGTCTTTGCGAGTACGTCGTAACCATATCTTCGATTCATATTCAGGTTCGGGTTTCGGGGTCGTTCGGGCCGTCGGAGTTGGCCCCGGCCGAGTCATGGCCGGCACTGGGCACGGCAGACCGCCGAGTTACGGCCGGTAGTGCTCGGCAGTTGTACCGTGGGCCGCAGCACACTGCCGAGTCAGTGCCGCGGCACACCCGTCCGGGCCGCGGCACACTCGTGTTGTATTTTCGGCCAAAACCCGTCTGTACCGGGTGCCGCGGCACATGTCGGCCGGGCCGCGGCACACTGCCGATCACTGGGCGAAGTTTTGGCCCTGTGCCGCGGCACACTCCCGCTGGGCCGCGGCACACCGTGGCACTATTTAAGGTCCCGCAATGCGTTTTTGGCCATTTTTCTCCTTCTTCTCCTTCTCTTCCGCGGCTGAGGGTATGCTCATCATGGAGCCATGTTGTTTAACAACAAATCCTCGAAGTTATTGAGGTTATATCATCAATCAATCATCCTATATCGTCCTTTGATCCAGCGAATCAAGGTAATCTTCCTTAGAACCCTAATTTCATGAATTTGGGGGTTTTTGCATTTTTGTCCGATTCATTCCGTGTTGTTGATTAATTCATGATGGGTATGATTAATCTTGGTAGTATAATTGTGTTTAACATCATTTAATCCATTGTTCTTCGTCGAATCGAAGTATATTTCTTGATTTCCTTCGAATCGACTGTAGCCTTTCCATTGCAAAAATCTTTCGTAGGCGTGTTCAATTTGAACCGAAAGAAGGGTCTGATTAATAATCGAGTCAGGGGAGGGACTTCGTACAACGTCTGGAGACGCTGTATCGAGGGATTCCTGTACAGGTATGGGATCCTGTACGGAAGAGGGACTTCTTACAGGGGATGGTGCCCTGAAGGAAGAAGGATCCTGTACGGGTGTGGGATCCCGCAGAGGAGAGGTAGCTTTTGGCTCCAAATGGGCAGCCGACTCGATAAAGTCTTGATCGTTGGCAGATGTCTCAATATCCGTCCTAGCCGCCAAAGGCTCGGGATCTACTGTTGATACAGTAGGAGACACCTCTTCCACAGGGGTTGGGCCCTGGGGTTCTTCATCAGTGGGTTGAGCCACGGGGGAGATTTCTTCAGAGGGCTTGGCAGATTTGACTTTCGAAAGCCTCCTGAGTCACTTCTTGGGCTTCTCACCAGCAGAGCGTTTCTTGCTGTGAGATCTTTTTCGCTTCTTTGAAGATTCCACTTCATGGAACTTCAAGGATTCATCTCTTGGATTATCAGAAATTGGCATGTGCCTGGTTCTTGGGTGGTTGCAAGACAAGGTGCTCTGGTTATACGCAGTAGGCTTGACGCCTCCTAAGTATATCCTCGAGCTATTCTTCTTCGCATCGGCGGATTGCGTCAGTCCGCACTTCGTCAGGATATAGTTCAACATTAAACCGAAAGATTTCTTCTGGGTGGCAGGTTTGCACACCTCCTCTTGTAGGCGCTTCAGGATTATTTGGCACCAATTGACCTTTTCACAGGTCAGAATAGCCACCATCATCCTGAACCTCAAGTTGGTACACATCTCGAACGCACCGGTTCGATTCTCAATAATCCTGGAGCAAAAATCATGAAGATACACATAAGGAAGACAAAAGTTTTTCTTGTGACATGTGGTCTGCACCATGTCAACAACTTTGGACCCTGTGAACAGTCCATAAAATTTAGTAATGAGCTCTTGAGACCCGAATGTCTCAAGTTGATCCATGGTCAGGCCATCAGCGGGTAGCCTGTAGATGTTCTGGAGCAGATCGTGATCGATACAGATCTCAACTCCCTGGACTGAAGCAGTGATGTCAGCAACATGACCTCCTTGGGCCAATGACAGAAAACGTACGGCGGCGTTGAGGTAGAATTCCTCAACCAGATGGGTGTCGAATTTGTCAGCAGTCTTGCTTCCAAGGCGATAGAGGCCTTGTTGTTGAAGACGAGTTATGATATATTCCATGGGTTCTGCGTCGTTGGTTTCTGAGAGAATACGCTCAATGATGACAGGTTTGGAGAAGATCCGGCCATCAATGATGTTAGCAGATTTCTTCAGAGCAGGAGAAGAAGATTGTCCAGCCATTGATGTTTTCTTAAGAAAAAAGTGCAAGAAAATAATCGAAATATGCAAGAAATGCGTAAAAATATGTAAATGCTTTTGCTTGAGAACTCTTGAATTTGCGAAAGCGTAAAGAGTCTCTAATGATGATTCATCCTTTTATAGTCAAGCGGCGAAATAGGGTTTTGCAGAGTACGAATGGTCGATTTTAAGGGATGGGAACCGGTTTTGAAATCAACGGTTAAGATGGACTGAGTGTAATCGTACGCTAATCCATTGAAATGTTTAAAAATTGAGCGGGTCCCACTTCGACATAGGTTGATACCCTAAATGCCTAAAACGGCGTTTAAAAATAATAAACAATTTAAAAACATCGCGGCTTTTGAGATTGATTGTCCAGATGTCGTGTAAGGCATTTAATGTACATGACGTTTGACATAAAAGCAGGCACGTGGACAAAAATTATTTTGAAAGGAAATAATTTTATATTATATATCAATCAAAATCCTATAGCATGTCTTTGTTTCACGTCGATACTGACGTTCCCCCTCAAAAAGGTGCTTTATAGGTTTTGAATTCCATACAGAATATTTGGATTAATGCAGTATTCATGGGTCCTACAAGATTCCCCATTAATTATTGCACACACCACCGTAGGATTCATATGTCTTCGCTCGCTATAGTCAGTATTGACGATTAAGTGTACAAATAATTAATGTTGATATCAGTATTCTTGGGTCTTACAAAGATTCCCCTCAATTGTTGAGTAAAACAAGAATTACTTACGGGAGTCTGTAGAGCATTCCCAATTCTTGTCTCGAGCATGTTGAATCTTGCCGTGTCGAGCGGTTTGGTGAAGATGTCGGCTAGTCAACGTCTGTATGAACCTTTTCCAGCGAACATCCTTGTTCTCGACGTGATTCCTTATAAAATGATGCTTCATGTTGATATGCTTAGTGCGCAAGTGCGATGTGATTGTGCGTGATTGCAATTGCACTCGTGCTATCACACATGATCGAGTCTCTCTAGCATCGATTCCATAGTCCGACAGCTTGTTGCCGCATCCAAAGGATCTCGCATACGCAGCCTACCAAAGATAGTACTGATTACGCCGTGGAAAGAGAGTTAGCCAATTGTTTCTTCTTGAACCAAGAAACGAGTCTAGGTCCGAGAAAGTGACAAGTTCCACTTGTACTCTTCCTATCTAGCTTGCGACCTCCGAAATCCGAGTCGCTGTATCCAACTAAATCGAATCCGCCTTCCTTAGGATACCATAGTCCTGCATCGACTGTTCCTTTAATGTACTTCAGGATTCGTTTAGCTGTATTGAAGTGTGATTCCTTAGGTGCAACTTGGTATCTCGCACACACTCCAACACAAAAATGGATATCGCGCCTGCTAGCCGTTAGGTACAGGAGCGAACCAATGAGCTTCCTATAGAGTGATTGGTCAAACGGCTTTCCGGCTTCATCAGCACTAATTTGCACGGAAGTGCTCATGGGGGTTGGCGAGGATTTGGAAGTGTTCATTCCAAATTTGTTGAGAAGCTCCTTGCTGTATTTCTCCTGGTTGATGAATATACCTGTAGGCAACTGCTTTACCTACAAACCTAGGAAATAACTAAGTTCCCCCATCATACTCATTTCAAATTTACTTTGCATGAGATGAGAGAACCTTTGACATAGAGCAAGGTTAGTTGAACCAAAAATAATATCATCCACATAGATTTGCACCATAAGAAGGTCATCACCTTCCTGTATCTTGAACAAGGTTTTGTCCACAGCACCTTTCTCAAATCCGTTGTTGGTTAGATATCTTTGGGACGGAGTTTCGTACTGTGCTCTAGGGGCTTGTTTAAGTCCATACAGTGCTTTCCTTAGCCTGTAAACTAGATCGATACCGTCTGTGTTGGCAAACCCTGGTGGTTGTTCAACATAAACTTCTTCTGCAAGATCTCCATTCAGGAAAGCACTTTTGACATCCATTTGGTATACGATAAAACTCTTATGGGCGGCAAAGGCTAAAAATATCCTAATATCTTCTAGTCTCGCTACAGGGGCGAAGGTTTCATCATAGTCGATTCCTTCTTCCTGACTATAGCCTTGTGCTACTAGTCTGGATTTGTTCCTTATGATAAGTCCATTTCGATCCTTTTTGTTTCGAAATACCCATTTGGTTCCTATAACCGATTGGTGTGTTGGTCTGGATACAAGATACCATACATTGTTTCTTTCGAAACCGTTAAGCTCTTCTTCCATAGATGTTATCCAATGAGAATTGTTAAGAGCGTCTATGGTCGAAACAGGTTCGGACTGGGCTAAAAATACAGCGATAGTGCACATATTGAATCTCCTAAGTTCGGATTGAGATTTCCATTCAGGAAACTGTGAAACTTCAGCATTAGATTCTTCTTGTGCACAAAGTACATTTCCTTGTGTACTCTGTATTCTCCTACGAGTAGAAACACCGGCATTAATGTTTCCAATGATCAGCTCTTGCGGGTGATCTCTCAACCATCTTTGGTCGGGTTCTAATTTAGGATCCCGTACTGTATCGAAAGATTCTGTGGATACAGCTTCAGCTTGTACAGCGTCGGCTTCATCCACATTGATTCTTACAGCTGCGGGGTTGAATTCTAAATCAACGACAGGTTCTATGGGTGTTGGTGGATCCAAGATAGATAGATGGTGAATGTTCTGAGTGATATCATCTACTCCTGTAGGGTCATGGTGTGGTTCGTCGAACACTACATGAACTGATTCCTCGATCGTCAGCTTCCTTTTATTGAAGATTCTGAAAGCTTTGCTGACGGAGGAGTATCCTACGAATATTCCTTCATCTGATTTTTCATCAAGGTTCTAAGTTGGTCCTTCCCATTGTTCAATACATAACACCTGCATCCAAAAATGTGGAAATACGAAACTAACGGAGTTTTGTTATTCCATACCTCATATGCTGTTTTGTTGTGGTGCTTGTTGACGATACAGCGGTTTTGAGTGTAGCATTTGTATTGGTTGCTTCACCCTGTAAACGCTGTGGCAATTTGCTTGCGGCAATCATTGTCCTTGTTGCTTCTTTCAACGTCCTATTCTTTCGCTCGGCAACACCATTTTGTTGAGGTGTACGGGCAGCTGAGTATTCATGCTGTATTCCATTCTACGAACAGTATTGCTCTATGAAGCAGTTAGTGAATTCTGTACCTCTGTCGGAACGAATGCACACGATACTCGATGCCTTTTCATTTTGCAACTTTCTCAGGAGCTCGGGCAGCTTTGATGTTGTTTCCTTCTTCTTGCTAAGAAAGATCGTCCAAGCATACCTGGAATAATCATCAACAACCATGCAGTATTTCTTACCTCCCAAACTTACTGGGTCTATAGGACCGTAGAGATCCATGTGTAGCATTTCCAACACTCTTTGGGTTGAAAGGTAGGATTTGCTTTTCAGGGTTGACTTGATTTGCTTGCCTTTCTGGCATGGTCCGCAGACGATGTCCTTCTTGAATGACACATTTGGCAAACCTCTAACCATTCCCTGTCTTGAGAGCTTGTTGATCGTCTTGAAGTTGATGTGAGACATCCTCTTGTGCCATAGCCAGCTAAGATCTGCAGTGCCTTTGGCAACAAAGCATGGAATTGAGGAGCTCATAGGCTTCCAAACAAGAATGTACATATTACTCGATCTCGTCTGTAAGCACAACTTCCTTGGTTTGGGTGTTCTTGACTCTACGATCTATATAGAACTTCACCGAGAACTTTTATCACGTAATCGGCTAATACTAAGTAGATTATACTGTAGGCCTTCAACATATGCAACATCGGTGACCTTGAATTTCCCGACAAGTAGGTTTCCTTTCCCTCTTGTTCTTCCTTTAGACTTATCACCAAAGCGAACTTTTGGACCGCGACCTTCTACAAAATCAGATAGCTTGCTCCTATCTCCGGTCATGTGACGAGAGCATCCACTATCAAAGTACCAGGTATCCTCCTCTAGAATGTCCTGTAACAAAGAAATTAGGTAGATTTAGGTCCCCTTTGATTTTTGGGTCCATGTATGTTAGTTCCTTTAGGTACCCAAGTTTTCCTGGCAGCAATTGGTTTACTGTAGGACATACTTGATACAGTGTTGTGATATCTACGGGGGGCATATCCGTAGTCGTTATAATCATGATAATTATTATGCATGTAAAATTCAGGGTTATTATTATTATTCCAGTACGAGTGCCGTCTAGGAGGTGGAGCCATTTTCTTAGGCCTAACAGCTTGTCTTCTGGGTCTCCAGTTGGATTCCCAATGATGTTGTTGATACTGAACTGGCATCTGCTGTCTTGAGGGATAACGGGGCTCCTGTATCCAATACCTCGGCGAGCTGTACTGATAGTACTTCCGTGCGGGCCTTTGGTGGTTGGATATAGCCTTCCTTCTGAACGGCTGTTGACGCTGTTGATACGCTCTGGGAGCATGCTGTTGATTGCGCCTCACAGGTTGGAATGGCTTATGATTCCGCTGTCTGGTATAGGATTGCGGGGGCGGAATTGCAGCCTTCGGTTTTCTCGGTACAGCAGGTTCCTTCACGGGACTAGAGGTATCTTCCGATTCTGGAATGTGTTCCACACTCTTGACGAACACTGTACTAGTTTTCCCTTTGTTTGAACATGAGCTGTATCCTAAGCCACTTTTATCATGAGCATGTTGCCCAGTGCTCAGAATTTCTTCCATTCTTTTGGACGATTTTTGAAACGACTTCAGAATGGTCTCAAGTTCAGTTTCTCGCTTTTCGAGAGTTGTGATTTTGGTTTGTAGTAGAACCAAATCATTTGTCTTGATCTCATTGTGGGTTTTAACCTTATTTAGTTTATGAGCAAGTTGATGATTGCTCTCCATGAGTTTTTCAAAATCGACCTTGCTGGTTTCACAATCAAGAGACATATTTTCATAATTTATTTTCAGCAAGTCATTTTCATCTTTCAGCTCTAAATCTGTTAATTGAAGCTGTATATTCTCAGTTTTTAGAGTCTCATGGGCCTTTTGAATGTTTTTAAATTCATTCATCATATTTTCGAAAGTATGAGATGCATTTGACGGAATAGCTGAGGTTGAACTTACCTCATCGTCCGCCTTCACCTTCCGGAACATCTTTGGCCATAAAGCACATGTATGCCTTATCATCGAACTCATCGTCGGATGAATCACTTTCGATGACCACCAAGACATTCTCGCTGATTTGGATGGTGTGGGGAGGCTTCGATTCTCCAATCGGGGCCTTGAGCTTGTCTTTCCAAGCACGTCTTCTTTCATCTCTCTCTTGTTGCTCGGCCTCGTGCAATCTTTGGACTTTGGGATGAGGACATTTATTTGCATAATGGCACGGTTTCCTGATTATAGCACAGTTAGCATCACTGATGATGTTTCGATTTACCTTGTGGACAGTTTGGGCTCGTAGGAGTCTTTCCAGATCGTTTGATGAACTTTTTGAATTTATGCATGAGAAGCGCCATTTCATCTTGGGGATGATGTCGTCACATCACAAGATTCTTGTGATCGGGCTTCGACGAGCTAGGCATGCCGTGTCGACGATTCGATACAACGGCGAGAGCCGTGACCTTTGAAGGAGATTCTTCGACTTTCTCTCTCACAATATCATACTCGAAAGCTTTGAGGTCGAGAAGAGATCAAAAGTAGATATTTCATTAAGATTACAGGATACACGCATAGTCGTGGTCTTAATGTCCCATCGAGCCGAGAGATCTGAAAATTTTTAAGTTCTTCTCCTTTTGGGTGTAAATTTTGCCCAACGCTTCAAGTTCACCAACAATACCAGTGAATCTGAGGTCAAGTTCCTCAAGTGTTTCCGTTGGTTTCATTTCAAAAGATTCAAATTGCTGAGTTAGTTTTGAAATCTTGTTTTCTTTTGAGAGCTCAGTTCCCTCACAAATCAACTTGAGTTTATCCCAGATTTCTTTAGCTGTTTTGCAGCTCTTTACCTTTGAGAACGTGCCTTTGTCAAGAGTGACAAATAACGCGTTCTTAGCCACATTGTCGAGATTGGCTCACTTCCTTTCATCTGTTGTCCATTGCTCGCGTTCCTTCTCGAGCATTTCAGCATGGGCTTGGCCCTCAATCCTTGCGGCCGGATTTACCTTCATGATCTTGATAGGACCATCATGTATAACAAAAATCATCTCTTCGTGCATTGCTGCAAGATGAGCTTCCATTCTAATTCTCCTGTCGTCAAATTCGTTAATAGAGAACATAGGGACTTTGTTAATCATGGAAGTATCCATACTGATAATATAGGAATGAAAGAGACTGTTTTGAAAATAAGTGATTTCAATCTGATTCGGTTAAAAAGAAATACGACTGATTCTTTTTAGAATCAACCGCTCCGATACCACTTGTTGGCCACTAAGTATACTGGATACAGTTTGGAAAATAGTTTAAACAACAAATTGTATGGATTTTAAATATGAGTGCGTAGCGGAAGTCTTGGATACAGTAGGTTGTTGTGGATACAGCAACTAAGTGTATAGTGTATACTTAATTTATCACAGTAATTAAAACAGTAAAAGCTGAAGGTAAATAACACAGTAATTAAAGTGGTTCGAGGTAAACCCCTCTACGTCCACTGGTCCTCCACACAGGAGTAAAAAGTTTATTATAATTACTACGTACACAACTACATAATTATAACAACACACACAATCAATATATCGTTCACACAGATTGATATAAAGATCTTAGCTTAAACCGTTCACACAGATTGGTTTTGAGCTAATGCTTTGACTTGCTTCTTCACACACAGTTCTGAAGCTTCATCTACTTCAATGCAAATCCTTCACACACAGTTCCGGAGAAGCACAGATTGTTCAACGTATAGAGCAGATGGTGAACAACAACTTTAACTTTAAGAGCTTTCAGCTGATGAAGTGTTGTTCAGGATGATGAGCACTATATATCTCTTTAGATCTTGATTGCAGTAAGCTTTGGAGATATGTTTTGCTCTGATGATAACTTTTGATAGCTTGAGAGTTAGGTGAGTGGTAACTGATCTTCAATGCCTTCATAAGATATATATATATATATATAATCTCTGAAGCATATATCCGTTGAGATGTATCCGTTTGAATGAGATTTCGTTCCAACGGGATTATGACACGATCCGGATTTCGGGATTCAAGATTCAAGATCGCGCGATTTAAATACTTTATCCTTGAGTATTTAAATACTTCTTTATTCAACGGGACTTGACTTCTGGATATTCCTTCTTTGTCCTGTTGTGAGTTGTATGGAAGATAACTGTATTTTCAGTTTCGAGACAGTTTCCATACTTTGTCTTTTACAAGACTTCTTGCTGTACTGAAGGGCTTCACTATATGCTGATTCGAGGCAGGTCTTCGATACAGGATAAAACCTCAAGGCTTCGATACAGTTCCTTTACTGTATTCGGATTGGCATATATGTCAAAACCTCTTTATTAAATATCATTCGATACAGGGATCGGATATCCCGGCTATTTCGATACAGGGTCTTTGTTTTCCCAACACCAGCTATTATTGTAAGTGAACTCGATCAAAGGTATATGTATTTCCCAATCGGCACTCCAGTCCAGGGCACACGCCCTCAGCATATCTTCCAATGTCTGGATCGTCCGCTCAGTCTGACCGTCAGACTGTGGGTGGAAAGAAGTACTCAACCTCAACTTGGTGCCCAAGGCTTGATGGACCGCCTTCCAAAAATGCGACACGAAACGACCATCACGATCGAAAACAATAGACTTTTGGCATACCGTGTAATCTCACGATCTCCGATATAAAAATGCGGGATAATCGCTCCGGTCCCCACGTGTCCTTAATGCCAAGAAAATGTGCCGACTTAGTCAATCGGTCAACAATAACCCAAATCACATTCATCCCCATCTTAGTCCTCGGCATCCCGGTGATGAAATCCATGGTAATATCCTCCCACTTCCATTCGGGAATAGGGAGAGGTTTCAACCGCCCGGTTGGCCGTTGATGCTCAATCTTGACTTGTTGACATGTCAAACACCTTGACACAAACTCGGTGACATCTCTCTTCATATTATTCCACCAAAAACTCTTTTTAAGATCCTTGTACATCTTACTCGTCCCAGGATGGATCGAGTAAGGTGTAGCGTGGGCTTCTCGGAGTATTCTCTATCTCAGCTCCGAGTTATTCGGAACGCAAAGCCTACCTTGAAATCTCAAAATGCCATCCTCGTGGATCATAAAACCAGGGGCTTTCCCTTTTTCCACATCCGCCTTCAGTTGGACAAGTATTGGGTCATTCCCCTTTTTCTCCCCGACGTCGTCGATCAAGGACGGAATAATCTCAAGAGTACACATCTGACCCTGAACTCGTTGGATCCATACTTAGACTCCCTGCTCAATTAACTCCCGTTTGATCTTAACTTGAGGCGTAAGGACCTCAAGCATCTGAAGAGATATCGACTTCGGGCTCAACGCATCAGCTACAACGTTAGCCTTTCCTGGATGGTAAAGGATTTCCAAATCATAATCCTTTATCAGTTCTAACCAACATCGTTGTCTCATATTCAGCTCCTTTTGGCTAAAAATATACTTTAGGCTTTTGTGGTCGGTATAAATTCGACATGAAGAACCGTACAAATAGTGACGCCAGATTTTCAATGCAAACACTACAGCAGCTAATTCCAAATCATGGGTAGGATAATTCAGCTCATACGGCTTAAGTTGCCGTGAAGCATAGGCAATCGTCTTATCATGCTGTAAGAGTACGCACCCAAGTCCTTGTCCTGATGCATCACAATAAACCGAATACCCACCGATTCCCTGGGGCAGGGCTAAAACCGGCGCGGTAGTCAGACGCCTTTTCAGCTCTTCGAAACTCCGTTGTCTCTCTTCATTCCATTCGAACCTTTAGGACTTCTGGAGTAATTGAGTAAGTGGTCGAGCAAGTTTGGAGAACCCCTCTACGAATCTCTGATAGTATCCGGCCAGACCCAAAAAGCTACGAACTTCCTTCACGTTCCTGGGCGGAGCCCAATCTAACACTGCCTCAATTTTCTGGGGATCTACCCGAACCCCTTCCGCTGAAATCACATGCCCGAGAAACATGACTTCCTTCAGCCAGAATTGACACTTAGAAAACTTTGCATAGAGGTACTGAGTCCTCAAAATCTCTAACACCAATCGCAAATGCCGAGCGTGTTCCTCTTCATCACGATATTTGACCAGAATATCGTCGATAAAAACGACTACACAATTATCAAGATGGTCAATAAATATTTTATTCATCCATTGCATGAATATCGCCGGTGCGTTGGTTAACCCAAAAGGCATGACCACAAACTCATAGTGCCCATACCTCGTACGGAAAGCGGCTTTAGGAACGTCGGATTCCTTAATGCGAAGTTGATAGTACCCAGACCTCAAATCGATTTTCGATAACACCGCGGCTCCCTGCAATTGATCAAACAAATCATCGATACGCGGCAAAGGGTATTTATTCTTAATGGTCACTTTGTTCAGTTCCCGATAATCAATACACAAACGTAGTGAACCATCTTTCTTCCTTACGAACAAGACCGGTACACCCCATGGCGAGGCACTGGGTCTAATATACCCTTTATCCAACAATTCTCCCAGTTGTTTCTTCAACTCTTGCATTTCTGAAGGTGCTATACGATACGGTGCCTTAGAAATCGGGGTTGCTCCCGACTCCAATTCAATTGTAAATTCAACTTCCCGCCCCGGTGGTAGTCCCGGTAATTCATCTGGGAAAACATCCGGAAAATCACTTACTACAGGAATCGAGGGAAGTTCAACTTTCCCATCCTCGACTTTCACGGCATAACACCAATACGCAATACAGCCTTCTATAATAAGTTTTGTCACCTTCAAGGCACTAATCAAAAATTTCTGACATCCCCTCATGTACCCCGCAAAATGATGTTCGGTGCCGTCTTTGGCTAACATTGATATGATCTTTGTGCGATAATTCATTACCGCACCGTGTCTATCGAGCCAATCATCACCGAGGATTAGGTCTTCATCAACAATGTCTACGGCTATCAAATTCGAAAACCACACTCTCTCAGCGATTAACACCGGACAATCTCTAACTTCCTTCACTTGATTTTTCACATGGTTGAGTTGACGGTTGTATTCAATGATTGCCTGAGATACAGGGACATCCTGGGGTTTAGCTTCGAAAAAGGCTCAAATCCTGGCCTCCTGAATAGGCCATGGGCAGAACTCGGCCTCCATCAATTCCTTAAACTCGTCCCATGAAACCACACGATCCTAAGGTGCAACAACTTGCCACCAACTAGCCGCATCCCTCGATAGAAAGTACTGGGCAACTGGCACCTTACGTGCCTCTAGACAATTCACGGCCATGAAAACTTTATTCATCTCATTAATCTAATCTTCCCAGCCAATCGGATCATTTGCACCAATAAATTGGGGAGGGCGCATACGGATAACATCTTGTAACCACTTCTCAGCCCCAGTGTCGGTAACAGGAGGTGGTTGGTTAAGCTGTACCGCCTGGGTTAAAAGAGACATTTGGTTTACCACTTGCTACAGTATGGTGGCAACATCCACGTCCGGTTGTCTCCCTGCAGAAGTTCCTAGACTGGCTGACGGCTCCTGATGACTACCGGTGCTAGGTTGAATAGAGTCCGACAAGCTAGGCGTAGCTGAGCCTCCTACCGAGCTGAGGGATATGGCCGTTCCACCGGCTGCGTCACGCCCTCGGCCACGACCACGGCCGCGTCCACGTCCTCTACCAGTTGACATTCTAAAGGAAAAATATAAGTAAAATCATAAGCATAGCTCGAAACAATCCCATCTAGAATATGGACTTCTCATGTCCCATAATCGAATGATAATGAGTGAATAAAGAGGGTAAATAAGATAGGGAACTTACGACTACCGGTCGTACGAGATGACGGCAGTGCGATGATACTGTGTTCACGGAATAGTACATTTAGACCCAGCAATCCGACAGCCTAGGTATCCATAAATCTAAGCTCTGATACCAAATTCTGTAACACCCTCGAGATATTCGGAGAATATCACAGCGCCGTGAATCCCGACCTGGGACCCACTAGGCTTATCTTATTCACAACGTATCAAATTTGACAAAATCCACTCGGGAATCAATAAATTCGATACAAACAAGTTCAACCACGGACAAATAATACCATGAAGAAATACAAGAAGTTGTACAACAATGGAAAAGGACTTTCCTAAGGTACTCGAGTACCATTTATTATTACAAGGATAAAATGGACCGAAGAGAACAACGACAAAACAAAATGGAACACAACTAGCCACAGTATCACGCCTCGCCATCCTCATCGTATCGTCCCGGTGCTCGCTCGTATGGATCCTTAGGACCTGAAAAAAACAAAAGTAATTTTCCCCAAACGAGAGGGGTTAGAGCAAGTATTACAAGTGAAACATCAAGTCTTATACATAAAAGCATATGCACCAATTCTAAGCCATGATAATGATTTCCCGGAAAATACAATTATCCAAACATATTTAGAAATGATGATATCTCTTGATTAACCGTGGACTCGACAATGCGTGAATCCCTCCTCGACCCCGTCGGATCATCTCGGAGTGGCTAACCCAAATGTTCACGGAACCGACATAAGCGGAACCCTCCTCGACCCCGCCGGGTCCTCTCGGAGTGAACGAAAGCAACTCTCACAATCACATGCATCACTTTTCACATTTAAGAACATAACTTTCACAAGAATCACTTGCCTGGAATCGAGAGAAAATGGTACGAACGACAAGGTACAAAGATTGAAGGATTCGACAACTCCGAACCTAGACAAGTTCTTAATTCAATTATCAAAACCCCATCGGTATGAAAATAAGTTGGAATCACTCGAATTTACTACCCCGATACATGTGTTCCGGGAATAATTCTCTTAGATGGTGAATCGCAAGTCAAATATCCCAAATACTCGAGAACTACGGAAATATGCCAATAAATCCGTCGGAAAACATGTATCCAAGGTAGATAATTCATAATCGATATATTCTAACATAACAACAAGCGGGATCTAAGATATCGGATGGAAAATCCCCAAATCCCGAAAATTTAGGGTTGTGAGAAGTTTACCTTGATTTGGAGCGGTGGGGAGGATTAAACGTCGATAAATCCGAACTAGTAACTCAAAGATGTTGCTAGATAATTGCAGCTCGAAGAACTCCTCACAAATCGCCCGGAATCGCCCGAAATCATCCAAGGAGGTGAAGGAAGGAAGAAATGACGATTTGGGAATGGAAGTGTCCTATTTATACTAAATAGGAACTAGCGTGCGCTAGTCATGAAAAATAGCGCGCGCTATCGGACTCACCAGGCAGTCCAGTGGCCTCTGCCAGCTTCATTAGCGTACGCTAACACCTGCTAATAGCGTGCGCTAGAGCCTTCAAATAGCATGCGTTAATTCTTCTAATAGCGTGCGCTACCTGGTAGTCGGTGTCCAGTCCAGAACCTACTGTCCCCAGCTCTGTGCTCTTTAGTGCACGTTACTCGAGTAACGTAGCGTGCGCTAACACTAAAATCTAGTGTACGCTACCAGTCACACCTAGCGTGCGCTAAGAATTCCCTTTTTCAGTCCAGTAGATACTGGACTGTCTGCCTCCAATACATTAGTAGCGTGCGCTGATTATAACAGATAGCATGCGCTACCCTCACTAAATTAGCGTGCGCTACAAGGTTTGCGTAGCGTGCGCTACTCTTTACACGAAGGTAGTATAATCGCATCAAGGGTCCGAAAACAGCGACGATCCGAACAAGAAGAGGGATAAATCTAGTTGACAAGAGTTCCAAGATTAATATAAGCTTACTAAACACTTACACGAGTGTCGAAATTACAAAGTACAAGAGTAGAAGATTTACAAAAAGTACGGGTATTACAGTTCGGGCCGTTGAGGTCACCGAACGATACCGTCGTTGCTGTAGCGTTTGTGTGTGTATTACTTTACGATGGTAATCGATGTATATGATATGTGTTATGATTCTTTGTTGTGCTGAGTTGGAATCTCCGCTATGTTGTTTTGCGACGTTATGCCCCATTGTATCTAGCATTTGTATTTTCGGTATGCCGAGCCGAGGCATTTTCAACCATGATGTGCCGGGGCATGCACGTGTAAATTATCCTTCTCGTCGGTAACGCATTTCAAGTGTGGACTCGAGGGACACCGAATTCAGTTTTGCAAATTGGCTACCGAGACTTTCGGAGTTCGCGCTTCAGTACAGTTATCAGAATCGGCTTTGAGAGGCCTTCGAAGGATGTTTCTGTTGGTTGCTTGTTGTGTCTTCACCTTGATTTTGTTGTTGTGAGTTTCGGGGACGACACTTATTTTAGAAGAGGTCAAATATAATACCCGTATTGTTTTGGACTTCTGCATTTCCTCTTTCTCAGGTCTATCGACTCGCTCGTGTTCGTTGATACTTTCTGAACTTGTTCTGTATTTTGGTTTCATCGTTCGGACGAGCTATGATCTTGTTTTGAGTCGATCTGGTTATCGTTGTGACTTTTCCGAGTTCGGTTCGATCCTTGTGAACCTTGAAGTTGTTGTTTGAATTTTATTGTTCTTCGTGATTCGAACATGATTGTTCGATTTTTGTTGTCTCGACCGTTGTGGTTCGATCGTTTGATTGTTCGGTTTTTGTTGATCTCGTCTCGTGATTGTTGAACGTTCAGACTCCTTCGTAATTCCCTTAAGTTCGGGAAATTAGTCTCGTTTTCGATCTTCCAACCCTTGGGCGGTGGAATTCCGTATTCGTTCAGCGATTGGCTCGCGTTTTGATTGATGTACCGTTAGGTTGGTCAATCGTATTGATTTTCGTTCGTTGTGTTTTGTGATTGTTCGGATAATTGACTGATTGTATTATCTGTTTGATGACGCTTGTCACTTGTTGATTTTATCAAGTCTCTACCGGTGGCGTTGTGTTAGTCGTCGTGGAGCGTGTTTTCACGCCGTATATTCCTTTGCGTTGCTTGTAACGTTTTGCCGATGGACATAAGTTACGCATTTCTTGTGTGTCTCGTTGAGTTTTCCTGGTGGGATATTGCTTCTCCCTACTTGTTTTAAGTTTCGGGACGAAACTTCTTTTAAGGAGGGTAGTGTGTAATACTCGTAATTTCGATTTCAGACAATTTCTTTTTTCCGGAGGAAGTCCGTTTTGATGACTCGCACATGGCCGTTTCGTCATTCTAAGAATGATTAATTCTGCACTTTTTGTCATCCGAGTTCGTTTCGGTGTTGTTTTGTTGAGTTCCGTGCTTTTTGGCGACTTTTCCGCACTTGAGTTCGATTCTTGCGAATCTCGTTCGAAACTGCTGTTTGGAGTTTCCTGTAAGTCCGTTTAACTTTGTTAGATGTGTTGTGAACTTCGGTTTGGTTATTCGATCACGTATCGTGATTTTCGGATGTTTTGGGCCATTTTCGTAATTTCTCAAATTTTAGGGTAATTACTTTCCGTTGTCGAATTTCGAGCCTTCGGATGGTCGGAATCGTGTGTTCTATTAGTGCTGGAATTCGTCTTTGCGAGTACTTCGTAACCGTATCTTCGATTCGTATTCAGGTTCGGGTTTCGGGGTCGTTCGGGCCGTCGGAGTTGGCCCCGGCCGAGTCATGGCCGGGCAATCTGGCCCCGGTAAGCACTAGCGATTCTGGCCGGTAGTGCTCGGCGATTCGTCGTAAGACCGATTCGTCGTAAGGATGCCGGCAGACTTGGGGCAGCGACTCGGTTACGTACGTAAGCCTTGGCCGGTTACGTACGTAACCCTACCGGCACGCGGCCTATTTAAGGCCCTGCAGTCGGGTTTTTCACCCATTTTCTCATTCTCTTCCTTCTCTTCCGCGGCTGGAGGTGTGGGAATCATGGAGAGATGTTGTTGGACAATCAATACATGAAGTCTTGGAGTCCATATCATCAATCATCCATCCTATAACATCCTTTGATCAAGCGAATCAAGGTTAGATTTCTAGAAATCTAGTTTTGGGGAAATTGGGTATTTTGGTTGATTTCGTCCCTTTAATCCGTTTTAACTTAGGATTATGATGGATTGATGATTATTTAGATGTATTATATCATTTCCCTTGTTATTCCATGGTTGGATCGTATCGATTCGTTGTTTTGGTCGAGTTCTTGATCGACGCCTTGAAGGTGTCCGGTAGAATGTCATAGAGGGGTTTTCGGGCGTTCTACGATTATTCTTCATCGTATGATCATTGATTTATTAATTGTATGATGTTAGGGTCATGTTTCTTGCGAAGAAACCGTGTTGAACCCTTCCGTTCGTCGTCGTCTTCCTTTTCGATAGCATCGTGCGTTTCGAAGCTTTCCGGTTGAGCCGTGTTCGTCGGAATACTTGCGTGCCAATTTCGAGGCAAGTACCTTGTCCATACATTTCTTGTTTTTTGGATATGATGATTGGTGATCGTCTTGGTATGTTTGTTTGTTTGTTTGAAACGAGTTTTTCAAAAGATTCAGCTAGCCTCGTTAAAGACTCACTTTCAAAACGCGTGTGTATTGTAAATTGTGTGGGTTGCAAGTGACTACGTGAATCCTTTGGATATGTTTGGTATTGATGTCGCGCTTGATAATGCGTAGGTACGTATATTGCTTCTTTCCATCGCGTTATGGTTGACGTGCATGTTGTTATGTATTCGTGTGGTCGTGGACTGACGGATAAATTATGTGAATTGGTGTATTGATTTGATAATTGTTACAACGATTGACTGTGTGCTTGATGTTTGTGACAATGTGAATACTTGTTGTGAGAGACGTCATATCCGGGAGCCTCTGAGGGCGGGGCGTGCATTCTCTGGCCTGGTGTATGCTGCAATGTGCGGCTCCATATGGTTGGTGAACGCCGGTGTTTAACCTAATGCGTGTGCAAGGGGCGGCTCTTATGGGAGTGATGCCGACGCGGTGACACGTACAAGGTGCGACTGACATGTGGAGTGAACGCCGGTACACAGGTGTTTCAGTGGAGGCACCTGGCAGGTTTATTGGTAACGGATATTTGAGTGATTAGCTAAGACCCCGTTACCGAATGATTATCGTATTTCAAATTCTTTCAACTCTTTTCAAAACGCTGGTCTCGATATAGACCGTGATTCGTGTTTTCTGAAAGTGTGTTTCAACTTGTTTTAAACGTTGGTATCAGGGTTAATTAACCAAGGACATTTGACGAGATCTCCGAGGGTTAATTAATCAGGGGTCTTGAGCAGTATTGGGAGGACGAGAGGCTGTGTCTTTGATGGGTTGTGTTGACATTCTGTGTTTTGGGTCGAGGACCCCGTGTGGTGTTGAGATGATTGATCTCGTGTTGATATTATTTGGATTTGGGTCGAGAACCCCGTGGAAATATTTGTGAAGACTAGCTTGGGTTGATTGAATGGTTTTCCTTGCAAATTGCTTTCCGCCTACTGGTCGAGGACCCTGTTGATTTTGGAAAGAGGAGGATTTGATAATCCTAAATTGTTTTCTTTCAAAACTCTCGAGGACATCTTTAAACTGTTTTATAAATTGTTTTTCATTGATTTGTGATCTTTCGGTTTTAGAATGTTTTACCCAAACTCTTGCCTCGGGAAGTACTTCTCGATACGTTTAGATCTTTGAGGATTCCTGGTTATTGTTATTCGTGGAATGTGAATTGTATGGCTCGTATTTGCACTTTGTTCTTGCACTAGCAAAACAGTGGAGTTTTGCTAACCCCCGAGTATTCGGGGGGTAGATGTCTGTTTTTGCATTCAGGTTTGGGAGCATAACACAGGGTCGGCATGAAAGATGATGAAAGATGAATGATACTAATAACACGAGGATCCGTATGAGGTCATTGGTTTAGTTATAGTTTATTTTCCACTGCAGTATT
Source organism: Orobanche coerulescens (assembly GCA_033398695.1). Taxonomy (NCBI): domain Eukaryota; kingdom Viridiplantae; phylum Streptophyta; class Magnoliopsida; order Lamiales; family Orobanchaceae; genus Orobanche; species Orobanche coerulescens. Next base: position 180,202,053 of record CM065808.1, read on the forward strand.
TCTTTCCCCTTGTACGGGAGTGTGTTGTATTCGACCCCTGCGTGGGCATGTTTTGTAATTGAGTTGTATGTATTTATTGAAAGACCAAATCGGTCTACTGAGTTATTTTAGCCTTAAAGGCATTGTTGAGTTGTTCTATGTTGTTACCAGCCTGGTAGATCCTTGAGGAAAGGGTCTACGGTGTGTAATATCCCTGAGCGGATTAGGGGTGTTACAACACACACACACACACACACACACAATTCTCATGCAATACTACTACGTTAAGATTGTAAGTTCATAAGGGTACTTGCCTCGGTTAATAGACGGTGACACGAACGGAAAGGAAGAATCGAACACGACCGCGAGGAACCGGTGGAAACGAACCTAACGATTCGAAGAACACAATAACAAACACTTCTAAACGATTACGGAAAAGGAATACTCCCGAAAATCCACCTATGATTCATGTATAATCGAATTAAGATGACAACGAGGGCGGACCACAACCAAACCCTCTCGATTTCGCAAAGACCACAAAAATATACCGTGAATCCGTAGGAAAACTAATGATATCAACAAGATTAATCATATTCATCATGTATTAACCAACAAAACGGAACGAATCGGACGAAATTGCGAAAACCCCCAAATCTCCCCTAAAATAGGGTTTTAGAAGATTTACCTTGATTCAAGAGGTAGAAGATGATTAAATGATGATATCTTGGTGTTAGAGACTCAAAATCTTGGATGGATGATGATACACGATCCAACTTCACCCTCCAAATCGTCCAAGTCGTCTAACCCTCGGAGAAGAAGAAGAATGAATGAAAAATGACGCTGAAAAACGCGATTGACCCCTTAAATACCTCAAAGACGCACGACCACCACGCACGACCAAGTGCTCGTGCGTCTGGTCGTGTGCCAGGCCACTGCCTAACTTCTGTTCTCACGTACGAGCACAGCGCACGAGCACTAGCTCGTGCTTCCTGCTCGTGCGTCCCTGGGAGTTGCTTCCGAGCATTAATTGCGCACGAGCAGCAGGCACGACCAATTGTTCGGATGTCTAGTCATGCGCCAGGCCACTACCCAACTCCTGTTCTCACGCACGAGCGCAGCGCACGAGCACTAGCTCGTGCTTCCTGCTCGTGCGTCCCTGGAGTTTTCTGCCTAGCATACGACTACGCACGAGCGCAAAACACAAACGACAACTCGTGTGGCCTGCTCAAGTGCAAGAACCAAAGGCTAACATTTAGCCCGACACGACTCCAAAAATATCCAGAAGGTAACCAACTCAAAAGGGAAAGACATTGAGAGTTCACGACGCTCTCTAAGGGACAATACGACAACATAATACAATACGCCATCGAATCACCAAGCAAAAACTCAGAACGTCCATAAGGACATAAGACGGACTTGCGGCAACCCCGAAACGGCAGTTCCAAAAGACGATTTATGAGAATACATGAAATAGCGACAAAAATGACATAAAACACCAAACCGAGTAAAACGAGTCCGAAATAAGCTCGGACAACAAGAAGTACAATATTAAATATCCTCGAAATGTCAATACAGTTACGAGCGAGTTGCTAAAAAAAACGAAAGAATACACCAAAATGAGGATACCGGAAACAGAAAAAATTATGGATATTACAGTCTACCCCTCTAAAAATAAGTTTCGTCCCGAAACTTAAGAAACAAACAACTCGGGGTACCTAGCACGCATGCTATCCTCTATTTCCCAAGTTGCCTCCTCGACACCATGTCTCGTCCACTGCACCTTGACCAAAGGAATAGTTTTATGCCTCAGTCACTTCTCATGATGCTCCAAAATCTTCAAAGGACGCTCCTCAAAAGTAATATCCTCGGCGACATCAATCTCACCATAATCGATGACGTGACTAGGATCCGGAACATATTTCCCCAACTGGGAAACATGGAAAACGCTATGAACGTGACTCAAGGCCGGGGGTAACGCCAAACTGTATGCCAACCCACCGACTCGCTCGAGAATCTCGACGGGTCCGATAAATCTCGGACTCAACTTCCCTTTTTTCCCGAAACGGAAAACTCCTCTCGGCGGAGACACCTTTAGCAAAACGTGGTCTCCCACCTCAAATTCCAAAGGTCAACGACGGACATCGCCATATGACTTTTGTCGACTCTGGGCAGTCAACATCCGTTCCCGAATTAATTCTATCTTCCGCCTCATCTACAGAACGATATCCGGCTCGATCCCGACCATATCGGACGCCTCATTCCAACAAATTGGTGATCGACAATGTCGCCCATAAAGTGCCTCATACGGTGCCATCCGAATCGGCGCGTGCCAACTATTGTTGTACGTGAATTCGATCAGTGGCAAATGCTCATCCTAGTCAGTACTCCAATCGAGACCACACGCACGCAACATATCCTCGAACGTATGGATAGTGCATTCCGACTGCCCATCGGACTGAGGGTGAAAAGAGGTACTCAAACGCAAACGAGTACCCAACGCCTTATGCACCGCCTGCCAAAAGTGCGATACAAAATGGCCATCACGATCTGAAACAATAAACTTCGGAGTGCCGTGAAGCCTCACAATCTGCGCGATAAACACACGAGCCAACTTATCCGGGGCCCAAGTGTCCTTGATGCCCAGAAAATGTGCTGATTTGGTCAGACGATCAACAATCACCCATATCATATTCATGCCCGACCTCGATCTCGGTAAACTCGTAATGAAATCCATCGATATATCTTCCCATTTCCATTCCGGAACGGGAAGTGACTGCAATAACCCGGCCGGTCGCTGATGCTCGATTTTGACCTGCTGACAAGTCAAACACCTCGCTACAAACTGTGTGACCTCCTCCTTCATATCATTCCACCATAAATTCCTTCTCAGGTCCTTGTACATCTTACTCATACCAGGATGAACAGAGTAAGGTGTAGCATGGGCCTCACGTAAAATACCCTGTCTCAACTCGGGGTTGTTCGGTACACAAAGCCGACTCTGGAATCTCAAAACACCATCCTCGTGAATCACAAACCCAGGAGACTTTTCTTTAAGAACGTTCTCTCGGATTTCAGAAGTCATCGGATCCTCCAACTGCTTCAGCTTAATTTCATCGATCAAAGACGACGAAATCTCTAAAGCACAAAGTTGCCCGATAGCTCCAGGCAACAAAACCTCAACATCTAACTCGATCAAAACTCTCCGAAGCTCAGACTGAGACGTAAGGATCTCAAGTGTTCGCAATGCAACCGGTTTTCGACTCAAGGCATCGGCCACGACGTTCGCCTTGCCCGGATGATAGAGGATTTCGATGTCATAATCCTTAATCAACTCTAACCACCTCCTCTGCCTCATATTCAACTCCTGCTGAGTAAATATGTATTTCAGATTTTTATGATCGGTAAAAATCTGACATGTAGAGCCGAAAAGATAGTGACGCCAAATCTTGAGCGCAAAAACAACTGCCGCTAACTCCAAATCGTGAGTAGGGTAGTTAAGCTCATACGGCCTCAACTGTCTCGACGCAAACGCAATAGTCTTGCCGTGCTGCATCAACACGCACCCAAGGCCCTGACCCGAAGCATCGCTATAAACAGCAAAACCCTCGTTGCCACATGGCAACGCCAAAATCGGGGCTGAAGTCAAACGTCTCTTCAGCTCCTCGAAACTCGACTGCCTCTCGTCATTCCAGACGAACTTCTCGGATTTCTGGAGCAACTGTGTAAGTGGCCGAGCTAATTTCGAGAAACCCTCGACGAACCTACGATAGTAGCCAGCCAATCCCAAGAAACTACGGATCTCCTTCACATTCTTGGGCGGTGCCCAATCCAACACTGCCTCAATCTTCTGCGGATCCACACGAACCCCTTCGGCTGAAATCACGTGACCTAGAAACATCACTTCCTTCAGCCAGAACTCACATTTTGAGAACTTCGCATAGAATTGCTCGGTCCTCAAAATGTCTAACACTACTCGCAAATGATGGGCATGCTCTTCCTCGTTCCTCGAATAAATAAGAATATCGTCAATGAAGATGACGACACACTTATCCAAATACTCGATAAAGACTTTGTTCATCAACTGCATGAACACCGTCGGCGCATTAGTTAACCCGAAAGGCATAACTACAAATTCATAATGTCCGTATCTCATCCGAAAAAGCTATTTTCGGCACATCGGACTCCCTCACCCGGAGCTGATAGTACCCCGATCTCAAATCAATCTTCTAAAATACCGCAGCTCCCTGCAACTGATCGAACAAGTCATCAATACTCGGCAAAGGATACTTGTTCTTGATGGTCACCTTGTTTAGTTCGCGATAGTCGATACACAAACGCAGTGAACCATCCTTCTTCCGCACAAACAGGACCGGTGCGCCCCAAGGCGAAGCGCTCGGTCGAACATACCCCTATTCAAGAAGCTCACTCAACTGCTTCTTCAACTCGTCCATGTCTGAAGGTGCCATGCGATACGGCGCCTTCGAAATAGGAGTCGCGCCCGACTCTAACTCTATAGCAAACTCGACCTCACGGTCCGGTGGCAACCCAGGTAACTCATCAGGAAAAACATCAGGAAACTCACTAATGATTGGAATCGACGAGAGTTCGACTCTACCATCCTCCGCCTTCAAGGCATAGCACCAATAACCGGTACACCCTTTTCGCAGGAGTCTCATCGCCTTCAAGGCGTTAATAACAAACTTCTGGTTTCTCTTTCGCCCCGCGAAAGAGTGTTCGATGCCGTCCTCGGCTAGCATAGTGATGATTCTCATGTGGTAGTTCATGATCGCACCATGCCGCTCGAGCCAATCATCCCCAAGAACTAAATCTCCGCCCTCAATTCCCACAACAATAAGATTAGAGAGCCAAGCCCTCTCACAAATAATCACAGCACAATCTCGAATCTCACGGTCACCAACGATCCTATCACCTCTAGGAAGTTTAACGATGAAAGGCTCGCATGGCGATAAACAATCAAGACCCAAACGGCGCACACATTCCAAAGACACGAACGAATGCGTAGCACCAGAATCGAAAAGTACACTGACAGGATGCAAATGGATGTGAACGGTACCTGTGGCAACAGTAGCGGTTGGGTCATCGGTCCTCCTCATCTCATAAACGCGTGTGTGGGCGGAGCCAACACTGGAAGCTCCCCCCTTAGCGGGCTGACCCCGACCTCTCCCTCGACTAGTACTCGATGGAGATTGAGAAGCAAACGATCCCTGATTCACAATTGGTTCTCTGGGCGCTGGAATGGAAGCCTGGGCACCAAGAATTTTCTCTCTGTCGACACAGAAAGCAGCCTTGTGGCCTGGCTGGCCACACCGATTACATGTCAGGAAAGGGCTCGGACAATTACAACTGATGTGGCCTGGCTGGACACAATTAAAACACTTCACCTCCCGAGAAGGGGCACTGGCAGCCCTGCGGGGAACCCCAGTAGAACGAGCTGGGCTACCACCAGTGGAGAAGTTAGCAGACTGGAATCTCTGCTGACTCCCACCTTTGTGGCCCGAAAAATTCCCGGCGGATTTCTGCTTCTTACTCTCGCGGGCCGCCTCACTAGCCGTCACTGACATATCATAAGTGAGGGCCCTACTATGATAATCCTTCAAGGTAGTGCAGATGAGCCCAGACATATAGTCCCGAATCGACAATTTCATCCGCCTGGAGAAGTGAAAAATTTTGTCGCTCTCCTCGACAACTTGGGTCTTCACATATCCCAACTCCTTGTTAAAATCGGCAATAGCTTGAGATATGGGAATATCCCGTGGTTGAGCGTCATAGAAAGCATGGACTCGAGCCTGTCTGACCGGCCAGGGGCAATATTCGGTCTCCATTAGGTCCTTGAATTCCGCCCACGAAGCAACGTGATCCTTAGGTCCAACGGCCTCCCACCAATCAGTAGCGTCCCCAGTGAGAAAATACTGGGCAATAGGGACCTTACGGTCCTCGGGACAGTTGGTAGCAGTGAAGACTTTAGATATCTCCTTGATCCACCCCTCCCAGCCGTTCGGGTCCGAAGCTCCCGAAAACTGAGGAGGATGCATCTTGATGACATCCTGAAGCCAGCGGTCCGCTCCGCCCCTATTAGTGTGGTCCGGATCCGGGTTCTGAACTGCCTGAGCTATCGCCGCCATTTGGTTCACCATTTGCTGCATAACGGCCGCAATACCAAGGTCGGCGCGCTCCTGAGAAGAAGCATGACTATGACGGTCGCTGGTACTGTCGGCTCCCGAAGAATGCGACGTGGCCGCCCCATCGGCTGCCCAACGTCCTCGGCCGCGTCCACGACCACTACCACGACCTCTTCCAGCATCCATACTGGAATTAAATAAGTAGCAAAAGCCATACGATGGTAAATACGAGAGGAGAAACAACCACAATCAATAATAGAAGGTGTAATGCACGAAAACAAAGAACGAAGTAAGATAAACTTACGGGCACCGGTAGCATCGGAATCATGGTAGCGTGATGATAATGTGCAAAACGACATACAACAAGACCCAATAACCGACAAGCCTAGGTATCCATAAACCTAGTGCTCCGATACCATTTTCTGTAACACCCCCAAGATATTCGAGGTATATTACAGCGCCGTGAATCCCTACTTGGGACCCACCAGGTTAAACAATCATCATACTCATCGACTCGTAGAAACAACAAGATAACACCTCGTCATAAAGACGCAAAACGAAAATAATCCACCCGGTTCAACCGGTCCAACACAACACAATCATCCAACACAAACACAATAGACAACGCTACAATCCAAACGATTAAGAACTCCTAAGTACTCGAGTACTTCTATTAGTTTACAAACCCACAAACGGTAAGAAGGTAAAAGACAATAAGACGCCCCTTGTGCACAATCATCACGCACGGCCATCATCCGCATGCTGGTCCAGCGCCCGTTCGTCTCGAAGAACCTGACCTGAAATTCATAAAACGAATTTCTCCAAAACGGGTCCCCATAGGGGTTAGCAATTACGCTAGTACAAGTAACCAAATGAACAACTTACAATTTACACATATAGTCAAAGCATGCAATAATGAAAAAATTCGGTTGAAACACACATTTCCGGAAACGCCAATATCAAAACACATTTGTGAAATACACCACAATTAACCGTGGATCCACCCCTCCGTGGACCCCTACCGAGACCCCGTCGGATCTAACCCATAGTGGTTAAAAGCAAGCTCGCGGATCCACCCCTCCATGGACACCTACCGAGACCCCGTCGGGTCTAACCCATAGTGAGCATACACACACACACAATTCTCATGCAATACTACTACATTAAGATTGTAAGTTCATAAGGGTACTTGCCTCGGTTAATAGACGGTGACATGAACGGAAAGGAAGAATCGAACACGACCAAGAGGAACCGGTGGAAACGAACCTAACGATTCGAAGAACACAATCACAAACACTTCTAAACGATTACGGAAAAGGAATACTCCCGAAAACCCACCTACGATTCATGTATAATCGAATTAAGATGACAACGAGGGCTGACCACAACCAAACCCTCTCGATTTCGCAAAGACCACGAAAATATACCGTGAATCCGTAGGAAAACTAATGATATCAACAAGATTAATCATATTCATCATGTACTAACCAACAAAACAGAACGAATCGGACGAAATCGCGAAAACCCCCAAATCTCCCCTAAAATAGGGTTTTAGAAGATTTACCTTCATTCAAGAGGTAGAAGATGATTAAATGATGATATCTTGGTTTTAAAGACTCAAAATCTTGGATGGATGATGATACACGATCCAACTTCAGCCTCCAAATCGTCCAAGTCGCTTAACCCTCGGAGAAGAAGAAGAATGAATGAAAAATGACGCTGAAAAACGCGATTGACCCCTTAAATACCTCAGAGACGCACGACCACCACGCACGACCAAGTGCTCGTGCGTCTGGTCGTGTGCCAGGCCACTGCCTAACTTCTGTTCTCACGCACGAGCACTAGCTCGTGCTTCCTGCTCGTGCGTCCCTGGGAGTTACTTCCGAGCATTAATTGCACACGAACAGCAGGCACGACCAATTGTTCGGATGTCTAGTCGTGCGCCAGGCCACTGCCCAACTTCTGTTCTCACGCACGAGCGCAGCGCACGAGCACTAGCTCGTGCTTCCTGCTCGTGCGTCCCTGGAGTTTTTTGCCTAGCATACGACTACGCACGAGCGCAAAACACAAACGACAACTCGTGTGGCCTGCTCAAGTGCAAGAACCAAAGGCTAACATTTAGCCCAACACGACTCCGAAAATATCCAGAACGTAACCAACTCAAAATGGAAAGACATCAAGAGTTCACGACGCTCTCTAAGGTACAATACGACAACATAATACAATACGCCATCGAATCACCAAGCAAAAACTCAGAACGTCCATAAGGACATAAGACGGACTTGCGGAAACCCCAAAACGGCGGTTCCGAAAGACGATTTACGAGAATACATGAAATAGCGACGAAAATGACATAAAATACCAAATCGAGTAAAACGAGTCCGAAACAAGATCAGACAACAAGAAGTAAAATATTAAATATCCTCGAAATATCAATACGGTTACGAGCGAGTTGCTAAAAAAATGAAAGAATACACCAAAATGAGGATACCGGAAACAGAAAAAATTACGGATATTACATAGCCAGTATCCTCCGGGAGGCTCATCTCTTCACGACCGCTACAAGCTTGATAATTCAAGAACCTAAAAAGAAAGCCCACGACGGGGTCAGCCATAATATCCAACAATGATAACCATCACATCAGGTCAATAATTACATATCAATGGATATACTAAGTAAGAATACGACCAATGTAATCTTACCATCGTAACTTTACGAAAATCCACGATTCGTATCCTTGACAACACATTAAGATAATACCGAAATATATGTACGGTATCTCAACAATACCCAAGGTTCTCAAAATATTATTATAACTCGCGATACGGAAATTATACCAACTCTGGCCAATTCAATCCATCGGATAACGTCGACAATTCCAATACGATAATCGATTGTCCATCAAAGACAAGTACCAAGGAAATACGGAACATACCTCAAGATACGAAATACCATGACAATCACTTCAGTCTAATCCAAGATCAGATCAACACAACATACGGACACGGTCCTAACACAAGACCTACAAATGCATACTCATATGACAACATCAATATGCTCACATCAATAACAACAATGTATACTTAAGGCAAACCCATAATATACATATGCACAACAACAATACATGGGTAATCCGATGATCCAGCGTTCACTGCCTAGATCCCAAGATAATCTCGTCAGATCAACACGAGGTGGATAAACCTGTCCAATGATCCAGCGCACGCTAGCATAGATCCCAATATGATCCCGTCAGATCAACACGAGGTGGACATACAACAACAATGCACAAATGCATATAACAATGATACACAATGCATGACAACAATGATACACGCATGTATCACAACATGATCAACACGAAATGATGAAAATGATTAGAGTACTTGCCCCGACTCCTTCGAGAGCAATCCCGATGTCCAGACCATTACGAACCATTATTCTGAATATTCGACGATCCAAAATGTCACGGATGGTAAATAATTCACGCCTTTGTCTATACCATGATGTATCCTCGATATCAAGTATGCCAACAACAATGTAAATCATATACATTATGATTTAATTCCCAAAACTCAAATACAACTTATAATCACAAATATCCTGTGATTACGATTATAAACATTGCTTATACGAATTATAAACGAATGAAACAGAAACCATTCATTAAATATTATAAACTGTGCAAGTAATAACTTGCCTCGATACCGATACCGCGAAGCCGTTACCAATCCCATTGTCTTCGTTCACGAGCTCCTCAGCCCCGACCAAAAGCAATCTACGAACTCTTCGACCTCAACCGCAACACAACGGTCAAATCAACGATCAATTATCACAACCTATTGCAATAATTGATTAACACACATTCGATAATAATCAACAACTGATATAACCAATCCACAAACCCAACGATTCCAAAATATCTTGATTAAACACAAGTCCGAACAATCTAACTCAAACAATTACAAATTCATTCCCGTGATTCCGCAAAGTCCATATATCGATTCGATAAGGCGAGTATACAAACTTAACCAAAATATTCCAATCAATTTCTCTTTCAAAACTTCAATCAAACACCTTGAAGGCGGAATTCAAAGGTATATTTGAATCATTAATCAATAAACGCCAACCACATCAAGAACATGAAGAACACAATCACAAACATATATATCCTTCAACATTATATGATTCTAGCCGTCGATACGAACTAAACAACCCAAATATATCAAGAATCTCAAACATCTAAAAAATATTAAAGTTCAAGCAAATTACCTTGAATCTGGCAAAAGAATCAAGAATGATGTTATAATCCTTATTCCAAGCTTTCCTAGACGTTATCACTTGATAAACCAACTCAAAATCTAAGGTTTATGGGTTAAAAACCGAGTTTGGGTGATTTGGGACGAAAGGGAATCGTGTAGGAAGGGTTGGGAAATGAAATTCCCGACTGCTGTACGTTTTTATACGTCCAGGCACGTTAGCGTACGCTAACTTCATCAGTAGCGTGCGCTACCTGTTATCAGAATACAGACAGTATAATTTTTGCCATTTTGAGCATAACTCACTCATCCGGACTCCGATTAACTCGCCATTTGAACCGTTAGAAAGATAACTCGATGCTATATCATACTGTAATGTTTCAGAATTTTTGGAGTTTTCAAGAATCGGTGGCGATTTTCTAAAGTCGAACCTTATACGCATTACTTTCCAAACAAGTGTCCAAATCTCATTTCTACTAACGTTCCAACATATAATCTTCTTAATCATATCATATAAACCAAAAATCATAATCACTTGCATGATCATCATCATACGAAGTAAATAATAACAACAACATCAAAACCCGACATGAAGGGAGATATTAACCAACATATCTCTTGAAGAAGAACAACACCATTCCAAACCACACGAATCATATCAATATCCGCATATCAAAAATATCATCAACATAAATCAGTAATCCATCTCATAATCATATACTCATCAGCTCATATACATGACGATTATCAACTCAAGAACATCATATATAATTCAAAACGAAATCCCAAAGTGAAGAGTAATTACCTCTTTGAAGGAATGGATTGAATCCCAAGGTTGAATCCGTTTCCAATCGTTTCCAAACTCCAATGTTGTTAAGGACGATAAACTCAAGTGTTTGGAACCTCAAACTTCTCTATAAAAACTCTCTCTCTAAAAATAAAGGAAGGAATAGCCGAATGAACATAATTCACGTCTGCAATCATATATATACTGACTGTTATTAGCGTGCGCTACTTTTCCTTAGTAGCGTGCGCTATCGTGGTCCAGAGGCGATTGTTTTGCTTCGTACACTGATTTACGTACGTAATGCCCATGCAATAACGTACGTAAATTACACTGTCTAGCGCACGTAATTTCTTGGACCTTGCGTGCGCTAATCGTAGTTGACTTGCTACAGTCAGCACCTACCCCCGTGTCCCCACATGCCGAAAGTACTGATGAGGATAAGATTCCTTTTTGTCCGATCTGCAGTTAGCGTGCGCTAGTCCTTAGGGTTTAGCGTGCTTTAGTACTACATTACAACATCCGTTGACTCGTCGGCACATGCACCGAAAATGGACGGGTCCACACGTAGATTCCCCCTGAGCTGTTCCGCACTAGCGTACGCTAACCTATGCCCGTGGCGTGCGCTATACATGCACGATAGCGTGCGCTATACATGAATATTAGCGTGCGCTAATAAGGCTATACTTAGCCATTTTCAGCTACTCTTGTCCAACATCTCGACATGCAGAATACGAACATACGGAATACTGAATACATATACATCTTCCAACAACATTCTCATACGATAAGCCCGACACACAATGTCTTCCAATACAACTGTCAGCCAAGTGCGGTAATAATACTAATACAGATGTCTTAGTCCTTCATTTATATTATCCATACTGTACAGATTCCATGTTGTACAACATAACTCGTATAAAATAATATTAAACCGCAGTAGTAGAAATTTCGGATATTACAGAAAGGAAGTGACTGTTAAACGTGTGTTATATGTGCCTGACATTCGCAAGAACCTTATTTCTGGTTCGTTGTTGATGAAGTATGGCTTTAGATTAGTTTTTGAGTCTGATAAAGTTATTTTGTCAAAGAGTGGTGTGTTTATTGGCAAGGGTTGGGCTGATTAAGCTCAATGTTATGACTGTTAAAAATAATGAAATGGAGAATTCTTCTGCTTACTTGCTTGAGTCTCCTAATTTATGGCACGCTAGATTAGGGCACGTTAATTTTAATGCAATGCGTAAATTAATTGCATTAGATCACATACCAAAGTTTAGAATTGATTTAAACCACAAGTGTGAAACTTGTGTAGAGACAAAATTAACTCGATCTCTATTCCGATAAGTGGAAAGAAACACCAAACCTTTAGAAATAATACATAGCGACCTATGTGATTTGAAGTTTGCTCAAACTAGAGGTGGAAATAAATATTTTATTACTTTTGTGGATGATAGTACTAAATATTGATGTGTATATTTGCCTAAAAGCAAAGACAAAGCTATAGAGAAATTTATAAAACAGAAGTTGAGAATCTATTGAATGCAAAAATAAAAGTCTTGAGGAGTGACCGTGGAGGTGAATATGTGGAACCATTCGGCGAATATTGTTCACAACATGGGATTATTCATGAGGGCACTGCCCCATATGCACCACAGTCAAATGGCATGGCGGAACATAAGAATCGCACTCTAAAAGAGATGATGAATCGATATTTCTAAATTCAAGTCCACCGCAAAATATGTGGGGAAAAGCCATCTTAGCGGCGAATTATCTCTTAAACAAGATATGCTGTAAGAACGGGGACAAAACTCCTTATGAATTATGGGAGGGAGTCAAGCCTTCCTACAATTATATGAAAGTGTAGGGGTGTATAGCAAAGGTGCTGATACCTACAGCTAAGAAAGTCAAAATAGGCCAAACAACGTTTGACTGCATTTTTATTGGATATGCACACAACATCAATGCTTACCAATTTCTTGTGCATGAATCCAAAGTGCCTGAAATTCACAAGAATACAATTATGAAATCAAGGAATGCGTCATTATTTGAGAATATCTTTCCTTGTAAGAATGCAAGTTAACGCCTTATCTCATCCAAACAGACTTCTGAACTAATGGATGAAGATAATGAAGACCAAAGAGTAGATAATGAGGACGAACCTAGAAGGAGAAAATGACAAAGGACGGAGAAATCTTATGGACCAGATTTCTTCACCTACTTGCTCGAAAAGAAACCTCAGACTTACAAAGAAGCTGTAATCTCGACGGATGGACCTCTATGGAAGGAGGCTATCAAAGAAGAGATTGATTCTATATTACAGAATCATACTTGGGAACTAGTGGAATTACCTCCAAAGTGTAAACCATTATGAAATAAGTGGATTTTCAAGAAGAAATTGAAAGATGGAGTAGTTGATAAATATAAGGCTAGGCTCGTAGCGAAGGGCTATAACCAATGTGAAGGCCTATACTATTTTGATACTTACTCTCCTGTGACGAGAATAACTTCCATCAGGATGATACTTGCTATCGCCGCATTACGAGGTTTAGAAGTTCATCAAATGGATGTTAGGACTGTCTTTCTTAATGGGGACTTAGAAGACAAAATCTATATGGAACAACCCAAGAGGTTCGTTGCTCCTGGACAAGAAAGGAAAGTCTGCAAGCTGGTAAAATCATTGTATGGATTGAAGCAGGCACCAAAACAGTGGCATGAAAAATTTGATCATGTTATGTTAAGTGGTGGCTTCAAAATTAATGAATCTGATAAGTGTGTATATATGAAAGACACGGAGGATGGCTCTGTCATTTTATGTCTATATGTAGATGACTTGCTCATTACTGACAGTAATGAAAGAATAATTAAATCTACTAAGGACATGTTGAGGTCAAGATTTGACATGAAAGATACAGGACTCGTAAATGTAATTTTAGGGATTAAGATCACACGAACATCGAAAGATCTCATGCTGAGTCAAGACCAGCATGTGGATAAAACCCTTGAAAGATTTAACAAAGATGACTCTGGCACAACCAAAACCCCGGTAGATATGACGTTAAGACTATCCAAGAATAAGGGTGAAGGAGTATCTCAACTTGAGTACTCTCGCATAATAGGAAGTCTGATGTACTTGATGAGCTGTAAAAGACCAGATATAGCTTACTCAGTTAGTAGACTAAGAAGATATACGAGCAACCCCGAAAAAGATCACTGGAAGGCGATCACAAGGGTACTAAGATATTTAAGGGGCACTCATGAGTGTGGGTTGCACTATACCAAATATCCAGCAGTACTTGAAGGATATAGTAATGCAAATTGGATATCAGATATAAAAGGACTCTAAGTCAACAAGTGGATATGTATTCACACTAGCTGGTGCAGCTGTGGCATGGAAATCTTCGAAATAGACACTTATATCTCGGTCTACTGTAATACCACGGGTATTTCATGTTTTAATTACCGTGTACTTCAGAAATTATAATGAAAATTCTATCATTTACGATGTTGTTTTCTTATATTATGTGGTTTCGTTAAAGTGATTTTGTGATAAAATTGTGTGATGTGAATGGAACGGAGGTTACCTACTTTGACGTCGTTGGACGATTATCGGTACGAATATGACGGTGGCCAACGTCTTGTTCCCCGCAGAATTGTTGACGAGTGAAAAAATAGTCACCCCGAGATGGTTATAATGCGATAAGATGACTAAGGGACTGAGTGACTAGTGTACGCTATATGCCATGCCTAGCGTATGTTAGATTTGCAGCATTACGTACGTTAAACAGACTAGGTTACATACGTAAAGCGGGAATTGGTCTTCCAACCAGAATCTTTCTTTTTGACACGGATTGGGTACTTTCGGTGGGCTAGAGGACAAACAAGTCAACTGCTGATAACGTACGTTAATTGTTGAGCTTAAGTACGATATTCTAAGGTTGCTTACGTATGTTGTGATCCCCTACGTACGTTATATATGGGGACAGTACAGGCAGTAGCTTCTGATCAACCATTGCGTACGTTAACTAGAAGACATTACGTACGTAATGCTCTTTACGTACGTAAACCCTTGAGTGTTATCATACGTTAAATGCAATCGTGTGTAATAAATTAACACCTTCTTTTTCATTTTCCTCGGCCTACACACTTGATCAAACTCCTCAAAACCTTACCCAGTCCCCCTTATACGATTCTTAGCCTTTCAAACACTTGTATTGACATAGAGGAGATGATTACTCAAGCTCCGGAGAAGGTTATCAAGATCGATCGATTCATTCTTCATTCCTCCTCGTTGTTCTTCGTTGGTTCGTCATCGTTCTTCTTTGTTTTTCGTCTATTAAGGTAAGTCCAGCAAATCCTCGAAGTTATGTTTGGGTATTGTGTTATGTCAATTGGGTTACGGGCATTTGGCTAGTTTTGTTGCTTAACTTTCATAGACGATCAAACCGGATGAACTTGTAGTAATCAAAACTATCGCTGTAAGTATATTTCATTCTCGAACCGTTAATTCATGTATCTTGTTGTAATAATTATATGCGAATTTCACATCGACCTTGGAAATGTCAACTTTAATGAATCAATTGTAGGAGAAATTGTGTTAGGAATTCAATAACCGTATACTAAACTCGTTGAAACCCACCTTGTTAGTATAATGATCAAACATTAATTCAACTAGGTGGAATCGAGCTTGATAGGATTACCATCATAAAGAATCGACCGTTGAAACCGTTGTGTAAAATGGTAACCCACCTAATTGAGAACTAGGAGTAGAGAATTGAATTAGTAGATAATGGAATTCGATTTTACTATAGTCGATTGTTGACAACCGAATCAATGTTGAGGATAATCTCGTTAAGTAATTGCTATACCGATCAATAATTTAAGGATTAAAACAACGTAATAATGCGTGTTGCTATTGAGCTTAAAATCATGATATTAGCTTTGCAAAATCGAACTAAGTTAAGAATTCGGTTAGGAAAGGGGACGGGAAACTAGTTTTATTCGACGTTGTCCTTACGAAATGTTAATAAAGGAATATGTGATTAGGTTGAACTCGATCGATCGTAGAAGTTCAAAATTGTCGTGAGGCACTTACCGTCGGAATAAGGCAAGTGAAACCTTGCGCGGACTATGCTAATTTTATTTACAATATTCAGAAAACATGAATGTGCTGTTGCGTGATGAATGCCGAACGATTATCTTTCTCTAGAAACTGTGTTATGAATGGGCCGATGTGTTGCGGGTAAAACCTGAATGGTACCCATGTGGAAATGTATTGAGGGATAAGACCTAAAATGGCACCCGCTTCCGAAGTATTTCCGTGTAGATACTTCCGTGACCCTTGGTTGCGACCTTGGGGTTTATGTGCTAAAAGAGAAAGACAACGTCGGCTATACTATGAATTATCATCTATATATTATGTGGTACGGTGTTAGCAAATCGTGAATTTTGTTGTAAAATGCTGTTATTGATTATCATTATCTGATCCCGGTTTGTCTGGTATGATTCGTCGTGTCACGTAAATTTGTTGAATATGTGCAGGACATTCCCGAGGGTCCCGGTCAGGGTTGAACGGTGTTAGAATAAAGTTATGCTACTACATGTTTTAATTAAATTTCTGAAAGCTCTGTTTATGTAATAATCGTGTTCGAATTATGTTTTCTTTCAATACATCCCATTTTATATTATGTAACCGTGGACTCACCCATTTTATAATGCCTTATTTAAAATATCAATTTCCTAAAATAGCCTTGTGGGTCCCACACGGGATTCACGGCGCTGTAATGCCCCAATAAATTTTGGGGGGTGTTACAGAAAATGGTATCGGAGACGGTTCCTGTTGAAAAAGATTTGTCAAAATTTCTTTTTACTTCCAAAAATATTATCCAAAGTCCAACACCCCAAGCGACCGTAACTCTTCAGGGGAATACAAAGTAAGTAGAGTATGTGATTTCTAATTGGGCGCAACGTTTAATTTGCACGAGATAATTGTGTGTTGAATTGGTCCTTAGATTAATATTGACTATAATGGCACGTCGTGGAGCTAGGAGGGTAGTAAACGATGCTGTAGGTTCCGCCGTGAACCAAAACGAGGACAGGCACACTGCCGAGACCATTCCAGCTGGAAACCAGCCGCCACCGATTAGTCAAAATGATCAGGAGGCGGAATGCCAGAATAACAATCCTGGAGGCATGGACCCGTCTTTCATCCAAACCCTCGCCCAGGCTATTGCCATGGGTATCTCCCAAGTCAACCAAATAGAATGGATACCGGTCATCAACGTGGAGGTAAATGCAGGGAGAGACTGATGGGTGGGAGAGATGCTGAAAGCTAGGCCGCCATTGTTTGACGGAGCAGGGGAGAAACGCGTGGACGACTGGATTTCCGAAATGGAGTCCGCCTTCGATGTGATCTATTGTCCAGAAAACCGAAAGGTGCCGTTCGGGCTTAATCAGCTCCGCGACACTGCTGCCCGCTGGTGGAGAACTTACAAGCCAGAAAACCGAGTAGTAGGATGGGCCAAATTTGCTCGGCTATTGAGGAATGAGTACTGTCCTAGATCAGCCCAAACCGCTCGTGCACGAGACTTTTTCAGTGCCGGACCGCAGAATTTGCCAGTGCCGGAGATCATTCGGGCCTACCGTACTGAGTTAAGTTACGTCTCACAGATGGTGCCATCGGAGGATCAACGATTTGTCACCTTACGCAGAGGTTGATGGAAGATGTACAATGCTATGCCACCGGATTCCACTGTACGACCCTGAGGGCGTACGAAGATGTAGTCACAGTATATGCCGGTACTATTGTCAATATTGACACCGGGCACAATTCGAAGAAGCAGAAGACATCTAATCAGTCGGGAAGTACCAACAAGATGAACTCGGGGTCCATGTCTTCTTTTAAGTCAGCAGTTTCACACCAACAGAAGGGTGCATCTGATCGGCCTTACCGTAAGGACTGCTTCAACCGTGGTGTATCCGGACATACCAAGGACCATTGTCACAAGTCGGATACCAAATGTTTCTCTTGCGGAAAGAGTGGACACATGTCTCGCTACTGCTGGCGAGTTAATCCTGCACAGAACTCAGCTTCTCATCAGAGTCAACAAGGCTCTGTACAATCCTCCAGGGCACCTGCCGTTTCCAACTACCGAGCTCCACCCCATCAGACTCAACCACCACCACATGGTGCCGGTGGAGGACGTGGGTGCGGCGGTGGTACTGCATCCTTTTTCGAGTCATTGTTGTCCCGTGTATTCGAAATGAGGGCTACGGATGGTCAGTCCACACTAGCTATCTCAGGTACACTTCTTGTTAACTCCCAGCCTGTTCATGTACTATTTTATACCGGAGCCACGCATTCGTTTATATCTGTGGAATGTGTTGAGCATTTGAATCTTGCTTGTGTGCCTTGTGAATCATTTACTGCTAAACTACCCGAAGGTAGTAGAGTAGACGGCAATCTAGAAGTTCGAGACTACCAGATCCGCATCAATGATCATGGCTGGACTGCAAATCTTATGGTTTTCCCGCTTCAGAATGAAGATATCATATTAGGTATGGACTGGATGCCCATGCACAGGACGATATTAGATACCTACCACTTGACAATTTCCATCATGGCTTGCGATGGTACCACACATGTTATCAAGGGTCGAGAACACTTCAGTACGAAAGGGTCTCTCAGCCTCCTTGCACCGGAAGTCTCTTGTGATTCTCGAGAAATGTATTATTGGTGTTATATCTTCCAAGAGGATACATAACAACTCTTTCGGTTGTGAACATTACGGTGGTAAATGAATTTCCAGACGTCTTTCCCGATGAACTACCGGGACTGCCGCCGCACCGAGAAATTGATCTCTCCATTGAACTTGAGCCGGGAACAAGACCTATTTCCAAAGCTCCTTACAGGATGGAACCCGACGAGATGAAAGAATTGAAGATACAACTTGAAGATCTGCTGGAGAAGGGATTGATCCGCCCAAGCACCTCGCCGTGGGGCGCGCCAGTACTCTTTATTAAAAAGAAGGATAACTCTCTATGCTTGCGCATCGACTATAGAGAATTAAACAAGGTCGCTATCAAGAATCGTTATCCACTTCCGAGGATCGATGATCTCCTAGATCAATTGAAGGGGGCAGTTGTGTTTTCAAAGATCGATCTACGGTCTGGATATCACCAATTGAGGATTCAGTAGGAAGATATACCAAAGACTGCATTTCGATCAAGGTATGGACATTATGAGTATATCGTGGTATCATTCGGCTTGACTAATGCCCCATCCATTTTCATGGAGTTAATGAACAGAGTTTTAATCGATTTACTCGATAAGTGCATCGTGGTTTTTATTGACGACATCCTAATTTATTCTCGAAGCCGACAGGAACACGAAGAACATTTGAGACATGTACTGAGTGTGTTAAGGCAACACCAAATTTACGCAAAACTTGCCAAGTGGGAATTCTGGATGCCAGAAGTAAACTTCCTCGGACATGTTGTCTCGGCGAAAGGCGTTAAAGTCGATACACAGAAGATCGAAATGATAATGAGTTGGGAACCGTTGAAGAAAGTCAAGGAGGTAAGGAGTTTTCTAGGATTGGCAGGTTATTCGAAGGTTCGTAGAGGCTTTTTCCTGTATCGCTCGACCTTTAACGAACCTACTAAGGAAAAGTATCAAGTTTGTTTGGACTACGGATTGTCAGAAGAGCTTTGATGAACTCAAGAGGAGATTGACTACTGCTCCAGTGTTAGTGCTACCGCAGGGAACAGAATGATTCGTTATATACACGGATGCATCTAAGCATGGGATGGGGTGTGTCTTCATGCAGAACAACAGAGTTATTGCGTACGCGTCTCGACAACTGAATCCATACAAAATGAATTACCCGATGCATGACTTAGAGCTAGCCGCAGTGGTGCACGCCCTCAATATTTGGAGGCACTACATTTACTTAGTCACTTGTAAGATTTTCACGGACCATAAGAGTCTAAAATATATCTTCACCTAGAGGCAATTAAATATGAGACAGAGGCGCTGGTTGGAGCTAATCAAAGACTACGATGTGAAAATCTCATACCACCCAGGAAAAGCCAATGTTGTAGCTGATGCACTCAGTCGGAAAACCACATAGGAAGTAATGTTATCCAGCTTAACGGTTCACCCCGAACTACAGCAAGACATTAGGAGGAATGGTACTGAAGTATGGGTACAACGCAGTCAAGGATAATTGTGCTCAATCAATATACACTCGTCCTTATTAGACGATATACGTCTAGCATCAATGGAGGATCCCGAACTACGTGTGGTCGGTGTGAGAATCGAGGAGGGAAATGTTTCTGACTATAAGATCCAGGGGGACTTGGTGAGGTTCAAGAATAGGATCTGTGTTCCACCGAATGACGAGCTGAAGCAAACATACTGAGAGAAGCACACTCCACTCCCTACTCTATTCACCCCGGAGCAAGCAAAATGTACAAGGATCTACGACAGAGTTTTTGGTGGAAAATATGAAACGAGAAGTGGCTAGATTCATTGCCCGCTGTATGACGTGCCAACAAGTAAAAATTGAACACCGCACACCAGCCGGAATCATGCAACCCCTACCCATTCCGGAGTGGAAATGGGAAAGCATATCAATAGATTTTGTTACTGATTTACCAACGACGGTGGGAGGAAAGGACACAATTTGGGTTATCGTTGATCGGTTGACGAAATCAGCACATTTTATTCCAATTCAGGAAACGACCGGAACAGAGCATTTAGCCACTATTTTCATCAGGGAGGTCGTGAGATTGCACGGCGTTCCCTCATCCATCATATCGGATAGAGACACCAGATACTTGTCCCGTTTTTGGAAAGTCGTCCATAAAGCTATAGGAACCCAGTTGCATTTTTAGCACAGCCTATCACCCTCAGATGGATGGACAGACCGAGCGAACAATACAAATCTTGGAAGATATGTTGAGGGCATGTGTGCTCGAATGGGGTAAGGATTGGGTTAAGCATCTCGGGTTAGTAGAGTTTTTGTACAACAGCTGGCAAGCGAGCATAGGCATGGCACCATTTGAGGCCCTGTATGGACGAAGATACAAGTCGCCGTTATGCTGGGATGATGCTTCTGACACCGTGGCTACCGAGTTAGATCTGATCCAGGAATCCTTTAAGAAGATCTCTGTTGTTCGAAAACATATGTTAGCAGCGCAAAGCCGGCGGAAATCATATGCCGAGAACCGGCAGCGACCGTTGGAATTTACGGTCGGGGATCATGTTTAGGTCAAAGCATCGCCTATGCGAGGTATCCGGCGTTTCAGCCAGAAGGGTTTCAGCCAGAAGGGCAAGTTAAGCCTAAGATTCATAGGCCCGTTCGAGATATTGGACCGGGTTAGAAAACTTGCGTATCGATTAGCCCTACGCCACATTTGGATGGAGTGCATAATGTCTTTCACGTCTCCCAGTTAAGAAAGTATGTCTACGATCTGAGTCACAAGTTGAATTTTGAAGAAATAGAAATTTCTAATGATGCTACATTTAAAGAAGTGTAGATCGCTATCTTGGATCGGCATATGAAAACATTAAGAAATAAGGTCATACACCTTGTAAAAGTTCAGTGGTCGCACTATGGCATGGAGGAGGCAACTTGGGAGACCGAGTCGAGCATGAGGGAAAATCATCCCGAGTTATTTTCTTAGTTTTGGGACGAAACTATTTTAAGGGGATGGTATGTAATACCACGGTGTAATACCCGCAATTTTTATAATGCAATATTATTAATTATAATAATATTATAATGCATTTCATATTATTTAATTTCATTTAGAGGATCATGAACATTTATCTCGACGTATCACGAGTCCTAGCCCGAATAAATTTCTCAAGTTAATTTCGGAACGTTAATATTATTAGTCAATGTTATTAATATTAAAATAATTAAAGATAATATTATTAATAATAATAATATTTATAATAAGTACCACGTTAATAGCGACGGTATTAAAATTGTCATCTTTATCATTTTATATCACCATCTATATTACTCTCGATATTATTATTGTCGATATTATTACTACCGTTACTATTATTATTTTATTCATTACTATTATTATTATTATTAACTTATTAGCATTATTATTATTACCATGGCCCAAATGTAGGGTGCTGACCCAAATCAATAATTAAGCCCAGAATAATTAACCTAACCCAAATTCTAATACAGTATAAATACACACATTACTGTACAATACTACAACACAGAATACGGTTTTTCTTTTCCCTCAGCCGTCCCCAACCCTAGCAACTCTACAGTGCAGAAATCTCTTACACCCATCGTTCAAACATCCAACAACAAAAAAAATATACAATAATTCATCATCAGTTCTCTGCAAACTAGAGGAAGAATGAATTCATAGATACAAAACAGAAGGATTCATCCTGTTTTCTTATTCGAATATATCTTCTGGGAGTCCAATCTCGAACTGGAAGTTCAACCCTCTTCCGAAAAATCAGACTTCTCTTCGACGAGGAAAAAACCGTAAAACTCAGCTCCTCCATTTAATTTTGAATTTTATCATTCTTTTTGTCAGTTCCGAATTCATCTGTAAACCACACCAATTCTATATCAAATATACATTACCAAATTAACAATCAAACTCAAATCAGAACCAAAACTTAATTTTAATGGAATTCAACCCGAACTCTGATTCGGGAATCAAAACTCAATAATTTATCTAAACAAAAAAAAAGAGTAAAATCAAAGCTTAATGCTTTCAACTTCCCGAGCAGCAGAATCCCGGATTCGGGCCAAGCCCAGCAACCACAGTCCACATCTGGCATTCCTCCGACCCATAACCCGAATCCAGAAATTTCACAAAACCGAAAATCAAATTCGGGAACCAAGCTTCAACCCAGATTTCACAATCAAAAACACCAATAAATCGAACATCACCGTTTCAAACCCGAGGCCAGAAATCCGAAACCACTGCCCGAGCCCGAAATCATCCAAACCCGAAACCAGTTTCAAAATCTTTAACAAACCCATACCTGACCGGAACAGGAGCTTGGCGACGAGTTTCAGTCGCCGCCTTGTAGTCCGCCGCCGCCGCCGGTTACTAGAGGGCAGGAACCTGGACCTTGCACCGCTGCACCCGAGCCGAACGGCGATTTGCACTTTTCTTTTTTCGTCCGCCGTGGTCTGTGTGTGTGTGTACAATTTTCTGTGTGTGTGTTTCGAAATTTTTTTTTCTCCCGGCCGATTTTGAGTAGAGAGTTTGAGGAAGAAGAGAGAGAGAGAGAGAGAGAGAGAGAGGGATGGGGACAAATATGAGGAAACGGGAGGAGGAAGTATTATGAGCTGGTGTCGGCTGATCGAAAGGAATGAGGTATTTATACCCGCAAGTTATTAGGGTTATTCAATTTAGCCCTCACATTTTCCATCAGCCTTCAATTCAGCCCCCACAGTTTAAATTAATCCAATTTTAACCGAGTTAGCTTCTCAAGTCTTACAATATGACCCCAGTCAACTTTCAAACTTCAATTAAATCCTAATTTTGACCGAAATATTTAAAATATTGACTTTCAATTTATATTAATGATTAATCCGAATTATTGCCTAAATATTTTAATTTCAGTCATTAATAATGTTAACTCTTCGGTTAATATTAATAAGCAATTAAAATTTATTTTCAGTTATTATATAGTTATATTCATATCTTTTCATTTATTATATAGATAGTAAATTGTAAGGATTATAATTATTATTATTATTATATGTAGACTTTATCGAGGATTTACGGGCTTAGAACTGTTAGTCGAGCATCTTCATTTCAAGTCAGACATCATCATTTATTCAGGTGGGAATTTCCACTATCACTTTAATTGCTTTAATTGGATTGTATATATGATATTCTATTCATGTTTAAAAATTTATGATGAACGTTGTAAATCAGACTCACCTGTATTCGTGTAAGAGGTTATCTTAAGATTCATGTTGTGTGGGGACACCTGCACAACCCAATATTCATATACGTGCTCGATTCATGTTATATGTGGTATTGCGTGTATGCTTCATGTTGTTGCGGGGGCACCTGTGCAACCTCAATATTCGTATTATGCGTGCTCGATTCATGTTGTACGTAATGTTGTGAGTATGCTTTCATGTTGAGGAAAATATGGTAGATTATTCATGTTATGCTTTCCATGAGATTGTATATTACGGTGATCAGTGAGATTTCCACGAGCTGGAGGAAGCTCACCCCCCACCTTTATTGATCTCGCAGGTTAGACCGAGTCGGATGGACGAAGGAGCGAGTCGATAGGGCATATGAAAGAGGAATTATTATATGATGTTTCTTTATGTCTAATGTTTTGGGACTCATTTGGGGAAACTTCGACTTGAAAATTTATAAATTATGAATTATTCTTCCGCCGCAAATTTTTACCTCGTAATTATGATGAAATGTTACCTTATTTAAAGGTATTTATTTTTATGTCATTGTAGCGACTCGACTTTGTATGCGAGAATTTTTATATTCTCAAGAAAATTATTTTTCGTCAAATTTACCTTTTATTTATTTTCCCCAATATTTACCCTATAAAGTCGGGGCGTTACATAGTGGTATCGGAGCAGGTTTTACTTTTCTGTAGACTCGCTAAAATGTAAAAGTATCATATGCTCTCAGCTTCGCCACTTCGTCACTCCGTCAAATGTACCAAATTTCAGTCATTATTCATGCATATGTCATTTCATTTTATTTACATAATTATTTATGTATGTACGAATTGTTAGAATGGCCAAACCTAGGATGACGCCACGTAAGAAGGTCCCAGCTACTTTTGACTCGCGTCTTCTAGCACGTAAAGACTGGTGGGACGACCATATTCTACCAGAAAATGCACCACACTACGTCATTAATAGGCTGAGTAAGTGGCTGCAATCTGGGAAACAAGGTTCCGTCACTCGACAGCTAGAGCACCTGATGGAGAAGTTATCTGAAGACTGGAGTTGCTGCATCTTCCGGCTTTGGAAAAAGGCCATTAAGAGATCGCTAGAAGAGCGAGAGACCGCTGATGATTTCCAGTTCGTCGCTGGACGCTTATTGGATTTGTTCGCTCGAGAGGCGATTCCGACTGCAAATTGGGATGCCGACTCTACGGACGAGGAAGACTCAGAGGAGGATCCCGAAGAAGATCCAGAAGAAGTTCCTAATGAAAGCTCAAAGATGGATCTCGCCGAAATATGAAGGACGTGATAATGGCAGATATCGAGTCTGAAGATGAAGTCACTTCGAAGGACGTGATAATGGCATATATCGAGTCTGAAGATGAAGTCACTTTGTAGATATCATTAGCAGTGACGATGAGGAGTAGTCGTAGACTCAGTTCATTTTATTATATCTATTATTGTTGAAATTTCCAGTGGATGTTCCAAACATATTATATAATAAAAAAATTCAGTTGTTTTATTGCGTTTATATTTTTATGTGTTGCGACTATTATATACGATATACCTATCTCTTCATTCTTTATTTCTCATACTGTGCCGATTAATGGGTTTTACAACTCGTTGACAGACTAATGGCTAACCTAGGAAATCGCAATGCTTAACCCACACAAGATCAACTTTTG
The DNA here is from genome assembly GCA_033398695.1 of Orobanche coerulescens. Classification (NCBI taxonomy): domain Eukaryota; kingdom Viridiplantae; phylum Streptophyta; class Magnoliopsida; order Lamiales; family Orobanchaceae; genus Orobanche; species Orobanche coerulescens. The sequence continues at coordinate 180,227,830 of CM065808.1, forward strand.
GCTGGATTAGCTACCTTACTTCAAGGCGCGACCATCTTACCGCCTAATAACCCTGAGCAAGCTCAAGCTCAAGTTATTAAGCGGTTCAATCAATTCAAGCCGCCCGTCTTTCTTGGTCGTGAGGGACCAGCAGCCATAGAAGAATGGTTGTTGAACCTAGATAGCATCTTCGACTACATGGCGTGCACCGATGCTCAGAAGGTGTCATGTGTCGTGTTCCAGCTCAAGGAAGATGTTAGGACATGGTGTATTGGAGTGTGGAGGCTCAAAACCCAAGAGGAGAAGGACACATTCACTTGGGAACAATTCAAAGAGACGGTTATGGAAAAGTGCTACCCAAGGGCGTACAAAATCAAGATGCAGAAGGAGTTCCTCGATCTGACCCAAGGTGGAATGTCGGTTACCGAGTATGAGTGCAAGTTTAACCACATGTGCCGTTTTACTCCTCACATGGTTGAGACGGATGACATGAAGTCTCAGAAATTCCGGGATGGGCTTCATGACCGGATTCATCACCATTTGGCTGGTCATGGTCGTCTGAGCTATAATGAAGCCATTTCAAGGGCCGAGGACATTTCTGCCAGTTTGGATGTGGAGAACGCAAGGGCACCACCAGTTGCAACAAATAACAAGTGCAAGTGGCACGATCAAGGAGGTGGTAACAAGAAGAATGTTAAGACTGGATTTTTAGGGGCGAAACCATAGTCCGATAACCCTATATGTGCTACTCGTGGCAAAGGGCATAAAGGTGTATGTATGCTTGGTCAGAGGCGGTGCTACTATTGCCGTGAGGAAGGACACATGGCCTCAGCGTGTCCAAAGAAGGGAAGAGGCCCAAGCAATAATGTGCAAGGTCAAGGCTCTTGAGGCAAAGCTCGAGTGTATAGCATGGCCGAGGCAGAAAGAGAGACTAAACCCCAAACCATGTCAGGTATGTTATCAGTTGCAAATATTCTTGCTTTGGTGTTGTTTGATACGGGTGCGTCTCATTTAGAGATGGTATTCGGGCCGGGCTGCTAAAGCCCGCTCCATTTAAGGGTCGGGCCGTGCCGGTCCTTCTTTTTTGGCGGGCTGGGCTGGGCCGGTCTTTTTTTACAAACATAAGGCCCGGCCCGGCCCACAGCCCATTGTGTTCACGAGTCGGGCCGGGCCGGACTGAATATTTTTTTTTCTTCATTGTAAGACAGAAATTTTATTACAAGGACCAACAAAATGAACTTGAACTTTATTATAAAGAAAGAACAACTCTCTCTCTCTCTCTCCCCCTCTCTCTCTCTCTCTCATTTTACTCCTCTTCAAGTTAATTGCGAAGTGCTCCTATAGTGCATCGGACTATTGTCGGTGTGAAATGTTAGTGGACATAGAATGCTGAAATGTACTCTCACTACTGCATGCCTCTTGGACATAATAAGATGCGATTTACTAAATGAAAACTGAATTTTGTACCTTTTTCAGGCTATAAATTGATAGGAAAGAAATAAAAAACCCTATTGGGCATTCCCAGTTCACGGTCTTTAGACGGGCTAAACGGATCGGGCCTTCCCGGTTCACGGGTTAACACGGGCTCGGGCCGGTCCGTGCCGGGCCAGCGGTTTTAGGCGGGCTCGGGCCGGTCCGGGCCGGGCCTATAAAACAAAGGCTCCTAAGGCCCACATAACCTAAATGTACACGGGCCGATCCGGGCCGGTTTTTAAGCGTGCCGGGCCGTGCCGGGCTGTTCTGCGACCGGCCCACATACCACCTCTAGTCTCATTCATTCATCTCTAGGAAGCTTTGTATTATGATTGGTAGTAGAAGTAGTAGAGCCCCTAGATATTTGTTAGTTAGCATGCCCGCGGGGGGAGTAGTGCGTGTAGACTTGATAACTAACAATGTGAAGATAGAGATTAACGAACATAGCTTCTTAGCCAACTTGCACATAGTGGAAATTAGCATTTTTGATGTCATTTTGGGTATGGATTGATTGGACAAGCATAGAGCTGTAGTCGAATGCTCCGAGAGGAGAGTAACTTTATGTCCGTCTACCGATGTCAAAACCATATTCGAGGGAGTAAGATACTCTAGTACCCCGAAGGTGATTTCAGCCATGAAAGCGGTGAAAATGTTGAAGAAGCGAAGTTGCTAGGATTCTTGGTGAATGTGATGGGGAAAACAACTTCAGAGAAGACGGTAGCTGATGTACCTATCGTCAAGGAGTATCCAGATGTCTTTCCCGAAGACTTGCCCGGAGTTCCACCGAATCGTCAAGTTGAGTTCTCGATTGATTTAGTGCCAGGAGCGGCACCAATATCGAAGGCTCCCTATAGGATGGCGCCTAAGGAATTGCAAGAGCTGAAAGTACAACTCCAATAACTGCTCGAATCTGGATTTATCCGACCGAGTATTTCGCCATGGGGTGCGCCGGTACTATTCGTGAAGAAGAAGGATGGAAGTTTGAGGATGTGCATTGACTATCGTGAACTTAATCGACTCACGATAAAGAACAAATATCCACTTCCTATAATAGAGGACTATTCGATCAACTTGGAGGATCGGGAGTATTTTCGAAAATAGATTTGAGATTCGGATATCACCAACTGAGGATTAAGGATGATGATATCCCGAAGACCGCATTTCGAATTCGTTATGGACACTATGAGTTTACAGTGATGCCATTTGGTTTGACTAATGCTCCAGCGGTATTCATGGACCTCATGAACCGGGTATTTCAACCTTATTTGGACAAGTTTGTCATTGTGTTCATAGATGACATACTTGTATATTCAAAGACCAAGGTTGAACATGAGCAGCATCTTAGAACAGTATTGGGAATACTGCGCAAGGAGAAGTTGTATGCGAAGTTCAATAAGTGTGAATTCTGGCTTAACCGAGTTGCATTTTTGGGTCATGTGGTCACTTCTAAAGGAATTGAGGTTGACCCGATTAAAGTTGAAGCAGTCAATGATTGGAAAGTGCCGAGTAATGCAAATGAAGTTCGCAGCTTCTTGGGATTAGCCGGTTATTATTGGAGATTTATCGAGGGATTTTCGAAGATAGCTGTACCAATGACAAAATTGACTAGAAAGGGAGAAGTTTTCTTATGAAATGAGAAATGCGAAAAGAGTTTCCAAGAACTTAAACAAAGATTGACTGCTGCACCAGTTTTGACGATTCTCGATCCGACGAAAGAGTTCGTCATCTACAGTGATGCATCCAAGCAGGGCTTGGGATGTGTATTGATGCAAGAGGGCAAGGTAGTTGCCTATGCTTCGAGACAGTTGAAACCGTACGAGCTGAACTACCCTACTCATGATTTGGAATTAGCAGCGGTAGTTCATGCTTTGAAGATTTGGAGACATTATCTGTATGAAGGTAAGTGTGGAATTTATACAGACCACAAAAGTCTGAAATATATTTTCACACAGAAGGAATTGAATATGAGGCAGCGCAGATGGATTGAGTTGGTCAAAGACTACGATTGTACAATTCATTACCACCCTGGTAAAGCAAACGTGGTTGCTGATGCACTGAGCCGTAAGGCAAGAGGAGACTTAACTTGTTTGCTAACCAAGGAGGAATACTTGGTCAAGGAATTTGCAAGGATGAACCTTGAGATGGCTGCACCATCGAATCCAGCTGAGTCGTTATTGGCTAGTTTGGTGGTACAACCAACCTTGAGGGAACAGATCAAAGAAGGTCAAGGACAGGACGACTTCTTGGTCAAGATGAAAGAACGCACTCTTTCAGGTGAGGATAAGGGATTCAGTGTGTCCGATGATGGCACAATGTACTATGAAGGGAGGCACATAGTACTCCATATACAGCACACCCTCGGAGTACCAAGATGTACCAAGACCTTAAGGGGACATTTTGGTGGGAAGGTTTGAAAAGAGATGTGGCAGACTTTGTCAGAAAGTGTATAGTTTGCCAGCAAGTGAAGGCAGAACACCAACGTCCCTTTGGACTACTTAAATCACTTCATATTCCAGAATGGAAATGGGAACACATTACGATAGACTTTGTGGTAGGTTAGAAAGAGGAAACCACGCTATTTGGGTTGTTGTCGACCGACTCACAAAGTCAGCTCATTTTATCCCAGTTAAGATGAATTTTCGAATGGATCAGTAAGCCCAACTTTACATCCGTGAGATTATTAAATTGCATGGAGTGCCAGTCTCTATAGTATCCGACAGGGATACTCATTTCACATCGCGTTTTTGGTAGAGTTTGCAAGAAGCCTTGGGAACATAGTTAAATTTTAGTACGGTCTATCATCCTCAGGCTGATGGTCAGTCCGAGAGGACCATCCAAATCCTTGAGTATATGTTGCGAGCATGTGTGTCAGACATGGGAAATAATTGGGAACGACTGTTGCCTTTGGTAGAATTCGCTTACAACAATAGTTACCAGTCGACGATCGGTATAGCACCGTATGAAGCCTTATACGGTAGGAAGTGTCGATCACCACTGTATTGGGATGAGGTAGGTGAAAGGAGAATTTTGGGTCCCGAGATGATCGAACAGACAGTTGGTATGGTGGATAAGATTCGTGAGAGGATCAAGATAGTACAGGATCGTCAGAAGTCTTACGCCGACAAGCGTAGGAAGGATCTCGAATTCTGTGTCGGCGACAAGGTATTCCTGAAGGTATATCCTACCAAGGGAATTGTTCGTTTTGGTCCAAGGAGCAAGTTGAGACCGAGATACATTGGACCGTTCGAAATTCTTGAACGGATTGGAGAATTAGCTTATCGCTTGGCATTACCCCCAGAACTTTCGGCTGTGCACAACGTCTTCCACGTATCATTGTTGAGGAAGTATGTGCACGATCCCAGTCACGTCATCAACTATACCGCCGTGGAGATGAACAAAGATCTTACTTATGAAGAACAACCAGAACTGATTCTCGACCGATCAGTCCGACAGTTGAGGAACAAAGAGAAGGTGTTTGTCAAAATCCAATGGCGTAACCGCAGTAAAGATGAACTTACTTGGGAACGCGAGGAAGAACTGCAAGCTCGTTACCCGAAATTCTTCAATCGAGGTATGTCATTTATTTTCGAGGACGGAAATTTTTCTAAGAGGGGTAGGATGTAATACCCGCCATTTTTATAATGCAACATTATTAATTATAATAATATTATAATGCATTTCATATTATTTAATTTCATTTAGAGTATCATGAACATTTATCTCGACGTATCACGAGTCCTAGCCCGAGTCAATTTCGCAAATTAATTTCAGAACGTTAATATTATTAGTCAATATTATTAATATTAAAATAATTAAAGGTAATATTATTAATAATAATAATAATATTTATAATAAGTACCACGTTAATAGTGACAGTATTAATATTTTCATCTTTATCATTTTATATCACCATCTATATTACTCTCGGTATTATTATTGTCGATATTATTACTACCGTTACTATTATTATTTTATTCATTACTATTATTATTATTATTATTATTATTATTATCATCTTATTAGCATTATTATTATTACCATGGCCCAAATGTAGGGTGCTGACCCAAATCAATAATTAAGCCCAGAATAATTAACCTAACCCTAATTCTAATACAGTATAAATACACACATTACTATACAATACTACAACACAGAATACGGTTTTTCTTTTCCCTCGGTCGTCCCCAACCCTAGCAACTCTACAGTGCAGAAATCTCTTACACCCATCGTTCAAACATCCAACAACAAAAAAAATATACAATAATTCATCATCAGTTCTCTGCAAACTAGAGGAAGAATGAATTCATAGATACAAAACAGAAGGATTCATCCTGTTTTCTTATTCGAATATATCTTCTGGGAGTCCAATCTCGAACTGGAAGTTCAACCCTCTTCCGAAAAATCAGACTTCTCTTCGACGAGGAAAAAACCGTAAAACTCAGCTCCTCCATTTAATTTTGAATTTTATCATTCTTTTTGTCAGTTCCGAATTCATCTGTAAACCACACCAATTCTATATCAAATATACATTACCAAATTAACAATCAAACTCAAATCAGAACCAAAACTTAATTTTAATGGAATTCAACCCGAACTCTGATTCGGGAATCAAAACTCAATAATTTATCTGAACAAAAAAAAAAGAGTAAAATCAAAGCTTAATGCTTTCAACTTCCCGAGCAGCAGAATCCCGGATTCGGGCCAAGCCCGGCAACCACAGTCCTCATCGGGCATTCCTCCGACCCATAACCCGAATCCAGAAATTTCACAAATCCGAAAATCAAATTCGGGAACCAAACTTCAACCCAGATTTCACAATAAAAAACACCAAAAAATCGAACATCACCGTTTCAAACCCGAGGTCAGAAATCCGAAACCGCTGCCCGAGCCCGAAATCATCCAAAACCGAAGAGTAGAGAGTTTGAGGAAGAAGATAGAGAGAGGGGGATAGGGACAGAGATGAGGAAACGGGAGGAGGAAGTATTATGAGCTGGTGTCGGCTGATCGAAAGGAATGAGGTATTTATACCCGCAAGTTATTAGGGTTATTCAATTTAGCCCTCACATTTTCCATCAGCCTTAAATTCAGCCCCCACAGTTTAAATTAATCCAATTTTAACCCAGTCAGCTTCTCAAGTCTTACAATCTGACCCCACTCAATTTTCAAACTTCAATTAAATCCTAATTTTGACCGAAACATTTAAAACATTGACTTCCAATTTATATTAATGATTAATCTGTTATGAAATCGGAATAAAAGAGAGAGAAAATTTAGAGAGAGAATAGAGAGAATGATTCTCAGGTATATTTTTCATTAATAACTGAAGTCCTATTTATAGGAAAACTTCAGATGGCACAATCGTAATTACATATTTACATCATGGGTATAATAGTCATTCACACTATATAAAAACAAAAGGGTAATTGAAATGTCACTTTCAAGGCTTATTATAACACTCCCCCTTGAATGACTATTTACATAAATATCTGCTGAACTAGTTTGAAGAAAAACCCAATGGGAGAAAAACTTTCAAACTGTTTGTATTGGAGCTTGTGGCAATCATATCATGTTGCATCATAATGTTGGTAGGAAATCTCCGTTGGATAAAAACTTCAGCAATCGGTGATCTCGTAAATTTGCTCCCCCTTATCTCGATAGTTCTTGTATGAATATTCTTGTGCCGTCTCAGTAAAACCTCGTGGGATAAAAACTGAGTGAATCTGTCATGTATATCATTCGTTGGAGTATCCATGTGTTGCCTCATTAAAACCTTGTCAAGAAAACCCAGTGGGAAAAACTTGATCGAAGGAAAAAGAGTACAACTACCCCTTCCGTTTTCAAACTTTGAGGAATAATCTTGATCTTTGTAGTGTTCCTCATTATGTCATGAATATGCCTCATTAAAACCTTATTAGGAAAAACCCAATGGGAAAAATCCTAATGAAGGAAAAAGAGTACATTATTCATACTAATACGCCATTCCAGTTGCCTCGTTAAAAACCTTGCTAGGAAAACCCATTGGGACAAAACCTCGATCGAGGAAAAAGAGTGCAACGCGTATTTTATAAATATGCCCCATGCATTTCAATAATCCTCCAGGATTAGTATGAGTATCATCTTCATGCAATTTGTAATATCGAACTCATATTCTTTGCGATATATTCCAAATATCTTTTGGAGATTCCATATTTGTTGTGATTAGGCTGCCTCGTTAAAAACCTTGCTGGGAAAACCCAGTGGGATAAAACCTCAGTCAAGGAAAAGAGTACAGCATATAATTTTCGTTCACAACGTTTTGAGTGACTGCACGCACTGATAATATGTTCAAAATCTCCTTACGAGTCACTTTCAGTAAGCCCATATATTTCATTTTATTATAAGGGCATATATTTCAATTTCGATGGATTTCAATATCCTCATTTTCACAAATCATGGATTTTAATATCCTCATTTCCAATATCCATATTTCACAGTCATGGATATCCTCATATCATTTATCGATATCCTCTTTCTAATCATTGATATCTTCATTTTATTCATAGCGCTATATTGTGTCGACACTTTTCAATATTTATTTCCCCATGGCAATATAACTTGCCGAGATATCTCATTATCAATCACCCATTGGGATTATGTCTATATACTTTTCAAAAGTATATGCCTCCTTTTATCATTTGCTTTGATTCATATTCGGGGAATTATTATGTATTTTATCAAAGCAGTTGTAGTTGGTACCAAAGATTAATAATCTGTCATGCATCTTTGAACTTCAAGTTCATATTTCAGTTGTGAGGATATAGTGTGATGCATTTCACATATTTCCAACTACCAATACTCCCCCTCATGCTGAGAGATTTCTTGAGCACCAAACACATATGCCAGTATCTCAGTATTCTTCTTCAGTCATGGGAGTTTATATATTATGTTCTCGATATTGGCTGGAGGACTTCAAATAGTATGCCAATTGATATCCCACTCGTATGCGCATATCTTGATCCTTTATCGGATCTATAAAAATTTATTTGGGATATATTACTAGCTCAATCTGATATGGAATATATGCTCAAACCGTGAGCAAATCATCTCGTAAATTTCTGATTACGAGTCATATAAATATGTGACTATCTAGTGGATCCATAATATCTAGTAGTTCACATGTAGAGGAAGTGGGCCCATACTCCCCCTTAATATATTCCAAATTTATTAGGGATTCATTCCCAATATTGGCTAGTATTGATATTAATCGAGAACAAATATTTGAAGACATGATGTGTCTGTATCACCGTATAGATATTTTACCGGCATATCACATCATCTTTCGGTGCCATTATTGCACATCATTATCAACATGGAGTCGTTGCTCCCACATGTCATATTATATTCATTATTCAAATATAGAGAGCCGTAGTTCATACGCTTCAGGATGCGGAGTCAAATCTCATACGCGTAATTCCAATCTATAAATAGATTATCATTGTATTCACAAAATTCACCCATACCGAGGGTCTGAATATCATAATGGATTCAATGCTTCCGAATCTTCGTAAATATTATCCATCTCTTCCAGTGAATATCATAAAAAGAATTTATCGAGCTCGACTCGAAAGATTAAGGGTGCTAATGAGAAATGGCATCCCAGAAGATATTCGATGGTTGATCGAAGAACAAGTTCGATTATCTGGCGAATTTTCAAATTCATTTAAGTACATGCCAGGTACAGGTAAGAGTAGTTTTGCAAAGAAACGGAGAGCAAAAAGATTAGGTGGGTGCTATAAATGTGCTCGATGTACATGTGACACACGATGCAAATCTGTGGGGTTTGTATCCAAAAATCGAGAAGATAAAATAGCATTTATCAAGGATGGATTGAGTAAGGAATCTATGGATCATGATATTCAAAAGATTCTTGATGCACATCCGAGTGGATACGTTCATCGTGAACTAATGGCTTTGTGGATGCAATTCAAGGGTGAACGGGAACGTTATAGTCATGAAAAATTAATCTCAAAAGATCCAGTTTGTAAGTCCGTTCTATCAAAGTTGGTATAAGGTAATAGAAAAAATAATGCAAGTTGATGAATATTATTTTCCAATATTTAAATTTCTCAACTGCCGATCGGTAACGTCATTTTCATTGAAAAATATAATAGCATATCTTTCGTTTTCTTTTGCAATTTTGTCAAAAGTAATGACTTATCTGCCGCTCCATTTTCAATTAAAAATGGTGAAGTCATTTGTCGTTTATAAAGAAGTTTGTTCTTTAAATTTAGGATCCACAAATCAGAAAATGTATCTCTCATAAAAATATTTTGAAAGTCTAGTGTAGAAAAATGGAGTTCTCAGAATCCTCATATAGATCTCATCCATTTAAAACTATATGTATTTTAGGTGGATCCAAACTGATAGGTCATATCCAGCATGTAGATATGGCATATCAATTCGTAAAAGAATTAGGAAAGCACAAAATCAATATATTGTATGGTGGGAGTAATCATAGATTTTGGGTTATCTTTTAGATCTTTGCACAAAATGGGAGAATAAGTGTAACAAGTGCCTTACACTTTCCCACGATCGAACTTGATAGTATAGGAGGTTCAACTGGGTTGATGCTTCAAGCACGATCATTCATAATAGTTTGATGTATGTGGTGAATAATAGTGATGCCTTTATTGTTCTCCCGGTGGCTACGGCACACTCAATGAGATATTCAACATCACGTCATGGGGTGGCGGGACTTCCATACCAAACCTATAGGTTTGTTGAATATTAATAATTTCTTCTTGATTTGCTTGCCTTTACGGATCAAGGAGTAGATCACAAGTTTATATCTCGGCCATCACGAGATATAATAATATGTCTTGTCTTATTCTTGATCTACTTATAAAGTTTCGAGCATATATTTCATTAAGAATTTGGAAGTCAAAGCTCATCAGCCACAGGCTATTGGCGCCAAACGGAAAAGAAGTTTAGATCATTTAGATCTTTCATTATAAACCCTTATGCCAGGGGGTGGCAGAGTTACGGAGTTTTATACTCTCGAGACGCACCCCTTTTCTTTTTATGGGTTTCATATGTATTTTCTTTTTTCGCGTTTCATATTGAGTGTTTATTGCCTTTCAGCTAGTTTCGATATTTCACTTCGACTGTTGTGTGCTTCTTCAGCAATAATAAGACCATCATTTGCTTTTATGCAAATACAATATTTTCACAAATATGTGATATATGTTTCCCCATGAATATTGTCAATCAATATGATTTCAATGATCCCACCATGTGATATAATCAACGTGTGATTTATTGAGCAATTATTTTCCAGTGATAGTTTTCTACATCACTTGTCAAATGATCCCATCATGCAGTTTGGATGGGATCTTCTTTAATTAATTGGTGATAGCTTATGGTATCACTTGCTCAATTTTCCCCGTTCATGTTTAATCATGTAGATCGGATATTATATCCATCAACTGCTTCTTCTTCGAGAGCAGGATTTGAATCATTGATCAACTACTTCTTCAGAGTAGGATATATTTCTTTCAACTGCTTCTTCAGAGCAGGAAATCGATCAACTACTTCTCCAGAGTAGGATTTATTTTTATCAACTGCTTCTTCTTTGAGAGCAGGATTTATGAACCATTCATGTGGTATAACTAATCACGATGGTGATATATAATATATAAATTGCGTATATGTAAAACCATCCGTCTTGTGATAATTGAACTCATCACATGGGAGGTATTATAATTATATAAAATAAGCGCAATAAATATGTGGTTTTAAACCACCACTTTGAGATAAGTAAGAGACATAATTTAAACTGCAAAATAATTAACTGCTTTTACCAGAGCAGGATCGTCCAATCAATTCCTTAAAATATAGTTATCGTCAATATATTGGTCGAAATATCGACTGCCGTTAATAGCAAGTGTAATGGTATGTATTCATAAATTTTTTTTGCATACCAGAGTTGAATATTAATTCATATATTTTAATAATGACATATATGAAAAGAGTTAATACTCATATCAATATTAGTGTCAAATTAGAGATCTCGTTAAACCGATCCCGATAGTATCAACAAAAATTAATTCTGAGATCATATGAATCTTTTTTATAAGAGAAACTAGATTTATAATTTAATGAATTTAGAAGAATATTTTATTTATATTAATTCTTCTTGTTAGTTTCCCTCACTTCAAACGTAAGATGAGGTTTCATATATGATTGATTTTTTTTTTCGGACAGCTTGGTTTCTGCTGTCCTCTTCCCTTTTTTTTTTTTTTTTATTTTATTTTATTTCCTTTTCTTACGTCTCATTCTTCTTCTTCATCTCCGCCCCAACAGCTTACCTTCCCCAAGTTCTCCTTCTTAGGTTTTTGTTTTCTTTCCTTTTTTTTTTGTTATGTTCTGTAAATCAACACATATGTGTAGAATTATTGACACGGAGAGATAGAAAAAAAATACCTCATAAAGAGAAGTAGGGAAGTCAGTGATACTTCATCTATGTAGACCAACGCGGTCATCAATCTGTGTTCGACTCCGAGCCGGGTTACGAAATGCTCCATCATCAACACCTCTGATGCGCGCTGGCAACACCGATTAGAGCTTCAAGGTAGATTCATCTCGGATCTGGTTCGACGCTATACGCGTGCGACTCGGTGAGAATCCTTCTTCCCGATCATTAGGAACAGAGGAGCAAAGCAAACCATTTGCATAAGTTTCAGAACCAAAGCCATATAGATTAAACCAAAAAGGGTCAGCAGCAGAGTCTTCATCTTCATCAACCATGTTGTTTTTGCTGTTCTTCAGCTGGGAACACAGATTTTTTCTCTGGGACTTCACCATACTTTCTTATTTTTTCTTAACATTACTTTATTTCACGATGTTTGGTTACCAAGGAAGAGAGAAGAACAAAAGAGAGAGAGAGATTTAGATTGTAGAGAGAGAAAGGAACATGGGCACGCTTTCAACGATGAAGTGTGTGTGTCTGCGCGTGAGAGAGAGAGGGATGAAGTTTTGGAGATGATTAGATTCGTAATAATTAGATTTCTGATACAGAGGTCATCTATAAGATGCAACTGTAGAGCATACTCTCGTCATATTACTCATTTGGTTAGAGTCGTGCTGATAACGTGTTATGAAATCGGAATAATAGAGAGAGAAAATTTAGAGAGAGAATAGAGAGAATGATTCTCAGGTATATTTTTCATTAATAACTGAAGTCCTATTTATAGGAAAACTTCAGATGGCACAATCGTAATTACATATTTACATCAGGGGTATAATAGTCATTCACACTATATAAAAACAAAAGGGTAATTGAAATGTCACTTTCAAGGCTTATTATAACATAATCCAAATTATTGCCTAAATATTTTAATTTCAGTCATTAATAATGTTAACTCTTAGGTTAATATTAATAAGCAACTAAAACTTATTTTCAGTTATTATATAGTGATATTCGTATCTTTTCATTTATTATATAGATAGTAAATTGTAAGGATAATAATTATTATTATTATATGTAGACTTTATCGAGGATTTACGGACTTAGGACTGTGAGTCGAGCATCTTCATTTCAAGTCAGACATCATCATTTATTCAGGTGGGAATTTTCACTATCACTTTAATTGCTTTAATTGGATTGTATATATGATATTCTATTCATGTTTAAAAATTTATGATGCACGTTGTAAATGGCTCATCTGTATTCGTGTAAGAGGTTATCTTAAGATTCATGTTGTGTGGGGACACCTGCTGATGAGTCGATTTTTGATCGTCTCATTCTGTTCTATCGAGCCGCACTTTCATTTGTTTTTCGAGTGTTTTTGCCCTTTTTACGCGTGGTATGTTGTGTTTTTGTTTTGTAGGTATCCTGACGAAGATTGTGGTGAAATATGCGCTTTCATAGCTAATATTGGAGTTTATGACAATCAAAAGCTAAAACGGGCCCTAAAACGACGAAAGATTTAAGCAATATCGGTCGAATCTCCTAAATACCAGAATCTCCACTCCAAATTGAGATGTATTCTCTTTTGATATAAATTCCTCGTGAAATTAGCTTCGAAACGGTATATCATATGCTAAAATCCGAGGTGAATTGATACAAGAACGAAGGATCAAGCGAAGAAGACCAAAAGCCGGACTAGCCGCACTGGCAACCGGACTAAGTGCACCGTGCAACCGGACTAGGCTGCACCAGCAACCGGACTAGGCTGCGACAGCGCTCGGCTGCATCAGTAACTCGGCCGTGCCATGGGACACGGCCGGTCTCATTCCAGCCTTGCACTTTCAGATGAGAAGGACTCGGCCGTGCCTTTTGGGACACGGCCGAGTCACTTTCGCCATTTCGCCTTTCCCGCATAGTCTTTGCCACGGCCGTGTCACGGGACACGGCCGAGCCCCTGACAGAACTACTTTCCGTTATTCAGCCAGATGCGACACGGCCGTGTCCCGGACACGGGCCGTGCCACTTTTGGTTCATGTCACTTTCCTTGACATTTTGCATACTTTAAGCCTTTGTCTTGATTTTTGGCTATAAAACAAAGTGGAGTGACCCCTTGAGAGGTGTACTTGTCTTGTGAAGAAGATATTTTGTGGAAAAACACAAGATTAGGGTGGAAAAACACCAAAGAGTGGGAAAGAAAGAGATTTTCATCATCTTCCTTGTGTGTTCTTGGAGTGAGAAAAATACTTTAGTGAGATATAATAATTCCTTGTATAAATTTGTTGTGAGTTCTTGTAAGAAGATCATCAAACCTTCATCGGGAATTCGATTTCGGCATTTACAAGGGAAGTTTTTACCATGTTTTGTTCTTCAATTTCCATTATTGTTGTTGAATTAATCATGTGTGGCTAAACACTTCATATGGGTTTTTAGATATAGCCACACACATGTTTTTGATTGTTAGTTCCTTTTGATTTTCCGGATAAAGTTTGGGATTGTTCCTCTTGTTCGTTCTTCGTTTAAGAACTTTTGAATTAGATCATCAAACCTTTTTCATTGTTGTTATTATTATTCGAATCGAGGTTTTTATCGGTGTTCGCCATCAAAGCGACCGAAAGAAACGATTGTGAATGTTCTCGGGCTTTTCGCGCGATCTTTTAACGATTTACCTCATCAAAAGTAGTCGGTTAATTGATTGTTAGCTAGGGTTTCGTCCCCATCAAAAGAGTATCCCTTAATTTTCGTTGAGAACAATCGTGATTTTTAGAATTTCCGCCATCAAACGGATTTCTTTTAATCGTGAGCAATCGATAATTCCTAACCTTATTTATTTGAGTATCGGAACTAATAATTGATTACATGTGTGTCGGTGACTCTAAATTCCCATATTAATCTCATTATTGTTATCTCTCATTTATCCGACCATCAAATTGGTGTTGTTATCACTTAGTTCAATTTAAATTTTGTGCATTAGTAATTGTAATCATAATCAACCAATGATGTATTTTAAATTTAATTTACTTTTGTTGACTATTTGCCGAACATCATCGAATTTTAAACCGTTTCCAATTCCTCGTGAGATCGACCTCGGAGTTACTTGCCGCTCACTACAAGAGCGATTCGTACACTTGCGAGTATTTAATTTGAATCCATCAAGTTCTTGGCGCCGTTGCCGGGGAATTGGCGTTTAATTTTTGATCTTATTTTAATAATAGTTGAGTTGTTTTTCTTGATTATTTTTCCGTTTTCATTATTTTCGATAAAGTCTAAAAATTCTCTCTAATTTCTCTTGTTTATGCTTGGTAGGAGATCGTTGGGACCGATTCTTCCACCCATAGATGAGGTTCAAAGAATTAGAGCACCAAAAATAATAGCGCAATCATCAATGGCAAACGACGAGAATAACCCGGATCTTGAAGAGCACCAATTGCTTGAGAGAGAAAACATTCGTCAACCAAGGTTTCCGAGATATGATAATGTTGGGCGCAATCAAGGGATACCGGAAGCTCAACAAGGGAGGTACTTTTATCCGAGACAACCACCCGTCGGAATGCAATATGGAGCGAATTATTATCCCGGACCTCAATATGGGATGGAGGCGAACTATAACATGCCGCAACAACTTCCGGTCGAACATCTTATGAGGGACTATGCAAAGCCCATAGTGAACACCGCCATTTCATGCATCCAATTAGCACCGGCCGCAAGGAACTACCACATAAGCGGATTTCACATCGAGCAATTGCCCTCATTTCACGGATTAGCACGAGAGGATCCGTTATCATTCATCCGAGATTTCTATGTGGCGATTGATAACTTCCCATTGAACGGGTTGAGCGAGGATCAACTACGAATGAAGTGTTTCCCTTATACACTCAAGGACGGGGCGAAACAATGGTTGATGACTTTGGTGCCCGGATCACTAAGAACATGGGATGAAGTTTACGATAAATTCATTACCAAGTACTTCTCTCATTCAAAGACTACGCAATTGAGAACTCAAATCTCAACGTTCGGACAACAAGACGGAGAGGCATTTCATGAAGCATGGGACCGATTCAAGATGCTCCTCATTCAATGCCCACACCATCACTATCCGCTTCAACTACTTAATCAATTCTTCTATGATGGGTTGACACAATATTGCCAAGGAGCGGTAGATAACGCCGCCGGTGGTTCTTTTTGGGGGTTAACGGAGAGACAAGCTTATGACGTATTTGAATTATTGGGGGCTAATTCTCAACAAAAAAATGTGCGTGTTCATAGAGGAGTTGTGAACCAAGTAAGCGAGAAGGACGAGATGCAATCTAAAATCGATGAGTTAATGAAGGAACTAAGACAACTCAAGATTCAAAATAAATCTTCGAGCTCACGAGTTTGCGAAATTTGTTGGGGACCGGACATCATGCTAATTCTTGCCCTTATATTTTTCCGGAGAACAAACCGAACAAGTTAATTGGGCTATGGGACAAAGCACGGAAGGCCGAGTGGGAGGAGAGGAGAAATAATTATGGCGGAAACGCAAGAAATGCACCTCTCCCAAATACTTATCACCCGATGGCATACGACGCAAATGTCCAAACTCAATACAACGGAGGAAACCGAGCCCAACAACCAACGCGAAGTGAACCACCTCCACAACAAAGGAACTCTCTTGAGGAGAGTATTGCGGCATTCATTAAGGAGGGCAAGGAAAACCGAGTGGAGAACAATAAAAGGTTTGAATCTTTAGAAGTTTCGATGAAGAAAATGGAGATTCAAATTGGGCAACTTGCTACCGAGGCATGCAACAAGAAGCGGGTCAACTACCAAGTCAACCCGAGCAAGTTCAAGCTATTACCACCATCCGAAGTGGTAAAGTGATAAATAAAGAGATAATTTCCGAAGCGAAAGAGAGGGGCGGTGAGAAAGAAGAATTGCCGAGTCAATCGGAGAAATCTATGGTGATTGAAGAGGATGAGTCGAGCGATGAAGAAATCCGAGTAATCGCTACCCAATCTTGCGAGACTCGAATTCCTTGGGACAAATCTAAAGATCCAATCGAGAAGCGATTGAAGAGAATAAGAGCGAACCGGTCAAATCAATGCATCGAAAGAAGGACCTAGAAAGCTTTGACATGGAAGTTCTTTTCGTGGAGAAAGAAGTTCCCACTGTGAACTTAGGAGCGAGTATTAATTTAACACAAAAACCAATATACTCGCCACTAGGTTTGGGGGAGGTAATAGTCCCGATGGATTTCGTGATACCAAACATAGAAGAAACATCACCAACAAAAATCACGTCACTTATTCTTCAAGGAAGACATTTCATGGTGACGATGATAATGAAAATTGAAATGGTGACAAAAGCGCTCACAATGGAAATCCATGGAACCACTCTCCACATCCTTACAAAGGAAAAGCAGCGAAAAATGACGAGCTATATGGTTGGACCTAGCACATTTCCATTTAATCCCGGATAGAAGAATCAAGAAGTCGAGCTAAAGACTATAAAAAGCGCGCTTGGGAGGCAACCCAAGGGAGTTTTAATTTTTATCGCTTTTATTATTATTATTATTGCATTAATTTTGTTTTATGCATGGCGTGTGTAGGTAATCTAATAAAGGAAGTATTCATCGAGGAAGAAACCTAGCTATTGAAAGTAGAGACCCGAGCACAAAAGCATGGTGCCCCGCGATCAAAAACCACACATCTTAATCCGGTAGTTTTATTTTCTTTCTTTTTAATTTGCATTTTCGCATTTTCTGACCTAATCTTTACGCAGGGATAAGCAAAGGTTTAGGTTTGGGGGTGCAACTTCTTCGATTTTTATTTATTTTTTTGTTTGCGTGATGTTTGTTTCCTTTCTTTATTTTTTTTTCTTGCGTGATGTCGTAGTTGGATTGCAATAACCTTATTAACTGTTGGGTATATGGATGATTAATCGTGTTTGTGTTTGGCTCGTAGAGTTTAATAAATCTAATTGATTGCTTGACCTTGCGTGTGAATGTATAGTTTTTGGTTACTTGATTTGACGTGTAAGGAATGAGTATGGAAGTCCAAAAGCCGTGAGTCCTTGTGCCTAATTAAACCGTTCACTTTTAGCGGTGAAATTCTTTCATGAGTGATTTCTCTTCTTATGGATTGTATTCTTTAGAACTTGCATGATTACCGGATGACGTGTTGATATTTACATACACGAGGAATGATTAGGGCTGCCCATTTTTGTCTTGAACCTACTTATCTAAAAATATCCACCAATTCATATCAATATCCTTTGCTAGCCTCGTTGAGCCTTTAGCCGTAATTTTGTTCGAAAAACCCGCATCTTATTGCTCCATATCCAAAAGCCATAACTTACCCAAGTATTAGTCACGTAAGAGCATGAGAGGGTATATTTGAAAACGAAGGTGTGCAAAGTTTGTGGTGTATAGAGGCAAAAATCTTCTCTCCCGTTCCCGAAAATTATAAGCCCCCAAAAAAAAAAAAAAAAAAAAGGGTGATCCTAATAATAATAGTGGGATAGAAAAATAGGGAGGAGAGGAGTGAGCCTAAGAAAAATAAAAGGGAAGTCGTTGGGTTGTGAGAAATAGGCCAATATCATAAGAATTACACTTAACAAGGCCTAGAAAAAAAGAGGGAGATATATATACGGGAGAATTGAAGTAGAATGATCGATCTTGCTTTGAGTTTTTATTTCATATATATGAGGATCGTATATGCTCTACTTGGACTGAACTTGTAACTACTAGCCAAATTTTCCCAACTTGAGCCACAGCCCTGTTACAACCAAAAGTAAGACCCTATGACTCATGTTTTGTGAATATTGATGCGTTTGATGAAGAGAAGAAGTGCAAGCATATAGTAGAACTTTCCATTTGAATCGAGTTGAGCGTATTGACCTATCTAAACACTTGAGGGATGAGTGAATCGATATAATTCAGTGAGGGACTATTAAGACTTGTTTTCTTTCATGTTCAATCAAGTGCCATTGCTTTCCACTCATTTGTGAGTTCAGGCTTTCATGATGAATTACGAGACTTTACGATACTTTTACATTCTCGGTTGATTGTATGTATACCCGATGATTAACTTGATTATTCAATCCTTCTTGTTTATTTGTCGTGTGTTTTATTTCTTTTTGCTTGAGGGCAAGCAAAGTTTAGGTTTGGGGGGATTTGATGAGTCGATTTTTGATCGTCTCATTCTGTTCTATCGAGCCGCACTTTCATTTGTTTTTCGAGTGTTTTTGCCCTTTTTACGCGTGGTATGTTGTGTTTTTGTTTTGTAGGTATCCTGACGAAGATTGTGGTGAAATATGCGCTTTCATAGCTAATATTGGAGTTTATGACAATCAAAAGCTAAAACGGGCCCTAAAACGACGAAAGATTTAAGCAATATCGGTCGAATCTCCTAAATACCAGAATCTCCACTCCAAATTGAGATGTATTCTCTTTTGATATAAATTCCTCGTGAAATTAGCTTCGAAACGGTATATCATATGCTAAAATCCGAGGTGAATTGATACAAGAACGAAGGATCAAGCCGAAGAAGACCCAAAACCGGACTAGCCGCACTGTGCAACCGGACTAAGTGCACTGTGCAACCGGACTAGGCTGCACCAGGCAACCGGACTAGGCTGCGACAGGCGCTCGGCTGCATCAGGTAACTCGGCCGAGTCATGGGACACGGTCGGGTCTCATTCCAGCGCGAACTGCACTTTCCGGATGAGAAGGACTCGACCGTGCCTTTTGGGACACGGCCGAGTCACTTTCGGCCATTTCGCCTTTCCCGCATAGTGCTGCACGGCCGTGTCACGGGACACGGCCGAGCCCCTTGACAGAACTACTTTCCGTTATTCAGCAGATGCGACACGGCCGTGTCCCAGACACGGGCCGTGCCACTTTGGTTCATGTCACTTTCCTTGACATTTTTGCATACTTTAAGCCTTTGTCTTGATTTTTTGGCTATAAAACAAAGTGGAGTGACCCCTTGAGAGGTGTACTTGTCTTGTGAAGAAGATATTTTGTGGAAAAACACAAGATTAGGGTGGAAAAACACCAAAAGAGTGGGAAAGAAAGAGATTTTCATCATCTTCCTTGTGTGTTCTTGGAGTGAAAAATACTTTAGTGAGATATAATAATTCCTTGTATAAATTTGTTGTGAGTTCTTGTAAGAAGATCATCAAACCTTCATCGGGAATTCGATTTCGGCATTTACAAGGGAAGTTTTTACCATGTTTTGTTCTTGATTTCCATTATTGTTGTTGAATTAATCATGTGTGGCTAAACACTTCATATGGGTTTTTAGATATAGCCACACACATGTTTTTGATTGTTAGTTCCTTTTGATTTTCCGGATAAAGTTTGGGATTGTTCCTCTTGTTCGTTCTTCGTTTAAGAACTTTTGAATTAGATCATCAAACCTTTTTCATTGTTGTTATTATTATTCGAATCGAGGGTTTTTATCGGTGTTCGCCATCAAACGACCGAAAGAAACGATTGTGAATGTTCTCGGGCTTTTCGCGATCTTTTAACGATTTACCTCATCAAAAGTAGTCGGTTAATTGATTGTTAGCTAGGGTTTCGTCCCCATCAAAAGAGTATCCCTTAATTTTCGTTGAGAACAATCGTAATTTTTAGAATTTCCGCCATCAAACGGATTTCTTTTAATCGTGAGCAATCGATAATTCCTAACCTTATTTATTTGAGTATCGGAACTAATAATTGATTACATGTGTGTCGGTGACTCTAAATTCCCATATTAATCTCATTATTGTTATCTCTCATTTATCCGACCATCAAATTGGTGTTGTTATCACTTAGTTCAATTTAAATTTTGTGCATTAGTAATTGTAATCATAATCAACCAATGATGTATTTTAATTTAATTTACTTTTGTTCATTCGACTATTTGCCGAACATCATCGAATTTTAAACCGTTTCCAATTCCTCGTGAGATCGACCTCGGAGTTACTTGCCGCTCACTACAAGAGCGATTCGTACACTTGCGAGTATTTAATTTGAATCCATCACCTGCACAACCCAATATTCATATACGTGCTCGATTCATGTTATATGTGGTATTGCGTGTATGTTTCATGTAGTTGTGGGGGCACCTGTGCAACCTCAATATTCGTGTTATGCGTGCTCCATTCATGTTGTACGTGTAATACCCGGTTGTAATTCAGTCATTATCATTCAGTAATTATCGTTCAGTAATTGTCACTCAGTCATTTTCACTCATTAATGATTATTTGTCACTCATATTCAATCATTGTATTCACCATTCAGAGTAATTGTATCGTGTATCAATCGTCATTTATCATCAATCTAGTTGGAGGATCGTGCCGTGTTTATCATCATTGTCATCTTCATAGTGGGCTGTGTGTGAGGAGTAGCGCACGCTACGTACTCTCTTTAGCGCGCGCTAATTGAGTTTGGGTAGCGCACGCTACCTCTCAACATTAGCGCACGCTAATGTAGTTCAAACAGGCAGTCCAGAAGGCACTGGACTGCAGTTGGGTTGTAAGTAGCGCACGCTACGAATGGTAAGTAGCGCGCGCTAGTAGGTTGGAGTAGCGCACGCTATGCAATCGGTGTAGCGCGTGCTAAGATCAGATCAGGCAGAGTCCAGTGTCTACTGGACTGAATTGGATTAATTCCTAGCGCACGTTGCGAGTAGATATTAGCGTACGCTAATCGGTGTCAGTAGCGTACACTGAATTTTGTGTGTAGCACGCACTATCGCGATCAGATCAGAGAACAGGAGGTTCTGACTTCAGTACTGGGCAACTAATAATTTGTTAGCGCGCGCTAACATTTTGAGTTAACGCACGCTAAGAATATGGTTGTAGCGCACGCTACAAAAGGTACGTAGCGCACACTACCGTTGCGAACGGAGGGTACTGGACTACCCAGTACACCCGTTAGCGCACGCTACGCACAGGAGCTAGCGCACACTAAACTGGGGTTGCTATAAATAGGACAGTTCAGTCTTTTCTTCATCATTCTTCATTTCTTTTCATTCCTTCGTCAGTTCCGGGCGATTTGGAGCTTCTTGAGAAGTGTTCTTCGAGATGCAATCATCTATCAACATCTCCAAGCTTATAATTCGGAGTAATCATCATTTCATCCTCTTCCAAACATCAAATCAGAGGTAAACATTTATTGAATCAAGAATTTTTGGATTTTGAGTATTTTCCTTCCGATCTCTTCGTGTAAGCTTGGTTTTAATTTGAAATATTTTAGATATGTATTATCTACCTTAGATACATGTTTTCCTATAGATTATTCAGTGTATATTTTAGATTTCATGAATTTTTGGTGTTTGATTCAAGAACACATTGGAGTTGACTTTGATATTTGGGGGTTTTCGATTAGATGTTGTCATTAACTCGAATTGTAGATTGCTATTGGATTATTGATATCATTGGAGGTGTTTTATTGGATTGAACTACTCATTTTGGAGTTGGTTTCGATATATTCGGGATTGGATATTATCAAGGGATGTATGTTTGCTAAGTATTCGCTAGAATGCCTCAATAAGTTTGGATATTGTTGTATCCACGTTTGAGTTGGTTATAATTGTGTTTGATACGTATATTGAGCGTTTGTTGGTAATTGTCATTCAAGGTTGTTCAAGCGACCGACATCCCTTTTAGGACGTTGTTCGAGGAAGGACATTCTTCACCGGCGTTGTGTAAGTTAATTCTTACTCGGTTAAAAGGATTTTCATTCCTTTCGTTGTTGTTCATTCATAATCATAATTCATTCATAATGTATTAACTGTATGGAGATTTGTAATTGTCAAATAATCACTTTATTCACGAGGAACGACGGTTCCAATCATTTCATTGAGCTATCATTCATTTCACTATCATTTCATCTCGGTGAGTCGTTCTCGACTTTGTCGGATTGTTATTCATTATTATTCTTCATGGTCATTCTTGTCCATATGACCTTCTGGGTTTATATTGCGTGGTCGGGTGGGGATGTGTGGAATTTTTAGTCAGGCACGTGATAGTCATGTGATTGGGTTCACCGACACATTGGACTGTGCACACGGTAACGTACCTCCATGAGACTAATTAGGTACAAGGGCGGGTGTGTCCGGACACTCGTCTTGTGCCCTTTCACATACCATTACGGGCGTACTATGATGCCCCTCTTCAGATTAATTTTATAATTGAGTTATATCATGATTGTGTTTATTCAACTCTTGAGGATTGTTGTTCTGTGTAACTGACCCCGTTGGGGGATGTTGTTTTCAGGTCATGGCAAGGCTAAAGCACGGGAAGAGAACGTTGATGGCGAGGAGTCCCAGTGATACTATTAGGGGGGCCCAGTCCTTTTTATTCACTCGTGTTTTCTTCATTTTATTCCCGCTGCAGACTTCCGTTTGAATATTCATTTCATTCAGTGTTGTATATTTTATCTTCATATAAAATATACATGTATTCTGTATTATCTTGGGTGTGTTGTAATGAAACTCCTCGTCGGAGTAATTGATAATATAATGTGGTTCGGTACTATAATTATATTATTTAATTCATTAATTTCATTCGCCTGGTGGGTCCCAGTCGAGGGTCCATGGCACTGTAATATCCGCCTAGTTTGGGGTGTTACAGAGTTGGTATCGGAGCGTGGTTTTGAATACTACCTTCCGAGTCATGTCTCATTTGAAATCATCATTCATCAGACTAGTATCATTGGAATTTCGCGTCACGTGTGACCTGTGCAAGAGCCGAGCCCCTCAGACCAAATAACAGTATGATTTCTGACGCCATGGTAATTACTGGCAATAAGAATCACTCATTCGTCATTCAACAGTCAACAATCCTCTTTCATCATTTTCATTTTTGATCAAGTCGATCATGTTAATTCATTAATCACTAAGTTCATTTCATTGTTCAGTTGTTGATCTTGAGGATCATATCATTAATCTTGTTAACTTGTTTAAGATAATCATTTCAAGAATTTCATCAGATAATCACGTCACTTCAGTTGATCGTTCATGTAATCATTGTGTTTGAGCGCGTATGCTCATTTTCATCATTTCATAACGTAATCATAATGTGATATTCATGCGAGATATATAATTATCATATGACTTTCCACTTCAGTATGGAAAGAGCTGGCAGAGGACGCGGGGGAAGAGGCCGTGGTGCGGGCCGAAACCCGAGAGCTCGTGTGAATCACGCGCGAACGCGAGGAATAATGCAAATTCATCGAGCAGCGACGCTGCCACTCATTCACCCAGAAATGATCACTCAATGTCAGGGAGTCGTACCCGGGACACAACTCAATCAGAAGGTGTTCGGGTTGATCCACTCGCTTTTATGCAGGGCATGATGGCCCAGATGACTCAAATGGTACGCCTCATGGAAACGATGCAGAACTTAGCTACTCAGAATCAACAGGCTCCTCCGCCGCCACCTCAGGGGAAAGAGAGGGGTGTAAGCAGTATCATTGTCGACATCTCTCGCCAGTGGCCACCTACTTTTGAGGGCTCATCTGAGCCGGCGGATATTGTTCACTAGCTTGAGCATTTCGATAAGTTGTTTGCTATGGTGGAGTGTCCCGAAGGGCACAAAGTTTCAGTTGCGGCTTACTATCTTGGTAAGTGCGCACATTCATGGTGGTTATCGTTGAAGCCCACCAACGGATCTTGTACTTGGGATCAATTCAGGACTCTCATGATGGAGAGGTATTATCCGGCCCCACACAGGGAGGCCAAGTTGTCAGAATTACTCACTCCCGACCTCTCAGCGGACGATGATGTTCTCGCCATCGCCGAGAAATTTCAGAAGCTATTTCCTTTCGCCTCGTCCATTATTCACTCCGAGGCGGACAAGATCAAATATTTCAGCAAGAGGTTGAAGCCTCGTATGAGGATGCAGTTGCTTAATCAAAATTGCACCACTCTGGCCGAATTCATTGAGAAAGCTCTTACTTATGAGCTTACTGCTAAGGAGATTTCTAAGCAACAACCTTCATCTCCTGACAAGAAGTCTAAGAATCGTAATCAGTCTGACGGCAGTCAGGCCACTTTCAAGAAACCTCGTGCGGGCTCTACTTTCTCTGAGCGACCTCCTATGGCGCCTAGACCCGTGGAATCTCAGTCACGAGCGGCCAGTTCGGCCATCACCTATTTCAACTGTGAAGAAAAGGGTCATTTCAGCACCAAGTGTCCGAGACAGATTCTCACGTGCCATAACTGTGGGATTGCTGGGTATAAGGCCCGTTTTTGCCAAAGAGACTCTAAACCTACTCCGGCGTCATCTCAGGCCCCGAGACATTCGGGTGCGTAATCAAAGCCACTCATCCGGCTGCTCAAGACGACAGGAGCAAATAAAGGCGTAGCCAAAAGATATCAGACGGGAGCGTCCGGTTCGGGGGCCGGCAAGCCCCGAATTTATGAGATGAAGAAGACCGACGATCTAGAGGCCCGTATGATCTCAGGTACACTCTATATTATATCTCAACCTGTGTGTACCCTTTTTGATACTGGTGCATCGCATTCATTCATTTCCGAGTCATGTTTGAGTAGACTACGTCTGGGTAGTGCTACTAGTTGTGAGCCTTATGTCATTGGTATACCTGATGGTAGAAGAATTATCGGGAATCGTGAGATTAAGGATTGTCCGATTCTGCTTCATGGCCGTGATTGATTAGCAGACCTAATCGTGGTAGATCTACCGAGAGACGACGTCATCTTGGGTATTGATTGGATGGATCGTCACGACGCCGTCATTAGTGTCCGTAAGCTTGTGGTCACTATCATTTCAGACGATGGGGTCGAATGCGTATTTCAGGGAGGTAATCCCAGCTGTTCTGGAAGAGTCATCAACTTGATGAAAGCAGTGAAATTACTCAGTCAGGGGTGTGTCGGTTATTGGTGCTATATGACCAAGACCTAGAAACCATCAGTAATGTTGACGGATATTCCTATAGTGAGAGAATATGCCGATGTTTTTCCAGATGAGTTACCTGGTTTGCCTCCACAGAGAGATGTGGAATTCACGATTGAGTTGGATCCTGGCGTCTCCAATATTGAAGGCACCGTACCGGATGGCCCTGACCGAAATGCAGGAGTTGAAGAATCAATTAGAGGATTTGACCGAGAAGGGTTATATTCGACTGAGTGGGTCCCCGTGGGGAGCACCAGTGTTATTTGTTAAAAAGAAGGATAGTTCATTCCGCTTGTGTATTGATTACCGGGAATTGAACCGGGTGACGATCAAGAATAAATATCCTCTACCCAGTATCGATGATCTTTTGGATCAACTTCAGGGAGCTTCAGTATTTTCCAAGATCGACTTAAGATCTGGATATCACCAGTTGCGAATTCGAGAGTCGAATATCGTAAGGACGGCGTTCCGAACACGCTATGGTCATTATGCGTTTGTGGTAATGCCGTTTGGGTTAACTAATGCACCTGCGGTGTTCATAGAGTTAATGAATCAGGTTTTCATCGACTATTTAGATCAGTTCGTGGTTGTCTTCATTGATGACATTTTAATTTATTCTCGTGATCGGGAGGAGCACGAGTTTCACCTTCATCAGGTGCTCGACGTGTTGAGACGAGAGCAACTTTATGGGAAGTTTTCCAAATGTGAGTTCTGGATGTCTGAAGTGACGTTTCTCGGACATGTAATTTCATCAGACGGAGTTTGTGTCGACCCCCAGAATACGGAGGCTATCCGAGATTGGCAACCTCCGAAGAATGTTAAGGAAATCCGAAGTTTCCTTGGATTAGCTGGTTATTATCGGTGATTTGTGGAAGGATTTTCTAAAATCGCTCAACCCATGACGAACCTTTTAAGGAAGGATAAGAAATACATGTGGTCCGACGCGTGTCAACAGAGTTTTGAGGAACTCAAGAGCCGGTTAATTTCAGCACCTGTCCTTTCTTTACCGCAAGGGACGGAAGGATTTATGGTCTATAGTGATGCGTCCGGACAGGGTCTCGGATGTGTACTAATGCAGAACGGGAAAGTTATTGCTTATGCTTCACGGCAATTGAGACCTTACGAGGTTAATAATCTGACCCATGACCTGGAGCTAGCAGCTGTGGTACTTGCATTGAAGATTTGGCGTCATTATCTTTATGGCATCACTTGTCAGATTTTCACCGATCATAAGAGTTTAAAGTATATATTTACTCAGAAGGAGTTAAATATGCGACAGAGACGGTGGTTGGAACTAATCAAAGACTATGATATTGAGATACTTTACCACTCGGGCAAGGCGACGTTGTCGCCGACGCCTTGAGTCGTAAGTCCGTTCAGGAGCAGATGCTTGCTCGATTAACAGTTCAGAAGGAACTTCAGCAGGAATTTCTGAGACCCGAGATCGAGGTCTGGTTACAGCGAGTACAAGGGCAACTTTGTACGTTAGAGATTTCATCGCCACTTGAGGAGGCGATCAGGGAGAATCAAGGTTCGGACCCATTTATGTTACGCATTCGAGATGATGTGACTCAGGGGAAAGCCCCTGGATTTGTGGTCCACGAGGATGGACTTTTGCGATTTAAGAATCGGTTGTGCGTACCGGCGAATGACGAGTTGAAAAACTCGATTTTGAGAGAAGCTCGTGCTACCCATTATTCCGTTCATTCGGGGTCTAGCAAGATGTACAAAGACTTGAAACAAAATTACTGGTGGAGTAATATGACGCGAGAAGTCGCGGAATTTGTTTCGAGATGCTTAACCAGTCAGCAAGTCAAGATAGAACATCAGCGACCGGCGGGTATGCTGAAACCTCTCCCTATTCCATAGTGGAAGTGGGAAGATATTTCAATGGACTTCATCACGAGTTTGCCGACGAGTCGTCGTGGCATGAATACAATTTGGGTAATTGTGGATCATCTAACTAAGTCAACTCATTTCCTTGAGATTAAGGATACATGGGGTCCCGAGAGACTTGCCCAATTGTTCATCAAAGAGATAGTGAGATTGCACGGTACTCCTAAAAGTATCATTTACGATCGTGACGGACGATTCGTGTCTCATTTTTGGAAATCAGTTCATCGTGCTATGGGAACTCAGCTTAATCCAAGTACAGCTTTTCATCCTCAGTCCGACGGACAATCAGAGAGGACTATTCAGACTTTGGAGGACATGTTGAGGGCATGTGTTCTCGATTGGAAAGATGATTAGGAAGCCCAACTACCGTTGATCGAGTTCACATACAATAATAGTTGGCATGCTTCGATTAAGATGGCACCTTACGAGGCCTTATACGGTCGTCGTTGTCGATCTCCTTTGTGTTGGGATGACTTATCAGAATCAATCGGCACCGAGCCCGATATGCTTATAGCCGCCTGTGAGAAGGTAGCTTGGATCAGGAGTCGTTTGTTGACCGCTCAGAGTCGACAGAAATCTTATGCAGATAACCATCGTCGTCTATTAGAGTTCGAGTCGGGTGACCATGTTTTGGTCAAGGTATCCCCGAGTCGAGGTATCTTCCGTTTTGGGAAGAGGGGAAAGTTGAGTCCGAGATTCATTGGACCGTATGAGATTTTGGATCGAGTAGGCGAGTTAGCTTATCGATTGGCCTTACCTCCGGCGTTGAGCCAAATTCATAATGTGTTTCACGTCTCTCAGTTACGGAAGTATGTTACCGACCCGAGTCACATACTTCAGTTTGACGAAATCGAGATCGCTGATGATCATTTATATGAGGAGCGTCCTATACGAGTCTTACAACGGCGAATCAAACAGTTGAGGAACAAGACGATTCCTTTGATCAAAATTTAGTGGTCTAGACACGGAGTCGAAGAGGCTACTTGGGAAACCGAGGATAGTATGCGGGAGAGTCATCTCGAGTTGTTTGACCCCTAGTTTCGGGGACGAAACTCTTTTAAGGGGGGTGTATGTAATACCCGGTTGTAATTCAGTCATTATCATTCAGTAATTATCGTTCAGTAATTGTCACTCAGTAATTTTCATGCATTAATGATCATTTGTCACTCGTATTCAATCATTGTATTAACCGTTCAGAGTAATTGTATCGTGTATCAATCGTCATTCATCATCAATCTAGTTGGAGAATCGTGCCGTGTTTATCTTCATTGTTATCTTCATAGTGGGTTGTGTGTGAGGAGTAGCGCACGCTACGTACTCTCTTTAGCGCGCGCTAATTAAGTTCAGGTAGCGCACGCTACCTCTCAACATTAGTGCACGCTAATATAGTTCAAGCAGGTAGTCCAGAAGGCAATGGACTGCAGTTGGGTTGTAAATAGCGCACGCTACGAATGGTAAGTAGCGCGCGCTAGTAGGTTGGAGTAGCGTACACTATGCAGTCGGTGTAGCACGCGCTAAGGTCGGATCAGGCAGAGTCCAGTGGCTACTGGACTGAATTGGAATAATTCCTAGTGCATGCTACGAGTAGATATTAGCATACGCTAATCGGTGTGTCAGTAGCGCATGCTAAATTTTGTGTGTAGCACACGCTATCGCGATCAGATCAGAGAACAGGAGGTTCTGGACTTCAGTACTGGGCAACAGATAATTTGTTAGCGCACGCTAACATTTTGAGTTAACACACGCTAAGTATATGGTTGTAGCGCACGCTACAAAAGGTACGTAGCGCACGCTACCGTTGCGAACAGAGGGTACTGGTCTACCCAGTACACCCGTTAGTGCACCCTACACATAGGAGCTAGCGCACGCTAAACTGGGGTTGCTATAAATAGGACAGTTCAGTCTTTTCTTCATCATTCTTCATTTCTTTTCATTCCTTCGTCGGTTCCGGGCGATTTGGAGCTTCTTGAGAAGTGTTCTTCGAGGTGCAATCATCTATCAACATCTCCAAGCTTATAATTCGGAGTAATCTTCATTTCATCCTCTTCCAAACATCAAATCAGAGGTAAACATTTCTTGAATCAAGAATTTTTGGATTTTGAGTATTTTCCTTCCGATCTCTTCGTGTAAGCTTGGTTTTAAGTTGGAATATTTTAGATATGGATTATCTACCTTGGATACATGTTTTCCTATGGATTATTCAGTGTATATTTCAGATTTCATGAATTGTTGGGCTTGATTCAAGAACACATTGGAGTTGACTTTGATATTTGGGGGTTTTCGATTAGATGTTGTCGTTAACTCGAATTGTAGATTCCTATTAGACTATTGATATCATTGGAGGTGTTTTATTGGATTAAACTACTCATTTTTGAGTTGGTTTCGATATATTTGGGATTGGATATTATCAAGGGATGTATGTTTGCTAAGTATTCGCTAGAATGCCTCAATGAGTTTGAATATTGTTCTATCGACGTTTGAGTTGATTATAATCGTGTTTGATACGTATATTGAGCATTTGTTGGTAATTGTCATTCAAGGTTGTTCGAGCGACCGACATCCTTTTTAGGATGTTGTTCGAGGAAGGACATTCTTCATCGGCGTTGTGTAAGTTAATTCTTACTCAGTTAAAAGGATTTTCATTCCTTTCGTTGTTGTTCATTCATAATCATAATTTATTCATAATGTATTAACCGTATGGAGATTTGTAATTGTCAAATAATCACTTCATTCACGAGGAACGACGGTTCCAATCATTTCATTGAGCTATCATTCATTTCACTATCATTTCATCTCGGTGAGTCGTTCTCGATTTTGTCGGATTGCTATTCATTATTATTCTTCATGGTCATTCTTTTCCATATGACCTTCTGGGTTTATATTGCGTGGCCGGGTGGGGATGTGTGGAATTTTTAGTCGGGCACGTGATAGTCATGTGATTGGGTTCACCGACACATTGGACTGTGCACACGGTAACGTACCTCCGTGAGACTTGTTAGGTACAAGGGCGAGTGTGTCCAGACACTCGTCTTGTACACTTGCACATACCATTATGGGCGTACTATGATGCCCCTCTTCAGCTTAATTTCATAATTGAGTTATATCATGATTGTGTTTATTCAACTCTTAAAGATTATTGTTATGTGTAACTGACCCCGTTGGGGGATGTTGTTTTCAGGTCATGGCAAGGCTAAGGCACGGGAAGAGAACGGTGACGGCAAGGAGTCCCAGTGATACTAGTAGGGGGCCCAGCCCTTTTTATTCACTCGTGTTTTCTTCATTTTATTTCCGCTGCAGACTTCCGTTTGAATATTCATTTCATTCAGTGTTGTATATTTTATCTTCATATAAAATATACATGTATTCTGTATTATCTTGGGTGTGTTGTAATGAAACTCATCATCGGAGTAATTGATGATATAATGTGGTTAGGTACTACAATTATATTATTTAATTCATTAATTTTCATTCGCCTGGTGGGTCCCAGTCGGGGGTCCACGACACTGTAATATCCGCCTAGTTTGGGGTGTTACAGTACGTATTGTTGTGAGTATGCTTTCATGTTGAGAAAAATATGGTAGATTATTCATGTTATGCTTTCCATGAGATTGTATATTACGGTGATCACTGAGATTTCCACGAGCTGAAGGAAGCTCACCCCCACCTTTATTGATCACACAGGTTAAACCGAGTCAGATGGACGAAGGAGTGAGTCGAGAGGGCATATGAAAGAGGAATTATTATATGATGTTTCTTTGTGTCTAATGTTTTGGGACTCATTTGGGGGAACTTCGATTTGAAAATTTATAAATTATGAATTATTCTTCCGCCGCGAATTTTTACCTCGTAATTATGATGAAATGTTACCTTATTTAAAGGTATTTATTTTTATGTCATTGTAGCGACTCGACTTTGTAGGCGAGAATTTTTATATTCTCAAGAAAATTATTTTTCATTAAATTTACCTTTTATTTATTTTCCCCAATATTTACCCTAGAAAGTCGGGGCATTACACACGGGTATTTCATGCTTAATTACCGTGTACTTCGGAAATTATAATGCAAATTCTATCATTTACGATGTTGTTTTCTTATATTATGTGGTTTCATTAAAGTGCTTTTGCGATAAAATTGTGTGATGTGAATGGAACGGAGGTTACGTACCTTGACGCTGTTAGACGATTATCGGTGCGAATATGATGGTGGCCAACGTCTTCTTCCCTGCAGAATTGTTGACAAGTGAAAAGGTAGTCACCCGGAGATGGTTATAATGCGATAAGATGACTAAGGGACTGAGTGACTAGCGTACGCTATATGCCATGCATAACGTACGTTAGATTCGCAGCATTACGTACATTAAACCGACTAGGTTATGTACGTAAGGCGAGAATTGGTCTTCTGACCAGAATCTTTCTTTTTGACACGGATTGGGTACTTTCGGTGGGCTAGAGGACTAACGAGTCAACTGCTGATAACGTACGTTAATTGTCGAGCTTAGCATACGCTATTCTAAGGTTGCTTACGTACGTTCTGATCCCCTACGTACGTTATAGATGGGGACAGTCCAGGCAGTAGCTTCTGATCGACCATTACGTACGTTAACTAGAAGACATTACGTATGTAATGCTCTTTACGTACGTAAACCCTTGAGTGTTAGCATATGTTAAATGCAATCGTGTGTTATAAATTAACACCTCCTCTTTCATTTCCCTCGGCCTAAACAATTGAGCAACCTCCTAAAAACCTTCCCCAGCCCCCCTTATATGATTCTTAGCCTTTCAAACACTTGTATTGACATAGAGGAGAGGATTACTCAAGCTCCGGAGAAGGTTATCAAGGTCGATTGATTCATTCTTCATTCCTCCTCGTTATTCTTCGTTGGTTCGTCATCGTTCTTCCTTGTTCTTCGTCTATTAAGGTAAGTCTAGCAAATCCTCGAAGTTATTTTTGGGTATTGTTGTTATGTCAATTGGATTATGGGTATTTGGGTAGTTTTGTTGCTTAACTTTCGTAGACGATCAAACCGAATGAACTTGTAGTAATCAAAACTATCGTTGTAAGTATATTTCGTTCTCGAACCATTAATTCATGTATCTTGTTGTAATAATCATATGTGAATTTCACATCGACCTTGGAAACATCAACTTTAACAAATCAATTGTAGGAGAAATTGTGTTAGGAATCCAATCACCGTATACTAAACTCGTTGAAACCCACCTTGTTAGTATAATTATGAAACATTAATTCAACTAGGTGGAATCGGGCTTGATAGTATTACCATAATTAAGAATCGACCGTTGAAATCATTGTGTAAAATAGTAACCCACCTAATTGAGAACTAGGAGTAGAGAATTGAATTAGTATATAATGGAATTCGATTTTACTATAGTCGATTGTTGACAACCGAAGCAATGTTGAGGATAATCTTGTTAAGTAATTGCTATAACGATCGATAATTTAAGGATTAAAACAACGTAATAATGCGTGTTGCTATTGAGCTTAGAATCATGATATTAGCTTTGCAAAATCGAACTAAGTTAAGAATTCGGTTAGGAAAGGGGACGGGAAACTAGTTTTATTCGCCGTTGTCCTTACAAAATGTTAATCAAGGAATATGTGATTAGGTTGAACTCGATCGGTCGTGGAAGTTCAAATTGTCGTGAGGCACTTACCGTCGTAACTAAGGCAAGTGAAACCTTGCTCGGACTATGCTAATTTTATTTACAATATTCAGAAAACATGAATGTGATGTTGCGTGATGAATGTCGAACGATTGTCTTTCTCTAGAAACTGTGTTATGAATGGGCCGATATGTTGGGGGTAAAACCTGAATGGTACCCGTATGGAAATGTGTTGAGGGATAAGACCTAAAATGGCACCCACGTTCCGGAGTATTTCCGTGTAGATACTTTCGTGACCCTTGGTTGCGACCTTGGGGTTTATGTGCTAAAAGAGAAAGACAACGTTGGCTATAGTGTGAATTATCATCTATATATTATGTGGTACGGTGTTAGCGAATCGTGAATTTTGTTGTGAAATGCTGCTATTAGTTATCATGATCTGATCTCGGTTTGTCTGGCACGATCCGTTGTGTCAGGTAAATTTGTTGAATATGTACAGGACATTCCCGAGGGTCCCGGTCAGGCTTGAACGGTGTTGGAATAAAGTTATGCTACTACATGTTTTAATTAAATTTCTGAAAGCTTTGTTTATGTAATAATCGTGTTCGACTTATGTTTTCTTTCAAGACATCCTGTTTCATATTATGTAACCGCAATATGTATTCATTGCGATTGGCAGAGCACAGAGCGTAATGTACAATGGTAAGTCTCGTCATATAAGGAGGAGACATAATACCATTAGACAGTTGATATCAACAGGAGTTATCACTATTGACTATGTGTCATCAAAGGATAACATTGCGGATCCGCTAATCAAAGGGTTATCAAGAGACCTTGTTGATAAATCATCAAGAGGAATGGGTCTATTGCCTTGAGATAATGGTTTTATGGAGGATACTCAACCTAAGCTGACTGGAGATCCCAAGATCTAGGTTCAATGGGACAACCAATTTATAAAACTTGGCACGATCACTGTGGGGGTTACCCCAAACCGACCATTCCAAGGATGAAAACAGTGATACCCGTAGGGAGAGGTTAAGCTTATGCTTTTAATGATTCTTAAGTCGACAATGTATATTCGGGTGGAGTAAAATACGGGTTTACTCAAAACACTTAAAGAGAATCACCTATGTTGGAAAGAAGAGGGGCCGCTTCAAAGGAGAATTGCAAAGGCACAATTCTTTAGAAACTCTCGCAGAACCAGGACGGTGTCAACGGCCAAAACGGGCACAATAATGAGAACAGAATAAATCAGGGAGGGCACTTGTGAAGGATATACGATCACTTACACAAGCGGTCGGACAGTTCAAATGCATCTAGTCACATTGTCTAGCCAGTAAGGAGAATATATCTTTTCGAGGGAAGGTTCAAGGAGCATACTCTACCTATCCTATGCAATGCCTAACCGCGGTAACTATCACCAAGTCAAACTCCGTGTCTGATATGTGCTGTTGGACCATCGACCTCATTCATGTGCGGGGATTGTTGTAAATAAATAGAAAATGGGCTGTTTTGAGCACCCACTTGAGAGGTAATTTTGAGTGGGCTCGACTATGAGTTAAAGTCAGGACTTAGTTGGAATACGTAATACTCCGTACGAGGTTCCCAAAACATATAAAAACACTCAAAATGATTGAGGTATGAATGAGATATAATATTCCAAAGTGAACCCTTTAGAAATGGGTTTGAGATTCTATCCCACATTAGATACATATGAGAAAAATTGTGAGTATATAAGGAGAAGTGAACAAACTCTTGTTCAAAAGTGAGACATGAGTGGATGTGTGACTAGGCGCCCCTCGCGCGCACACACACACGCGCGCGTCGCCGTCGCCGTCCATCCGTCCGGCCGACCGGCTTGGCTCGTCTCGTCTCGGCTCGGCTCGGCTCGTCTCCTCTCGGCTCGTTTCGGCTCGGCTCGGCTCGGGTTGGGTCGAAGGGCGATTTGGGCGAAATGTCTCGGCGTCTTGAAGTTATCTTTTTACTGCAATTTTATTTGGTAAAAATTTATTTTTCTAAACCGTCTCAATTATAAAATTCGAATTTTTCGGATCTGAATAAATATCAAATTAATTGATATTATCGAATTAATATATTAGGATAACTATCAAATTAATTGGTAATTATCAAAGTAATATATTAATAGATTAGGATAAGTATCAAAGATACCAATCCTAATCGGTTTAGAGTTTCTCCAGCACATGGTTTCCTCTCGTCTTCACCTATAAATACCCAGCTTGAGGGTCCGGACTTTTCACCTCTTCCATACGATTTCAGAGCAGTTTTTCGGTCCAAATTTTCTTCTTCGTTTTTCTTCTCCTCTTGGTCGGTGATAGTATACAGATTATATTCTAGTTCGCTGAGGGTCCAAAATTATTTGTTTTGCCAACATTTTTCTGCAGGGTTTTAAGAAAATAAATTTTCAATTCTGTACTGTTTTCAAGTATTCGTTTTTTTTTTTAGTTTTGCCAACATGTTCCACGTCATCGGCGGGTACCCTTCGACCGCACAAGGCCGGTTCGTGACGAGCGCCGAATCGTTCGATGCCGCCACGTGGCGATGGGGGCCGGTCGAAGAAGATTTCCTGGGAAGCGCTGTGTGTGGTAAACTGTGCGGACGGCGGAGATGGGAAGCTGGTCATGTTGTGCGGCCGAGCTGGCGCATGACGTAAGGAATACCGCGTGCGTGATGGCATGGCAGGGGAAAGTGATGGTGATCGGTTCGGAAATATTTGGTGGGCCTTACAAGACATGTGCTGGATTTGAGGAGTTGCAAGTGGGAAGAGTGGAGGAAAGAGAGGATTTCTCAGGCCATGTTCAGTCAGGATGCTGGGGAAAATTATTTTTAGGAATGACTTCTTATTACGTGTTGCGAAGTAGGATCTTTTTTTTGAACTTGAAAATAGAATGATATCTTTTAATTTTGATCAATTTAGGCCAAATTTAACATATGCGGCTAAAAGTCATGTGGACGCACATGGCTGCAGCGTGGCAGCGAGGTGGATGCCGAATCATCTTATTAGATTTGAAAATTATATTTTTAGGACACTAACTTATCGCGTATTGCAAAAAAAAAGGACATATTTTTACGAATTTGCAAAATTAGGACAATATCTTCAAAATTTAGCAAAATTAGACCAAAGATTTTCAAAAATGATCCTGTTACAAACAATTTAAAAATTATATTAAGGTTCTCGTAATTAACATTTAAATTATAAATCTAACTTATTTCGTGCAAAATAGAACCATATTAATTGGTTGCTTTAACTTCTAGATTCAAAATTTTCAAAATAGCATAACAAATAGGCCTGGGACTTTTCGGTTCCAGGGAGAAAAATACAGGAACCGGAACCGAACCACATAGTTTTTTTGCGGTTCGGTTTTGCCACTTTTTTTTGTTCGAACCGACTCGGAACCGATTTTGTTTGGTTCGGACGGAATATATTATATTATATTTTATCTTATTAAGAATATATTATATTATATTAAATATGTTTAATAAGAATATATTATATTATATTATATTATATTCAAAGGGTCGGTTTCCCTTTGAATATAATATAATATATTCTTATTAAACATAATTAATATAATATAATATAATATAATATATTCTTAATAAAATAAAATATAATATATTCCGTCTGAACCATACAAGTTCGGTTCCGGTTCGATTCGGACAAAAAAAAACTGGCAAAATCGAACCGCAAAAAAACTATGCGGTTCGGTTCCGGTTCCTGTATTCTTCTCCCTGGAACCGAAAAGTCTCAGGCCTATTTGTTATGCTATTTTGAAAATTTTGAATCTAGAAGTTAAAGCAACCAATTAATATGGTTCTATTTTGCACGAAATAAATTAGATTTATAATTTAAATGTTAATTGAGAGAACCTTAATATAATTTTTAAATTGTTTGTAACAGGAGAATTTTTGAATATCTTTGGTCTAATTTTTCTAAATTTTGAAGATGTTGTCCTAATTTTGCAAATTCGTAAAAATATGTCTTTTTTTTTGCAACACGCGACAAGTTAGTGTCCTAAAAATACAATTTTCAAATCTAATAAAATGATTCGGCGTCATCCACAATTCGCTGCTAAATCAAGCCGCTGAAGCGTGTGCGGTCCACGTGACTTTTAGCCCGCATATATTAAATTTGGCCTAAATTGATCAAAATTAGAAGATAGTGTCCTATTTTTGAAAGCCCGGAAAAAAAGTATCCTATTTTTGCAATACGTAATAATATAGTGTCCTAAAAAAATAATTTTCCCCAGGATGCTGTATGGAATTGTGAGAATTACATTGCACGTATGGCTGTGAGTAGTCGTCAATATTTGATTCAGTTCGAGATATTCGGCTTGAAAAAGTTCGATTTGAGCTCGATTCACTTCATCAAATATCAAACCAAATATTGATTTTCGATTCGATGTAAATCGGACCGA
This sequence comes from Orobanche coerulescens, assembly GCA_033398695.1. Lineage (NCBI taxonomy): Eukaryota > Viridiplantae > Streptophyta > Magnoliopsida > Lamiales > Orobanchaceae > Orobanche > Orobanche coerulescens. The sequence continues at coordinate 180,265,568 of CM065808.1, forward strand.
ACGGTTCCGTCCGGTCTGTTAATATTTTGATTACAATTTTAATTATTATTGGAGGTTTTTATTTTGAGTATTTTATGTTTCTTCAAATTTCATAATTTTCGGACCAAACTATTTGCGAACACTCGGTCCGAAATACCGAATCGGACTGAATCTTGAACACAAAAAAAAGAGGTTTCGAACTCGAATCGAACCTTATTTTTTGATATTTGATCGAATCGGACCGAATCAATAATAAAAAAAAAATTGACCGGACCGAACCATCATATTATTCAGTATAGTTAGTCTATCACAGCCCGAATTGCGCAACCTAAATTTTTTGATGAACGAAGTGATCTCTCAGTAATCGAAATGGTATTGCAATAACACTGATCTGTTTTATGGGGAAAGCACAAAAAAGTATGAGGAGAGAATTGCATTTTTTTTTCCAACCCGATTGATGTAAGGGTGGTGGCAATGGTGCCTCATCTACCCCCATCTACCCCCACTCCACACCAATAACATTCTTCCAACTCATCCAACCCCCACTCTACCCCCACTCACTATTTTTTAGTGGCAATAGTGCCTCATCTACCCTCACCACGAGTTCGGATGAAGTCTCGGGAGGCAAGTCCGATGACGAAGATGCAGATGAAGATGAAGATGAAGACATGATTTTGGTGGTATGTTTGAGTAAAAAGTTTGATGGTTTTTGGGTTGTAAATTAATGTTTTGTTGTGATAGATGTATAAAAGAAAGATGTATATATATAGAAAATGAAAAAGAAAAAAAAAAAAATTAATGCTCGGAACGGTCAAAAAAAGAACCGTTGCTCCCTTACCCTCACACCTCTTCACGCGGGGAAGTTACCCGGCCACCTCCTACCCTCACCATACCCGGGTGGGTGGCGGCGGTGTTCACCGCCCGGGTACCTCCTAGCCACACCCTACCCGAGCTCCGTTGCCACCACCCTAATAGCACATAAATTACGTCAAACTAAGTAAATCACAGTAAATAAGACTCTGTGAGAGACTCGAACCAGAAAGTATTGAAGAAAAAATCAAAATTGTCACTTTTTAGTACCGCACTCGCCAATTGAGCTATCATTGGGGTTGCTTTTTAGCATTAGCACACTTGTTTTGATTTTGTTGACTTTTAAGCACAATTCTTGTAATACAAAAAATCTTATTATCTTTGCTTTTTTAGTTAACAATGTTTTTTTATTTTTTCTAGACAAATTTTGATCATAAAATAATTTTCTAACTATATCGTATTACTGAAAAAACTCTGCCTTTGGGTGTCTTCTTGACATCCATTGCCGGTCCCAAGCCCGGATAAAAGAGGAGGGTTGCGGTAGGTTAGTGGCAGCCAGCGTAAAACTCGTCACATTCCATGGACATGAATCAAACATTGAAAATCGTTGGGGCGTCTCCTCGTGCGACGCGCTGCATTTCATAGGCCCGGGTGCAGTGATAAGTATGCGAGGGTTGCTAGGTCGTCGCCCAGAAGCGGCGCGCCACCTTTACATCTGAGGGTGGTGTCAAATGAGCAAGGATGCGCTACACTTCATAGGCCCGGGTGTAGTGGAAAATATGCAAGGGTTGCTAGGTCGTCGCCCGGAAGCGGCGCGCCACCTCGAAGTATGGGTGTGGTGTCAAATGTGCAAGAATCCTTGCAACGTGGACGGGGACAGAGAAGTTAGTTCTTGCGGCTAGTAAGGGTAGTAAGGTGCGGTTTGGAACTTGGAACGTTGGCTCTTTGACGGGGAAATCAGCAGAAGTGGGGGAGGTTATGAAAAGGAGGAGAATTCACATAATGTGTCTACAAGAGACTAAGTGGGTTGGCGAGAAGGCAAGAGTGTTAGCTCCTTGGGGTTACAAGCTTTGGTACTCTGGAAAGGATAGAAGTAGAAATGGAGTGGGTATCGTCATTGATAAAGAATTCATTGATGATGTGGTGGAAGTGTCAAGAAAGAGCGATAGAATAATGAGTATTAAGCTTGTGATAGGGGATGAGTTTCTAACTATCATAAGTGCTTATGCACCACAAGTAGGATTGGATGCATCGATCAAACAAGAATTTTGGGAAGATTTGGAAGAGGTTGTCGAACGAATTCCTATGGGTGAGAAATTGATCATTGGTGGTGACCTCAATGGGCATGTCGGTGTTAGCAGAGATGGCTTTGAGAGCATTCATGGTGGCTTTGGTTTTGGGGACAGAATGAAGCAGAAATGATATATTGGATTTCGCATTAGCTCATGACTTGGGTATTATGAACACTTGGTTCGAGAAAAGGGACTCTCATTTGGTGACATATAGAAACGGAGGTAATGCAAGTCGATTGATTTCTTTTTAGTAAGGAATGTTTGGAGGAAAAGTTTTACTAATTGCAAGGTAATACCGGTGAGAGTCTTGCAACACAGCATAGGGTAGTGGTGCTTGACTATCTAGGTAAGAGTCAAATAAGAAAGATAAGACAACAAGATGACCATCAAATTAAGTGGTGGAAGCTCCAAGGAGAGTCGACATACTTTTGTGGCTAAGATTGCCGATAGTGGTATTTGGTCTGATTGCACGGAGATGGATATAGATTCGATGTGGAACTTGTTGGAACACAACATAAAGGAAGTTGCAAAAGAAGTCCTAGGAGAATCTAAAGAAAACATACCATCAAGTAAGGACACATCTTGGTGGAATGATGAAGTTAAGCAAGCGATAAAGACCAAACGTGAATGTTATAAGGTCTTGGGTAAATGCTCGAGCGATGAGAATTATGAGAAGTACAAGAAAGCTCGAACAGAAGCTAAAAAGGCAGTGCGAAATGCCCGATCAAAGGTCAATCAAGAATTATATGCAAGATTAGATACTAAAGAAGGGGAAAAGATATCTATAAACTTGCTCGAATGAGAGAGAAGAAGACGCGAGAAATTGGAAAAGTTAAATGTGTAAAGATCTTGACCAAAAAGTTTTGGTTCAAGATAAAGAGATAAAAGAGAGATGGAGGTCATACTTTGATACCCTATTCAATGGCCATCAAGAACAAGATATTGGGAATTTAAACATCCCCTCAAGTATGGTTAACCGAGAGTTTAAGAGAAGAATCCAAAAGGGTGAAGTGACAATTGCATTGAAGAAGATGGGGTCAAAGAAAGCGAAGGACCGGATGGTATACCTATTGAAATTTGGAGGTGTTTGGGGGAGAGAGGGATCGAATGGGTAACTATGCTTTTCAATAAGATTTGGAGAAGCAATAAGATGCCATCGGCATGGAGGAAAAGTATTCTCGTCCCTTTGTATAAGAACAAAGGTGATGTTCAAGATTGTTCTAATTATCGCGGAATTAAACTAATGAGTCATACCATGAAGTTGTGGGAGCAGTGATTGAACAAAGGCTCGTGAAATGTGTGAAGATAGCGAGAAAATCGGTTTGATTTATGCCCGGAAAATCGACCATGGAAGCAATTTATCTTATCCGTGATTGATGGAACATTATCGAGATAAAAGAAAGATCGCATATGGTTTTTATTGATTTAGAGAAGGCATATGATAAAGTACCAAGAGAAGTACTTTGGTGGGCCTTAGCAAAGAAGGGTGTATCGCGAAATATATTGACATTATAAAGGACATGTATGAGGGAGCTAGTACAAGTGTACGTACTAATGTTGGGAGGACAAGAATTCCTATTACGATTGGGGTGCATCAAGGATCTGCTCTTAGTCCTTTTCTCTTTGCCATAGTCATGGGCGAATTGACAAGAGAAATTCAAAATGACGTGCCGTGGTGTATGATGTTCGCAGATGATATTGTGTTGATTGATGAAACGAAGGTTGGAGTGCAAAGAATTTGGAACTTTGGAGGATACTTTGGAAGCTCGAGGCTTTAGGTGAGTAAGTAAGGCCCGAATATATGGAGTGTAGGTTTAGCGCAGTGATAGAGAGGCGGGGATGATCACATTTGATGGGAAAGTTGTTCATGGATCCACTTTCTTTCGGTATCTTGGATCTATTATCCAAAAGGATGGAGAGCTAGATGGCGATGTGGCTCACGAGAATAAAGGCGGGGTGGTTGAAGTGGAAGAGTGCCACAGGGTTTTATGTGATACCGGCATGCCTCATAGATTAAAGGGTAAATTTTACCGCACGGCAATTAGGCTGTATTTGTTATATGGCACCGAGTGTTGGGTCAGAAAGCAGTGTCACGTTCAAAAGATGAATGTGGCGAGAGATGCGTATGCTACGATGGATGTGTGGTCATACAAAAAGGATCGGCTCGAAATGAGGTGATCGGAGAGAAGGTAAGAGTTGCGTCTATAGAAGACAAGATGATGGAGAATCGATTACGATGGTTTGGTCATGTGAGAAGAAGACCTATTGATGCCCGGTGAGGAGGCTAGAAAGTTGGGAGCAAGTAATGTTGTGAAAGGTAGAGGAAGACCCAAGAAAACTTGGATAAAGATGATTGAAAATGATATGCGGTTTCTTGGAATTGGAGAAAGTATGGCGATGGAGAGGCAAATGTGGCGGGAAAGAATACGGATGGTGGATGGAGTCTGATTCTTTTTTTTTTTTTTTTTTTTATTTTTTTAATTATTTTTTTATTTTATTTAATGTTATCTTTTTTTTTTTTTTTTTTTTTTCTTTTTTTTTTTCCATTCATTCTCTTTTTTATTTGCTTTTTTCTCTACTTTTTCCCTCTTTTTTCCCTTTATGTTATTTATGTAACGATTATTGACGGTTTCAAAGTTTGATTCATGTTAGCCGACCCCAAATCATTTTGGGACTAAGGCTTAGATGTTGTTGTTGTTGTTGTATCGTATTACTGAAAAATAAAAATTATGAAAATATTATTAAAAATGAATACGAAAATATATTTATATATTTGTTGGCACTATATTTAAAAATGTAGTAAAATTTCAATTTTGAAAAAATTAAACAGGGCTTATTAAAAACGGAGGCAGTACTCAATATTTCTCTTCATCTTTTCTTTTTTCTTCCCTACGCTTTATCTATCGTTTTTTTTAATATTACTGGATACTCGATATAGTATCCAGATTCATTTTTTTTTGTTGATATTACTGGATTACAATTTAAGATATTCTGGTTCTTTTGCTAATAAAAATTATGTTCTAGTATGAGTTTGTTGGTCTAACTTGAGCTTTTTTTCTTCTTTCGGCCATTGTGATCGCGGACAATGCTAAATTACCAACCGAATATTTTTTACTAGTAGTAAATAATCCATATTATCAATTGGCAATTTAGCATTGTTCGCCTTCACACTGTCAGTCTATTACACGTTGTTGTTGGTCAACACTAGCAATCTCAAATTTCCATTTGGTAATTCGAACTCAATAATCGCCCCTTCTAGCATATCAGCAGACACTGTCTCGTAGGCTCCAACAATGTTAAATTACTAAAGGTAATTTATATTACTAACTGGTAACATATACTATGGATCGGTAATCCAAATGTCGTTGTCTGTTTCAGACGACCGACTGCCGCTGCCACCATCGTCGACTAGCCGCCAATCGTCACCATTGTAGACTAGCATGTGCCCGACCATTTTTGTTTGGCTCCCTTCATACACTGGTCAGCCATCGAGCATTATTACCGATCAATCCAATTATTTTAACAGTATCGGTCCTACGTAACGCTACTACATGTGAATAGCAGTAAATCAAATACCAACTGTTAATTTTGAGTACCACACGGTAATTTGGATTATCATCAAGTAATTTAGAATTTCCAATCTCCTAGCAGCAAAGTAAAACAAAATAGCCTGAGACGAGCCATCGACGATGGTGCCCCACGACCTCTCACTATTTACTAGTATTTTTAATACCTACCATCGGCTAGATCGAAGTGCTGACAACAAAGAAAAAAATGTGCGGGAGGTCGGGGGGATAGGTGACCGCTGGCCTATTGGTTGCTGCCTAAATTACCACTTGGGTTTTTAAGTACCTGTCTCCAGCTCGATCAAAGTACCGGCAGCAAAAAAGAGAAAGAAAAATATGTCGGTGATTGGCTGGCGGGTGGTCGACGACGGCAGATAAAATAGGTCGGTGATTGGCTCTGAAGCCTAACTAGCCGTTGCTGCCTGCTGCTTCATAGCATATGCTACAACACTTGTCTAGCGTACTGTCACGGCCGACAGTCGACAACGAGACATGTGTGCGCAGACGGTCGCACAGGGTGCCGAGAGACCGGCACGAGTAGGACGCCAAGGATGGCATCAGGCTGCAAGTGAAGAGTCAGCCTTCAGGACGGCGTGACCAGACGGAGAGTCACGCGTGGAAACCTTGGGAGGAGCACGGACGCCGCTATGGGAAGCGGATCGCCCAAGGGGCATTCCGGACTGGACATGTTCGGGACTGTCCAGTGCCAGGGCGCGAGCAAGCGGCGGACGAGCACGAGTCGTGTGGGACAAGGCACGGCAGGACAAGGCCGAGTCAGGAACAGACTCGAGGCAGGCGGCCGGACGCGGGCATGGGATGCCGGGCGCGGCCGGCGTCTTGTGGCCTTGCGCGAGGTGCGAGAGAGACCCTCCCCCCCCTATAATAGGCTTAGACGGAAAAAGCCTTGTGGGGGCAGTAGACATTGAAAAGCTGAGGAGCCACTCAGCAGGGAAGACTCGACCGGAAGCAACTAGAACCGGACCGGCTTGGTCCAGGAGGTTCGGGAAGAGTCTGGAACATTGTAGAAGACGGGCCCAGGTGTTCGGGCCGAGATGGGCCGGTGCGGGCCGGGCCGGGACGATGCGGGCCGGGACGGACAGAGACGGGCCGGGGTGCCCGGATGATGGGAGAACCTTCTAGGACCCTCCTAGAAGGATGAAGTACTTGAAGATTGTGGAGCATTCTAGATTATACTTGGTAGAATACTCTAGAATGTGTTTGTAAGACTTGTGTTTGTAGATAAGTGTGGATGATTCTAGCGATAGGTTCTAGAATATGATAGAAGTGTGTGGATTGTATAGGATGTTCTAGAGTCCTCCAAATGAGGAGGTGGATAGAAGTTTCTAGGTTCTTAGGAGTAGTATAAATAGGCTTGAGGTTGGCTCATTTGCACTCAACCCTCAAAGACTCAACATTCTTGTATTGTGAAGTGTTTGTGAAATAGTGAAGTTTTCTCTCAACTCCCAAGTGTAAACCCCTTCTTACACACTTAGCAACCGAGTGAGTTAAGGCTTACTAGCTAGATCGAGGCAATTCTAGTCTAGTGCCGCACGGGTCCGAGGAGCTTTCGAGTGCTCAAACCCAACCCCGTGACAAGTGGTATCGGAGCCACGCTAGTGGTTCAAGGAGCTTCCGCATTGAGACGTTGCTGAGAGGTTTTGTGCAAGGAGGTCCAATGGAGACTACGTCCAGCGTCACTAAAGTTCAACCCGGCCAGGAGAAGGACAAGTCCAGGAAAGGGTCTAGGGACAAGTCCGTGGAAAGAGGTGTTGCCATGGAAGCACGAGTGGCTCGGCTGGAGGAAACCATGGGCAAGCACGCAGATGCTCTCGAGGTATGGAGCAACGTGGCCGATCAGGTGACGGAGATGAGCGAGTCGTTGGAGGAGCTTGAGAACCGGGTGACGGGCACCCTTAACGCGTTGCGACGCGAGTTGTGTGAGGAGATCCTTGAAGGCATCGGGGAAGGAGGTTCGGTCGATGATCGCAGCCTTTCGAGAGGAGATCATAGGGAGGATCGAGACCATCGAAGGAAGGACAACACTGTACGAGCGGGCGATGGCCCACGGTCGGGACCAGTGGGGTGCGGCACCCCATCGAATCGACATCCCCCGGCCGTGTTCGTTCCAAGGATCGAGGAATGGTAGGGAAGTGGATGACTTCCTGTGGAACATGGAGCGTTACTTTGGTGCATCGGGGATAGTAGATGATGCGACCAAGTTGCAGACGGCTCCATTCTTCTTAGCAGATGTGGCGCTGCTATGGTGGAGAAGGCGCGAAACAGAGATCGCGCGTGGTACATGTCGGATGGAGACATGGGAGGATTTCAAGGCCGAGTTCAAGCGGCAGTTTTACCCGGAGAATGTTGAGTTTGAGGTCCGGGCTAGGTTGAAGGAGTTGGCCTTGACAAGACGATCAAGGACTATGTGAAGGAGTTCCAGGAGATCGTGCTGGAGTTGCCTATCCTTAGTGAGCAGGAAGCTTTGTTCGCGTTCGTGGATGGACTGAAACCGTGGGCAAAGTTGGAAGTGCAGAGGGCCAAGGCACAGAACGTGTCCGAGGCGATTGCGATAGCGGAGCGGCTGATCGAGTTAAAACCAGCTGGGGAGAGCCGAAAGTCCAGGAGGGACGAGGACGGCATCGGTACGCAGGACATGTCGTACCAGGGTAATGCGGATAGGGGCGCGAGGATGGCCAGGCCCAAGGACGGCAAGCAGTCAGGATGGGCTCGGACTTGCCATGGGTGCGAAAGTGCAGACCATCTCGTAGCAGCGTGTCCGAAGAAGAAGAAATGTGAGATTTGCTGGAGCACGAAGCATTCGACGAGGCAATGCTCGAAGTTTCCTAGGGTAGCCGCGATGGAGTACACCAAGGCACGGGACGATGCCGAGGGTGATGGGACATCGATGGCGCTTCAGGTGTTGAACTCAGCCATAGGGATGGCATCGCGGGACGGAGCACCGCTGGAGGGAAACCTGTTATATGCGACGGGGCTGATCAATGGGAAACCCGTCAAGGCGTTGGTCGACACAGGGGCCGATTACAACTACATTGACGAGGCTGAAGTACAGAGGTTGGGGCTTCAGGTCATCGAGGGACGGGGCTGGATGAAGTCGAATAATGCACCACCCGTTCGAGTCACAGGGGTCGCCAATGGGGTGCGACTAAAGATAGGCACGTGGGAACCGCGCGTGCACTTCAAGGTGACGAGCATGGATGATCGGGACATAATACTGGGCATGGACTTCCTGAGGAAGAATAATGTTGGTGTTGTTCCGCACAAGAGGGCGCTGTACGTGTGTGATCAAGCCAAGCTGCAGGAAATACGCTTGACCACAGAGCCTTCGAGACAAGCCATGTCGGCACTCAAGTACGTGAGGAAGCTTGAGGAGGAGCCGAGTTACCACCTTGGAGCAATTCGGTTCATCGAGGGGCCGCCACGTCGCCGAGGACGTCGACAAAATGGGCGGGGGAGAATGTCACGACCGACAGTCAACAACGAGACATGTGTGCGCAGACGGTCGCACAGGGTGCCGAGGGACCGGCACGAGCAGGACGCCAAGGATGGCATCAGGCTGCAAGTGAAGAGTCAGCCTTCAGGACGGCGTGACCAGACGGAGAGTCACGCATGGAAACCGTGGGAGGAGCACGGACGCCGCTATGGGAAGCGGATTGCCCAAGGGGCATTCCGGACTGGACATGTTCGGGACTGTCCGGCAGCGCAGGGGGCGCGGGCAAGGCCGGACGAGCACAGGTCATGTGGGACAAGGCACGACGGGACAAGGCCGAGTCTGGGAACAGGACTCGAGCTGGGCGGCCGGACGCGGGCGTGGGATGCCGGGCGCGGCCGGCGTCTTGTGGCCTTGCGAGTGCGAGAGAGACCCTCCCCCCCTATAATAGGCTTAGACGGAAAAAGCCTTGTGGGGGCAGTAGACATTGAAAAGCTGAGGAGCCACTCAGCAGGGAAGACTCGACCGGAAGCAACTAGAAGCGGACCGGCTTGGTCCAGGAGGTTCGGGAAGAGTCTGGAACATTGTAGAAGACGGGCCCAGGTGTTCGGGCCGAGATGGGCCGGTGCGGGCCGGGCCGGGACGATGCGGGCCGGGACAGACAGAGACGGGCCGGGGCGCCTGGATGATGGGAGAACCTTCTAGGACCCTCCTAGAAGGATGAAGTACTTGAAGATTGTGGAGCATTCTAGATTATACTTGGTAGAATACTCTAGAATGTGTTTGTAAGACTTGTGTTTGTAGATAAGTGTGGATGATTCTAGAGATAGGTTCTAGAATATGATAGAAGTGTGTGGATTGTATAGGATGTTCTAGAGTCCTCTAAATGAGGAGGTGGATAGAAGTTTCTAGGTTCTTAGGAGTAGTATAAATAGGCTTGAGGTTGGCTCATTTGCACTCAACCCTCAAAGACTAACATTCTTGTATTGTGAAGTGTTTGTGAAATAGTGAAGTTTTCTCTCAACTCCCAAGTGTAAACCCCTTCTTACACACTTAGCAACCGAGTGAGTTAAGTCTTACTAGCTAGATCGAGGCAATTCTAGTCTAGTGCCGCACGGGTCCGAGGAGCTTTCGAGTGCTCAAACCCAACCCCGTGACAGTACGCTATGATCTTTACATATGTTTACTTTGTCTGGTTACGTACGTTAGTGTCATTCTAGTAGAGTCTACTAGCTACGTCTTTTGCATTGCATACATTAGCTTTTCCTTTGCATACGTTATGTATAACGTCTGTTGTACCAGTTGACCTTCTAAATCCTTGAACGGATTGATTTGTTTGAATTACGAAATTCAAACTATATTGTGTACAGTAACATCTATGTGTTACATATGTTAGTATCTTCTCTTTACGTACGTTAATTGCTCTGTTTTCCGTACGTAAATCTCTATGCCTGGGCGTGTCATTGAACTCCTCCAGTACTGGTTCTTCTGGATCGTTGTGGCTGTAATGTTCGTCAATTGTGTCCGTTGAAATAATCATTCAAACACTTTTTTCTTTTCTACTTCTTTTCTCTTTTTCAATTGATTGATGCAAGACTTTAAATATAACGTTTAATAAGAACATAATTATATCTTTTCTTTTACTTTTTCCTATTTCTTCTTTTTTCCTTTTTCTTTTTTCTTTCTTCTCTTTTGCTTTCTTTCCAACTTTTGTGCATTCAACTTGTGCTGCCTGATTGTTGTTTTATTTGATCATCAACATATCATCAAAATACTTCTATATATTTGTATAGAATAAAATATTTCAATGGATAATAGATAGTCCAGGACCTTAAATTACCATCAAGTAAGCTGTGAAGGTATAATTAGGACTTCAAGAATATACTGCATTTAAACATGTGTTAAATGAATTTTGATCACTGATAATTAAATTTTTGTATTTTTCTTTCTTTTCCTTGTAGTTTTTGTATCCGTCTCTAATTTCCCTAAGGGTGACGAAATGTGTGTAGCCATCCCATAATAAGTACTACAATTAGGAATACTTGATTGTTCATTTATACTTTTATCATGTAGTGAAGATGTCCCTGCACATGGTTATGATGACCATGGTTATAAAATGAAGTGGTTCTACAATGTCTCATCATTGGTAAATGGCTTTTAGACGTTTATTTATTTGTATTGTTTGGCTTTCACTTTTATCTTTTGCTTTGATCAATAAAATATTTGGTGGTTTTACTATGATTGAAAAATCGGTTTTGGGTTTAAATGAAAAGGTGAATATTTTGTATAAATTAGTCAACAATTAACAATCGATTTTACCAAATATTTTTTTAATCTACGAATATTTAAATAATTATATTAAACAATCGATAAATCAACTGGTCAAGCCTGACAAGAGAAATAGCCAACCACCAATTAACAACAGCATTCCGCCAAACAAATATTTTCGGTGGAAGTTAATAATATTTGTAGAAACCATAAATTGTAGGTTAAGGGAATATTTGATATATGACTTGTAAAGTGTCTTATCTTTTGTAAGAAAATTCCAAACTAGAGTTTGGATTCCAAAATATTATTCTTGAAAAATTTAATTCATGTTATAAACATTGAGAGAAAGAGGAAAAATATGAGAGAATATGAGAGACACTACTGAAATTGTGTATATCATTATGAAGGTCATATGCCTCTATTTATAGGTAGACATCTAGGGTTTCAGGGGCATATTAGTCATTCACTAAATACATGACTTATTCCTTGAATGATTATTTACATAAATATCTGCTGAACTAGTTTGAATAAAAACCCAACGGGAGAAAAACTTTCAAACTGTTTGGAGTGAGCTTGTAACACATATAACTTGCTGTATCATACTGCTGTTAGGAAAAGTCCTGAGCAATATATAATAATTGAATTTGCCCCCTTATGTCGATCATTCTTCTATGAATATTCATTTTTCGCCTCAGTAAAACCGCATGGGACAAAAACTGAGTGATCATAAGAGTATAAGTTTCTCCATATACAGAAATATTCTTATAGGAGTATTCATGTGCTGCCTCATCAAAACCTTGTCAAGAAAACCCTGTGGGAAAAACTTGATCGAAGGAAAAAGAGTACAACTACTCCTTCTTACTTTAAATCGTGAGGTCTAATACCGATCTTTGTAATGTCCTCATTATGCCATGAATATGCCTCGTCAAAACCTTATTAGGAAAAACCCAGTGGGAAAATCCTAATGTGTTGGGTACGGGATCGGATTTTTGCGCCGTTTGCGGAAGCGTAAATATAAGTGCGGAAAATAAAGGACACGAGGATATATAGAGGTTCGGCTATAAACGAGCCTACGTCCTCTCTTTATCTTTTTCAATAGGTTAAAGATAGCAACCTCTATGCCTCTCTTCTATCGGTCGAGGTATAACCGTTTACAATCACGTCTTCTATCGGTCCGTGATAAACCTCTCGTACTTGTCTTTGTGTCGGTCCAAGTTAAACCGTTTTTCTTTTCTATCGGACAAGGAATCAACCGCTATAGCTTTCTATGGGTACTAGATAAACCTCACTTAGATAGCAATTGCGATTCTAACAATGCCGGATCCTTGATCCTAATAACACCGAATCCAATCGTTTCTTTTCTTTTACCACTCGTGTATGTTTTCGTGAACTCTCACTCAAACACTTACAATTAAGCTCAATATCAACAACAAGAATGTGTGTAATAATATCACAATAATAGACTATTTGCTCAAGGTTGTTGTACTCAAACAATACCATAGGGATGGTATTTATAGGCTCCATCATCAAACTAGCCGTTAGCTGCCAGACTGCTCATTACGTACGTTATATGCTCTCCATTACGTACGTAAGCCTCATTACGTACGTTAACCATGGCTGGTTACGTACGTTAGCATCTTCACAAAACAGACCAGGGAGTTTCGTCTTTTGAGTTACGTACGTTAACAATTTCTACGTTACGTACGTTAAGATTACATCACTGATGACGTCATATATCCGTTGTATGCTTTGCTGACTTTGACTACTCCAACGTTCACTTGTTTGAACTGTGTTACGTACGTTATCTCTCTTGTATTACGTACGTTAGGTTCATCACATTACGTACGTTAACATGTTCCTGTTACGTACGTTAGCTTTGTTTTACTTCAGCATTTTGCACTTCGTTTTCCTTCGATGCTTGCTTCGTCTCTACGTTGTTTTGTTTTGTTTAGCAACTTTAATCATCAAAACACTTTTAATTTATGTATGGAACAAAATGTTCCAACAATCTCCCCCTTTTTGATGATTACAAAACAACAATACGCCAATGGGATTCACCTTCAAAAATACAAATATATGTATATCTTTACAGACCAAAGTTTTCGACTTTGTCCGTTTCGTTAGAATCTTCTCCCATTTCTTTTTCGACTCCTTTTCTTTTCTCCTTTTCTTTTCTCATTTTTAATTTTTCATCGTCTTTTCGACGTCTCCTCATTTTTCTTTTCCTTCATTTTCGACTTCTCCTTATTTTTGTTCAACTCCTTCGTTTTTCCAATTCTCTTTATATGCTATCTATTTTCTTCGATTTTTCTCCCCCTTTCACGGTTAATCACATTTTCGACTTATTTCTCCATTCTCCTATCTCTCCCCCTTTTTGTATTCATCAAAAAATCAATAAAATACCAATAAAAAATAAATAATGAAATATGCAAAAATAAATATACGCGTATTAACTCCCCCTGAAAATATTATCCATTCTAAAAATTACTCCCCCTGAGTAAAATACCAATAAAATCAATGTTTGGGGATCCAACCTATAGTTGGTTTTTGTTTTGAGACATAAACAATATTTGAAATATTTGTTCCTTTAGGAACCCAAATTTTCTTAATTTTTATCGTCCGGCGAGGGCTTTTGCAATTTGAAACATGATGCCCGATTTTCAAACACTTTTCGCAATGGGGTATTTTAAAATTAACGGATTCGTTTTTCGAACGTGGTTTGAATCCTAACCCCTCTTTATTTAAAGTATATTTTTGAACACATAACATTTGTTCAAATTTATCGTTGCCGCACGAGAATTTTCTTGTCAAAGATTTTAGTTCATCTTGAACTTTTAAAAGATCATTCTTCAAAATATTCTCATTTTCAATGCATTTCGAATGACCGATTTCAACAAATTTCCCTTTTTCGATAATTTTGGAATTTTCAATTTCCAAAGATTTAATTTTAGACTTAAGGTATTTGATTTCCGATAATGCATTTTGAAAATCCGTATGAAGTAATTCAAATGCATCAAATAATTCATCACGGGAGGATGTACTTACTTGGCTTTCGACGTCGCTGTCATCGAACGAATTCCGGGCCATGAGAGCGAGATTATTTTGATTGATGAACTCATCATCTTCATCGTCATCGCTCCATGTTGCTACGAGAACCTCCTTCTTGGGTTTGACACGATAATTTTTAGCAAAGTGGCCTGGTTTTCCACATAGTCGACAAGAGTTGTCGAATTTCTTTATTTCGCTCGAGATATCCTTCTTCCTCCGGTTTAATAATGTTTGGAATTTATTAATATTCTTGGCATAATATGCCGCTTCTTCGTCGCTTTCTTCCACCGGAATTTCTTCTTTCTTTTTCGACATCTTAGCCTTCATGGCTAACGATCGTTCCTTTGGCTTTGGCTTGACACTTCGTGATTTTAATACAATCTCATAATTGATTAGTGAACCAACAAGGGCACTAAAATCGAGTGTGTTGAGATCTTTAGATTCCATAATTGCGGTTACGGTGCCGTCCCATTCGCTAGGTAGTGATCTTAAGATTTTCTTGACTTTTTCACTACTAGATAATGGTTTGCCAAACGAGGCTAGTCCATTGGTGATAACCGAAAATCGGTCGAGCATATTGGTGATGGACTCGTCACCCTTCATCATGAATAACTCGTAGTCATGGAGAAGCATATTTATCTTCGTCTCCTTGACTTGAGTCGTCCCTTCATGTGTGATTTCTAGAATTTTCCATATTTCTTTCGCACTCTCACACGATGAGATTCGATTGACCTCTTCCGGATTTAAGGCACAAAATAAGAGTTGAGTAGCCTTACAATTTAGATGGTCATTTTTTTAATCGGCATCGTCGTATTTTTCAAAGGATTTGAGCGTACCGTCGGATTTGATAGGAACTTTTGGGCCGAGACAAATAATCTTCCAAATCTCTATATCGTAGGCACGAATAAAGATCGACATCTTTTTCTTCCATGCCAAGTAATTTGAGATATCAAAGAAAGGTGGTCGGTTGAGAGCAAGGCCTTCGACAGGAGCAAATTGAAACGCCATTGGATCTTTTTCTCCTCGGATGTTAAGCCGCGTATTAGAGTACCACTCCGATACCAATTGTTGGGTACGGGATCGGATTTTTGCGCCGTTTGCGGAAGCGTAAATATAAGTGCGGAAAATAAAGGACACGAGGATATATAGAGGTTCGGCTATAAACGAGCCTACGTCCTCTATTTATCTTTTTCAATAGGTTAAAGATAGCAACCTATATGCCTCTCTTCTATCGGTCGAGGTATAACCGTTTACAATCACGTCTTCTATCGGTCCGTGATAAACCTCTCGTACTTGTCTTTGTGTCGGTCCAAGTTAAACCGTTTTCCTTTTCTATCGGACAAGGAATCAACCGCTCTAGCTTTCTATGGGTACTAGATAAACCTCACTTAGATAGCAATTGCGATTCTAACAATGCCGGATCCTTGATCCTAATAACACCGAATCCAATCGTATCTTTTCTTTTACCACTCGTGTATGTTTTCGTGAACTCTCACTCAAACACTTACAATTAAGCTCAATATCAACAACAAGAAAGTGTGTAATAATATCACAAGAATAGACTATTTGCTCAAGGTTGTTGTACTCAAACAATACCATAGGGATGGTATTTATAGGCTCCATCATCAAACTAGCCGTTAGCTGCCAGACTGCTCATTACGTACGTTATATGCTCTCCATTACGTACGTAAGCCTCATTACGTACGTTAACCATGGCTGGTTACGTACGTTAGCATCTTCACAAAACAGACCAGGGAGTTTCGTCTTTTGAGTTACGTACGTTAACAATTTCTACGTTACGTACGTTAAGATTACATCACTGATGACGTCATATATCCGTTGTATGCTTTGCTGACTTTGACTCCTCCAACGTTCACTTGTTTGAACTGTGTTACGTACATTATCTCTCTTGTATTACGTACGTTAGGTTCATCACATTACGTACGTTAACATGTTCCTGTTACGTACGTTAGCTTTGTTTTACTTCAGCATTTTGCACTTCGTTTTCCTTCGATGCTTGCTTCGTCTCTACGTTGTTTTGTTTTGTTTAGCAACTTTAATCATCAAAACACTTTTAATTTATGTATGGAACAAAATGTTCCAACAAAATGAAGGGAAAACAGTACACTATTCATGTTAATACGCCATCCTAGTTGCCTCGTTAAAAAATTTGCTAAAAAAATCCAATGGAATAAAATCTCAACCAAGGAAAAAAGAGTGCAACAAGTATATTATATAAATATGCTTCAGGTATTTTACAAATCCTCCACGAATTAGCATATGTATCATATCCAGTGCAAGTTGCAATCTCGAACTCACATGTTGGTGAGACATATCATCTCTTCAGAAGATTTCATATTAGTTGTGGTTAAGCTCATCAACCATACACATTCTCAACTTACTTCATGTGTTGTAATAATTTCATAATGATTGGGAGATGTTGCTAGTAAGACTTACTTCATAGATTTTCGGTAGCAGTTTTATTGAGCTCTTCAGGAGTCCCAAATAAATTTATATCATCAACTTATACTGTTATAATTATAAATAACATGTTATTTATTTTCTTTATGAAAATTTCAGATCGGACAACATTGTTTATATCATCTCCCATTGATCCACACATCACTTGTAGATCGCGAATGAAAAAGAAATATACTTCATCATATCACCTTCTCACCAGACACCGCATTGACTTTATGCAAATTGTTGGGAGGACTTCATTCTTCTATTATAGCCCACAATTCTTTCAGATCTAGTAGGCGATTGGTCTTATTTCAACGCACTACCAATGCATTATAAATGCAGAGAACCATATAAATAAATTTATCTTTTTCTTTGCAGGTAGCGTTGAAGTTTTCAATACCTTATTTCAATGTTAATCATTAGATGATGAATTTAGCCTTGATTATAAATTAGTTCATGTAGAACTAGTAAGATATACGAGCGCAATAATTGCACTGAGATGTGATGCTTCCGAACCATGAATCTCTCATCATCATTTGGTATAAAGGTGTTCTTAATAGGATCATGTGACTGATCAATCATTTTGATGAGCGTGTTTTATCCATGTAAATTGTTGGGATTCGGTGCCTAAAACGAAGGCCCAGCGGAAGCGGTAAAACGAAAATTAATTCGATCCGAATCCCTACGAGGATCGATCGAGCTACGTATATACGAAAATATAAACGAAAAGCAAGAGTCATAAGAAAACTAACCCTCGAAGTCCGTTGATTAAATGGTAACCTTCTCTTGAGCTATTCCCCAAGCTCTTGAACGATCCAACGCCGAAAGCACCGCGTCTCTACTTGCCACGCACCGGAGAAAACAACCGGAACAACGATCACCTTGCTATCCTCCGAGGATACGGCTAGAGCTAAGTGATGAAGCTATATATGTAAAGATTACTACACTCTAAGTGTTTTAATCTTACTCTCTCTATATGATTTTCTCTCAATTTTTCTCCAAGAAAAATGAAGAAGAAGTTGATGAACAAAGATGAAGAAGACTTGGAGAAGTCTTTTCTCTCTCTCTCTCTCTCTCTCTCTCTCCACACTCTCACGTTGGAATTGGCTTGGAATCTCAAGTGAGAGATGTCTTCTTCATTTATTCAACTCTTCACATGATACATCTCATTATTATGAGAATCAAAGCCCCACAAAGTCATCTTTTTCATATAAAATGAAAACAACAAGACAAGAGGAAAGTGGGTGGAAATTAGGGGGGCGGCTACCATGCAGAAACGGATGAGTTCGGTTCGTTTCGGACTCCCGTGAGTCCAAACAGATAAACTACGATTCTGTTCCGATGTATTTGTATCGATTAATTAATCCAATTAATTAAATATATCAAATACAAAATAACATAATTAATTTCTCCATGAAATAATTATATTCATGAATTAAATTAATCACCCAGTGATATATTTAATCCATTAAGCCGTAAATCAATTTATCCGATAAATCGATTTAAACATCCAATGTCCCAAATTAGATATCCAATATCTAATATTCATAATGAGAGAATTAGCTTAATTCATTCCGTCGTCAATCCTAATGCGCGACTCGGTAGGTCCGTCTCAGTCAGCAATGGGAGGAACCAAAGAGTAGTAGCACCACCTAGCAAGCCTGGTGGCCTACACTGTACCCCGACTGAGAACGAATGATTGGGATCATTCAAGAACCATTCTGTCGTGAATACCAGTATACGTATAAACCCTTCTTTCAAATATCCCGATCAAGTTATAGGGTCACGGTCAGTCAAACTCTATCTGTACTTGACGCTATGCATGCGTTAATGCAAATCGAGATCATCGAGCTCTCGTGTATCTAATACAGCTAGCTCCAATGCTTTGGCCAAAGACTTATGATCTCATCCGCAATAACCGCATAGGACATATAACCCGTTCACTAACAGGAGAAAGAATTCTATCTTGGTATTGATGGGACACTGCTACTTGCCGTCAAGATGCACGTCGAGGTTGACCCCGCCTTAGGTTTACGGTCGAACTACTCTAATGAAAATCTTGACGTCACAAGCACATCCCTACTAAATCCTCAAGTCGAAGGTTCACGAATACCTATCACAACCTTTCGATTCCGTCATTGACTGTCCTGAGTGAAATCCGTGTGACGAATCGAGGGTGAGTCGGTTGAGTATACTAATCTAATTAGCATACCTATAACGTGTGCTCCCACTAACCATTAGTGTTCGACAGGCACTCTCCATGTCAAAAAACACGTCATACAAGTCTTCACATAAACTTAACGCACAGTCAAGTTTCATCGACTTCATGACGATTAAGTATTTGAGCTATAAACCTTTCCAAGGCCGACCCCTTATCGATAAGGAGTGGAACGTTTTGCTCTCAAATACACGGACTAGTTTCTATATGTTTATTTACGAGTTAGGAATGCCAGTAACTACCGGTAAATAAAGAAACATTCATTGCATTATATAAATGGTTTACATAATTACAAGTACAATGCCCTCACTCAACAACCTCGAGTGGCATTCGAGGGCATACTCCTAACAATCTCCCACTTGCACTCAATGCCACACATTATGGTATCTAATACCCATGTTCTAGATGACGCTCCAAGCTAGTCCGAGATAGTGGCTTGGTCACTGGATCGGCGACGTTGTCGGCCGAGTCTACTCTATGCGGCACAATGTATCCCTTGCGAACAAATTCTCTTACGAGATGATACTTCCTCTCAATATGTTTGGTGTTGTTGTGAAACCTCGGCTCCTTGGCACGTGCTACTCCGTCGTTGTCGCAAAGATGAACAGCATTTCAAGACATGGTATCATTTGAAGTTCTCCTAGAAACTTCTTAATCCGTAACCCTTCCTTGGAAGCCTCCGAGGCCGCTTGATACTCACCGACAGTGGAATCGGTCGCGCTTTGCTTGGCACTACGCCAAGATACTGCTCCTCCATTAAGAGTAAATATGTAGCCAGAAGTGGGCATCGAGTCGTCCTTCAGTCCTTGGAAGTCCGAATCAGTGAATCCCACCACATCCAAATCTCCACCGCCATACATAAGAACCATATCTCTCATTCTTCTCAAGTACTTGAGAACGTTCTTTACAGCAGTCCAATGTTCCCTACAGGTTTGCTCGAAACCTACTCACCACGCTTACAGCATGCGCGATGTCAGGTCTTGTACACAACATAACATACATAAGGCTACCCACGGCCGAAGCATATGGTATATTACTCATTTCCTTGCATTGTTCCTCACTTTGAGGACACATCTTCAAGGTGAGTTTTATTCCATGTTGCATCGGTAGGAACCCTCTTTTAGAATCATCCATCTTAAATCGCTTTAAGATCTTATCTATATAGAGGGCTTGGGAAAGGCCTATTGTTCTCTTCGCTCTATCCCGGTAGAGTCGAATACCAAGAATATAGGTTGCTTCTCCCAAGTCTTTCATGGAGAAATTACTCGAAAGCCAAGCTTTCACAGAACTGAGCATTCCCACATCATTTCCTATTAGTAGAATGTCATCTACATATAGTACTAAGAATGCGATCTTGCTCCCACTAACTTTCTTATATACACAAGGTTCCTCTTCATTTTGCACGAAGTCAAACTCTTTGACCGCCTCGTCAAAACGAAGGTTCCAACTACGCGACGCTTGCTTCAGTCCATAAATGGAATGCTGAAGCTTGCACACTTTCTGAATATCGACTTCGGACATAAAGCCTTTAGGCTGCTCCATATAGATTTCCTCCTCGAGGAATCCATTAAGGAAAGCCGTCTTTACGAACATTTGCCATATCTCATAATCGTGGTAGGCAGCTATAGCAAGCATCATGCGAATAGACTTGATCATGGCTACGGGCGAGAAGGTATCGTGGTAATCGATCCCTTCCTTTTGGGTATAACCCTTTACGACAAGCCTGGCCTTATAGGCGTCAACCTTGCCATCATTATCTGTCTTTCTCTTGTAGATCCACTTATTCCCAATGGGCACTATGCCCTTGGGGCGTTCTACTAGAGTCCAGACCTGATTTATATGCATCGAGTCTATCTCAGCTTCCATAGCTTCACGCCATTTCGCGGAGTCTACATCCACCATCGCTTGGTCATAGGTTGTTGGGTCGGTCTCTTGGCTATCACTTGGAACCTCATGGAGACCCAGCTCCTCCAAGTGCACAAGCCCATACCTCTCAGGTAAATGATGTAATATCCGCAAATTCGATTTCCGGTAATTTTCATTTTCCGGCGGAGGTCCGTTTCGACAACTCGCTTGATACTGTTTTGGAATTCTGAACCTATTTTGTTCTTGGAGTTTCTCCGCTTAGACGGGTCTCGATGATGTTTTTACGTAATTTCATCTTGTGTTATATTTTGTCTTATGTGTATTTGTTTCTCGTTAAACTCGTTCGATTTCGTCATTTTCTTACTTCCATGAGTTCGTATGCTTGATTAGAGCATGTTGTGAGTTTCGGATGGTTAATCCGACGTTGGGTCGTGATTTTCGGATGTTTGGGCCGTTTTTGTAAATTCCTAGAAATTTAGGGAATTTGTTCCTTGTTCAACTTTGGTTGTGTACCTCAGATCGTTTTGGGGTTCCGTACTTCCATTTCGTGTTATTGTTGCCCAAATACCGATTCCTATTGCTTTTATTCTCTTTCCGGATCAATTTTTCGTCATTTTGGGACCCGGGGGGGTGTGGGCCGCGACACAAGGATTGTGCGCCGCGGCACACATATTACCGATTGTTGGCCGAGCAGTTGCACTGTGCCGCGGCACAAGGATTGTGCGCCGCGGCACACAACAGTCGATGCCGCGCACACTTGTCCGGCCGCGGCACACCCGTGTGGCACTGCCGGCTAAAACCTCTGTACTGCGTGCCCGGCAAGATCCCGGCAGGCCGCGCACATGCCGAGTCCGAGCCGCGGCACACTCCGAATGAGCCGCGGCACAACGAGCGGTCACCACCACCGGGCGCAATTTTGGCTCAGGCGGCACGGCTTAGCCGAGCCATGCACACAATGCGGTCGGCGCTATAATCGTATGCGTTCACGAGATTCGCACATTTTTTCCTCCCTTCCACCGTGCGCGAGAGAGAGGGTTGAGAGGGGGATTTCTTCTCCATCCACCCTTTTGATTGTGTGTTTTTCTTCATCTTCCTTCGATCGTGCAGCTCGGATTGTGGATCTAGCACGTGTTCTTCGGATTATAGGGCTTGAATCTTCAAGAGGTAAGAACCCCTTTAACCCTAGTATGATTTTGGGGAGGGTTTGGTGGTGATCGTGTGTT
Organism: Orobanche coerulescens; assembly: GCA_033398695.1. Lineage (NCBI taxonomy): Eukaryota > Viridiplantae > Streptophyta > Magnoliopsida > Lamiales > Orobanchaceae > Orobanche > Orobanche coerulescens. The sequence continues at coordinate 180,287,749 of CM065808.1, forward strand.
TTAATCCGAATTAACCGATGTTGTTGTTAGATTTTGATAGTACTCTCGTGACCCTTGGTTTTCTTGTTTTTGGTTGGGATGAAATCCCGTTAGTTCGCCGTTAACCGATTTCAATTCCCTACGCACTCTTGGTGTTCGATAAATTGTCCCAACGGGTAGATCTAGGAGGAATTTCTTCGTATTCATGAAGTGAGTTTGATTGTATATCATTATTGTGTTAGGGTCGGATTTGAGGGGATTGTTCGGACCGAAACCTATTCCTTCGTCGTCTCCTTCGCGTCGTATTACCAAGGCAAGTACCTCGATATACGAATTTTAACTGCGTGAAATCATTGTTGTTGAAGTGTATGAGTTTATATGGATGTATATATGTATATGTATGTGTATATATATATATATGTGTGTGTGTGTTTATATATAGTTATATGATAAATATATGTATGTATATACGTATATTGATATATATGCTTATGTCGGTGATCGCGAGTGTTGAATTCTAACACTAGTTGACGTATTCAACTGGGATTGATGGACGAACGATAGTTATTCGTATAATATAGCAAGGTTATATATATATATATCTATATATCTATATATATAAATGTATATATATATTCGGTTGAGTCGCAATATACAGATATATGTGCGGTGTTGATTGAGTTTGTTTGATAACGTGCGTGTTATTGTTTATTTGGGTGGTTATGGACTGGCGGAGAAATTGTGTGACTTGATGTACCGAGTTGAAAATTGTTGTGACGTTTGTCCGTGTGCTTGATGTTTGAACAATGTGGATACTTGTTGTGAGAAACGTCATATCCGGGAACCTCTGAGGGCGGGGCGTGCAACTCCGCCTGGTGTACGCTGCAATGTGCGGCTCCATATGGGTGGTGAACGCCGGTGTTACATAATGCGTGTGTCAAGGGGCGGCTCTTGCGGGAGTGATCGCCGGCGCAGTGACATGTTCAAGGAGCGGCCGACATAGTGGAGTGAACGCCGGCACAGGTGGGCAGTGGAGGCGCCTGGCAGGCTTATTGGTTACGGGTATTCGAGTGATAGCTAAGACCCCGTTACCGAACGATGTTCGTATCTAAAATCTTTCAAACTCTCTCTTAACGTTTGTCTTGATATAGACCGCGATTCGTGTTTTTTTTGAAAGCTTGTTTCAAATTGTTTTTAAAGCGTTGGTATCAAGGTTAGTTAACCACGGAGGTTTGACGAAATCTCCGAGGGTTAATTAATCGGGGGTCTTGAGCAGGATATGTCGAATGAGAGTTCTGTACCTTTGATTGTATTGTGGTGCTATTCTGTGTATTGGGTCGAGGACCCTGTGGAATGTTGAGATGATTGGTTTCGTGATGATGTTATTTGGAATGGGTTGAGAACCCTGTGAGATGTTGTAATAATTTCGTTTGTGACGGTGTTCTATAAATTGGGTCGAGAACCCCAAATAAGTTGACTTGGTTTTTGTGTAATCGTTTTCCATACGTTGGGTCAAGGACCCGAGAGCTTTTGAAATTATTTCCAAAAGTATTTCCATTCGATTTTAAAAACCCCCAGGCGGCCCGAGTCAATAATAACATTTGCAAACTATCTTATCAATAATGACTCCTTGGGCTCGTTTAAAGTTTCATTGATGATTATGTTCCGTATAGAGAATATGATTATGTGATTATCTCTCACCTTCTGTATGCGAGGGTTATTCTGTGTGGACTATAGGAATGTATGGTTTGTGTTAAGGCTTCACGGCGGTTGAATTTTATGTTGTTACTGTTCGTATATCTTGTATACTATGTACTTGCACTAGCAAAATTCCAGTTTGCTAACCCCCGAGTTTTCGGGGGGTGGGTGCCTGTTATGCGCTCAGGTTTTTGGCAGCTCGGGAGCAGTCACGGGATTGACTTGGAAGGAGATGGGAGAAGACGTTGCTAATCACACCAGAGTCAGAGTCTTTTCTTTTGTATCATTTTTGTCGGTATTTCTCTGTCGTTCGAGTATTCACCCTTGCATGGGTGTAGTTATCATTTATTAAATTAAGTTGTCATTCTTTTCTGTGTTCGAGTTTATTGTTGTCATTGTAATATGAATGTCGTTAGTTTCTGAATTGGTTTATGACCTTGTCGGTCTGTTTTCTATTTAATTTTGACCCCGGTCGGTCAATCGTTGAGTAGTCTTTTGGAGTTTAGCCTGGTAGATCCTTGTGATAAGGGTCTACGGCGTGTGACATTCCCGGTCGTATTCTGCCGGTGTTACAATTATGGTATCGGAGCTTAGGTTTGCGAAAAACCTAGGCCGTTGGGTCAAGTCCATGTCTTGTGTAAGTCGCGCGCATCAGAGTTGTGATTAGTATCGTGGTTCCGACATCATCTTCCGGCAATCCGTGATGGTAAGCCTCCCGATCGTAAGTCCCCTTATATACGTATTTGATTACATTGTGCTAATATGCTTAATGTGAACTAGGAATTGGAACTTGTTGGTGATATTATCGTTTTAGGATATAACATGCGTATGCGGTCCGAGTATAAATAGTTACGTAGTATGCTTCGGAAGTCGAGCATGTTTATCTGTTTCGGTACTTTATTAGAATGAATTTACGAATGATAATTTTATCCACCGCATGAGTATTTTAAGATGGTTTTTGTTATCTTGCAAACCGAGTTTTGATATTTTGGTCTTGCATGTTTTGATAGTATTCTTATGACGGTGTTTGATATTTTATAAATGACTTTTGTGAGTATTTGAGAATATTACTGACTTCGGCCTTTTTGGCATTTTGATCATTTTTTTTAATGATTTTTAGCACAGTGGGTTCCGACACGGCCCACGGCGCAGTAGTATCACGAATATTTTAAAGTGATGCTTTGAAATTTTCTAACATTGTGTAAAGCCATGATTTAATACCGTCATGTTAAATGGTCACGTATCTCGGTGGAAAATTCTTTCGAATAAACATTTTGGAAGAAGAGGAAAGATTTTCAAAATTGTGATATTTGAGACTCAACATTTTTGAAATATTTCAAATTAGTTACGAATTAATTTTCGATTTCTTTTTTTTCTTTTATTCATCACTCGAAAATAATTTTTAGAGTCATTATGTAAACTTCCTCTTCCGAAATAAAGGACAGTGTTTACAAGTCTTGGGCGCAACGTGACTAGCCCCTTTTTCAAAAAATTGTTTTCATTAAGTGCATACATATAATGATCGTCCTCGTCGAGGAACTCGAAATTGACTTCTTAAAACCTTATGCTTTACGATAGTACCGTTATTCTAAGGATGCTAACTAAAACTCGGGTTGATAATTGTGGTATATTGTACGTCTGATAAACTAATACTGTTGATCGGTGTTATCCGTATTAGTATGTCAAGCCACGGCGGATGTGGACGTGATGATGGAAATGGAGGCGGCAAGGTGGTTCGTACGACCACGATTCATGCTACGGTGAAGGAGTATCTAGATCAAACGATATTCTATGAAATCTCCTCAGTGGTCGAGCCCACGAGCGAAGCCAAGAGACCGAGGATAGCTGGGAAGTTTTTGGGCGGTGAAGAGTCTAAGGCTCCCAAACCCCCACGTCGTTCGAACGCGTCGTCTTCGCGATCGGGAGTGAGCGCTTGGAATCCCAAGCCAGCATCGGTGACTCTCGGTAAGAAGGGAGGGTGCTTCAACTGCAATCGTCAGGGACATGTTCATGCAAATTGTCCCTTTCCACTCTTGACTTGTTACCGGTGCGGGTGTGAAGGTCATCGGGAGAAGCATTGTGAGATAATTTCCGAATTGGCAAAGAATGCTACCCTATTGGCGAACAGAGCAAGTGACCGGAGAATGTCCCGAAACCTCACGTCTCCTTCTGAAGAGTCTAACATGGGAGGATGAATATTTTGTAATATGTCCTAATCGCTGCTGTTTTGAACAATCGTGACTTTGATCGTTCTTCATTTCATTGCTCTATGTTACCAACTCTTGCTGTTCTAAGTTCGGGATCGAAATGTTTTCTTAGTATGGGGAAATGTACTACCCGTACTCTTCATAGTATTTTCAGTGTTGGGTAACTTTCATTGTTGGTACTTCATCTATGACCCTCTCGATAATTTTTAAACTACCCTGTTGTACTTAACCTACCGTTCTCCGAACGAATTTCAGGACCGTGTTGTTAGACTCCGTGAATTATTGTAGTCTTTCCACATCTGAACTTAATCCTTGCAGAATTTTTGTTCGAAACTATTATTCTCATACGTGCAATTAACATTTCCGAATGTATTATGAACTTGGATGCGGTTGGTTGAGCTCGAAACAAGATTTTCAGGACGTCTGAACTATTTTGTGATTTTCTTAACTCTGGGAGCTTTGGTATCCAAATTCATACTCCTTCACCTCAACTTATCGTGTTCCCATACATTTTTATCGCCTCGACTCACGTACCATATGCTCGCTAGGTCAGTTCATCGTATTTCTGGAACCTTGCATTCGCGCTTTGCTCGTGATGATTTGGGGCTGAGCAAGTAGTTATTTCCTTGATTGTTCCGCCGCTCTCTATTTTAAGTTTCGGGACGAAACTTCTTTTAAGGAGGGTAGAATGTAATATCCGCAAATTCGATTTCCGGTAATTTTCATTTTCCGGCGGAGGTCCGTTTCGACAACTCGCTTGACACTGTTTTGGAATTCTGAACCTATTTTGTTCTTGGAGTTTCTCCGCTTAGACGGGTCTCGATGATGTTTTTACGTAATTTCATCTTGTGTTATATTTTGTCTCATGTGTATTTGTTTCTCGTTAAACTCGTTCGATTTCGTCATTTTCTTACTTCCATGAGTTCGTATGCTTGATTAGAGCATGTTGTGAGTTTCGGATGGTTAATCCGACGTTGGGTCGTGATTTTCGGATGTTTGGGCCGTTTTTGTAAATTCCTAGAAATTTAGGGAATTTGTTCCTTGTTCAACTTTGGTTGTGTACCTCAGATCGTTTTGGGGTTCCGTACTTCCATTTCGTGTTATTGTTGCCCAAATACCGATTCCTATTGCTTTTATTCTCTTTCCGGATCATTTTTTCGTCATTTTGGGACCCGAGGGGGGGTGTGGGCCGCGGCACAAGGATTGTGCGCCGCGGCACACATATTACCCAGTTGTTGGCCGAGCAGGCTGTACCGTGTGCCGCGGCACAAGGATTGTGCGCCGCGGCACACAGCCGAGTCAGTGCCGCGGCACACTTGTCCGGGCCGCGGCACACCCGTGTGGCACTCGCGGCTAAAACCTCTGCATCGCGTGCCCAAGATACCCGGCATGCCGCGGCACATGCCGAGTCCGAGCCGCGGCACACTCCGAATGAGCCGCGGCACAACGAGCGGTCACCACCACCGGCGCAATTTGCCTGTGCCGCGGCACGCCTTAGCCGAGCCGCGGCACACAATGCGGCCGCTATAATCGTATGCGTTTTCAGCGAGATTCGCACATTTTTTCCTCCCTTCCACCGTGCGCGAGAGAGAGAGGGTTGAGAGGGGGATTTCTTCTCCATCCACCCTTTTGATTGTGTGTTTTTCTTCATCTTCCTTCGATCGTGCAGCTCGGATTGTGGATCTAGCACGTGTTCTTCGGATTATAGGGCTTGAATCTTCAAGAGGTAAGAACCCCTTTAACCCTAGTATGATTTTGGGGAGGGTTTGGTGGTGATCTTGTGTTTTAATCCGAATTAACCGATGTTGTTGTTAGATTTTGATAGTACTCTCGTGACCCTTGGTTTTCTTGTTTTTGGTTGGGATGAAATCCCGTTAGTTCGCCGTTAACCGATTTCAATTCCCTACGCACTCTTGGTGTTCGATAAATTGTCCCAACGGGTAGATCTAGGAGGAATTTCTTCGTATTCATGAAGTGAGTTTGATTGTATATCATTATTGTGTTAGGGTCGGATTTGAGGGGATTGTTCGGACCGAAACCTATTCCTTCGTCGTCTCCTTCGCGTCGTATTACCAAGGCAAGTACCTCGATATACGAATTTTAACTGCGTGAAATCATTGTTGTTGAAGTGTATGAGTTTATATGGATGTATATATGTATATGTATGTATATATATATATATATATATATATATGTGTGTGTGTGTTTATATATAGTTATATGATAAATATATGTATGTATATACGTATATTGATATATATGCTTATGTCGGTGATCGACGAGTGTTGAATTCTAACACTAGTTGACGTACTCAACTGGGATTGATGGACGAACGATAGTTATTCGTATAATATAGCAAGGTTATATATATATATATATCTATATATCTATATATATAAATGTATATATATTCGGTTGAGTCGCAATATAGAGATATATGTGCGGTGTTGATTGAGTTTGTTTGATAACGTGCGTGTTATTGTTTATTTGGGTGGTTATGGACTGGCGGAGAAATTGTGTGACTTGATGTACCGAGTTGAAAATTGTTGTGACGTTTGTCCGTGTGCTTGATGTTTGAACAATGTGGATACTTGTTGTGAGAAACGTCATATCCGGGAACCTCTGAGGGCGGGGCGTGCAACTCCGGCCTGGTGTACGCTGCAATGTGCGGCTCCATATGGGTGTTGAATGCCGGTGTTACATAATGCGTGTGTCAAGGGGCGGCTCTTGCGGGAGTGATCGCCGGCGCAGTGACATGTTCAAGGAGCGGCCGACATAGTGGAGTGAACGCCGGTGCACAGGTGGGCAGTGGAGGCGCCTGGCAGGCTTATTGGTTACGGTATTCGAGTGATAGCTAAGACCCTGCTATCGAACGATGTTCGTATCTAAAATCTTTCAAACTCTCTCTTAACGCTTGTCTTGATATAGACCGCGATTCGTGTTTTTTTGAAAGCTTGTTTCAAATTGTTTTTAAAGCGTTGGTATCGGGGTTAGTTAACCACGGAGGTTTGACGAAATCTCCGAGGGTTAATTAATCGGGGTCTTGAGCAGGATATGTCGAATGAGAGTTCTGTACCTTTGATTGTATTGTGGTGCTATTCTGTGTATTGGGTCGAGGACCCTGTGGAATGTTGAGATGATTGGTTTCGTGATGATGTTATTTGGAATGGGTTGAGAACCCTGTGAGATGTTGTAATAATTTCGTTTGTGACGGTGTTCTATAAATTGGGTCGAGAACCCCAAATAAGTTGACTTGGTTTTTGTGTAATCGTTTTCCATACGTTGGGTCAAGGACCCGAGAGCTTTTGAAATTATTTCCAAAAGTATTTCCATTCGATTTTAAAAACCCCCAGGCGGCCCGAGTCAATAATAACATTTGCAAACTATCTTATCAATAATGACTCCTTGGGCTCGTTTAAAGTTTCATTGATGATTATGTTCCGTATAGAGAATATGACTATGTGATTATCTTTCACCTTCTGTATGCGAGGGTTATTCTGTGTGGACTATAGGAATGTATGGTTTGTGTTAAGTCTTCACGGCGGTTGAATTTTATGTTGTTACTGTTCGTATATCTTGTATACTATGTACTTGCACTAGCAAAATTCCAGTTTGCTAACCCCCGAGTTTTTGGGGGGTGGGTGCCTGTTATGCGCTGTGTTTTGGCAATGGGAGCAGTCACGGGATTGACTTGGAAGGAGATGGGAGACGACGATGCTAATCACACCAGAGTCAGAGTCTTTTCTTTTGTATCATTTTGGTCGGTATTTCTCTGTCGTTCGAGTATTCACCCTTGCATGGGTGTAGTTATCATTTATTAAATTAAGTTGTCATTCTTTTCTGTGTTCGAGTTTATTGTTGTCATTGTAATATGAATGTCGTTAGTTTCTGAATTGGTTTATGACCTTGTCGGTCTGTTTTCTATTTAATTTTGACCCCGGTCGGTCAATCGTTGAGTAGTCTTTTGGAGTTTAGCCTGGTAGATCCTTGTGATAAGGGTCTACGGCGTGTGACATTCCCGGTCGTATTCTGGGGGTGTTACAAATGAGACACCCTACTAGACCTACGAGGTGGTTGTACTTGTGTTTCAGAAAGTTCGGTTCCAGTTTCTTGCACAGGTGTATCTCGAGGAGTTTCATTGTATTCTTCTAAAGAAATACTTCTACCTGCTCCGCCTTCCTGAATGAACTCATCTTCCAGGAAGTGTGCTTGTAAAGCAACAACGATCCTTCGATCTTCGGGCATGTAGAATAGATATCCCATTGTCCCAGATGGGAATCCAATGAAACGTCCCTTCGCTGACCTAGCTTCCAACTTTTCCACCTTAGTCTTCTTGACATAGGCGGGACATCCCCAAATCCTAATATGATTAAGACTTGGTTTCCTGCCCTCCCACATCTCATGTGGAGTTTTAGGAACGGATTTGGAAGGACATCTGTTCAAGATATACGCGGAAGTCAGGAGTGCATACCCCCACAGGTAAATCGGCAAGTCAGTATAGCCTAGCATGGAACGGACCATGTTCAACAGGGTCCGGTTCCTTCTTTCTGACACACCATTTAACTGAGGAGTACCCGGAGGTGTTAGTTGTGAAACTATTCCATGTTCCTTAAGGAACTCGTCAAACTCCGTACTCATATACTCGCCACCTCGGTCCGACCGAAGTGCTTTGATATGATTACCAGTTTGTTTCTCGACTAGGGCCTTGAATTCCTGGAACTTCTCAAAGGCCTCGGATTTATGTTTCATTAAGTATACATAACCATACCTAGTATGATCATCTGTAAACGTAATGAAATATTGATATCCGTCACGTGCTGCTTCCAAAGCACCACATACGTCGGTATGGATTAATCCCAGTTTATCAGTGGCTCTTTCAAAAGTCCCTGTGAAGGGGGACTTAGTCATTTTGCCTTTAAGGCAAGATTCACAAGTAGGAAAGGGATCCGATCCCAATGGACCCATAAGTACATCTTTTTCCATCTTGTAAACCTTGGTCTGACCAACATGACCAAGTCTAAGATGCCATTTCAAAATTTGACTAGTTTCATCCCTACCACGTTTTCTAGTCATAGTATTCACAACTACTTTGTTGCTGAGATTTAGATGATACAATCCATTCAACAATGTAGCAGTACCCACTAGTTTATTTCTAAAATAAATTTTGCAGGAACCATCACCAATGAAAAATGAAAAGCCTTTTCGGTCCATGACCGGAATGGATACAATGTTTTTGTGCCCCTTGGGCAAAACAAGTACATCTTCTAAAGTAAAAACAAAGCCGGATTCTAAACTCAAAAGAAGTGATCCTATGTCGGTCGCCTCGACACTATGCCCGCTTCCGACTGTGATCATAACTTCTCCAGCTCCAAGCTTCATACTTTGTTCCAGATCCTGATTTACAGTACAAATATGAGAACTAGCACCAGAATCCAGTATCCAGGAAGTAGAAAATACAGTAGCAGAACAATTTGTTTCCAAAACTAAAAGTTCTCAGACCAAGTGCCATGAAGAATGGGATGTCTCTAGCCCAATGGCCCACTCACCGCACTTGAGACAAGCATCCTTCTTCTTTTGTTCTTCTAACCATCGGGGCCTTGCCCTTACCCTTAAGGTCCTTAACTTGTGGTCCAGCTTTTCTTCTTGGTCTTTTTCTTCTTGTTCTTAGACCTCCGAGGTCCAGAAGAAATCACAAGAGCAGACTCCTTCATCCGCGGAGTCTTCATCTGAGACTGAGCGGTCACAAGTTTGTTCATTAGCCCAGCTAAATTACATGCAATCTCATTGCAGTTGAAGTTCATAACAAACTGTGAGAAGAAATCAGGGAGAGACTGTAGGATAAGGTCGGTTTGGAGAGAAGTATCCATTTTAAAATCAAGAGCCTCCAATCTCTCGATCATGGATATCATTTTGAGGACGTGTTCCCCAACCTTCTCACCTTCCTTCATCCTTGCACCGAACAGTTGCTTGGATATCTCATATCTAGCAGTTTTGCTGTGCTCACCATAAAATTCGGTTAAGTGAGATAGAATCTGCCTAGCAGAAGTCATTTTCTCATGAGCTCTCTGAAGCTCATTAGACATGGAAGCCATCATATAAGCACGGACTTTCACGTCATCCTTAACCCACTTTTCGTGGTTTTCAATCTCATCCTGATTGGCTCGGTTCCGCACAGGAGGCGCCGGAATGTCCGTCTCCAAGACGTATCCCAGTGCCTCTATACTGAGGACAATCATCGACAAGTGAGCCAATCCACAAAGTTAGGTCCCATTAAGGTGTTCTTTTCGAGTAGAATTGCGAGTGGATTCATTGTCATATTGAGTTATGTCTGCATTAAGTATAACAGATTAATTAGTGACTTGTTATATTATGTTCTGAGTATAGAATTTAGGTCTTTTCTATTCTTGTTACCCAGATCCCACTATTTTTATCGGAATAACACACTCCCATGTGAAAACCGGAAGTATCGTCGCTCTACTTCATAGTGGTGATCGAGTTCTTTATAAATCTTAATAGAGGGCAACCGAACAGGTTTCTAGTCTATTAATTTTCATAAAGTGGTGTCCAACACCAACCCATCTAATGGATGATTCGATCTTCTTTTTCCCCTTGATCATTCCCCTCAACCTATACGGTTTCTATGGTTCGTGAACAAGTTAAGTTTATACCATCGACGCAAATCAGTTTCACAATTGAATCTTATCCGGCAACCTATCAGGTTTATAGGGATAAAATTTGCTCCAACCGAAGGCATCCAATGCGCTCCCGGTAATTTATCCGTCCTCCCCGAACGACTACCCCGATAACTCGGAAGCATAGCACATCCGGTTTGGATTTCAATTTCCCGAAAACTCGATGGAGGGAAGGAAAACCTTGAAACCTTATAAACTTAATAATTTATTGTGGGAGAATTTTCGCGATTTACGTTGCACTTGGCACATTAATCGTTTAAGCGCGTTTGTGGCATTCATACAATATGAAACAACCATTCACAACCTAGTTGCTACCAACATGTGGTTCATGGACCGTTCCTAGAAAACAAAAACTCCGTAATCTAATTACAAGTCTTCGTCTTGAATCTTCGTCTTCTCAAAATGGATCTTCCTCCGGTCTTCATCATTACATATAAATTATACATTGAAAATTGCATCCTAGATACAAATTTTTCTAGTAAAATAAATAGGCTCAAAACGGCCTTTACAACCCAATCGAATAAAACGAACGATTCAAAACTAAGTCAACGAACCACATCCCCATTCAAAAAGCATTCATCCAATAAATACTATATAAATGGAAAGCGTAGAGATACATTGATCCAATCAACAATACGAACCGATCAAATCGATTCACACAATCGGTAATATGATAACGTTCAAAATAATTCGGTCGACCATAAATATTCCAATTAATCAAATTTCCCTTCTAAAATGAAATAACATAAATCATTTTAATCATATTAAATCCAATTTAACATGCGGGAGATTAATTTTCAAGAATACGCGGAAAAAACAAGCCGGGACGAAATTGGCCTGCCATGGCCGAGTCATCACTGCATCTTTCCGCAGATCGCGGCTGGCGTGGCCGAGTCACGCTCGGCGCCTACCGGGCCAGTGCACGGCCCGTGTCTCCCGACACGGCCGGTCCGCTGGCGTGGCCTGGGATCGCTCGACACGGCCCGTGTCACTGACACGGCCGAGTCACCCTGGCGACTTCTCGCCTTTGTCCGAAAAGTCGTCCGACGACGATTCGGAGCTCGATTTTCGACCGGATATCCAATATCAATATTTTTCAACATTCATATCTTCAATATAAATCATATTTCCAAGAAATTAAGATTTATATTTAGACATATCATCTCTTCAGGAGATTTCATATTAGTTGTGGTTAAGCTCATCAACCATACACATTCTCAACTTACTTCATGTGTTGTAATAATTTCATAATGATTGGGAGATGTTGCTAGTAAGACTTACTTCATAGATTTTCGTAGCGCTTTATTGAGCTCTTCAGGAGTCCCAAATAAATTTATATCATCAACTTATACTGTTATAATTATAAATAACATGTTATTTATTTTCTTTATGAAAATTTCAGATCGGACAACATTGTTTATATCATCTCCCATTGATCCACACATCACTTGTAGATCGCGAATGAAAAAGAAATATACTTCATCATATCACCTTCTCACCAGACACCGCATTGACTTTATGCAAATTGTTGGGAGGACTTCATTCTTCTATTATAGCCCACAATTCTTTCAGATATAGTAGGCGATTGATCTTATTTCAACGCACTACCAATGCATTATAAATGCAGAGAACCATATAAATAAATTTATCTTTTTCTTTGCAGGTAGCGTTGAAGTTTTCAATACCTTATTTCAATGTTAATCATTAGATGATGAATTTAGCCTTGATTATAAATTAGTTCATGTAGAACTAGTAAGATATACGAGCGCAATAATTGCACTGAGATGTGATGCTTCCGAACCATGAATCTCTCATCATCATTTGGTATAAAGGTGTTCTTAATAGGATCATGTGACTGATCAATCATTTTGATGAGCGTGTTTTATCCATGTAAATTGTTGGGATTCGGTGCCTAAAACGAAGGCCCAGCGGAAGCGGTAAAACGAAAATTAATTCGATCCGAATCCCTACGAGGATCGATCGAGCTACGTATATACGAAAATATAAACGAAAAGCAAGAGTCATAAGAAAACTAACCCTCAAGTCCGTTGATTAAATGGTAACCTTCTCTTGAGCTATTCGCCAAGCTCTTGAACGATCCAACTCCGTAAGCACCGCGTCTCTACTTGCCACGCACAGGAGAATACAACCTGAACAACGATCACCTTGCTATCCTCCTAGGATACGGCTAGAGCTAAGTGATTAATCTATATATGTAAAGATTACTACACTCTAAGTGTTTTAATCTTACTCTCTCTATATGATTTTCTCTCAATTTTTCTCCAAGAAAAATGAAGAAGAAGTTGATGAACAAAGATGAAGAAGACTTGGAGAAGTCTTTTCTCTCTCTCTCTCTCTCTCCACACTCTCACGTTGGAATTGGCTTGGAATCTCAAGTGAGAGATGTCTTCTTCATTTATTCAACTCTTCACATGATACATCTCATTATTATGAGAATCAAAGCCCCACAAAGTCATCTTTTTCATATAAAATGAAAACAACAAGACAAGAGGAAAGTGGGTGGAAATTAGGGGGGCGGCTACCATGCAGAAACGGATGAGTTCGGTTCGTTTCGGACTCCCGTGAGTCCAAACAGATAAACTACGATTCCGTTCCGATGTATTTGTATCGATTAATTAATCCAATTAATTAAATATATCAAATACAAAATAACATAATTAATTTCTCCAAGAAATAATTATATTCATGAATTAAATTAATCACCCAGTGATATATTTAATCCATTAAGCCGTAAATCAATTTATCCGATAAATCGATTTAAACATCCAATGTCCCAAATTAGATATCCAATATCTAATATTCATAATGAGAGAATTAGCTTAATTCATTCCGTCGTCAATCCTAATGCGCGACTCGGTAGGTCCGTCTCAGTCAGCAATGGGAGGAACCAAAGAGTAGTAGCACCACCTAGCTAGCCTGGTGGCCTACACTGTACCCCGACTGAGAACGAATGATTGGGATCATTCAAGAACCATTCTGTCATGAATACCAGTATACGTATAAACCCTTCTTTCAAATATCCCGATCAAGTTATAGGGTCACGGTCAGTCAAACCCTATCTGTACTTGACGCTATGCATGCGTTAATGCAAATCGAGATCATCGAGCTCTCGTGTATCTAATACAGCTAGCTCCAATGCTTTGGCCAAAGACTTATGATCTCATCTGCCAATAACCGCATAGGACATATAACCCGTTCACTAACAGGAGAAAGAATTCTATCTTGGTATTCGGAGGACTGCTACTTGCCCGTCAAGATGCACGTCGAGGTTGACCCCGCCTTCCGGTTTACGTGGTCGAACTACTCTAATGAAAATCTTGACGTCACAAGCACACCCTACTAAATCCTCAAGTCGAAGGTTCACGAATATCTATCACAACCTTTCGATTCCGTCATTAAGCATCCCCGGAGTGAAATCCGTGTGACGAATCGAGGGTGAGTCGGTTCGAGTATACTAATCTAATTAGCATACCTATAACGTGTGCTCCCACTAACCATTAGTGTTCGACAGGCACTCTCCATGTCAAAAAACACGTCATACAAGTCTTCACATAAACTTAACGCCCCGTCAAGTTTCATCGACTTGCGAACGATTAAGTATTTGAGCTATAAACCTTTCTAGTGCCGACCCCCTTATCCAATAAGGAGTGGAACGTTTTGCTTTCAAATACACGGACTAGTTTCTATATGTTTATTTACGAGTTAGGAATGCCAGTAACTACCAGTAAATAAAGAAACATTTATTTGCCTTATATAAATGGTTTACATAATTACAAGTACAATGCCCTCACTCAACAACCTCTGAGTGGCATTCGAGGGCATACTCCTAACATAAATCGCTTTAATACCTTTTAGGTACAAGTGGGTTGATATACAAATAATATACTTTCCAAGTATTTGTAACCCAATTTATATCCTAGATATTTCAATATGATCTCAAATTATTTTTTCAAATATTCAAGTGCCAATTAAATCTCTTCTGGAGTTCCAATCAATCTAAGATCATTCATATCTATATATGATATTGAGTCATTAATATATCTTTCTTTAGTCGAATAATATTGACTAAGATGGTTATTTCAAAATCGACTATACTATTTGAATCTATATAAAGACTCTTGCAATTCGAAGGAATACATATATTTAGATTTTGGTTTATATGTGCTGGGTACAAGATCGGATATTGCGCCGTGTTGCGGAAGCATAAATAAAATTGCGGAAATTAAACGACACACATATTTATAGAGGTTCGGCTATAAACGAGCCTACGTCCTCTCTCGGTATCTTTTTCTATAGATTCAAGATAAAAACCTCTGCACCTCTCTTCTATCGGTCGAGGGATAACCGTTTACAATCACGTCTTCTATTGGTCCGTGATAAACCACTCACACTTGTCTTTGTGTCGGTCCAAGTTAAACCATTTTCCTTTTCGTAGGACAAGGAATCAACCTCTCTAGCTTTCTATGGGTACTAGATAAACCTCACTCGATAGCGATTGCGACTCTAATAATGTCGGATCCTTGATCCTAATAACACCGAATCCAATCGTATCTTTTCTTTTACCACTCGTGTATGATTTTTTGTATAACACTCAATCACTCAATGTAAGCTCAATATTACAACAACAATAATATCAATATGAATATTAGATGATTATCTCGTATGCTTGAAGTTGTTGTTGTACTTGAAACAATACCATAGAATGCTATTTATAGGCTCCATCATCAAACTAGCCGTTAGCTGCCAGATCCATCATTACGTACGCTATCTCATCCATATTACGTACGTAAGCTTGATTACGTACGTTCACCTTGACAGGTTACATACGTAAGCCTCTTCACAAATCAGTCGAGGGAGTTTCGTCATTTTGGTTACGTACGTTAACATACCATCTATTACGTACGTTAAGGCTTATGTCATTGCTGACGTCATATATCCGTTGTATGCTTTTCTGACTTTGACTCCTCCAACATTCACTTAGTTTGAACATATGTTACGTACGTTAATAACACTCTGTTACGTATGTAATATTCAATCATTTACGTACATTATGCACTCTTGTTTACGTACGTTAGCTATGTCCAGAATGCCTTTTTGCAACTTCGTTTTCTTCGATTCTTTGCTTCGCCTCTTCGTTGTTTTGTTTTGTTTATCGACTTTAATCATCAAAACACTTTTAATTTATGTATGGAACAAAATGTTCCAACAATCTCCCCCTTTTTGATGATTACAAAACAAAACTTCGTCAATGGGATTTACCTGCAAAAATACAAATATATGTATATGTGTACAGACCAAAGTTTTCGGCTTTGTCCGTTTCGTTAGTTCTTCTCTCATTTATTTTTCGACTCCTTCTTTCTTTTCTCATTTTCTTTTCTCATTTTCAAATTTTTCATCGTCTTTTCCGACGTCTCCTCATTTTTCTTTTCCTATTATTTTCGACTTCTCCTTTTTATTTTTCAACTCCTTCGTTTTTCCAATTCTTTTTGTATGCTTTCGATTTTCTTTGATTTTTCTCCTCATTTCAAGGTTAATCCCATTTTCGACTTCTTTCTCCATTCTTCTATCTCTCCCCCTTTTTGTATTCATCAAAAAGTGCAATAAAATACTAATTGAATAAAAATATACAATAAATATAAAATATGCATGATACTAATTTATGATAAATAAATGCATGAGTAGGATGGAGTTTATACCCGTTTTTCAAAAAAATATACTCCCCTTGAAAATATTATCTCCCCCTTTGTAAAATATAAAAATTAATTTTTGGGGATCCAACCGATAGTTGGTTTTTGTTTCGAGACGTAAATGATATTTGAAATAATTGTTCCTTTAGGAACCCAAATTTTCTTAATTTTAATCGTTCGTCTAGGGCTTTTACAATTTGAAATATGATGCCCAATTTTTAAACACTTTTCGCAATGGGGTATTTTGAAATTAACGGATTTGTTTTTCGAACGTGTTTTGAATTCTAACCTCTCTTTACTCAAAGTAAACTTTTGAACACCAAATATTTGTTCAAATTTCTCGTTTCCGCACGAGAATTTCTTTGTCAAAGATTTAAGCTCGGTTTGAATTTTAGCGAGATCATCCTTCAAAATATTTTCATTTTCAATACACTTTGAATGATCGATTTCAACAAATTTTCCCTTCTCGATAATTTTGGAATTTTCAATTTCCAAAGATTTAATTTTAGACTTAAGGGATTTGATTTCGGATAAAGCGTTTTGAAAATCCGTATGCAATAATTCAAATGCATCAAAAAGTTCATCACGGGAGGATGTACTTACTTGGCTTTCGACGTCGCTGTCGTCGAACGAACTTTGGGCCATGAGAGCGAGATTATTTTTATCGATAAATTCGTCGTCTTCGTCTTCATCGCTCCATGTTGCCACGAGGACCTCCTTTTTGGGTTTAGCACATCAATGTTTAGCAAAGTGGCCTGGTTTTCCACATTATCGACAAGAGTTGTCGAATTTCTTCGTTTCGCTCGAGATATCCTTCTTCCTCCGATTTAATAAGGTTTGGAATTTATTAATATTCTTGGCATAATATGCCGCTTCTTCGTTGCTTTCTTCCACCGGGATTTCTTCTTTCTTTTTCGACATCTTAGCCTTCATGGCTAACGATCGTTCCTTCGGATTTGGCTTGACACTTCGTGATTTTAACATGATCTCATAATTAATTAGCGAACCAACGAGGCACCTAAAATCGAGCGTATTGAGAACTTTGGATTCCATAATCACGGTCAGGTGCCGTCCCATTCGCTAGGTAGTGATCGTAAAATTTTCTTGACTTTTTCACTACTAGATAATGGTTTTCCGAATGAAGTTAGTCCATTTGTGATAACCGAAAATCGGTCGAGCATGTTGGTGATGGACTCGTCACCTTTCATCATGAATAACTCATAGTCATGGAGAAGAATATTGATTTTCGTCTCTTTGACTTGAGTTTTTCCTTCATGTGTGATTTCGAGAATTTTCCATATTTCTTTCGCACTCTCACACAACGAAACACGATTGATTTCTTCCGGATTTAAGGCACAAAATAGAAATTGAGTAGCCTTACAATTTAGGTGGTCATTCTTCCAATCCTCGTCATTATACTCTTCGAAACTCTTAAGAGATCCGTTAGATTTGATTGGAAATTTCGGGCCAAGGCAAATAATCTTCCAAATCTCTATATCGTAGGCACGAATAAAGATCGACATCTTTTTCTTCCATGTCAAATAATTTGAGCCATCAAAGAATGGTGGTCGGTTGAGAGCAAAGCCTTCGACAGGCGCAAATTGAAACGCCATTGGATCTTTTTCTCCTCGGATGTTAAGCCGTGTATTGGAGTACCGCTCCGATACCAATTGTTGGGTACAAGATCGGATATTGCGCCGTGTTGCGGAAGCGTAAATAAAATTATGGAAATTAAACGACACACAGATTTATAGAGGTTCGGCTATAAACGAGCCTACGTCCTCTCTCGGTATCTTTTTCTATAGGTTCAAGATAAAAACTCTGCACCTCTCTTCTATCGGTCGAGGGATAACCGTTTACAATCACGTCTTCTATTGGTCTGTGATAAACCACTCGCACTTGTCTTTGTGTCGGTCCAAGTTAAACTATTTTCCTTTTCGTAGGACAAGAAATCAACCTCTCTAGCTTTCTATGGGTACTAGATAAACCTCACTCGATAGCGTTTGCGATTCTAATAATGCTGGATCCTTGATCCTAATAACACTGAATCCAATTGTATCTTTTCTTTTGCCACTCGTGTATGATTTTGTATATAACACTCAATCACTCAATGTAAGCTCAATATTACAACAACAATAATATCAATATGAATATCAGATGATTATCTCGTATGCTTGAAGTTGTTGTTGTACTTGAAACAATACCATAGAATGGTACTTATAGGCTCCATTATCAAACTAGCCGTTAGCTGCCAGATCCATCATTACGTACGCTATCTCCTCCACATTACGTACATAAGCTTGATTACGTACGTTAACCTTGACAGGTTACATACGTAAGCCTCTTCACAAATCAGTCCAGGGAGTTTCGTCATTTTGGTTACGTACGTTAACATACCATCTATTACGTACATTAAGGCTTATGTCATTACTGACGTCATATATCCGTTGCATGCTTTTCTGACTTTGACTCCTCCAACGTTCACTTGGTTTGAACATATGTTACATACGTTAATAACACTCTGTTACGTACGTAATATTCAATCATTTACGTACGTTATGCACTCCTGTTTACGTACGTTAGCTATGTCCAGAATGCCTTTTTGCAACTTCGTTTTCTTCGATTCTTTGCTTCGTCTCTTCATTGTTTTGTTTTGTTTATCTACTTTAATCATCAAAACAATTTTAATTTATGTATGGAACAAAATATTCCAACAATATGCTTCAGGCGTATCATCCTTAGAGGATTTCATTTATCCATAAGACAAGTATTCATGTACTTCCAGTCTCACTCAATATCTATATATAATTCAGTTCATGAATGGTCTTATAAAAAAATATCATCATTGTAAGCAATTTTGACTACAAAAGCCATGCTTCATATCTTATGTTTGCATGAGTAATGCTTAAAATTATTGGTAACTCTTCAAGAGTTCCAATCATCATAATCATATAATATATGAATATTAATCAATATTCAACAAACTTTATTCAATATGCTATTTCGAATTGCAGGCCAAATAACAAAGTATTTATATTAATCTAAATCATATTAGATTGTTTTGTCCATCTTGACCAAATATTTCATTTCCTACATTAATCAACTTATATCATTATGATCTTTATTTGTATCAAGTGTTATTATTAAATCTATTGATATAAGCTCCACATTTCATTGTAACAAAATTCGTAGAACATTCTATAATTTAATTCTCTTCAAGAGTATGCTCCTCAAGAGAGACGTCTTCAGGACGTTGAATTTTGTCACTAATGCTTATTATATGATCTCCGGAGATATATTATATAGTTCTCACCATTTAGCTGGGCTAGCCTTAAACTCAATTGTAGCACTTGCATGTGTTTTCCAAGACATTAATTTCCAGCTGGATTTATTTAAACTCTTCTGGAGCATATACATATAATTGATTGCAGTTTCTGCAAAATCAATAATCATTTGAATTTCAAGTTCATAATTCGTCAAATAATTTTCTTGATCGGTTGATACTTTCCTTCCCCTAATATCGGGAATGATATTGTCTTACAATATCAATCTTATCATATCACCCATCAATACTACTGGTATTATTGTAACACCCCCAATCCGCTCAGGGATATTACACGCCGTACAACCTTTCCTCAAGGATCTACCAGGCTGGTAACAACATCGAACATCTCAACAATGCCTTTAAGGCTAAAATGACTCAGTAGACCAATTTGATCTTTCAATAAATACATACAACTCAAACACATTACATGCCCACGCAGGGGTCGATTACAACACACTCCCGTACAACGGGAAAGAAATACGGCAGCGGAAATAAATACAACTAAACCAATACGACATCAACAGGTCCTCGTGTGATTTGTATCGTTCATCTTTCATCAGCCTTCATGCCGACCCTGTGCTATGCTCCAAAATCTGAATGCAATACAGACATCCACCCCCCGAATCTTCGGGGGTTAGCAAAACTCCACTGTTTTGCTAGTGCAAGTACAAAGTACAAATACGATTCATACAATTTAAATTCCAAGAATACGATAATCAGGAATCCTCAAATATTCAAAAACAACGAAACGAATACTTCCCGAGGCAAGAATTTGAGTAAAACTTTCCACATCTGAAAGATCACAAATAACGAGAACAGTTTGCAAAACGGTTTAAAATACTCTCGGGAGTTTTAATAGAAAACAATGTAGGATTATCAAATCCTTCTCTTTTCAAAATCAACAG
Organism: Orobanche coerulescens; assembly: GCA_033398695.1. Classification (NCBI taxonomy): domain Eukaryota; kingdom Viridiplantae; phylum Streptophyta; class Magnoliopsida; order Lamiales; family Orobanchaceae; genus Orobanche; species Orobanche coerulescens. The sequence continues at coordinate 180,308,263 of CM065808.1, forward strand.
GGTCACAACCCAAAGGTTTTGTTTTGACACTTAGAAAACCGACAACAATTTACAAGGCCAAAACCCAAGTCACGTGTCCTCGACGGACATAAAATCAACACGGCATAATCACACCCAAGCATAGCCTAGGACCGGGACGAAGCCAAGAATCCCACTCGAGACCTCTAAGGATCCTCCCGAGCTAGCTAACGAAACAAATCACGCACGCGCATCGCCTTGGGAACAGGGCTATACCATTGATTCCGCTCGAGGCCTCTAAGGACCCTCCCGAGCTGGCTAGCGAAACAAATCACATGTCTCCAAGACACGAACATCACAACCAAATCACAACCATAAGTTATCTCGGCATCGCGCTAACAAGCCACGAACCTCGGAGTCCCCGCAAGACATACCCGATGATAACTTCCACAAGTTATCCCGGCATCGGGCTAGCTAGCCCCGAAACTCAGAGTCCCCGCAAGACATCTAAATCAGTACGATCCAACCATGGAATAACAAGGGAAATGATATAATACATCTAAATTGTAATATCCGCAATTTCGAATTTCGGTAATTTTCTTTTTTTTCGGCGGAAGTCCGTTTTGACGACTCGCTCATGACCATTCCGTCATTTCGAGAATGATTAATTCTTCACTTTTTGTCATCCGAGTTCGTTTCGGTGTTGTTTTGTTGAGTTCCGTGCTTTTTAGCGACTTTTCCGCACTTGAGCTCGATTCTTGCGAATCTCGTCAGCTGTCGTTTGAGTTTCTCGTAAGTTCATTTAATGTTATTATTCATGTTGCGAGCTTTGGTTTGGTGTTTCGATCGCGTATCGTGATTTTCGGACGTTTTGGGCCATTTTCGTAATTTCCCAAAGTTTTGGGTAATTACTTCCGTTGTTGAATTCCGAGCCTTCGGGTGGTCGGAATCGTGTGTCCTACTAGCTCTTAGATTCGTCTTTGTGAGTACTTCGTAACCGTATCTTCGGTTTGTATTCAGGTTCGGGTTTCGGTGTCGTTTTGTTGAATTCAGGATTACTAAACGACTTTTCTAAGTATGAGTTCGTCTTTGTTAGATCACCATTAATTTTTGATGACTCCAAAAATTATAAATCTTTGCAATATTATAGAACATCGAGTTAGCTTTCCAATGGTTCAAACGGTGAGTCAATCGGAGTCCTGACGAGAGAGTTATGGTCGTTTCGTTTTTGGCCGAGCACCTCCAGAGCCTTTCGGCCGATAGGGGGTCGATAGACTCTCCGCCGGCATTCCGTATGGGTATCGGTTGGGCCTATCGGCCGATAGGCTGGCCGATAGGTTCTGCTGTGTTACACTATAAATGTGTTGTTTTGAGCGTGAAGCTCATTTCCTTCCCCATTTTTCCATGCGTCGCGAGAGAGAAGTATAGAGGGGGAGAGTTCTTCATCCGGGGTCGATTTTCATCATTTCTTTTCGGTTGTGAGGCTCGGATAATCAATCTAACGCGTGTTCTACGGATCTTAACACTTGAATCACTCAAGGTAATATCTCTTGAAACCCTACCTTTTTGGATAATTGGGGATTTTGGGGTTTTGTCCGATTCTTTCCGTTCCGTTGATGGATTCATGATGAATATGATTAATCTTGTTAGTATCTTTAGTTTCCCTACGGATTCATGGATATTTTGTGGATTTTTACGGAATCGAGAGGGTTTGGTTGTGGTCCGCCCTCGTTGTTGTTTTCGGTATGAATATACATGAATCGTAGGCGGGGTTCCGGGTGTATTCCATTTCCATAATCGTTTAGAAGTGGTTGTGATTGTGCTATTCGAATCGTTAGGTTCATTTTCGTCGGTTCCTCACGGTCGTGCTTGATTCTTCCGTTCCGTTCATTGTCGTCTTCCTTTTCGTTAGCATCGGGCGTTCCGAAGCTTCCCGGTTGAGCCGTATCCGTTCGTGGTTCAGTGCTCGTGGTATCGAGGCAAGTATCTTGCCCATACATTACGTGTTTTGTGGATATTATGGTTGTTAATCGTCGCTATGTGCTAAATAAATATTTATAACCATTTTTCAAAGGAATCGGTATATTTACCATCATGTTTTCGTAAAGGTGAACCGTGTGTGTCGGGAATTAATATGTTTAGTTGGATATGTGAGTATATGCTGGATGAACTGGCCATTCTAGTAAGGTACCTCGACTATATGTACTGTGATTGACCTTCGAGGCTTGTGGTTTGCAACTGTGACTTTTGGAACGTGTGTGTGTTGTTCCTTCCACCCGGAGTGTCCGACGGGATGTCTGGGGGTCGATACTAAGGGGTACGGCCACGGAAGCGGACTGGGGTGCGTGTGTGGATGAACTTCCACCCGGAGTGTCCGACGGGATGTCTGGGGGTCGATACTAAGGGGTACGGCCGCGGAAGTGGTTTCCCACCCGGAGTGTCCGACGGGATGTCTGGGGGTCGATACTAAGGGGTACGGCCGCGGGTTACCTGTTGTGGTTTTCATCTTGAGGATGTCGTTGATGTTTTCGTTAATTGTGATGTTGTCCTGAGTATCACAATGATTTGTGATTGGGGTCGATAGACATTATATTTCGAGTCTTGGTTCTTGGCTAGTATGGCATTAGAATTATGTGTTATGTGTATTGTGTTCTTTTAATAGTGAATTGAAGTGGATGATCGGGTCGTGGACCCCGTGTTTTGTGACGGAATGGTTGGGTCGTGGACCCGTGTTTTGTTAAACAGTTTGTATTTTGAAAAATGAACTTTGGGGTTGTGACCACTAAATGGCTTTCGAGGAATTAAGAACATTCTCAAATTTTGATGTTTTCAAATCTCCGAGATTTTGCAATGTTTTCAAAATGCTTACTTGCTTTGTTTACCTTTCAAGACTTGAACTATTTTTTTTACTAAATACATCTCGGGAAGTCTTTCGTTATATTCTCGGAATGTGTTGTGTATGGCTCGTATTTGCACTTTATACTTGCACTAGCGAAACAGTGGAGTTTTGCTAACCCCCGAGTAATCGGGGGGTGGATATCTGTATTGTGTCCGTGTTCATGCGAGGTTTTCGGGAGCAAGACACGGGATCGGCACGAGGGATGATGAAAGACGAATGATACTAATCACACGAAGGCCGGTTTGGGTTCGATTAGTGAGTCCATTGTATTGTCTTTTCATTGTCTTATTGTTCATTGTTGCAAGAATTTTACCCTAGTGAGGGTATGAGTCTGCATGAGTTTATGTATTTTGATTTGTAAGTCTCAGTGACGAAAGACCAAATCGGTCTATCGTCCGTTATTTTGATTCGTCGGTATGTAATGTAATGTGTTGTTTTGATGTCTAGCCTGGTGGATCCTCACGGAGAGGGTTTGCGGCGTGTAATATTCCCGGTTTGATCTGGGGGTGTTACATTTATGGTATCAGAGCTTAGGTTGTGGAAACCTAGGCTGTCGGGTCAGTGGTGTCTATTGAGTTTTGTCTTGTCGGATTATGTCTGACTAAGTCGTGTCGCGACGCGTCGTCTGAGTTTGTTGGTCGTGATTAGTATCGTGGGCGATCATCATCTTCGTGCGACCTGTGGCTGTAAGTCTCCCTTCTTTGTGTTGTGCCTCGTGTGACACGAGCTATTTTTATGATTATTTGTTAAGCGACGGAATTCTTTTATGAATTTTGATTTCGTGATATGTGGTTACTTGACTCTAATACTTCGTTCATATGAGGAGTAGTGTTGATGGATTGTGCATGTTTGACTTTATTTCTTTTATCCGCTGCGTGAGTTCCTTTGTAATGATTTTCGGTATTTTACCGACCGAGTTTTATTTCAAAATTGATTCCATTAACCGAGTTTTTGGCATTATGGCCTTGATCATTTTGGCGAAATTCTTATGACGGTATTTAGTATTTTGTAAATGGATTTTATGAGTTTTGAAATATTACCGTCATCGGCCTTTTTGGCGTTTTTGTGAATGGTTTTTAGCCTGGTGGGTTCCGGCGCGGGACCCACGGCGCTATATTGTTCCTTGTAATTACCTGAAATTTTTGGGCATTCTAGCCCATTGAATTATTTTGAAAACCTTGAGTGTCTTAGAAAATTAAAATTCGAGACGTACTTTTAAAACGAATTATTTTCTGGCGGTGTTTTCAAGGTGTTTTCTAATGCCGCAATACATTTCAAAAAATTTCCGGTTGAGGACCAAAAATATTTTTGAGATATTTTCAAATGCAGTTGCTTAGACCCAAGGGTCGAATATTTTTGAAAGTTTTTCACTACGAGAAGGTGTCCTCATTTTTGTTCAAACGCGAGATGATTTTCAAAGTCTCGAAAATGATGTTTGTTCAACTTTTTGTAAAATGATACTCAAGATCAATTGGTGTTTCCAAACTGTCTTCAAAGGTGGTTTTTGTTTTTAAAACCTATCATTCCTGTTTGCGGACCGGAAATGCGTGTATGGTTTTCGAACTTTCGTTACGGTGTTAACCCCGAATTGTGATCGAAATGGTGGCATGAACGTCGAGGCGTTGCCACGCATTTGTTGTACTAGTCCTCTGTGAGAGGTATGAACTGGTATTTACTGGTTGTCGCCTCGTGGTGAATTGCGTGTTGTCGCACGGGTGTGAGCTGTTGAAGCTTGAGTTTGTACGTTTGTGTACATGTGTGATTGTTTCATGATGGTTGAAATTATGTGCTGGTTATCGTTCGGGCCGTCGAGGTCGCCGAACGATACCGTTGTTGCTGTAGTGTTTATGTGTGTATTACTTTATGATGGTAATCGTTGTATATGGTATGTGTTATGATTCTTTGTTGTGCTGAGTTGGCATCTCCGCTATGTTATTTTGCGGCGTTGTGCCCCATTGTATCTAGCATTTGTATTTTCGGTATGCCGAGCCGAGACGTTTCAACCGTGATGTGCCGGGGCATGCACGTGTAAACTGTCCTTCTCGTCGGTAACACATTTCAAGTGTGGACTCGAGGGACACCGAATTCCGTTTTGCGAATTAGCTACCGAGACTTTCGAAGTTCGCGCTTGACACGATCATCGGAATCGGCTTTGAGAGGCCTTTGAAGGATGTTTCGCGGTTGCTTGTTGTGCCGTCACCTTGATTTCATTGTTGTGAGTTGCGGGGCGACCTTCTTTTATAAGAGGTCGAATGTAGTACCCGTGTTGTTTTTAGACTCCGCATTTTCTCTTTCTCGAGTCTATCGACTCGCTCGTGTTTGTTGATACTTTCGAACTTGTTCGTATTTCGGTTTAAATCGTTCGAGCAGTGTGATCTTGTTTAGGGTCAATATGTTTATCGCTGTGACTTTTTCGAGTTCAGTTCGATTCTTGTGAACCTTGTTCGGAAGTGACATCATCTGGTTTTACTAGTTCTCTTATTCGAAGTGGATCGGATTTGGAACTTCTGTATTTTCGACTCTGTCGACTCGTTTATGTTCATTGACATTTTACGAGCTTGTCCTGCCCCTTGCTTTTGTTGATCGAACGAGGGTGGTATTATTTCGAATTACTCGTTCGTCGTTGTGACTTTTCAATTATTAATCCCTTTCCTGTGGATCTTATACGAGTGTGCATCTTGTTGTTTTCACCGGATCATGTTTTGTCTTGAGTCGAGATGTGGACCTCGGAATTGTCGGTTGAACCTTATTGTTCTTCGTGATCCGAACATGATCGTTCGATTTTTGTTGTCTCGATCTTTGTGGTTCGATCGTTTGATTGTTCAGATTTTGTTGATCTCGTTTCGTGATTGTTGAACATTCAGACTCCTTCGAAATTCCCTTAAGTTCGGGAAGTTAGTCTCGTTTTCAATCTTCCAACCCTTGGGCGGTGGAATTCTGTATTTGTTCAGCGGTTGGCCGCGTTTTGATTGATGTACCGTTGGGTTGGTCAATCCTGTTGATTTTCGTTCGTTGTGTTTTGTGATTGTCTGGATAATCGACTTGATTATACTAACTGTTTGTTGACGCTTGTCACTTGTTGACTTTATTATGTTCCTAACGGCGACGTGGTATTGGTCGTCGTGGAGCGTGTTTTCACGCCGTATGTCTCTTTGCGTTTCTTGCAGCGTTTCGCCGTCGGGCGCGAGTTTTCGGTTTTTGTGTATCTCGTCGAGTTTTCCTGGCAGGGTATATTGCTTCCCCCTACTTGTTTTAAGTTTCGGGACGAAACTTCTTTTAAGGAGGGTAGAATGTAATATCCGCAATTTCGAATTTCGGTAATTTTCTTTTTTTTTCGGCGGAAGTCCGTTTTGACGACTCGCTCATGACCATTCCGTCATTTCGAGAATGATTAATTCTTCACTTTTTGTCATCCGAGTTCGTTTCGGTGTTGTTTTGTTGAGTTCCGTGCTTTTTAGCGACTTTTCCGCACTTGAGCTCGATTCTTGCGAATCTCGTCCGAAACTGTCGTTTCGAGTTTCTCGTAAGTTCATTTAATGTTATTATTCATGTTGCGAGCTTTGGTTTGGTGTTTCGATCGCGTATCGTGATTTTCGGACGTTTTGGGCCATTTTCGTAATTTCCCAAAGTTTTGGGTAATTACTTCCGTTGTTGAATTCCGAGCCTTCGGGTGGTCGGAATCGTGTGTCCTACTAGCTCTTAGATTCGTCTTTGTGAGTACTTCGTAACCGTATCTTCGGTTCGTATTCGTGTTCGGGTTTCGGTGTCGTTTTGTTGAATTCGGGATTACTAAACGACTTTTCTAAGTATGAGTTCGTCTTTGTTAGATCACCATTAATTTTTGATGACTCCAAAAATTATAAATCTTTGCAATATTATAGAACATCGAGTTAGCTTTCCAATGGTTCAAACGGTGAGTCAATCGGAGTCCGGACGAGAGAGTTATGGTCGTTTCGATTTTGGCCGAGCACCTCCGGGAGCCTTTCGGCCGATAGGGGGTCGATAGACTCTCTGCCGGCATTACGTATGGGTATCGGTTGGGCTATCGGCCGATAGGTGGCGATAGGTTCTGCTGTGTTACACTATAAATGTGTTGTTTTGAGCGTGAAGCTCATTTCCTTCCCCATTTTTCCATCACGCGTCGCGAGAGAGAAGTATAGAGGGGAGAGTTCTTCATCCGGGGTCGATTTTCATCATTTCTTTTCGGTTGTGAGGCTCGGATAATCAATCTAACGCGTGTTCTACGGATCTTAACACTTGAATCACTCAAGGTAATATCTCTTGAAACCCTACCTTTTTGGATAATTGGGGATTTTGGGGTTTTGTCCGATTCTTTCCGTTCCGTTGATGGATTCATGATGAATATGATTAATCTTGTTAGTATCTTTAGTTTCCCTACGGATTCATGGATATTTTGTGGATTTTTACGGAATCGAGAGGGTTTGGTTGTGGTCCGCCCTCGTTGTTGTTTTCAGTATGAATATACATGAATCGTAGGCGGGGTTCCGGGTGTATTCCATTTCCATAATCGTTTAGAAGTGGTTGTGATTGTGCTATTCGAATCGTTAGGTTCATTTTCGTCGGTTCCTCACGGTCGTGCTTGATTCTTCCGTTCCGTTCATTGTCGTCTTCCTTTTCGTTAGCATCGGGCGTTACGAAGCTTCGGTTGAGCCGTATCCGTTCGTGGTTCAGTGCTCGTGGTATCGAGGCAAGTATCTTGCCCATACATTACGTGTTTTGTGGATATTATGGTTGTTAATCGTCGCTATGTGCTAAATAAATATTTATAACCATTTTTCAAAGGAATCGGTATATTTACCATCATGTTTTCGTAAAGGTGAACCGTGTGTGTCGGGAATTAATATGTTTAGTTGGATATGTGAGTATATCTTTGGATGGTGCCATTCTAGTAAGGTACCTCGACTATATGTCTTGTGATTGACCTTCGAGGCTTGTGGTTTGCAATCGTGATTTTTGGAACGTGTGTGTGTTGTTCCTTCCACCGGAGTGTCCGACGGGATGTCCGGGGTCGATACTAAGGGTACGGCCACGGAAGCGGGGCCCAGGGTGCGTGTGTGGATGAACTTCCACCGGAGTGTCCGACGGGATGTCTGGGGTCGATACTAAGGGGTACGGCCGCGAAGTGGTTTCCCACCGGAGTGTCCGACGGGATGTCCGGGGTCGATACTAAGTGCGGCCGCGGGTTACGATTGTGGTTTTCATCTTGAGGATGACGTTGATGTTTTCGTTAATTGTGATATTGTCAGGAGTATCACAATGCTTTGTGCTTGGGGTCGAGAGACATTATATATCGAGTCTTGGTGCTTGGCTAGAATGGCATAAGAATAATGTGTTATGTGTATTGTGTTCTTTTAAAAGTGAATTGAAGTGGATGATCGGGTCGTGGACCTGTGTTTTGTGACCGGAATGGTTGGGTCGTGGACCCGTGTTTTGTTAAACAGATTTGTATTTTGAAAAATGAACTTTGGGGTGTGACCACTAAATGGCTTCGAGGAATTAAGAACATTCTCAAATTTTGATGTTTTCAAATCTCCCGAGATTTTGCAATGTTTTCAAAATGCTTACTTGCTTTGTTTACCTTTCAAGACTTGAACTATTTTTTTACTAAATACATCTCGGGAAGTCTTTCGTTATATTCTCGGAATGTGTTGTGTATGGCTCGTATTTGCACTTTATACTTGCACTAGCGAAACGGTGGAGTTTTGCTAACCCCAGTAATGTCGGGGTGGATATCTGTATTGTGTCCGTGTTCATGCGGGTTTTCGGGAGCAAGACACGGGATCGGCACGAGGATGATGAAAGACGAATGATACTAATCACACGAAGGCCGATTTTGGGTTCGATTAGTCGAGTCCATTGTATTGTCTTTTCCGCTGTCTTATTGTTCATTGTTGCAAGTATTTTACCCTTGTGTGGGTATGAGTCTGGATGAGTTTATGTATTTTGATTTGTAAGTCTGTGACGAAAGACCAAATCGGTCTATTGGTCCGTTATTTTGATTCGTCGGTATGTAATGTAATGTGTTGTTTTGATGTCTAGCCTGGTGGATCCTCACGGAGAGGGTTTGCGGCGTGTAATATTCCCGGTTTGATCTGGGGGTGTTACATAAATAATCATCAATCCATCACAATCCCAAGTTAAATCGGATTAAACGGATGAAAACAACCAAAATACCCAAATTCCTCAAAATTAGATTTCTAGAAAATCTGACCTGATTCGCTCGATCAAGGGATGTTATAGGATGGATTATTGATGATATGAACTCCAAGACTTCATGGATTGATTGTACAACAACATCTCTCCATGATAACCACACCTCCAGCCGCGTAAGAGAAGGAAAAGAATGAGAAAAATGGTGAAAAACCCGTCTGCAGGGCCTTAAATAGCCGTCAGCTGACAGAGCATGCGTAATCGCCAAGGGCTTACGTACGTAATCGCCATGGCCGAACTCACGCCCTGAAATTCGGCGGCGTTACGTGCGTAATCGCCACGGCTTACGCACGTAATCGCCTTACGACGTAATCGCCGCCCTTCCGGCCAGTAACTCGGCCGGATCGCCCAACATGCCCGGCCATGACTCGGCCGGGGCCAACTCCGACGGCCCGGACGACCCCGAAACCCGAACCTGAGTACGAATTTAAGATACGGTTACGAGGTACTCGCAAAGACGAATTCGAGCACTAAGAGAACACATGATTCCGACCACCCGAAGGCTCGAAATTCGACAACGGAAAGTAATTACCCCAAACTTTGGGAAATTATGAAAATGGCCCAAAACGTCCGAAATACACGATACACGATCGAAACACCAAGACGAAGCTCGCAACATGAATAATAACATTAAATGAACTTATGAGAAACTTGAAACAATAGTTTCGGACGAGATTTGCAAGAATCGAACTCAAGTGCGGAAAAACCGCTTAAGAACACGAAACTCAACAAAACGATACCGAAATGAACTCGGACGTCAAAAAGTGCAGAATTAAATATTCTCAAAATGACAAAACGATCAGAAGCGAGTCGTCAAAACGGACTCCCGTGAAAGAAATAAAATTATCGAAAATCGAAATCGCGGATATTACAATTATCATAAATTATGAAGACCATACCCGACATATTTTAATATTCAGTTGGAGCCATAAAAGGGGATATGTACACTAAATTACTTGTCAGGATTCAAAATAATGCACTTCTATCTATATCAGATCATAAATTATGTAACTTTAAGTTTACTGTTATGATGATTCGAATTCAAAATAAGAATAAAGACAACTATGTCAATCTCGAATTCGTTCTTGAATGAGTTTGTGACATAATCAACCTTTATTTTATTGAATTTAATTCGATAATCTACTTCAAGAGATATCAATAATATTCTATCTTTAAACATTAAAAGATAGTAGTAGTTCCTTCTTCATGGAGAAATATTATATCTTTCTAGAGCATTTATTTTTCTCAAACTGCATATTTATACTTTATCAATGATACATGTATCATCATCAATATTATATGTAATAATTATCATCATTACTCTTCTTCCAAAAGAAAGTACAATAATTATTATGCAATTAATCCAACATCTATAGGATGTTGATAAAAACTGGTCAACTCAAAATAATACAATTTTAAGTGTATAAATGTATTTCATGACATTCACTAGTAATTTGTGATATTTATCAGACAACATATGTGAATTTATATTAATATATCTTCAGGATATATATCATAAATAAATATGTAGTTAAATAAAATATAAACATGATATAAATAGACTTTAATATTAAACAAGTTACTCCTATTTTTCTCCCCTTTTTTTATCATTAGAAAAAAGCATATAAAATCTTTAAATCCATAAAATATTTTAAAAAAAAATGGTATTCTATCCCTGAATTTAATAGGAGTGGGAGTGGTATGTGTAATTATTCCACTTAGAATATGAAAAATACAAAAGCATATTTGTAGTATTAGAGTACAAGATGGAGAGTTCAAGTAAAAAAAGTAAAAAAAACACAATTGGACGTCTGACCACCCAAGTGAGTGAGGTTCACTTTGCTTCATAAATTGAGCGGTCTCTGTGTTCCCCAGATACCACGCTCGATTATGCGTGACCGCTTACTAGATATAGCTGATGGAGATAAACGCCGATTCAATGATTCATAAATTGAGCGGTTTGCGTACTAGCGTGCGACAACACAATATCAAAATAATCTTCTCTTTTTTATGATGACAAAACAATAATTAATTTGTACCTAAAAAAGAAGACTTCGAATCAAAGTGTTCGACTTTGTTCGATTATGTTATGTGCAAATGGATAGAATATTTTTCTACACAAGTTACTCCTATTTTTCTCTCCCTTTTTGTCATTAGAAAAATCATATAAAATCTTTAAATCCATAAAACATTTTTAAAAAAAATGGTATGCTCCCTCTGAATTTAATATTTCCAAAAAAATAACACTGAGTTAAATACCAAGTTATTTGAATAATTAATTTTGAATTTTGGGGATCCAACCGACTCTTTGTCGTTTTATATTCGGTAAATAGAATATTTGGTATTATGGTTATTTTCGTAATCCATATTTTCTTTATTTTTATCGTTCGTCTTGAGCTTTTATAATTTGTAATGTGATTTGGATCATTTAATAAGAGTGGTATATGTAATTACTCCACTTAGTATATGAAAAATCTTAAAAAAAGTTTACATATTAGACTCTACAAAAGCATATTTGTTAGTATTAGGGTACAAGATGGAGAGTCCAAGTAAAAAAAAAAAGTAAAAAAACACAATTAGACGTCTGACCGCCCACGTGAGTGATCATTCACTTGGCTTCACAAATTAGGTGATCTCATCGTGCTCCCTACATAGCATGCTCGACTCCGCGTGATCGCTCACTAGATAGCTGACGGAGATACCTGCCGATTCATCAGGGTCGGCTCTAGTGCTGTGCGAAGTGGGCGACCGCACAGGGCATCACATCACAAAGGGCATCTGTTGTGTCGAGATTTATACACCTCAACAGGCGATCGACACAGAGACCGGGCGACCGAGCCAGAGCCAAATAGACCATGGCAGTTAGCGATCGAAGGTCCTGTGTCAAGTCCGGTCTTGAGCGATCGACATCTAAGGCGATCGTCTCTTGGCACCTGGCGACCGACTCTGGTGCCCGGCCAATGACGATCGCCTCTTGCCACGCAAAGCCAGCATGTCTAGTCGGCGAAGGACGAAGCTCGAACAGAGTCCCACATGTGAAGATCCAGAAAAGGCGCCGCAGAGCATGGATCATGTGCGGCTGTCGGCATCTTTTCACCTACTGCAAGCAGACCGCGAAAAGGTGCACGGTGGGACCACCGGGACAATGGCTTCGGGGCGCTGCAGCTCCTCATTGGACCACACAGTTGCTAGCGGCAGCCATGAACTTCAAAGCGATACCCATGTCTTTGAAAGACGATCGCCCCTTATTATATTACAAAGAAGGCGATCGCCTGTCCAGAAAGGGCATCTCAGCTCCTATAAATAGAAGGCCTCATGCACTTGGAAAAAGGCTTGGTTTTTTCGACTCTCACTCTCTTGGCAAAGCTATACACTTCGGATATATTTCTCTCTCAGCACCTCTTAACGGAAAGACGGTCGGTAGAGACGAAAACCAGAACTCCTAGCAGTTCAAGAACTCAGAGCAACTCTAGTTCTTCCGGCAAGCACTCAACAGCTAGATATATAGAATCTTTTACACTCATTATAATCGCATTCGTACATTAATATTTGTACTCAAATGTATTCTTATTAATAACATCTCACGAGAGCATTCAAGCCCGGGACTAACAACCCCGGCAAATCTAGAGTTATTTCCATTCCCACGGACGTGCTCTCGCAATTTGCTGTTGCTCGACCGTTCCAGCAATATCTATCTCCGGATAATATTTCGGGCAATAACAATTGGCGCTAGAAGAAGGGCTTCTAAACCTTCATTTTTATTACTACCATCTCGAAGAACACTCACTGTTCTCCGGGGCATATACTTGAAGAGACACTCACTGCTCTTCAAAGAAAGCCTTCAGAATCATGACTTCTGCCTCCACATCGAGGAAAGCCACTGGCCGATCCGCCGGATGCCTCATTCCATCTCAATCCAATCCCCGGCCTATGGCGGAGGGGAGCCGCGGCGACCGGAGACTCTCGATCCCGCTCCCGAAGGATGGTCCAAGCCTCTCGCTCGATCAGTTTCAAACTACGGAACAGATCGAAGAGGCCATAGCCATCCTACGGGAGCGACGGAGAGCTTTCGATGCGCCGCCCGCTATAACCCCCTCGACCATCCACCGCGTGAGCAAACGGAAGTTCAAAGGGCTACTGTCCGAGCGATCCCCAAGAGGCCCCGATTCGCAAGAAGAGGCGCTCGCAAGGCGGGACACCTCCGTCTTCAGCCGCCTAGGAAGCGACCCATCATGGCGACCGGGGCAGTCCGGCCCCAGCCACGAGACGACGGAGCCCGAATCCATCACCAGGAGTTCGTCATACCGGACTCCCAGAAGGCAGGACAACCATCTGGCTCCTCGCCAAAGAACCGAGATCGGTGTAGACGACCTCGTCGCCTACCGTGGAGCCAGGAGATCGGTACACGATCACCTCAGCACCCGCTCCGAAAGCCGAACCACGAGCGACCAAGCTACAGCGATGGCCGCGATGCAATGCCAGCTTGGCGACATGAAGGCGCTCCTAGAATCTGGGGCAGGCGCCAAGAGAGAGATCGCCGGGCCAAGCGAGCCACTCGCGGTCCACATCGAGCTCGCCCACGTGCAGCGTAAGATTGCTCCTCCGCAAACACCTTTATACGAGGGAAGGTCGGACCCCAAGACTCACCTGAGCAAGTTCCGGATCTACATGACCGGGTGTGGGGCATCCGATGCGACCAGGTGCCGAATGTTCCCGCTAACGCTGGGCGACCTGGCCCATAGATGGTACGTCTCATTACCGCCGCGATCCATCAATTCCTTTGACCAACTGGCGAACGACTTCATAGCGTACTTCACCACCAAGGTCGCTCGGCCGGAAGGTCCTTACCGCATGATGCAGATCAGGCAAGGGGAAGAAGAGTCCGACGCGGACTACATCGACCGGGTAGATGAGATTATCCTCAATGGCGAGCCCGTAAGCGATGAGATCGCCCTCTACTCGGTCTTAGGGGGATTCCACGGTCTTTCGCCTATGTTCAGGCACCTTACGAAGGACCTCCCCCCGACCTACGCGATCTTCCGTGCTAAAGCCGCAGACTTTCTGGCCAGATAAAGGCTACTTTTTAACCTATGAACAACGCGATCGGCAACCGAACGACAATCACCAGTCTTCAAACCCGATCGCCATTATCAAGCAATATCTCTGAAACTAGAGGACTCGCTCGCCATCTACAGTTCATCATCTAACATGTTGGACTAAGGCACCAGATCGCCTCCCCCGCACAACAAACACCGTCGAAGTCGGCATTTAACATGACGATCCGAGATAGAAGAGTGCAGCCATGGTCCTGGTGGTCGATGGAACCGACTGCTTCGGCCATGCAAGGTTCCTTTGGGCTTAGATCGCCCTCTCTTCGTTTAAATACGAGGCGGGCGTAGCCGAAGGACCCTCCAATCAAATCAGTGGACACGCTCGCTCGCCCTCAAAGGTTCATCATCTAACTTGGTGAACCTGGACGATGCGACGCATCCCTACCCCGTCACAACGTATACCGTCGAGGATTGCCATCTAACATGACGATCCGAGGTAGAAAAGTGCTAAAAAGCCGCGGACGTGGAGTCGATTTATCCGGCGACGCCCCACGCAAGGACTTCTCCAGACCAAGACCACACGCCCTTCTTTTAAATACGAGGCGAGGCACAGCCTAACGGAGGGCCCTCACAATAAAATGAGTCACGGGACAGATAATATTGTGATATCCGGATTAATTACCGAGTATTTCACCTGTATTTGAACCCTGTATTAGTTGGAATTGTGATATCAATAAGTGGAATATGGTAATTACCGTATTTGTATTTTAGTGCATGAGTATGGCAGCATATTACTTGTCTCATACAAATACTCAATAATACAAATTATTGAGTATGGCTGCATATTATACGTAAAGTAATCAATTATGGAGTTGGGTGGAGGCCAGCACATAGTCCTGGACAGTTTTTAATTATTAAGCACAGACACTTTGGAATCTAGCGTAGGAAATTATTGAGCACAGGGGTCCAAACATTTTATAAAGGACAAAGACCTCATTTCATTTGGTTTTCATCTTCCTTCACTGTTCTTAGTTCCCGAAAGTCCAGAGGATTTTCCTACCTCTTAAACACATTTAGACCACCCTTTTGTGATCTTTGAAGATTGGGTGTCACCGGTGATTGATCATTGAAAGTGGAGAAACATCTTGATCTGCAAGCAAGCAACCGGAGTTGGATTCTACTTATTGTCTCTGTTTTCTTCATCTTAAGGTATGTTAATACTAATTCCTACTTGGATTCGTGTTATCAAGGATATGATAGAAGTATCTTTGTCAAGATATTGAGTTCCACTGATAAAATCATCCAAGCATCATCATGTTTTAGAAATTGAGATGTTTATACTTATGAATAAATCATCAGAGGTTATATCCTTCCATATAAGTTGGATTTGTTAGATGTTTTATGGATATAATGATGATATTGGAATCTAACACATCAATCTTGGATCACCCAACTTCACCTGAGAATTTCGTATGTTCAGTTTTCTACCCAAGACTTACCTGTCATCAACTAGGCGAGTCAAGTAGCCGATCGGCGAGGTTGACTTGACTCACCGATCCGAGGTTGACTTATGACTCGGCTGATCAGCGAGGTTGACTTCTGACTCGGCTGATCAGCGAGGTTGAATTTCCGGTCCAATCGGGTGTTGACACGTGGCACAATATGATCCGTCTATTTAATTGTCCTTCGAACGGTCATAACTTCTTCATACGAACTCGGATTCGGATGAATTTTTTTAAAACGATTGTCTCGACGGGACTCGGCAGATCAGAGAGGTTGACTTTTGACTCGGCTGATCAGTGAGGTTGACTTTTGACTCGGCTGATCAGCGAGGTTGACTTTTGACTCGGCTGATCAGCGATGTTGACTTTTGACTCGGCTGATCAGCGAGGTGACTTTTGACTCGACTGATTAGGTTACATTTTATGAACTTCCGACCGTGATTTGGATTGTTAGATGTTCATACGACTGTAAATGAAATCTATATTACTTATTTTGTTAAGGTCCGAGCTTAGCAACGTGATTGATTGAAGGGGCGACCTTCGAGTGTTTCGTTTCCGTGGAAGTTTCGTTCTTGTCTTCGAATCGAGGCAAGTACCTTATTTGTTTTATGTATTGATGTTATACATATTGTCGTGCATGTATGTCGTTGTTGTATGTCCACCTCGTGTTGGTCCGACGGGATCATCGGGGGATCTATGCTAGCGTGCGCTGGATCATCGGACGGGTTTTTCCACCACGGGTTGGTCTGACGGGATCATCGTGGGTTCTAGGCAGTGAACGCTGGATCGTCGGAATTACCATGTGTATGTTATGATATCATGTTGTGATTATCAGTTATGTAGGTCATTTATGAGTTTCTCGTAGGAGAAGACTTGTTGGTATTTTTGTCGTTTACATTATTATTCTTCGTGAAATATGAATAATATGTTGTGGTACTTGTACTAGCATCGTTGTGCTAACCCCTTCGGGGGTGAACATTTTGTTTATGTTCAGGATCCAGGAGAGCGGGAAAACAACCACTGGAGCTGCATGACGACGAGGGTGCAGAATGATGTTCCGGCCGGGTTTATTTGTGTGTTCTTTATTGGTTATTTCAATAAGTACTCGAGTACAACGTCGTTTATGATGAATTTGAATTTGGCGATGTATTAATAAGTTTCTGTTGACCATTTGTATTTTTCAGTATTTGGTCAGAACTGTTGTATCTTAATTCCGTTATTTTCATTCGTTGGTACCTGTTAATGCCTTTTCAACTCTTAGCCTTGTAAATCCTGATGTAAAGGATTTACGGCGTTGTAATATTCCTGAATATATCAGGGGTGTTACAGAATATGGTATCGGAGCTAAGATTATGGATATCTTGGCCATTGGGTTAAAATAGGAGTCATTGATGTCTTTTGAGGTAACCGGCCGCGAATAACATCACTGTACTGCCTACGTCGTCGTGCGGGCGGTGGTTGTAAGTTCCTAAACTCTATCTCGTCCTTTGCATGTTACATTTCCTTATACTTGAGCATTTGAACGATATTGTTTCCTGTATATTGAGTAATTATGCTTACAGTATGTTGAGAGGCGGACGTAGATGTGGTCGCGGTCGTGGACGCGGACGAAGGAATGCTGAAAGGGAGGCATCACCTTCTAATCAGGCCAGTCATAGATCAAGCGAGCCGCAACGATCCATCAATAACGAACCGGAACCTGCTGTACCAGAGATTCTTCATCAGGTGGTGAACTAGATGACTCAGTTCGATCAGGTCGTGGATCGAATGCAGGTGGCGGTAGGATTACAGCAGGGAGATAGACAACAAGGGATCCCAGATATGGGAAATCGAGGTGACCGGTGGCTGCAAGAGGTGGCGAAGATGCAACCACCCAAATTCGACGGTATTTCTGAGACTCCCACCTGGGACCATTGGTTGAAGGAACTGGAGAAAATCTTTGCCGGAATTAACTGCCCAGATGACCGGAGAGCCTCTATCGCTCAATACTTTTTGATAGGGGAAGCGTCCGAATGGTGGGAAGCCATCCGGCCTATAGACCATGATGCTGATTGGACAGAGTTTAAATTGATGATGGAAGCTCAGTACTGTGCTCGTCCTGTGAGGGAAGCTAAGGTTCGGGAGTTTTTCTCCGCTCAGCCTTCAGATGTGCCAGTATCTCAGGCAATTAAGATGTTTAACCAGCAGCTGACATTTGTTCGACATCTGGTCAGAACAGATGCAGAAATGATGATCCATTTTGATATGAGGATGAAACCAGAAATCCAGAGGTACATGTCCGGTTTTGAATGTACCACACTCCGTCAATACCAGGATAAGACATTGGCGTATGAGATCAAGGAAGCAGCTATGGAGAAATTTACGGAATCCAAGAAGCAGAAAGTCTCTGGTACTTTTACAGAGCACAAGAACAGCGGGCCCCGCAAGGCCCAGTCATCTTTCATTCTTTCAAGAAACCTCCGCACCCAGTTAGGAGTGGAAAGAACTTCGAAGCGACATCAACTATGACTGATGTTATCAGGAAATGCTTTAACTGCGCCCAGACGGGACACTATCGACGGAATTGCCCCCTACCTGCCATGACTTGTTTTGATTGTGGTCGAGAGGGACATCGTGTGGTGTTTTGTGAAGAGGCTGCAAAGTCTTTTAGAGCCCGTACACCACAGCCAGTCCAGAAGGAAGCCAGTATCCAACAGACGCAGCAAAGTGTTCAGATGCCTCAGAATTTTGGCCGCGGGCGAGGCAGAGGACAGTGGGACGGAAAGGGTACATCGAGTGCCGGATATATTCCCCCACGTCTGTACGAGATGATGAGAATAGGCGATCAGGATGCTGCTGTTGCATCAGGTAGTGTCCAGATCCTTTCCCAGCCAGTTAGCGTTTTAGTCGATACAGGAGCTACGCATTCTTTTATATCTTTGTCTTGTGTAAATCGTTTGAATGTTTCTGGTTTTCATAATTGTGAACCTTATGTTGTTGGTTTACCGAGTGGAGAGAGGATTGTTGGAAACTTAGAAACTAGAGATTTCCCTGTATCATTTGGAGGCAGAGAGTGGCTCTCAAATCTGATTGTAATAGAAATGCAAGGGGACGATCTGATACTCGGAGACGATTGGCTTAATCGATATGGAGCTATTGTAAACTACCGAAGGAGGAATATCTCGCTGATCACTGACGATGGTTCCGAAATACTGTTTGAGGGATGGAAACCGGGAAGCTCAGGAAAGTTCATCAAAGCGATTAAAGTTGTCAAATTGTTGAAACAGGGCTGTACTGGATACTGGTGTTATGCAATGAAGAAAGAAGACGAAATTGTGGAACTTTCATCCATTCCTATTGTGAACGAATTTCCAGATGTATTTCCTGACGAGTTACCTGGACTACCTCCACGAAGGGATGTAGAATTTACCATTGAACTGGAACTCGGAGCTACACCAATTTCTAAGGCGCTGTATCGTATGGCACCTACTGAGATGTATGAACTGAAAAAGCAACTGGAGGAGTTACTGGACAAAGGCTATATTCAGCCAAGCGTTTCGCCTTGGGGAGCGCCGGTTCTTTTTGTCCGAAAGAAGGATGGATCACTTCGACTGTGTATCGACTATCGAGAGCTAAACAAGATGACAATTAAGAACAAATATCCGTTGCCATGGATTGATGATTTATTTGACCAGTTGCAAGGAGCAACAGTATTCTCTAAAATTGATCTGAGATCAGGATATCATCAGCTAAGGATTAAAGAATCAGATGTTCCGAAATCAGCGTTCAGAACTCACTACGGACACTATGAGTTTGTAGTGATGCCGTTTGGTCTCACTAATGCACCTGCTGTATTCATGCAGTTGATGAACCGACTGTTCATCGAATATTTGGATAAATTTGTGGTCGTGTTCATTGATGACATTCTAGTGTATTCTAAGAACCCGGAAGAGAATGCACAGCATTTGCGGATTGTATTAGAACTTTTAATAAGCGAGCAACTGTACGCCAAACTCTCTAAGTGTGAATTCTGGCTAAAGGAAGTAATGTTCCTCGGTCATGTAGTATCAGCTAAAGGAGTCCGAGTAGATCCTCAGAAGATTGAAGCGGTTTTGGATTGGAAGCCTCCTAAGAACGTGAAAGAAGTCCGAAGTTTCTTAGGACTTGCTGGGTATTATCATCGGTTCGTGGAAGGGTTTTCCAAAATTTCCCGCCCACTTACTCGAATCCTGCAGAAAACTCAAAAATTTGAGTGGAATGAGTTGTGTCAGGTTAGCTTTGATGAATTGAAGAAGAGATTGACGACGGCACCAATTCTATCACTTCCACAGGGAACAGGAGGATTTATAATTTACAGTGATGCTTCGAACCAAGGACTCGGATGCGTATTAATGCAGAATGACAAGGTGATCGCTTACGCGTCGCGACAGCTGAAACCTTATGAAGTTAATTACCCAACACATGATTTGGAGCTAGCGGCAGTAGTTTTTGCTTTGAAGATCTGGAGGCATTATCTGTACGGGACTCACTGTCAGATCTTTACGGATCACAAGAGTCTCAAATACATCTTGATCAATGTAAAGAGTTGAACATGCGGCAAAGGAGATGGTTAAAGCCGATTAAGGACTACGACTTGGAGATTTTGTATCATCCAGCAAAGCGAATGTAGTGGCCGATGCACTCGGCCGCAAGCCTGTTTCTATTCGGATCTTGGAGACTCGACCTCCCAACTTAGCCTTCAACGAGAGATTATTCGAGAAGGAATTGAAGTATGGTTACAAAGAGTCCAAGGACAACTGTGCATGATGGAAATAACTTCATCATTAACCGAAGAAATCAAATCTAGACAGGCAGATGATCCTCTGATGATTCGGTTACGTGATGAAGTGATCAAGGGGAAAGCCCCCGGATTTGTAATTCATGATGATGGAGTTTTGAAATTTCAGAACCGACTCTGCATTCCCGATATCGATGTTCTGAAACAGACGATTCTGAAGGAAGCTCACAGTTCGCCCTATTCTATCCACCCGGGCACCAGTAAGATGTATAAGGACTTGAAGCAGAATTTCTGGTGGGGCAACATGAAGAAAGATGTAGCGGACTACGTTTCGAAATGCTTGACTTGTCAGCAGGTTAAGATCGAGCATCAGTGACCTGCCGGAATTTTGAAACCACTCCCGATTCCTGGATGGAAGTGGGAGGACATATCGATGGACTTTATCACTAGTATTCCGAGAACCAAGACAGGAATGAACATGATTTGGGTGATAGTTGATCGTTTAACCAAATCAGCTCATTTTCTAAGCATTAAGGACACGTGGGGACCAGAGAGGTTGACACGAGTATTTATTTCGGAGATAGTTCAATTGCATGGAATGCCGAAGACCATTGTTTCTGATCGAGACGGCCGTTTTGTGTCTCATTTTTGGAAAGCAGTTCATAAGGCCTTGGGGACAGAATTGAACTTCAGTACAGCTTATCACCCGCAGACTGACGGACAATCCGAGAGGACCATTCAAACGGTGGAAGACATGCTAAGGGCCTGTGCCTTAGATTGGTCAAACGATTGGGAAATTTATCTACCGTTGATTGAATTTACCTACAACAATAGTTGGCATGCTTCCATTAAGATGGAACCGTTTGAGGCATTATACGGGAGGAGATGTAGATCGCTCCTGTGTTGGGACGATTCATCAGACTTAATCGGGACAGAACCAGAGTTGATCGTACAGGCTCGATAGAAGATAGCCTTGATTCGTGAAAGGTCATTGACCGCCTGAGTCGCGAAATCTTACGCAGACATACGTCGTCTACCTTTGGAGTTAAGTAATGGAGACCACATACTTTTAAAGGTTTCTCCTACTCGGGGAATTTTCCGTTTTGGAAGAAAGGGAAAACTGAGTCCGAGATATATCGGACCGTTCGAAATCCTTGAGAGAGTTGGAGAGTTGGCATACAGATTGGCATTACCGCCGTCATTGAGCCATGTTCATAACGTGTTCCACGTATCCCAATTACAGAAGTATATACCAGATCCTAGTCATGTCATTGATTTCAGCGAGATCGAAGTCGCTCAAGATGGCACGTTTGAAGAGAAACCGATCAGGATACTCGAGAGTCGAGTTAAGCAGTTGAGAAACAAACCGATCGCATTGGTCAAGGTTCAGTTGTCGCGCCACAGAGTGGAAGAAGCCACTTGGGAAACAGAAGAAAGTATGAAGTCCATATATCCAGGATTATTTTCGTCTTGAGTTTCGGGACGAAACTCCTTTTTAGTAGGATAGTATGTGATATCCGGATTAATTACTGAGTATTTCACCTGTATTTGAACACTGTATTAGTTGGAATTGTGATATCAATAAGTGGAATATGGTAATTACCGTATTTGTATTTTAGTGCATGAGTATGGCATCATATTACTTGTCTCATACAAATACTCAATAATACAAATTATTGAGTATGACTGCATATTATAAGTAAAGTAATCAATTATGGAGTTGGGTGGAGGCCAGCACATAGTCCTGGACAGTTTTTAATTATTAAGCCTGGACAGCTTTGGAATCTAGCGTAGGAAATTATTGAGCACAGGGGTCCAGAAACATTTTATAAAGGACAGCACCTCATTTCATTTGGTTTTCATCTTCCTTCACATGTTCTTAGTTCCCTGAAAGTCCAGAGGGTTTTCCCTACCTCTTAAACACATTTAGACCACCCATTTTGTGATCTTTGAAGATTGGGTGTCACTGGTGATTGATCATTGAAAGTGGAGAAACATCTTGATCTGGCAAGCAAGCAACCGGAGTTGGATTCTACTTATTGTCTCGGTGTTTTCTTCATCTTAAGGTATGTTAATACTAATTCCTACTTGGATTCGTGTTATCAAGGATATGATAGAAGTATGCTCTCAAGATATTGAGTTCCACTGATAAAATCATCCAAGCATCATCATGTTTTAGAAATTGGGATGTTTATACTTATGAATAAATCATCAGAGGTTATATCCTTCCATATAAGTTGGATTTGTTAGATGTTTTATGGATATAATGATGATATTGGAATCTAACACATCAATCTTGGATCACCCAACTTCACCTGAGAATTTCGTATGTTCAGTTTTCTACCCAGTACCCTACTGTCATCAACTAGGCGAGTCAAGTAGGCTGATCGGCGAGGTTGACTTCTGACTCGGCTGATCAGCGAGGTTGACTTCTGACTCGGCTGATCAGTGAGGTTGACTTCTGACTCGACTGATCATCTGTAACACCCCGAGAAATTCAGAGTATATTACAGCGCCGTGAATCCCTACATGGGACCCACCAGGCTACAATATCGAACATCCCTCGACGAACCATCTCGGTTAGCGAGGAAACACAATCAAATAGACATCACATAAAAATACACCCGGAAAAACCGACCAAAAGAGTAACAATCGACATTATAGCAATTTAAAATAACACAACACGGATTTTGAATTTGAAAAGCCTAAGTACTCGCGAGTACAATCTATCAGTTTATAAATATAGGAAACAACCATATCGAATTAGACAGAGAATATAAGACGACCCAAATGCACATGTCAACGACCACGCCGACATCCTCGCATCGTTCGGTGCTCGCTCGTCCAGGATAATCATAACACGAAATCCATAACAAGAATTTCCCCAAAAGCGGGTCCCGGAGGGTTAGCAATTACGCTAGTACAAGTAATCAAGGCAAACCAATCGCTTACACATTTCATAGTACATGCACCAATATCATTTCAAAAACCAAAACCAGACATGTCTTTTCCGGAAACAAACAGTCACAATTAATTTGCCTAGGACCGGGACGAAGCCACGAATCCCACTCGAGGCCTCTAAGGACCCTCCCGAGCTGGCCACATTCATAAAACAAATCAAGCACCACACGTCACCTAGGACCGGGACGAAGCCACGAATCCCACTCGAGGCCTCTAAGGACCCTCCCGAGCTGGCTAGCGAATCAAACTCATGAATCCAGGACGAAGCCATAGATTCCCTCGAGGCCCCGTCGGACCCTCCCGAGGTGAGTAAAGTACACACGATATACATTACCATTTCACGTTAAGCACAAAGGTTTCCAAGAATTACTTGCCTTGAATATTTTGATGACGCAACGAACGGAAAGGATAATCACCGACGAACACTAGGAATCAACGGAACCGAACCTAATGATTCGAAGAACATAATTACAACCAACTCTAACCGAATACGGAAATGGAATACACCCGAAAACCCGCCTACGATTCATGTATATTCGCACAAAATAACAACGAGGGCGGACCACAACCAAACCCTCTCGATTCCGCAAAACTATGAAAATATACCATGAATCCGTAGGAAAATTAATGATATCAACAAGATTAATCATATTCATCAAGAATCCATCAACAAAACGGAAAGAATCGGACAAAAACCCCAAAATCCCCAATTATCCAAAAGGGAGGGTTTCAAGAGATATTACCTTGAGGATTCAAGTATTTAGATTCGTAGAACACGCGTTGGATTGATTGACCGGGCTTCACAACCGAAGAAGAATGGTGAAAATCAACCCCCCAAATGATAATGATGAGAAGCTCTCCTCCTCTCTCACTCTCTCTCGCGCAGGTGAAGAATGAAGAAGAAAATGAGCTGTTCACGCTCAAAAGCACAATTATAGAGGGTTGACCGCATTGTGTACCGAGGCACAGCTGAGGTGTGCCGCGGCACAGGCCAAAAATTTACTCCCAGGGTTCGGCAGTGTGCCGCGGCACGGCCTGCGTGTGCCGCGGCACCCGGTACAGTCGGGTTTTGGTCGCGGATGCCACACGAGTGTGCCGCGGCACCGGACGGATGTGCCGCGGCACTCGGCTGCTTGTGCGCGGCACGGATGGGTGTGCCGCGGCACACGCATCTGATTCGCTCGACCAACAACTGAAGAAATTTGTGTGCCGCGGCGCACACACCTTGTGCCGCGGCCCACACCCCCTTTGGGTCCCAAAATGATAAAAATGATCCGGAAAGAGAATAAAAACGATAGGAATCAATATTTGGGAACCAATAACACGGAATGGATCCACGGCAACCCCGAAACGGCGGTTCCGCACAACAATAACGAGAATACAGTTCAACAGTTGACATGAAGGACACACTGAAAGGTACACGAGGGTCACTACGATCGACAAATACACCAAAAATGAAAATACAAGGGAAAGAAAAAATGTGGATATCACATTCTACCCCTCTAAAAATAAGTTTCATCCCGAAACTTAAGAAACAAACAACTCAGGGTACCTAGCACGCATGCTATCCTCGGTTTCCCAAGTTGCCTCCTCGACACCGTGTCTCGACCACTGCACTTTGACCAAAGGGATGGTCTTATGCCTCAGTCGCTTCTCACGATGCTCCAAAATCTTCAAAGGACGCTCCTCAAAAGTAATATCTTCAGCAATATCAATCTCGCCATAATCGATGACGTGACTAGGATCCAGGACATATTTCCTCAGCTGGGAAACATGAAAAACGCTATGAACATGACTCAAGGCCGGGGGTAACGCCAAACGGTATGCTAACCCACCGACTCGCTCGAGAATCTCAAAGGGTCCAATAAATCTCGGACTCAACTTCCCCTTCTTCCCGAAACGTAAAACTCCTCTCGTTGGCGACACCTTCCGCAAAACGTGGTCTCCCACCTTGAATTCTAAAGGTCGACGACGGACATCGGCATATGACTTCTGTCGACTCTGGGCCGTCAACATCCGTTCCCGAATTAATTCTATCTTCCTCCTCGTCATCCGGCTCGGTCCCGACTAAATCGGATGCCTCATTCCAACAAATCGGTGATCGACATCGCCGCCCATAGAGTGCCTCATACGGTGCCATCCGAATCGACGCGTGCCAACTATTATTGTACGTGAATTCGATCAATGGCAGATGCTCCTCCCAGTCATGGCTCCAATCGAGAGCACAAGCACGCAACATATCCTCAAATGTCTGGATAGTGCGCTCCGACTGCCCATCTGACTGGGGGTGAAAAGAGGTACTCAAACGCAAACGAGTACCCAACGCCTTATGCACCGCCTACCAAAAGTGTGATACAAAATGACCATCACGATCCGAAACAATAGACTTCGGAGTACCGTGAAGCCTCACGATATGTGCGATAAATATACGGGCCAACTTCTCCGGGCCCCAAGTG
The DNA here is from genome assembly GCA_033398695.1 of Orobanche coerulescens. Lineage (NCBI taxonomy): Eukaryota > Viridiplantae > Streptophyta > Magnoliopsida > Lamiales > Orobanchaceae > Orobanche > Orobanche coerulescens. Next base: position 180,334,077 of record CM065808.1, read on the forward strand.
TCCTTGATGCCCAGAAAATATGCCGACTTGGTCAGGCGATCGACAATCACCCAAACCATATTCATGCCCGATCTCGATCTCGGCAAACTCGTAATGAAATCCATCGATATATCTTCCCATTTCCATTCCGGAACGGGAAGTGGCTGCAATAACCCAGCCGGTCGCTGATGCTCGATTTTGACCTGCTGACAAGTCAAACATTTCGCTACAAACTGCGCGACCTCCTCCTTCATATCATTCCACCAGAAATTCCTCCTTAGGTCCTTGTACATCTTACTCGAACCAGGATGAACGGAGTAAGGTGTAGCATGGGCCTCGCGCAGAATACTCTGCCTCAATTCTAAGTCATTCGGCACACAAAGCCGACTCCGAAATCTTAAAACACCATCTTCGTGAATCACAAACCCAGGAGACTTTCCCTTAAGAACGCGTTCCCTGGATTTGAGTAATCATCGGATCCTCTAATTGCTTGACTTAATCTCATCGATCAAAGGCAGCGAAATTTCCAAAGCACAAAGTTGCCGGCGGTTCCGGCAACAGAACCTCAACATCTAACTCGATCAAAGCTCGCCGAAGCTCGGGCCGAGACGTAAGGATCTCAAGCGATCGCAACGCAATCGGTTTCGACTCAAGGCGTCGGCCACGACGTTCGCCTTGCCCGGATGATAAAGGATTTCAAGGTCATAATCCTTAATCGGCTCTAACCACCTTCTCTGCCTCATATTCAATTCCCACGAGTAAATATGTATTTGAGACTTTTATGATCGGTAAAAATCGACATGCGAGCCGAAAAGATAGTGACGCCAAATCTTGGCGCGAAAGCATTGCCGCTAACTCCAAATCATGAGTAGGGTAGTTAAGCTCATATGGCCTCAACTGACTCGACGCAAAGGCAATGGTCTTGCCGTGCTGCATTAATACGCACCCAAGACCCTGACCCGAAGCATCGCTATAAACGGCGAATCCCTCGTTGCCACATGGTAACGCCAAAACCGGAGCTGAAGTCAAACGCTTCTTCAGCTCCTCAAAACTGGACTGCCTCTCGTCATTCCAGATGAACTTCTCGGATTTCTGGAGCAACTGTGTAAGTGGCCGAGCTAGTTTTGAGAAACCCTCGATGAACCTACGGTAGTAGCCAACCAAACCCAAGAAACTACGGACCTCCTTCACACTTGTGGGCGGTGCCCAGTCCAACACTGCCTCAATCTTCTGCGGGTCCACTCGAACTCCCTCGGCTGAAATCACGTGACCCAAAAACATCACTTCCTTCAGCCAGAACTCACATTTCGAGAACTTCGCATAGAGTTGCTCGGCCCTCAAAATGTCTAACACTATCCGCAAATGATGGGCATGCTCTACCTCATTCCTCGAATAGATCAGAATATCGTCAATGAAGACGACGACACACTTATCCAGATACTCGATAAAGACTCTGTTCATCAATTGCATGAACACCGCCGACGCATTAGTTAACCCGAAAGGCATAACTACAAACTCGTAATGTCCGTATCTCGTCCGAAAAGCTGTTTTCGGCACGTCGGACTCCCTCACCCTGAGCTGATAGTACCCCGATTTTAAATCGATCTTCGAGAACACCGCAGCTCCCTGCAACTGATCGAACAAGTCATCAATCCTCGGCAAAGGATACTTGTTCTTGATGGTCACTTTGTTTAGTTTGCGATAGTCGATACACAAACGTAGTGAACCATCATTCTTTCGCACAAACAGGACCGGTGCACCCCAAGGCGAGGTGCTCGGTCGGACATACCCTGACTCAAGAAGCTCACTCAACTGCTTCTTCAACTCTGACATCTCTGAAGGTGCCATGCGATACGGCGCCTTCGAAATTGGAGCCGCGCCCGGCTCTAACTCTATAGCAAACTTGACCTCACGATCCGGTGGCAATCCCGGTAACTCGTCAGGGAAAACATCAGGAAACTCACTAACGACTGGAATCGACGAAAACTCGACTCCACCATTATCCGCCTTCAAGGCGTAGCACCAATAACAAGTTCACCCCTTTCGCAGGAGTTTCATCGCCTTCAGGGCGTTAATAACAAACTTCTGGTTTCTCTTTCGCCCCGCGAAAGAGTGTTCAGTGCCGTCCTCGGATAACATGGTAATGATCCTCGTGCGGTAGTTCATGATTGCACCATGCCGCTCGAGCCAATCATTCCCGAGAATTAAATCCTCGCCCTCGATACTCACGACAATAAGATTAGAGAGACAAGCCCTCTCACAAATAGACACAGAACAGTCCCGGACTTCTCGATCACCGACAATTTTATCGCTGCTAGGAAGTTTAACGATGAAAGGCTCGCAAGGTGACAAGCAGTCGAGACTCAAACGGCGCACACACTCTAGAGAAATGAATGAATGCGTAGCACCCGAATCAAAAAGCACACCGACAGGATGAGAATGGATATAAACGGTACCTGTCGCCACAGTAGCCGTTGGGTCATCGGTCCTCCTCATCTCGTAGATACGCGGGTGGCGAGCCGACCTTTGAAGCTCCTCCTCTAGCGGGCTGACCCGACCCTACCTCGGCCGGCACTCGGTGGAGGCGGCGAGCAAATGAGCCCTGGTTCACACTCGGCTCCATAGGTCTTTGGGTGCGAAGAACAGGCGCCCATGGCTTGTCGAGTTTCTCGCAAAAAGAAGCCTTATGGCCCGACCACAAGTATGACAAGTCAAATGTGGACGAGGACAATCCGGTTCACGTGGCACGGCTTGCCACGCAGTTAAAGCATCTGGGGTCCGGACGACGGTTCCGCGGCACTGAAAGTTTCTAGAAAGCAGGCGAACCGCCCGTAGAAATATTTGCGATCTGAGATTTACTGGCCTCCACTCTTGGGACCGAGAAAAATTTCCGACCGACTTACGCTTCTTGCTCTCACGAGCCAAATCGCTAGCCGTCACCGACATATCATAAGCAAGAGCTCGACTCGATAATCCTTCAAGGTAGTACAGACGAGCCTGGACATATAGTCCCGAATGGACAGTTTCATCCTCCTGGAAAAATGGAAATTCTTGTCGCTCTCTTCGACAACTTGGGTCTTCACATAACCCAACTCCTTGTTAAAGTCGGCAATGGCCTGAGATACGGGGATATCCCGTGGTTGAGCATCATAGAAATCATGCACTCGAGCACATCGGCCAGGCCACGGACAATATTCGGTCTCCATCAATTCTTGAAATTCGGCCCATGAAGCTACATGATCTTTGGGACCAACGGCCTCCCACCAATCCGTAGCATCTCCCGTGAGAAAGTATTGAGCAATAGGGACCTTACGGTCCTCGGGGCAGTTGGTAGCAGTGAAGACTTTGGATATCTCCTTGATCCACCCTTCCCAGCCGATCGGGTCCGAAGCTCCCGAAAACTGAGGAGGATGCATCTTGATGACATCCTGAAGCCAGCGATCCGCTCCGCCCCGGTTATCATGGGCCTGATCGGGGTTCTAGACCACCTGAGCTATAGCCGCCATCTGGTTAACCATTTGCTGCATAACAGCCGCAATACCAAGATCGGCGCGCTCCTGAGAAGAAGCATGACTGTGACGGTCACCGGTACTGCCAGCTCCCGAAGAATGCGACGTGGCTGCCCCACCGGCTGCCCCACGTCCTCGTCCGCGTCCACAACCCCGACCACGACCACGGTTTCCTCCGGCATCAATACTGATGTTGAGAGATAACAGAAGTATATCGATGATGAGTAAGGGAGGAAAAGCAACTACGATTCAAAAGTGGAAATACAATGCAAGAAACAAAAGAGTCGAATAAGAAAACTTACGAGCACTGGAAGTACTGGGATGCTAGCAGCGGTGTGACAATGTGCAAAGCAAACACGACTAGACCCAAATAACCGACAAGCCTAGGTATCCATAAACCTAGAGCTCTGGTACCATTTTCTATAACACCCCGAGAAATTCAGAGTATATTACAGCGCCGTGAATCCCTACATGGGACCCACCAGGCTACAATATCGAACATCCCTCGACGAACCATCTTGGTTAGCGAGGAAACACAATCAAATAGACATCACATAAAAATACACCCGGAACAACCGACCAAAAGAGTAACAATCGACATTATAGCAATTTAAAATAACACAACACGGAGTTTGAATTTGAAAATCCTAAGTACTCGCGAGTACAATCTATCAGTTTATAAATATAGGAAACAACCATATCGAATTAGACATAGAATATAAGACGACCCAAATGCACATGTCAACGACCCTGGCCGACATCCTCGTACTGTTTCGGTGCTCGCTCGTCCGGATAATCATAACCTGAAATCCATAACAAGAATTTCCCCAAAACGGGTCCCTAGAGGAGTTAGCAATTACGCTAGTACAAGTAATCAAGGCAAACCAATCGCTTACACATTTCATAGTACATGCACCAATATCATTTCAAAAACCAAAACCAGACATGTCTTTTCCGGAAACAAACAGTCACAATTAATTTGCCTAGGACCGGGACGAAGCCACGAATCCCACTCGAGGCCTCTAAGGACCCTCCCGAGCTGGCCACATTCATAAAACAAATCAAGCACCACACGTCACCTAGGACCGGGACGAAGCCACGAATCCCACTCGAGGCCTCTAAGGACCCTCCCGAGCTGGCTAGCGAATCAAACTCATGAATCCAGGACGAAGCCATAGATTCCCTCGAGGCCCCGTCGGACCCTCCCGAGGTGAGTAAAGCACACACAATATACATTACCATTTCACGTTAAGCACAAAGGTTTCCAAGAATTACTTGCCTTGAATATTTTGATGGCCTTGTGACGGAAAGGATAATCACCGACGAACACTAGGAATCAACGGAACCGAACCTAACGATTCGAAAAACATAATTACAACCAACTCTAACCGAATATGGAAATGGAATACACCCGAAAACCCGCCTACGATTCATGTATATTCGCACAAAATAACAACGAGGGCGGACCACAACCAAACCCTCTCGATTCCGCAAAACTATGAAAATATACCATGAATCCGTAGGAAAATTAATGATATCAACAAGATTAATCATATTCATCAAGAATCCATCAAAAAAACGGAAAGAATCGGACAAAAACCCCAAAATCCCCAATTATCCAAAAGGGAGGGTTTCAAGAGATATTACCTTGAGGATTCAAGTATTTAGATTCATAGAACACGCGTTGGATTGATTGACCGGGCTTCACAACCGAAGAAGAATGGTGAAAATCAACCCCCCAAATGATAATGATGAGAAGCTCTCCTCCTCTCTCACTCTCTCTCGCGCAGGTGAAGAATGAAGAAGAAAATGAGCTGTTCACGCTCAAAAGCACAATTATAGAGGGTTGACCGCATTGTGTGCCGCGGCACAGCTGAGGTGTGCCGCGGCACAGGCCAAAAATTTACTCCCAGGGTTCGGCAGTGTGCCGCGGCACCCGGTACAGTTCAACAGTTGACAGGAAGGACACACTGAAAGGTACATGAGGGTCACTACGATCGAGAAATACGCCAAAAATGAAAATACAAGGGAAAGAAAAAATGCGGATATTACATCAGCGAGGTTGAATTTCCGGTCCAATCGGGTGTTGACACGTGGCACAATATGATCCGTCTATTTAATTGTCCTTCGAACGGTCATAACTTCTTCATACGAACTCGGATTCGGATGAATTTTTTTTAAAACGATCGTCTCGACGGACTCGGTGATCGGCGAGGTTGACTTTTGACTCGGCCCGATCAGCGAGGTTGACTTTTGACTCGGCTGATCGGTGAGGTTGACTTTTGACTCGGTGATCGGTGATGTTGACTTTGACTCGGTGATCGAGGTGACTTTTGACTCGGATTAGGTTACATTTTATGAACTTCCACCGTGATTTGGATTGTTAGATGTTAAATGCATTGTAAATGAAATCTATATTACTTATTTTGTTAAGGTCCGAGCTTAGCAACGTGATTGATTGAAGGGGCGACCTTCGAGTGTTTCGTTTTCGTGGCAGTTTCGTTCTTGTCTTCGAATCGAGGCAAGTACCTTATTTGTTTTATGTATTTATGTTATACATATTGTTGTGCATGTATGTCGTTGTTATATGTCCACCTCGTGTTGGTCCGACGGGATCATCGGGGGATCTATGTTAGCGCGTGCGCTGGATCATCGGACGGGTTTTTCCACCACGGGTTGGTCTGACGGGATCATCGTGGGTTCTAGGCAGTGAACGCTGGATCGTCGGAATTACCATGTGTATGTTATGATATCATGTTGTGATTATCAGTTATGTAGGTCATTTATGAGTTTCTCGTAGGAGAAGACTTGTTGGTATTTTTGTCGTTTACATTATTATTCTTCGTGAAATATGAATAATATGTTGGGGTACTTGTATTAGCATCGTTGTGCTAACCCCTTCGGGGGTGAACATTTTGTTTATGTTCAGGATCCAGGAGAGCGGGAAAACAACCACTGGAGCTGCATGACGACGAGGGTGCAGAATGATGTTCCTAGGGTTTATTTGTGTGTTCTTTATTGGTTATTTCAATAAGTACTCGAGTACAAAGTCGTTTATGATGAATTTGAATTTGGCGATGTATTAATAAGTTTCTGTTGACCATTTGTATTTTTCAGTATTTGGTCAGAACTGTTGTATCTTAATTCCGTTATTTTCATTCGTTGGTACCTGTTAATGCCTTTTCAACTCTTAGCCTTGTAAATCCTGATGTAAAGGATTTACGGCGCTGTAATATTCCTGAATATATCAGGGGTGTTACAAATATCGCTCGCGCACAAGACACGGTCATGGAGGTCGGGCCATCGAACTCCGCGACTGTGCACGATTTCTCAACGACGAAGCAATCAGCTCCCTACGAGGGATCGACAAATTTGAAAATTGCAGATACAAGACCGAAGATAGCTCGCCAATCGACCAGATCGCCCAAGTCCGAAACCAGAGTCCGCTAAACGGATCGCCCGTCTTTATCCTCAACGATCACCAGAACCACCTCACCCCATGTCTTCAACATCGGAGCAAGTTGGGGGGCAATTGTTGTGTCGAGATTTATACACCTCAACAGGGGATCGGCACAGAGACCGGGCGACCGAGCCAGAGCCAAATAGACCAAGGAAGATTGGCCGAGCGAAGGTCCCAGGTCAAGTCTCGGTTCCGAGCGATCGACATCTAAAGCGATCGTCTCTTGGTACCTGGCGACCGACTCTAGTGCCCGACCAATGACGATCGCCTCTTGCCACGCAAAGCCAGCATGTCTAGTCGGCGAAGGACGAAGCTCGAACAGAGTCCCACATGTGCAGATCCGGAAAAGGCGCCGTAGAGCATGGATCATTGACCACAGCCTGTCAGCATCTTTTCACCTACCGACAGACCCGCCGAAAGGTGCACAGTGGGACCTCCCGGACAGCGACTCAGGACGCGTGCAGGCTCCTCATTGGACCGCACAGCTGGCTGCCAGCAGCAGTCGCGGACTTCAAGACAGACAGCCCATGTGCTGAAAGACGATCGCCCCTTATTATATTACAAAGAAGGCAATCGCCCGTCCAGAAAGGGCATCTCAGCTCCTATAAATAGAAGGTCTCCTGCACTTGGAAAAAGGCTTGGTTTTTTCGACTCTCACTCTCTTGGCAAAGCTATACACTTCAGATATATTTCTCTCTCAGCACCTCTTAACCGAAAGACGGTCGGCAGAGACGAAAACCAGAACTCCCAGCAGTTCAAGAACTCAGAGCAACTCTAGTTCTTCCGGCAAGCACTCAACAGCTAGATATATAGAATCTTTTACACTTATTGTAATCGCATTCTTACATTAATATTTGTACTCAAACGTATTCTTATTAATAACATCTCGCTAGAGCATTCAAGCCCGGGACTAACAACCCCGGCAAATCTAGAGTTATTTCCATTCCCACGGACGTGCTCTCGCAATTTGCTATTGCTCGACCGTTCCAGCAATATCTATCTCCGGATAATATTTCGGGCAACAACATCATCACAACCCAACACCCAATACGATGTACCTAGGCTCAGCTTTTCAATTTTTAACCCAACACGATATGCAACTCCATCTATCGACTCTTGCTCATTTTTCTTAAACCCAAGTGCTTTCTCTCTTAGTTTCTTATTTACTAATTTCCTTATTTTCTTGAATCTTGATGTTTATTTGTTGATTTATTTTGCTTATTTTTTGTCTTGATGATTTGTTGATTTCATTTTCTTAATTACTGATTTCTTATGAGAAGAGTGTAGGTTAATTCCATGATTGCTTTGTACTTTAAGTGTGTAAGCATTGATTATGCATGCAAGTTGTTTGATGAATTGTCTGACCAAGATATAGTTACTTGGAACACTATGATAAGTGCATATGTGGCTAGTGGTGTTACTGAGAAAAGTTTTGAGGTTTGTAAAGAGACGATTGGTTGTGGGGTTGGTCTGAATTTGGCTACAATGGTTAGTGTTGTAAAATGATAATTTTGATCCCAGAAGTTGAACAATGTATTGTTTACGATCTTCGAGAAGAGAGAGCTAGGGGATGAATATCATGTTTTAACATTGCTCTATAGTTGAATTCACAAAAAAAGATATTGGGGAAGAATTTTGGAAGAAACTTAGCTTGACTAGGTTCCAAATCCGTTAAGAATTTTGGAAGAAACTTCGGGGTGGGGAAGAGACACCGAGCTCAACTAGGTTTTAAACTCCTTAAAAATTTATTGGATTAGGGGAATATTTTTGGCTCTCGCCCAGAGCATTCAAAACCATTGGACCGGCCCTGCGATTCATCCAGTGAGTCATTGGTTACTGGTTGTCGAGATAAATGGGCAGACTCACCCTTTCGTTGCATGTGCATATAGTTTAGTTAGGATGCGAGTTAGTCGCAGCGTGTGATGTGGGAGTTTATCACTCCAACGTGTAGGGATAATTTCATTGTGGCAGAATATATCGGCAATAGTAGATTTAATAATAATTTAATTAATTCCTCCATCAATTCTTGTCGATTCTTGACTAAATTAAAATATAGTAACTTAATCAAATTTACTTTCTACAAGATATACGTGACTTGATTTAATAATTTCAAATCCCGACATTTCAATTTTGTCACGGAAAAACGTCGCCTGCCCATCTTTCAGTCGTCATTGACAAATCACAGTGGACGTCCTTTTGTTTTGTTTGCCATTCTTCTAGAAGACTTTTCCCCACTGGTTGTGGCTATCTGTGTTCATGTCTATATATAACCCCCATGTCCCATCTTTGTTACATTAACGATAAATCTCGCCCTAATCCCACGTCCAAATTCTTGAATTCATATTAATATCTTGGATAAAAGCCATTCTTGAATTCATATTGATCCCTTCGTTCCTACTGTATTTTTTTCCCATACGGGTCAATCATATGGATCTTATTCCGGGTCTTCCGGCTGATATGGGTCTTGAATGTCTTGTAAGAATTCCTTATCAGCATTTCGCTTCTGTTTCATCAGTCTGCCGGAGTTGGAAGCGTGAGATTGAGCTTCCCGAATTCTGGCGGCACCGCAAAGCCTCCGGCCTGACCAAGAAAGTCGTTGTGCTGGCCCAATCTTGGGCCGACCCGACCCGAGAACTAGGAGCCGTGAAATATGCAGCCGCCCCTGTTTACCGGCTGACGGTTTGCGAGCCGGAGACTGGCTTTTGGGCCGAGCTGCCGCAGATACCAGAATACTCTGATGGGCTGCCCATGTTCTGCCAACTAGTTGGAGTAGGGTCGAGTCTGGTCGTGATGGGCGGGTTGGACCCGGTGACCTGGGAGGCCACAAACGGCGTGCTCCTATACAACTTCGTTTCTGGCAGGTGGCGGCGCGGGGCGGACATGCCCGGAAGCCGGAGATCATTCTTCGCGTGCGCTGCCGATTCCGATCATATGGTATTCGTGGCCGGAGGCCACGACAGTGAAAAATGCGCTTTAAAATCCGCCATGGCGTATGACGTGGCGACGGACGAGTGGGCCTACATGCCTGACATGGCTAGAGAACGCGACGAGTCGGAAGGGGTGTACTGCCGTGGAATGTTCCACGTCATCGGCGGGTACCCTTCGACCGCACAGGGCCGGTTCGTGACGAGCGCCGAATCGTTCGACACCGCCACGTGGCGATGGGGGCCGGTCGAAGAAGAATTCCTGGGAAGCGCCGTGTGTCCGGTAAACTGTGCGGACGGCGGAGATGGGAAGCTGGTCATGTCGTGCGGTGCTGGTTTGGCTGTCCGAGATGGACCAGCGTGGCGGGCAGCGGCCGAGCTGCCGCATGACGTGAGGAATACGGCGTGCGTGACGACGTGGCAGGGGAAAGTGATGGTGATCGGGTCGGAAATATTTGGTGGGCCTTACAAGACATATGTGCTGGATTTGAAGAGTTTCAAGTGGGAAAGAGTAAAGGAAGAAGAGGATTTCTCGGGCCATGTTCAGTCAGGATGCTGTATGGAATTGTGAGAATTGCATTGCACGTATGGCTGTGAGTAGTCGCAAATATTTACTTCCGTTCGAAATATTTAGCTCGAAAAAGTTCAATTTGAATTCAATTCGCTCCATCAAATATCAAATTAAATATTAGTTTTCGATTTGATGTAAATCGGACCGAACGGTTCGGTCCGGTCCATTAATATTTTGATTACAATTTTAATTATGATTGGAGGTTTTTATTTTGAGTATTTTATGTTTCTTCAAAAATTCGGACTGAACTATTTACGAACGCTCGATCCGAAATACCGAATCGGATCGAATCTTGAACACTTAAAAGAGACTTCGACTCGACTCGAATCTTATTTTTTGGTATTTGATCGAATCGGACCGGGTCGAATAATAAAAAAAGTTGGACCAGACCGAACCATCATATTATTTAGTATAGTTCGGTCCGGTCACCGTCCGAATTGCACAATCTAAATTTTGTAATGTACTAAGTGATCTCTCATTAGTCTGTTGCAATAACACTGATATGTATTAAGAGGAAAGCACAAAAAAGTATGAGAGAATTGCTTTTTATTCTTCTCAATACGATTGATGTAACAGCCCATAAACTACGTCAAATAAGGTAAATCATAATAGATAAGACTTGTGTGCAAAGCACGAGATCACCATAGACAAGACTGTGTGAAAGGCTCCAACTAGGAAAAATTAAAATTGTCACTTTTTATTACTGCGCTCACCAACTCAGCTATCATTAGGGTTGCTTTTTAGCATCATGTCACGGCCGACAGTCGACAACGAGACAGGTGTGCGCAGACGGTCGCACAGGGTGCCGAGGGACCGGCACAAGCAGGACGCCAAGGATGGCATCGGGCTGCATGTGAAGAGTCAGCCTTCAGGACGGCGTGACCGGACGGAGAGTCACGCGAGTAAGCCGTGGGAGGAGCACGGACGCCGCTATGGGAAGCGGATCGCCCAAGGGGCATTGCGGACGGGACATGTCGGGATCGGCTGTCCAGGCAGCGAGGGACGCGGGCAAGGTCGGACGGCAGCGGTCGTGTGGGACAAGGCACGGCAGGACAAGGCCGAGTCTGGGAACAGGACTCGAGCCGGGCGGCCGGACGCAGCGTGGGATGCCGGCGCGGCCGGCGTCTTGTGGCGCCGCGAGTGCGAGAGACCCTCCCCCTATAATAGGCTTAGACGGAAAAAGCCGCATAGGGCGATGACATTGAAAAGGCGAGAGCCACTCGGCGGGAAAGACTCGGCCGGAAGCAAGCCCAGGCGGACCGGCTTGGTCCAGGAGGTTCGGGAAGAGTCTGGAACATTGTAGAGACGGGCCCAGGTGTTCGGGCCGGGACGGGCCGATGCGGGCCGGGACGGACAGAAACGGGCTGGGCGCCCGGGATGATGGAAGAACCTTCTAGGACCCTCCTAGAAGGATGAAGTACTTGAAGATTGTGGAGTATTCTAGATTATACTTAGTCTTGTACTTGGTAGAATACTCTAGAATGTGTTTGTAAGTCTTGTATATTGTAGACAAGTGTGGATGATTCTAGAGTTAGGTTCTAGAATTGTAATGTTGTAGATAGGTCTAGAACCCTCCAAATGAGGAGGTGGAGTAGAATGTTCTAGGTTCCTAGGAGTAGTATAAATAGGCAGGTTGGGTACCATTTGCTCCAACCTCAAACTCAACATTCTTGTACTTGTGAAGTTTGTGAAATAGTGAAGTTTTCTCTCAACTCCCAAGTGTTAAATCCCTCCTTTCATACTTAGCAACCGAGTGAGTTAGGCTTACTAGCTAGATCGAGGCAATTCTAGTCTAGTGCCGCACGGGTCCGAGGAGCTTTCGAGTGCTCAAAACCCAACCCGTGACAATCAGCACACTTGTTTTGATTTTTGTCGACTTTTGAGTACAATTGTTGTAAGAGAAAAAAATCTTATTATCATTGCTTTTTCAGTAACAATCTTTTTTATTTTTTCAAGACAATTTTGATCATATAGTCCCTTCATCCCTCATACATAGTTCATGTTTGACTTTTTAGGTCAACCGATTCCGATTTTGACTACGAATCAATCTTAAACCGCAAATGTAAAATATTCAATTGAATTATATAATAAAAGTTCAGGTACTAAAGTTTCATTATATAATTTAACTGAAGATTTTATATTTACGATTGAAGATTGATTCGTAGTCAAAGTCGGAGACGGTTGACCGAAAAAATCAAACGTGGACCTATATATGAGGGACGGAGGGTGTATAATTTTCTAACTATATCGTAAAATATTACTAAGAAATACAAATTATGAAAATATTATTAAAAAATAAATATGAAAATATATTTTTATATTTATTGGCACAATATTTAAAAAAGTAGTAAAGTTTCAATTTCGAAAAAAATTAAACAGCACTTATTAGAAAAAATATGTTAAAAAAAAGCACTTATTAGAAAAGCTTTCTGTCTCTTTTCTTTTTTTCTTCCCAACGCTTTATCTCTCATTTTTTTTTAATATTTACAAGTTAAGATATTCTGGTTTTTCTGCTAATAAAAATTATGTTCTAGTATGAGTTTGTTGGTCTAACTTGAGCTGTTTTTCTCCTTTCGGCCATCGTGATCGCGGACAATACTAAATTACTAACTGAATATTTTTGACTAGTAGTAAATAATCCATATTATCAATTGGCAATTTAGCATTGTCCGTCTTCACACTGCCAGTCTATTATTGTTGTTGGTCAACACCAGCAATTTCAAATTTCCATTTGGTAATTCGAACCCGATAATCGCCCCTTCTAGCATATCAGCAGACACTGTCTCGTAGGCTCCAACAATGTTAAATTACTAAAGGTAATTTATATTACTAACTGGTAACATATATTATGGATCAGTAACCCAAATGTCATTGTGTGTCTCAGACGACCGACTGCCGCTGCCACCATCGTCGGCTAGCCGCCAATCGTCACCATTGTAAACTGGCATGTGCCCGACCATTTTTGTTTGGATGCCTTCATACACTGGTTAGCCATCGAGCATTATTACCGATCAATCCCAATTATTTTAACAGTATCGGTCCTACGTAACGCTACTACATGTGAATAGCAGTAATCAAATACCAACTGTTAATTTTGAGTACCACACACTAATTTGGATTATCATTAAGTAATTCAGAATTGCCAATCTCCCAGTAGCAAAGTAAAACAAAATGGCCTGAGACGAGCCAGCGACAATGGTGCCCACAACCTCTCACTATTTACTACTCCCTCCGTCCCACCGATCTTGGTTCATATTCTTTTTTTGGCCGTCCCAAGATACTTGGTCATTTCCTTTTTAAGACACCTTTATCTCTCAAAACTTTAAATAATATATATTCATACTATCACTTTATACACTATTTTTTCAGCTTTTCTTAAATCCCGTGCCGAAAAGCAAATGCTCAAGATGGGTGGGACGGAGGGAGTACTATTTTTAATACCTACCGTCGGGGCAGCAAAGAAAAAATTAAACAAAAAGGTGGGGAGGGGATCAGTGACCACTGGCCTATTGGTTGCTGCTTAAATTACCACTTGGGTTTTTAAATACCTGTCTCCGGCTCGATCGAAGAACTGGCAGCAAAAAATAGAAAAAAAAATAGGTCGATGATTGGCTCTGAAGCCTAACTAGCCGTTGCTGCTTGCTGCTTCATAGCATATTGTCACGGGGTTGGGTTTTGAGCACTCGAAAGCTCCTCGGACCCGTGCGGCACTAGACTAGAATTGCCTCGATCTAGCTAGTAAGCCTAACTCACTCGGTTGCTAAGTATGAAAGGAGGGGTTTAACACTTGGGAGTTGAGAGAAAACTTCACTATTTCACAAACTTCACAAGTACAAGAATGTTGAGTCTTTGAGGGTTGGTTGCAAATGAGCCAACCTCAAGCCTATTTATACTACTCCTAGGACCTAGAATCTTCTACTCCACCTCCTCATTTGGAGGACTCTAGAACATCCTATACATTCCATATACTTCTATCCTATTCTAGAACCTATCTCTAGAATCATCCACACTTGTCTACATATACAAGTCTACAAACACAAGTCTAGAGTATTCTACAAGTACAAGGCATACAATCATCTAGAATACTCTATATCATTCCAAAGACTACATCCTTCTAGGAGTTTCCTAGAGGCTTCTCTTCCATTCCGGCGCCCGACCGTCTTTGTCGTCCGGCCCGCATCGGCCCGTCCGGCCCGACCATCCGGCCGTCTCTACAATGTTCCAGACTCTTCCCGAACCTCCTGGACCAAGCCGGTCCGCTTCTAGTTGCTTCCGGCCGAGTCTTTCCTGTGAGTGGCTCCTCGCCTTTCAATGTCTCGCCCCCCTGAGGCTTTTTAGTTTAAGCCTATTATAGGGGAGGGTCTCTCTCGCACCTCGCGCTGGCGCCGCACGCGGCCGCGCCGGCATCCCACGCCGCGTCCGGCCGCCTGTGTCGAGTCCTGTTCCCAGACTCGGCCTTGTCCGTCGTGCCTTGTCCCACACGATCGCTCGTCCGACCTTGCCGCGTCCTCTGCGGCTCGGACGATCCCGGACATGTCCGTCGCAATGCCCCTTAGGCGATCCGCTTCCCACAGCGGCGTCCGTGCTCCTCCCACGGTTTCCTCGCGTGACTCTCCGTCCGGTCACGCCGTCCTGAAGGCTGGGTATTCCCATGCAGCCCGATGCCATCCATGGCGTCCTGCTCGTGCCGGTCCCTCGGCACCCTGTGCGACCGTCTGCGCACACATGTCTCGTCGTCGACTGTCGGCCGTGACATTCTCCCCCGCCCATTTCGTCGACGTCCTCGGCGACGTGGCGGCGCCTCGATGAACCGAACTGCTCCAAGGTGGTAACTCGGCTTCTCCTCAAGCTTCCTCACGTACTTGAGTGCCGACATAGCTTGTCTCGAAGGCTCTGTGGTCAAGCGTATTTCCTGCAGCTTGGCTTGATCACACACATACAGCGCCCTCTTATGCGGAACATCGCCAACATTATTCTTCCTCAGGAAGTCCATGCCCAGTATTATGTCCCGATCATCCATGCTCGTCACCTTGAAGTGCACGCGCGGTTCCCACGTGCCAATCTTTAGTCGCACCCCATTGGCGACTCCTGTAACTCGAACGGGTGGTGCATTATTCGACTTCATCCAGCCCCGTCCCTCGATAACCTGAAGCCCCAACCTCTGTGCTTCAGCCTCGTCAATGTAGTTGTAATCGGCCCCTGTGTCGACCAACGCCTTGACGGGTTTCCCATTGATCAGCCCCGTCGCATACAACAAGTTTCCTTCAAGCGGTGCTCCGTCCCGCGATGCCATCCCTATGGCTGAATTCAACACTTGAAGCGCCATCGATGTCCCATCACCCTCGGCATCGTCCCGTGCCTTGGTGTACTCCATGGCGGCTACCCTCGGAAACTTCGAGCATTGCCTCGTCGAATGCTCCGTGCTCCAGCAAATCTCACATTTCTTCTTCTTCGGACACGCTGCTACGAGATGGTCTGCACTCCCGCACCCATGGCAAGTCCGAGCCCACCCTGATCGCTTGCCGTCCTTGGGCACAGCCATCCTCGCGCCCCTATCCGCATAACCCTGGACCGACTAGTCCAGCGTACCTATCCCGTCCTCGTCCCTCCCGACTTTCGGCTCTCCCGCCGGGTTTTAACTCGATCAGCCTGCCTCCGCTATCGCAATCGCCTCGGACACGTTCTGTGCCTTGGCCCTCTGCACTTCCAACTTTGCCCACGGTTTTAGTCCATCCACGAACGCGAACAAAGCTTCCTGCTCACTAAGGCTAGGCAACTCCAGCACGATCTCCTGGAACTCCTTCACATAGTCCTTGATCGCCTTGCTGTGTGTCAACTCCTTCAACCTAGCCCAGACCTCAAACTCAACATTCTCCGGGTAAAACTGCCGCTTGAACTCGGCCTTGAAATCCTCCCATGTCTCCATCCGACATGTACCACGCGCGATCTCTGTTTCGCGCCTTCTCCACCATAGCAGCGCCACATCTGCTAAGAAGAATGGAGCTGTCTGCAACTTGGTCGCATCATCTGCTATCCCCGATGCACCAAAGTAACGCTCCATGTTCCACAGGAAGTCATCCACTTCCCTGCCATTCCGCGATCCATGGAACGAACACGGCCGGGGGATGTCGATTCGATGGGGTGCCGCACCCCGCTGGTCCCGACCGTGGGCCATTGCCCGCTCGTACAGTGCTGTCCTTCCTTCGATGGTCTCGATCCTCCCCACGATCTCCTCTCGAAAGGCTGCGATCGTCGACCGAACCTCTTTCCTGACAGCCACAAGGATCTCCTCACACAAGTCGCGTCGCAACGCGTTAAGGGTGCCCGTCACCCGGTTCTCAAGCTCCTCCAACGACTCGCTCATCTCCGTCACCTGATCGGCCACATTGCTCCATACCTCAAGAGCATCTGCGTGCTTGCCCATGGTTTCCTCCCGGTAGAGCCACTCGTGCTTCCATGGCAACACCTCTTTCCACGGACTTGTCCCTAGACCCTTTCCTGGACTTGTCCTTCTCCTGGCCGGGTTGAACTTTGGTGACGCTGGACGTAGTCTCCATCGGTCCTCCTTGCACAAAACCTCTCAGCAACGTCTCAATGCGGAAGCTCCTTGAACCACTAGCGTGGCTCCGATACCACTTGTCACGGGGTTGGGTTTTGAGCACTCGAAAGCTCCTCGGACCCGTGCGGCACTAGACTAGAATTGCCTCGATCTAGCTAGTAAGCCTAACTCACTCGGTTGCTAAGTATGAAAGGAGGGGTTTAACACTTGGGAGTTGAGAGAAAACTTCACTATTTCACAAACTTCACAAGTACAAGAATGTTGAGTCTTTGAGGGTTGGTTGCAAATGAGCCAACCTCAAGCCTATTTATACTACTCCTAGGACCTAGAATCTTCTACTCCACCTCCTCATTTGGAGGACTCTAGAACATCCTATACATTCCATATACTTCTATCCTATTCTAGAACCTATCTCTAGAATCATCCACACTTGTCTACATATACAAGTCTACAAACACAAGTCTAGAGTATTCTACAAGTACAAGGCATACAATCATCTAGAATACTCTATATCATTCCAAAGACTACATCCTTCTAGGAGTTTCTAGAGGCTTCTCTTCCATTCGGCGCCGGCCGTCTTTGTCGTCCGGCCCGCATCGGCCCGTCCCGGCCCGCACCGGCCCGTCTCGGCCCGACCATCTGGGCCCGTCTCTACAATGTTCCAGACTCTTCCCGAACCTCCTGGACCAAGCCGGTCCGCTTCTAGTTGCTTCCGGTCGAGTCTTTCCTGCTGAGTGGCTCCTCAGCTTTTCAATGTCTACTGCCCCCACAAGGCTTTTTCCGTCTAAGCCTATTATAGGGGGGGAGGGTCTCTCTCGCACCTCGCGCGCGCGCGCCCGGCATCCCACGCCCGCGTCCGGCCGCCCAGGTCGAGTCCTGTTCCCAGACTCGGCCTTGTCCCGTCGTGCCTTGTCCCACCACGATTGCTCGTCCAGACCTTGCCGCGTCCTCTGTCTTGCGGGCAGATCCGGACATGTCCCGTCCGCAATGCCCCTTGGGCGATCCGCTTCCCACAGCGGCGTCCGTGCTCCTCCCACGGTTTCCTCGCGTGACTCTCCTTCCGGTCACGCCGTTCTGAAGGCTGGGTATTCCCATGCAGCCCGATGCCATCCATGGCGTCCTGCTCGTGCCGGTCCCTCGGCACCCTGTGCGACCGTCTGCGCACACATGTCTCGTCGTCGACTGTCGGCCGTGACAATATGCTACAACACTTGTTTAGCGTACGCTAGGATCCTTACGTACATTTACCTTGCATGGTTACGTACGTTAGTGTCGTTCCTGTATAGTTCAGTAGCTACGTCTTTGCATTGCGAAATTCAAACTATATTGCGTACTTTATGTATAACATCAATAAGTCTGTTGTACTAGTTGACTTTATAAATCCTCGAACGAATTGATTCGTTTGAATTACGAAATTCAAACTATATTGCGTATGGTAACATCTATGTGTAACATATGTTAGTATCTTCTCTTTACGTACGTTAATTGTCCTGTTTTGCGTATATAAATCTCCATGTCTGAACGTGTCATTGAACTCCTCCACTACTGGTTCTTCTGGATCGTTGTAGCCGTAATGTTCGTCAATTCTGTCACTTGGAATAATCATTCAAACACCTTTTCCTTTTCTACTTCTTTTCTCTTTTGTCTTTTCTCTTTTCAAATGAGTGATGCAAATATATCCGTTAACAAGCATAATTATCTCTTTGCTTTTTCTTTTCCTATTTCTTCTTTTTTCCTTTTTCTTTTTTCTTTCTTCTCTTTTGCTTTCTTTCCAACTCTTGCGTATTCAACTTGTGTTGCCTAATGGTTGTTTTATTGCTAATCAACATATCGTCAAAATATTTTTATATATTTATATGAAATAAAATATTTCAACGGATAGTAAATAGTTCAGCACATTAAATTACCATCACTATTAAAAATTAGATTTTAACCGACGACTTAAAGTGGTCGGCTAAACCCCAAAGTCGTCGGCTAATCATGCCAGGCGTCGGCTAAAAAACCGTCGGCCGATATTCGTCGGCCAAGGTTTAGCCGACGACTTTTTTGCAGTCGTCGGCTAAAGTTCAACGATTAGCCGACCACTACTACACGGTCGTCGGCTAAACCTGTTTGAAAAAAAAAAAATTAGCCGACGACCTTAACAAGTCGGTCGGCTAAAACCGTTTTTTTTTTTAAAAAAAAAATAGAGTTTAGCCGACGACCGTCTTATATGTCGTCGGCTAAAGCCATCTTTTAAAAAAAAATTAAATTATTTTAGCCGACAACCGTCTTATAGGTCGTCGGCTAAAACCCTTTTTTTAAAAAAAAAATTAAATTACTTTAGCTGACGACCGTCTTATATGTCGTCGGCTAAAATCCTTTTTAAAAAAAATAAATTACTTTAGCCGACGACCGTATTATATGTCGTCGGCTAAAACCCTTTTTAAAAAAAAAAATTAATTCAGATTTTGGGATCCCAAAACCTGTATTTTTTGCACCTGCAATTTTTATATAGCAGCTCTCATTATCAACAACAATCAACGCGCAACACATTCAACTAATACCATTAATAATATGTCCAACATTATATGCATTACAACGCACAACACATTCAAGAATATTAATCTCATCAACATACTAGTAGCATCAATAAAATCACTTACATAATTGTAACACAAATATAAATATACAAGAGTACTACAACAACACAACTACAATCCACTGCCAAAATCATCTAAATGTCGAAATGTAGTAGTAGAAGGATTACCACCATCCCCTAGATCCTCGTCACGAGGCTGTGAAGATGGGATCTGTCCGAAGAGAGAAGGCGGTGGAGCAGTGCTGCAGCCCGGCTGAGTAATGGTGCAGTCGGCGTCATCATATAGTCCATCATGGCTCTTTGTCTCTGAAACTCTCTAACCGCGACTCGATCCTCTGCTCGCTCTCATGTAATCTGCCTCGAGTCCTCCTTTCATTCTCAGCTCGGAGCTCCCTCTCCGCCCTCAACTGCTCCTCGAGATAGGCAGTCCGTGCATCCCGTCCGCGAGGGCGCTAGAAGCCAGGGGTATCTTTCAATACATGGTGACCCTCAGCTCCCATCATCTTAGTGCGGTACCGACTACCTCTAGGAGGGTAGACGGTACCCCACACCCTAGCGCGAACATAAGGATCGGCCTTATCGATCATCGATGGCGATCGAGTCGGTCTCCGCTAAGTCCGGATACTGCTCCCGAGCAATCTCAGCAAGCATCCTCTGAGACTCCTCCCGCACACGCTCCTAAGTTAATATGAAAATAAATATTTGAATATCAATAAAAGTATGATACAAAGGCATTTATTTTATTACTAAAATAAAATAAAAAAAGACTTACATGCTCCTCGGGACGGTTCGGAAATGCTTTCTGAGTCACGTAGGCAAATGCGTCCAACGAATCAGAAGAAATGGCCTCGTGCACAACTCTGGCTAACGACCGGGAACCCAGACTGTGATGGTCAGTCAGACCAGCACGATTGGTCGTGTTGGTCAAGCTAGTCGCCTTCAAAAAAAATATTATTTAGAATCGAGTTTATATTTAGAATTCAAAAAAAATAAAAAATTACACAATATTATTATTTTTTATTAAATACCAGCATTTTTTTAATAAATACAACAACAACAACATCTAAGCCTTAGTCCCAAAATGATTTGGGGTCCGCTAACATGAATCAAACTTTGAAACCGTTAATAATCGTTACATAAATAACATAAAAGGAAAAAAAGAGGGAAAAAGTAGAGAAAAAAGCAAATAAAAAAAGAGAATGAATGTAAAAAAAAAAAGATAACATGAAATAAAAAAAATAGAAAAAAAAAGGAATCAGACTCCATCCACCATCCGTATTCTTTCCCGCCACATTTGCCTCTCCATCGCCATACTTTCTCCAATTCCAAGAAACCGCATATCATTTTCAATCATCTTTATCCAAGTTTTCTTAGGTCTTCCTCTACCTTTCACAACATTACTTGTTCCCCAACTTTCGAGCCTCCTCACTGGGGCATCAATAGGTCTTCTTTTCACATGACCAAACCATCGTAATCGATTCTCCATCATCTTGTCTTCTATAGACGCAACTCTTACCTTCTCTCTGATCACCTCATTTCTGAGCCGATCCTTTTTTGTATGACCACACATCCATCGTAGCATACGCATCTCTGCCACATTCATCTTTTGAACGTGACACTGCTTTTACACCAACACTCGGTGCCATATAACAGCGCAGGCCTAATTGCCGTGCGGTAAAATTTACCCTTTAATCTATGAGGCATGCCAGGATCACATAAAACCCCTGTGGCACTCTTCCACTTCAACCACCCTGCCTTTATTCTGTGAGCCGCATCGCCATCTAGCTCTCCATCCTTTTGGATAATAGATCCAAGATACCGAAAGAAAGTGGATCCATGAACAACTTTTGTATTTTAATAAATAAAATACAATATTCAGATTTTTATTTTTTTATAGAAAATAATATTCTAGTTTTTATTTTTATTAAAACAATTTGTTTCCACTTTTGAATAAAAAAATTCCGATTTTTAATATTAATAATATTCGAATTTTAAAAATACATGAAGTTCCGATTTTTCTAATTTAAAAAAAACCGAAACTTCAAGTATTTTTATATTCTGAAACATTAATTTAAAAATGGAGTTTATATTTAGAATTCAAAAAATAAAATCAAAGAGGAAGAATGAAATGAGGGTATTTTAGTCATACCATGAACTCGGGTCGCGAAAATGGGCGCGTAGCCACTTCCACTCGTACTCCGGAACTTAAATTCTTAGGAGTAGCCTCTCGTATCACCCAGTCATCGAACATGTGCATCTCATTTTTCCAAGATTTGTACCTACAACACACGTTGCACAACATATATCATTCGTAAGAAAAAAAAATAACGTAAACAATGTAGATACAAAATAAATTAAAATGACTTACTTGGTAGACTGCACCTCGTCACACCAAGTACGTAGTAGAGAGTCGGGAATGACAAACCACACCTATGAACAGCATAAATA
This sequence comes from Orobanche coerulescens, assembly GCA_033398695.1. Classification (NCBI taxonomy): domain Eukaryota; kingdom Viridiplantae; phylum Streptophyta; class Magnoliopsida; order Lamiales; family Orobanchaceae; genus Orobanche; species Orobanche coerulescens. The sequence goes on from CM065808.1 coordinate 180,356,108, forward strand.
CGCAATAATTTAAAAAACATCACATATTGCATTTTCAAGAACTACGTGTTGATTGAAAAACACTTATTAAATATTTATTAACTTACCGACATAGCATTATTCAAAGCATCCTTCACGCATCATGCACGCCCCCAATCGGGCCACAAAACGGGGACTCTGTCCCGAATAACAAAGCCAACATTACGGCTATATGACGCCGCAACGTCAGAAGACATCACCGGCCGGCCGTGTCTGTATAGAGGAATCTCATAACGACCATGCTTACTTACGTACGAGTCGAGCGCCAGACCCTTTGCTGGGCCACGAGTCTTCTTCTTTTTCTTCTCCTCCTCGACTATATTTTTCCCCTTCTCCTTCTCCCTCTCTATCTCCTCGTACAGTTTCGTCTTCGAAACCCGACAACTCCGCCAAAACATGTTGTCTGGCCAAGACTCGTAGACGTACGCCTCGTCAGGGCTAATCAATCGAACGGGAACTCGGGCTCCCGTCTCATCGACCTCTGAAATAGTCGGAACCATCGGAGGCATGAATAGAGTCGGCGGCGGACCGTGGGGCACCGCAGACGAGGAACTCCGTACATCTCCTGATGTGTGAGGGCTAGACGTGGGTCGGTGGATGGGAGGCATACGAGTCTCCGGTTGCGAGGGGGTCGGCCGTGGTGTCTGAAAGGATAAACGCCGCTCTAGTGCAGCGGGTTCATCTCTCGCCCTATAAAAATCGTCAGCGTTCATGCCGGTAGCTTCTAGTATCTGGCGGGCACGAACGCTGCTCTGAGATATGTATAGTGTACCGGGATCCGCCTTACTAGAGACTGCAGAACTTCCCCCCGAATCGGGAGTTATCGACTTTGTTGACTTCTTCTCCAGCGCTTTCTTTATTCTATCCCATAATCTAAACAAATAAATCAAATTCACAACTCAACACAACAGTAATTATCAATGCCATACCACGTTAATCTTTCGATTAACGCCGACTATAAAATTCCTTCCTCCTAAAACAAATTCATCAAATATGTCTAAACAAATTCATCAAATAATCTAAACAAATTCATCAAATTCACAATTCAACACAACAATACATATCAATGCCATACCACGTTAATCTTTCGATTAACGCCGGCTATACAATCCCTTCCTCCTCAAACAAATTCATCAAATTCACAACTCATTAAACACAAAAATATTGAAAATTCTAAATTCATCAAATATTGCATCACAACTCATTAAACAATTTATCTAATTATCACATAATCTAAACAAAGGGGAAATTACAGCCAACTACCCTATTAGATGGCCTTTTTACACTTTAGTCCATATTGTTTCATAAATTACAGCGAAGGACAAAAATCTGAATTGGTGTTGACTTTCATTAAAAAGACGAAAATGCCCCTCTATTTACTTGAATAAAATATTTCTTTTAAAATACATTTCATATGAAACAAATAGCTTATAAGTTATTAAAGTGTTTGGCTAATACATTTCTTTTAAAAAATATTCTTTTTTCAGAAAGTAATTTTTTTTCGAAATATAATTTTTTCCAGAAAATGTATTTTTTATTTTTTCGCAAAAATATCTTAGTTTTTTTTCAGAAAATAATTTTATTTCGAAAAAATATTATTTTGCCAAAAAATAACTTTTTCTCTAGAAAATATTTATTATTTTTTTCGGAAAAATATTTTTTTTATTTTTTTCCAGAAAATAATTTTATTTTTCAAAAAAATAATATTTTTTCCAGAAAATAATATTATTTTGAAAAAAATATTATTTTGCCAAAAGAATATTTTTTCCTCCAGATTTTTTTTTTAATTTTTTCGAAAAAATATTTTTTTTTTTGTTTTTTTCTAGAAAATAATTTTATTTTTTCGAAAAAATAATATTTTTTCGAGAAAATAATTTTATTTCGAAAAAAAAAATATTATTTTGCCAAAAAATATTTTTTCTCCAGAAAATATTTTTTTAATTTTTTCGAAAAAAATAAAAAAATCCATAAAATAATGTTTTTTTCAAAAATATAATTTTTGTCCCAGAAAATATATTTTTTTTTTCAAAAAATAAAATATTTTTTCCAGAGAATACTTTCTTTTTTGGAAAAAATATTTTTTTCTAGAAAGCTTGAAAATTTATTACACTGAAGTCCAAAAGTGTTATATATATTACAATGAGGTCCAACATGTGCCACCCACGTGAGGCGAAAAATAAATGGGTAAAAAAGAAAAAGAAAAATAAAAGGGCAAATTCGGAATATCAGTACTCTCTCTCCAGTGACATCATCTGAAAGTTTGACTTTTGTCCTTCGTTGTAAATATAGTTTCTGGACAGTGCAAAATTTGTCCTTCATTGTAATATCTGAAACAATAGGGACTAAACTGTAATTAGGCCATCTAAAAAGGTAGTCAGATGTAAATCGCCCTCTAAACAAATTCATCAAACAAATACAATAAATTCCTCAAAAAAAAAAAAAAATAAGGACAAGGGTTACCGCGGCCGGGCTGGCGGGCGACGGGCGGAGTGCGTCGGGCGGGCGGGCGATGGGACCGTGGCTGCCGGGCTTGCGGGCGGAGGGCTGGCGGGCTGGCGGGCGGACGATCGGAAAAACCAGAAGAGGGGGCGACGGGACGATCGACTGGGTCACGATCGGCGGGACGGGGGCTAGGTGACGGGTGGTTGGGGCTGGGTGACGATCGGCGGGCGACGACTAAACCAGAAAGAGAAAATAACAAAAGGGAGGTACGGGAAACGTATAACAGGTGGGAGTTTAGCCGACGACAAGATCTACGTCGTCGGCTAAAGTTTTTTTTTTAAAAAAAATTATAGTTTAGCCGACGACATTTAAGACGGTCGTCGGCTAAACCCCAGTAATGACCCGACCGTGTTAGACAACACGGTCGGGCAGGCATACAATGTGTTTTCAATTTCTGGGCGGGTGCGACACGGGCCGTGTCGATGGACAGGGTCGGGTGTTTAGCCGACGACCTTCTGATAAGTCGTCGGCTCAAGTTTATTCTATTTTTTATAAAAAAAACATTAGTCGGTCGTGTCGGGGACACGGGCCGTGTCGCACTGTCGAATGGGAAAACACACTATATGGTGACCGTGTTGACTAACCCGGTCGGGTCATTACTGGGGTTGAGCCGACGACCGTCTTATATGTCGTCGGCTAAACTATACGTTTTTTTCAACCACTTTAGCCGACGACTTAGATCGTGTCGTCGGCTAAACCCCCCATTTTTTTATAATATTATTGATATTATATTAATGTTATGATTATGATTATTATTTTTACTATTTTTTTAATTATATTTAACAAATGAAAATATACATCTACTAAATTTATGGCTCATAGTTTGAGTCATCACTACAGTCTGTCTCACTATCTGAGTTGATATCCGGCAACATATGCCTCAAGTCGTCGACATTATCGTCATCAGAATTTTCAAGTAATTCGTTTGTATCAACGTCAACGTACCCGCAAGCATCACCACGGAGTCGGGCGACTCGTCCTTCAGGAACATTATTCATTGTAATTGTCGTTGATGGTGGAATATTTGCTGTATTTGACTCTTGATAAGCATCATCGTCATCAGTGCCTGTTGTTTCTCCCAGTGTAGCAGCACTAAAAATATTCCTCGTTGTCACAACGTTCACTACCTTCCATGTGCCTTTCTTCACCAAGTCGTCCAAATAATATATCGACTTTGCTGATGTAGCAAATACAAAAGGATCACTTTCATACCATGAAGTGGAAGTGTCAACAGATAACAGCCCGTAGTCGTCTTGCATATCGGTTCCAAGACTAGTGTCGTACCATCGACACTTAAACAAGTAAATTGTCATGCCTTCCCCGTAAATTAGTTCTACCACTTCCAAAAGAACACCGTAATACCCACCATCTATCATAACCCCAGAATTTTGACATCTTCTTTTTTAGTCTCTCTCAAGGCATACGAATGTGACACCGTTGACTTTGGCCATCGAATAAATTCTTGACATAACCGGCTTCATAGAAAGAAGCATAAGTTCACGCGACCAGTTAAGGTGTCCGTCATCTTGTATGTGTGTCATCTGTCGTAAATAAACTTTTTATGTAAAAAATATCTTAAGTCCAAAATGCAATAGCAACTGAATGTATACGTACCCATTCTCCAAAATAGTCGGCAAAAGTGTCATTGTGGAATCTAGTGTCACCTCGCACCATATCGCATGACAAGTGGATGTCTTTCCAGTACTGAACTTCTGGACAATTGAGCAATATCCACCAATGTGCAATTCGTGACTCTACCGGTCTAATTGTCTTCCTGGCAACCTCCCATAGACGTCAACCTCAGTGGATATGATAGAAAGATTGAATTGTATTTTATCTGCTGGAATAGAGTGGGAAGGGGGCTCAAAGGTGCCCAAATACAACTTTATATGCGTAATACACTCCGAAGCAAGGTAAGATTCTGCAATGCATCCTTCAGTGCGACTTATTGCCACGAGTCTTTGTAAACAGAGAGTAGCCTTTAATATTGTCATTGTGATAAAAATCAAACATAATTTGACAATATATATATATATATATATATATATATATATATCATACAAAATTATGTTACCTTTCAACCGGGTACATCCACGTGTAGTGCACTGGACGGTGACCAATAAGCGCACAGGAAGGTGGATCATGAGGTGAGACATGAGGTCAAAAAAGTTTGGAGGAAATATTCGCTTAAACTTGCACAAGATATAGATGATCTCATCTTGCATTTTACGCAAATCAGATCTCTTGACTTCTCTCGTACATAATTTCTGGAAAAATCTTGACAATGCAACACACGGCTCGACCACCTGTTTTGGTAAGTACGGTCGAATAAATACCGGAAATAGGCGTTGGAGTAGGATATGACAATCATGACTCTTCAAACCAGTTAACTTGTTCTCCCTGAAATTAACACATCTTCCTATATTTCCAGCATACCCGGTAGGATACCTAGCAGTCTTTATCCAGCAAAATATCTCAGTTCTCTGCTCGGCAGTGATGGTGTAAGCTGCCTTAGGCATTTTTTGTTTTCCCTTGACAGTTTTAAACCACAAATGTTTTCTTATGCTCATTTCTTCCAACGCTTTGCGTGCTTTTGGCCCGTCTTTGGTCTTTCCATCCCAACCTAAGGTTGTCCCAACCACACTTTCGCAAACATTCTTTTCAATATGCATGACATCCAAGAAGTTCCTTATCAGTAACTTGGACCAGTAAGGCAATTCCCAGAATATACTTTTGTGCGACCAATATTTATAACTGTCGGGCCTTTCAGGGGTTGCTGCAATCACATCAGGATGGTTGCTAAGCTGACCAAAATCGTACTCATTAAGAATCGATAGTATTTCATCACCTGTCCACTGTCGTGGTGGCTCGCCCATTTCTACAGTGCCATCAAATGCTGCAGCATCCATACGCCACTCATGTTCCCTCTCAAGCCATATCCGATGACGCATTCGGATAACTTTCCTACAGTGGTACCTAGCACAATCTGCATTCAAACACACTGGACAACCTCTATATCCGCTAATAACAGATCCAGAGCATTCCATGTACAGGAAAATCACTAATAGTACCGATACACATGGCGTGCAAGTAGAACGTCTCGAACGAATAACTGTCGTACGTGGGATGACCTTGCTCCCACAACAATTTCAGCTCCTCTATCAAAGGTCTCATATACACATCGATACACTTTCCCGGATATCCCGGACCCGGTACTAACAAGGTCAACATATTATACTCCTTCCGCATACACATCCACGGAGGAAGATTGTAAGGAATCACTACAACAGGCCATATGGTATATGAAAGACTCATGTTACCAAAAGGATTGAAACCATCAGATGCAATCCCGAGCCTCACATTTTGGATATCTGAAGAAAAATTCGGATACTCCCTATCTATATGCTTCCACGCTTCTCCATCTGAAGGGTGTATCATAGTATCCCTGTCATTAGTGCGCGGCTCGGCATGCCATCTCATTGCTTTTGCCGTGTGAGGAGACATAAAAAGCCGTTCCAACCTGTCCTTCAGTGGAAAATACCAAAGTACCTTCACCGGTTTCTCTTTTCCAGAAGGAGTAATCTTATATCTCTCTGTATCACATACATGACATCTCGTGAGGTCTTCATTAGGATGCCCCCAGAATAGAACACAATCATACATGCAGACGTGGATCTTAATGTAGGAAAGACCAAGATCTTTCAAAATTCGTCTCATTTTTGAATATGTATTAGGAAGATGATGACCCTGTGGAAGCATATTACTCGTAAGCTCCAAGTAATTATCTACAGACTTGATGGATGATTTGTTTTCCACCTTTAATCTCATCGTTTCCATGACACAATCAAGAACAGTCATGTTACACCCTAGGTATAGAGGGGTCTGTTGGAGTTGAATTAGCTTGTTGTACCTGTCAAGCCCAGCAGTATTGCAAGGCAACGGTCTACGGGTTCGTGGGATTTGCTCAATTGGTACAAACGTCTCGGAAAAACCAAACACATCATCAATCAACCTCCTCTTCGGATCGGTGAACCCGTCGTTACCACTAAATTGTCCGTGATCATATGGAATAACAGAATTCGGTGCTTCACCGTGGTATATCCAACATGTATATTTACTCCAAAAACCATTCTTCTTTAGGTGTTCCCAGACCTCATCAAATGGAAAACGAAACATATCACTGCGACATCTACATTTATTACATGGACAGTAGTGCAACGTATTACCACTGTCGTGCTCTTTTACAAATCTCATAAACTGCTTCATCCCATCCATTACACTTGGATCCTATTTTCGTAACCCAATCCAACTCTTGTCCATCCTGAAAATGTATACATTTCTCAATATTAATCCAACTAACTAATATTGTTCAAATTATAAATGAAATCACAACAAACAATTAATCATAATGATTATCATCATAAAACTTAATCGTTTTACATAAAAGCTATCGAATGTAACATGAATAATACAAAATTTCAAAATCACAATAAAAAATACAATAAAATATGTACCTTAATCGAAATGATGATTATAACAACCGGTAAAACCTTCGTCACTCCAGCTAGCACAACTCAAAGTAGCAACTCACAAGCTTTTTTCGGGAATAACTGACAGGATCGGGAATAGAAATGTACTCTTTAGCGGGGAGAGGGGCAAGATTGGGTTGGTGTTCCCTGAATTATAAATAATTTTCACTTGGAGGTTTAGCCGACGACCTAGATCTAGGTCGTCGGCTAAACTATTACAATATTATTTTTTTTCGGAAGGAGTTTGTAGCGACCTTGATCTAGGTCGTCGGCTAAAAGTATATTATTTTTTTTTTTCGAAAAAGTGTTTAGCCGCCGACCTCGATCTAGGTCGGCTAAGCTATTACAATATTATTTTTTTTCGGAAGGAGTTTGTGACGACCTAGATTGAGGTCGTCGGCTAAAGTATATTATTTTTTTTCGAAAAAGTGTTTAGCCGACCTCGATCTAGGTCGTCGGCTAAACTATTACAATATTATTTTTTCGGAAGGAGTTTGGCGACGACCTAGATCGAGGTCGTCGGCTAAAGTATATTATTATTTTCTTTCCAAAAGTGTTTAGCCGACGACCTAGATGGAGGTCGGCGGCTAAACACTTACAATATTATTTTTTTTTGAGAAGGAGTTTAGGTGACCTAGATCTAGGTCGTCGGCTAAAAATATATTATTTTTTTAAAAAGTGTTTGTGCCACGACCTAGATCTAGGTCGTCATGCTATTGCAATATTATTTTTTTGAAGGGATTTAGCCGACGACCGAGATCAAGTCGTCGGCTAATTTTTTTTTTTCGGTCGGCTAAACGTCATCTCGGTCGTCGGCTAAACCTCTTTAATATAGCCGACGACTATTTCGAACTTTAGCCGACGACATCGGCCAAGTCGTCGGCTAAAACCCTTTAGCTGACGGTAGAACAAGTCGTCGGCTAAAGTGCGAAGTTTAGCCGACGACACTATAGAGTCGTCGGCCGTTTTTTTCCGAGTCGTCGGCTAAAGTAGTTTTTTTGATAGTGCATCTGAGTAAGCTGTGTAGGTATAATTAGGACTTCAAAAATATACTGCATTTAAATATATGTGTTAAATGAATTTTGATCACTGATATTTAAATTTTTGTATTTTTCTTTCTTTTCCTTGTAGTCTTTGTGCCCAGTCTCTAATTTCCCCAAGGGTGACGAAATGTAGTGGTTCTACATAATGAGTACTACGATTAGGAATACTTGATTGTTCATTAATGGACGGTTTGTTTACCTCTTAATGGTTGCTATAAGAGGCAACTTCTGAACAGTTAAGAGATAATTCTTGTTTGACGAAAAAATTGTCTGCCTCTTAATGGTTCCAAAACTCTCTGAATGGTTTTGTATCGTGACCCTCCCTTAACCATTAAGAGTCCTGATTTCATTTTGAACAATTAAAAAATAATTGTATTTCATTTTGCACTATATTATAATGACCTCTTAATTATTCTGACCACTTAATCATTATGTACCAAACCATATGGTTATAAAATGAAGTGGTTCTACAATGTCTCATGATTGGTAAATGGCCTTTAGACGTTTATTTATTTGTTTTGTTAGGCTTTTCACTTTTTATCTTTTGATTTGATCAATAAAATATTTGGTGGTTTTGCTATGATTGAAAATTCGGTTTTAGGTTTAAATGAAAAAGTCAGGAATATTTTTTGTATAAATCAATCAACAACTAACAATCGATTTTATCAAATATTTTTATAATCAATGAATATTTAAATAATTAAATTAAATAATCAGTAAATCAGTTGGTCAAACTAGACAAAAGAAACAACCAACCGTCAACTACCAACAGCAGTTCGCCAAACAAATATTTTCGGTGGAAATTAATAATACATATAGAAACCATAAATGGTAGGTTAAGAGAATATTTGATATATGACTTATAAAGTGTCTTATCTTTTTTGTATAAAATTATGAGCCAAGAAGTATCTAGAAGTTGCAAAATTTAACAGCCAACACACACTAGTCCAAGAAAATATCCAAAAGACTTCTTTTCTTTTTTGAGAAAGAAGGTTTAATATTAAACCAAAACCAGAGAGCAAAATGCTTAGTACAACATATTCACCAAGTCCAGGAAGCTGGACAAAACAGAAAAGTTTAGAATTGAAAAACATGACTGTTACAAAACAGACTAAGTAAACTCACTATAATTAAAAGGCAATGCTATAAAACCATGACCATCCTCAAAGCAGACTTCCAGAATGCTCAGTATTGATATAACATCATGTTATCCTGCACAGTGCATGAGAAAATATTCATCAACATCATGTGAAACTAAGAATGTATAAAACAAATGTTAAATAAAATATTTAATGTACAAGCTACCTTTGTTCGGGTATCTACTCTTGTTATGGCCTTGTTGTTTACACTCACCACATCTTACTGTTGTTCGACCCTCTTTGGCATCCATCTCATTATGCAAACGTGTAGATTTACAACGGCCTTTACTAGAACATAGCAAGACGATTGTATGTTGAATTATCGGTAATTTTAGATATAAAGATGGAATGTTCGTTAAGTCATGTTGATTGACGATTGATTAATGGTATAAAACATGTGAGTATGATGATGAGATTGAATCCGGAAAGATTGTGATTGATCATAGAATACGATTTCCTTTACATTTGTATCCGTAATCGTATTGTGGTTGTGAATTCGTAATTGTTTGAGTTGGATTGTTCGGACTTGTGGTTAATCGAGATATTGTGGAATCGTTGAGTTTGTTGATCGGTTATATTGATTGTTAATAATGATTATCGGATTTTCGGTTCGTATTGTGGATATAAGTTCGTAATAGTTTGGCTTATACTATTTGGTTTTGTATATGATCGAGGAATTTGTTGAGCCGTTGAGTTTGATGGATTGGTTGGATATGTCAGTTATTGATTGTTATTGGATTGTTGTTTATTAATTATTGCAACAGGTTGTGATAATTGATCATTGGTTAGAAAAGTGTGTTGTGGTCGTGTTCGAGAATGTTCGTGAATTGCTTTGGTCAGGGCCGAGGAGCTCGTAGACGAAGGCAATGGGATTGGTAGCAGCTTAATCATCGTCGTGTCAGTATCGAGGCAAGTTATTACTTGCACAGTTTATAATATTTAATGAATGGTTTCAGTCTCATTTCGTTTATAATACATATATCAATGATTATTGTTGTAAACTTTGGAGGTTTGGATTGTATGTTGTTTCTCTGATTTTGAGAGTTAAATCATAATGTATATGATTTATTTGTTGGGATTCGGTGCCTAAAACGAAGGCCCAGCGGAAGCGGTAAAACGAAAATTAATTCGATCCGAATCCCTACGAGGATCGATCGAGCTACGTATATACGAATATATAAACGAAAAGCAAGAGTCGTAAGAAACTAACCCTCGAAGTCCGTTGATTAAATGGTAACCTTCTCTTGAGCTATTCCCCAAGCTTTAGTTTGATCTCTACGAGTTCAATCCGCTCCAAGCCCTTGAACGATCCAACGCCGAAAGCACCGCGTCTCTACTTGTCACGCGCCGGAAAAACGACCGGAATGACAACACCCGATTAACCTCTAAGGTTACGGCTAGAATCAAGTGATGAAGCTTTGACTTTGATGAATATACTCCAAGTATGTTTATCAAAATTCTCTCTCAATATTTTTCTCTCAATTTTCTCCAAGAAAAATGAATAAGAAGTTAGTGAAGAAGATGAAGATGAGTATGAACACCATGAAATGAACTCTAAGTTCTTTTCTCTCTCTCCTTCAAACTCTCTTACGTCTCTCTCTTTTTCAAAGTGTGAAATATGTATGTGATATTATATCTTCTCAATCACAAGTCTACATATTATTCTTTATACACCTTCCACCAACTTATACAACTCATTCACATGAGAGGTATCCCCACCATGTCAATATCATCCATATAAAATGGAAACAAAAGACAAGGGGAAATTAGGTGGAAAAGAGGACGGTGGCCATGATGAAAAACGGACGAGTGCGGTTCGTTTCGGACTCCCGAAAGTCCAAACAGATAAACTTCGATTCCATTTCGATGTATTTATATCGATTAATTAATCCAATTAATTAAACATATCAAATACAAAATAATATAATTAATTTCTCCAAGAAATAATTATATACATGAATTAAATTAATCACCCAGTAATTTATTTAATTCATTAGGCCGTAAATCAATTTATTCAATAAATCGATTTAGACATCTAATGTCCCAAATTTAGATATCCAATATCTAATACACATAATGAGATAATTAACTTGATTCATTCCGTCGTCAATCCTAATGCGCGACTCGGTAGGTCCGTCTCGATCGAGAATGGGAGGATCCAAAGAGTAGTAGCACCACCTAGCCACTGGCGGCCTACACTGCACCAACCGAGAACGAATGATTGGGATCATTCAAGAACCATTCTGTCGTGAATACCGGTATACGTATAAACCCTTCTTTCAAATGTCCCGATCAAGTTATAGGGTCACGGTCATCAAACCCTATCTCGCTTGACGCTATGCATGCGTTAATGCAATCGAGATCATCGAGCTCTCGTGTATCTAATACTGACTAGCTCCAATGCTTTGGCCAAAGACTTATGATCTCATCGCGATAACCGCATAAGACATATAACCTGTTCACTAACGGGAGAAAGAATTCTATCTTGGTATTCATAGGACACTGCTACTTGCCCATCAAGATGCACGTCGAGGTTGACCCCGCCCTTAGGTTTATAGGGTCGAACTACTCTAATGAAAATCTTGACGTCACAAGCACATCCCTACTAAATCCTCAAGTCGAAGGTTCACGAATACCTATCACAACCTTTCGATTCCATCATTGACTGTCCCGGAGTGAAATCCGTGTGATGAATCGAGGGTGAGTCGGTTCGAGTATACTAATCCAATTAGCATACCTATAACGTGTGCTCCCACTAACCATTAGCGTTCGACAGGCACTCTTCATGTCAAAGAACACGTCATACAAGTCTTCACATAAAATTTAACGCCCAGTCAAGTTTCATCGACTTGCGAACGATTAAGTATTTGAGCTATAACCCTTTCCAGTGCCGACCCCCTTATCCAATAAGGAGTGGAACGTTTTGCTCTCAAATACAAGGACTAGTTTCTATATATTTATTTATGAGTTAGGAATGCCAGTAACTACCAGTAAATAAAGAAACATTCCTTTGCCTTATATAAATGGTTTACATAATTACAAGTACAATGCCCTCACTCAACAACCTCTGAGTGGCATTCGAGGGCATACTCCTAACAATCTCCCACTTGCACTCAATGCCACACACTATGGTATCTAATACCCATGTTCTCCAGATGACGCTCTAAGCTAATGCGAGAAAGTGGCTAGGTCGATGGATCGGCGACGTAGTCGGTGACTCTACTCTATGCGGCTCAATGTATCTCTTTGCGAACGAATGCTCTTACGAGATTCTACTCTCTCTCAATATGTTTGGGCTGTTATGAAACCTTGGCTCCTAGGCTGTACTCTTTGCTCGCGTAGCTTGCAGTGTCACGTGAAGTTTACCCGGTAACTTCTAAATTCTTCCTTTGGAGGCCTCGAGGCCGCTTTATACTCGGCTAACAGTGGAATTAGCGATCGCGCTATTCTTGGCACTATGCCAAGATATCACTCCTCCATTAAGAGTAAATGTAGCGAGTAGACATAGAATCGTCTTTGTCCTTGGAAGTTCAATACATAATCCCATCACATTCGGTTCTCCACCGCCATATATAAGAACCATATCTCTAGTCCTTCTAAAGTACTTGAGAACGTTCTTTACGGTAGTCTTAATGTTCCCTACAGGTTTGCTGAAACCTACTCACCACGCTTACGGCATGCAAGTCGTCTCGTACACAATATAGCATACATAAGGCTACCCACTGCCGAATCATATGGTATATAACTCATTTCCTTTTGTTTTTCCTCGCTTTGAGGACACATCTTCAAGGAGAGTTTTATTCCATGTCGCATCGGAAGGAACCCTCTTTAAGATCTAATCTATATAGAGGGCTTGGGAAAAACTTATCATTCTCTTCGATCTATCCCAGTAGAATCGAATCCCAAGAATATAGGTTTCTTCTCCCAAGTCTTTCATGGAGAAATTACTCGAAAACCAAGCTTTCCCATAACTGAGCATCCCCACATCATTTCCTATTAGTATAATGTCATCTACATATAGTACTTAGAATGTGATCTTGCTCCCACTAACCCTCTTGTATACACAAGATTCCTCTTCATTTTGAACGAAGTCGAACTCTTTGACCGTCTCATCAAAATGAAGGTCCCAACTACATGAAGACTGCTACAGTCCATTTCATGGAGTCTACATCCACCATTGCTAGGTCATTGGTCGTGGGTCGGTCTCTTGTGTATCACTTGGAACCTCGAGGAAACCCAGTTCCTCCAAGTGCATAAAACTATACCTCTCAGGTAATTGAGACACCCTACTAGACCTACTAGGTGGTTGTACTTGTGTTTCAGAAGGTTCGGTTCCAATTCCTTGCACAGGTGTCTCCTTAGGAGTTTCATTGTATTCTTCCAAAGAAATACTTCTACCTGCTCCGCCTTCCTGAATGAACTCATCTTCCAGGAAGTGTGCTTGTAAACATGGTTCTAAAAAACTCTAGGCGCTAGGCGTTCGGATTGCTAACGCCTAGCGCCCAGAGGATTACTCGGGGATTAATCGGGGATTAATCGGATTAGGCGGATTTATATTTTTATTATTATTTTAATTATTTTTATATGTAAAAAATTATATATATGTAAATAATTAAAAATAATTAAAATTTAATCATTTAAAAGATATATAATCAATTATATATTATATTTAAAATATTGATATAGATATAAGGGAGTCTATAATATCCATAATATCTCAGTTTATGAATTTATAGTACTATTAGAATAAAACAAAAAAAATTAAAAAGTATAACTGCCTAGGCATCCGCCTAATCGTCCACCTAGCTGCGAAATTTAAAATATTAATATAGCTATAAAGTAGTCCATAATACCCAGAGTATCTTAGCTTTGCCTTCATAGGCCCCCGCCAAGCCAGCCTGTTGTGCGACGATTAATTCGCCGCAAGAGGCGATCGGCGACCTCCCTGAAAAGTCAACCATAGAAGCCAAACTCCGGACGAACACCTAAAGTCCGGCATAATATAGCGATCGTCTTTTGGTAACCAGCGATCGTCTTTTGATACCTGGCGATCGTCTTTGTCTAACGGATCAGAGGCGATCGTCTCATGCCACGTGGGGATCCAGCGTCCGTCAAAGTCGTCGAAGACCGAATCTTGGACGATGGCCCACCCGCGGATCTTCATAGGATACCAACAAAAAGGATCATTGACCCCAGCCTGTCACCTACCACACCTACCGACAAGGCCGCCGAAAGGTACGAAGTGGACCCTCCTCGGACAGCGACTCGCGACGCGTGCTGGCTTCCCATTGGTTCACCCAGCTGGCCTCCAACTGCAACCTCGGACCTCAAAGGAACAGGCCCACGTGACGGGACGATCGGCCGTTTATTTTAATATAGAAAATGGCGATCGCCCGCGATCGCCTGGGGGATCCCAACTACTTAGTCCCCTATAAATAGAGAACTCACTGTTGCGGCCAGAGGGACTGAGACCACCACGAATTAAGTGCAAAAATACACTCCAAAGAGAGAACAAAAGGCTCTTTTGGCAAGCACTAACATATTCATAGTGACATTCGCACACATTCATCATAAATTCCAAGCAAGAACTCACAGATTCATCCATCTGGTTCTTCCGGCAATCTACGCGCTCTAAAGCCTAGATAACTAGAAGTTTTTACACTCATTGTATTAGATTCTAACATTAATATTTGTACTCGACAGTATATTTATTAATAACATCTCGCGAGAGCATTCAAGCCCGGGATTAACAACCCCGGCAAATCTTGTGTTATCCGTTTTCCCACGGAAGTGTTCTCGCATTTTGTTTGTTACTCGATCGTTCCAGCAATACTATCTCCGGATAATATTTTGGGTAACAACAATTGGCGCTAGAGGAAGGGCGTGTGCTTCTAAACCTTCATTTTTCCCTACCGTCTCGAAGAACACTCACTGTTCTCCGGACATATACTTGAAGAAACACTCACTGTTCTTCAATAGAAAAACCATCAGAAAATGACATCAGCAACAACCTCCAAGAGGGCCACCAATAGATCTGACGGAAATCATATTCCGGCGAGGACCGAATCCCGGCCACGGCGGAAGGCGGCCGTGGCGGCGCTAGGCTCTCACTCCCGCCCCGAGGGACGGTTCTAGCCTCTCACTCGACCGATTCAGGACATGGAGCAGTTGAGGAGGCTATAGCCATCCTCGAGGAACGGCAGAGGGCCCGCGACACGCCTACCATCACCCCGTCGGCTAACCGCCGGCAAGCAAAAGGAAGCTCAAGGGGATCTATGTTGAGAAATCGACGAAAGCCCCGAGCCGGAGAAGGCTCTCGTGAGGCGGGACGATTCCGTCTTCAGCCGCCTAGGAGCGATCCCTCATGGCGGCCAGGGCACTCGAGGCCCAGTGAGACATCGATATCTGAATCCTTTACCGGGAGTTCGGCGTATCCGACTCCCAAGAGAGACAGGCCAACGAGCCCCTGCTCGCCCAAGAAGGAACCCTGCGGCGGGAGATCGTCGTTCACCACGGGGCCGGGGGATCGCACACGATCGCCTTGGTTCACGCTACGAGAGTCAATCGGCGATCGGGCGACGGCGATAGCCGCCATACAACGCCCGGCTCGATGAGATGAGGGCGCTCATGGAAAATGGAGCAAGCGCCAGAGATCGATCATTGGTTCAAGCGAACCACTCACGACTCGGTCGAGCTCGCCCAGTCCAACCAACAATCAATCCCCCACAAACACCTTTATACGAGGGAAATCGGATCCGAAACCCACTTAAGCAAATTCCGGATCTACATGACCGGGTGCGGAGCTTCGGATGCGGCGAAATGTCGTATGTTCCCGTTAACTCTGGGCGACCTCGCCCACGGATGGTACACCTCACTACCATCTCGCTCAATCAATTGCTTTGAGAAGCTAGCGAGCGACTTGGTCATACTTCGCCGCCAAAGTCGCTGCCGGAAGGTCCTCACCGCATGATGAAAATCGGGCGGGGAAGGATGAATCGGATGAGGATTACATCGACCGGGTAGACGAGATAGTCCTCACCGGTGAGCCGTCGGCGGCGAGATCGCTCTCAACTCGATTATGAGCGGATTCCACGGACGATCGCCCATGTTCGGGCACCTCACAAAGATATCCCCGACCTATTCGATCTTCCGCAACAAAGCCGCCGGGTTCTGGCCGACAGAGGATGCTCTCACTCCGCCTAGAAGAGGGACCATCCGAAGAAGGAAAAGCACCCTCCCAGGTCCGGAAGAAGGCGGTCGCCAAGCCCAGAAAGGCGATCGCCAAGCCGCCTGGCGAGTTCAAAGCCTTCGAGGATGTAGAGGTCCACCTTCTTCACAACCTCAACTTATCTCCGGCCCACATCTTCAACGCGATCAAGGGTCGCGAGTGGCTTACCAAGCCAAAGCCAATAAGAGACCACGGTCACCTAGACCGTAGTAAATTCTGTGCCTATCATAAGAGTCCCGGCCACAACACTAGCCAATGCCGCGATCTCCTCAGGCAACTCTGGCGATTGTTTGAGGAAGGCAAACTGGACAACTTGGTCACCAAGCCGGAACCAAGGACGGAAAGGACCGGAGGGCGAACGTCGGCAACACGAGAACTCCTCCCAATCCGGTCGCCAGAATCGAGCATGAGCCGGAATACTCGATGATTCGGTCCCACCGATCAACTCTGCGGCGGGTCAACATGCTTCAAGCGGGAGGTGGAAACCTCGGGGTCTTTCCCGGTTTCCACCATGTCGAACAGAAAGCGAAGCCGGCGAGGGCATTCGCCGAGTCCATGTTGTAGTACCTCCGAGCCGACCGTCTCTAGAGACGCGCTCATCACCTTTTCCAACAAGGACGGGAAGGAGTGCAATGTCCCAAAGAGGATGCACTAGTGATCTCGCTTGCATCCTTGGGAAGACGGTCGATCGCGTGTTGGTCGACAATGGGAGTTTTGCAACATCATATTCAAATCCGCCCTAGACCAACTCGGCAACTGATCAAATTCATCAAGCCTTTCGACACCGTACTTCAAGGGTTCGCGACAACACCAAGCCTACGGGAGGATCAAGCTCTCCGTCGAGCTAGTATGCTTTTATGATCCCAAGGTTAGGATTACTAGGAACCTAAGCTTTGTAATCATAGATAGGCCCGGCATCTATAATGGGTTCCTAGGTCGCCTTTTAGAAACCTTTGAGGCGGTCGCCTCATCTTTCTTTCTTGTATCAAATTCCCCACTGCCGATGGGACGGTCGGTACTGTAAAAGGAGATCAACTAATGGCAAAGAGATGTTTGAGTTACTCCTATGTTGTTAATTCCTTCAATACTTCCCGTACTGTATGTAACATTGAAGCGACCGACGATCAACCCATGGAGATCGACGAGCCTGAGACTTCGTACCAACCCAACTCAGGGAACGCCATCTCTCATCGATCGACGGACGACATCGAGCCAAGGATCGGTTTCGAGCCAAGTCTCGACATCGATCCAAGGATCGAGTCCGGAGATCGTACCAAACAAGACGCGACCGTTCCTGTCGAAGAGTTAGAAAGCATTACGATGGATCCGGGTCATCCAGAACGGGAGGTACAGATCGGCGCGAGCATCGACCGCGAATTAAAGGGAGATCTGATCAACTTGCTACGAAAGAACATCGGTGTCTTTGCCTGGTCGCATCAAGATATGGTTGGCATAAGTCCCGAACACGCCTGCCATTATCTGAAGATCGACCGGACAATGAAACCTGTTCACCAGAAGCGTAGGAAGTTCGGTCCCGAGAAATACGCAGCGCTCGACATAGAAGTCCAGAAATTACTCGGCAACAGACTGATCGGAGTAGCAACTGACGAACCACAGTGGGTCGCCAACGCGGTGCTCGTCAAAAAGCCGACTGGCTCCTGGAGATTATGCATAGACTTCACCGACCTCAACGCGGCATGTCCAAAAGATCACTTCCCAATGCCTCATATCGATCATCTGGTCGATAGCACGGCAGGTTGCGAAATGATGTCGTTTATGGATGCCTTCGCCGGATATCATCAAATCCCAATGGCAGAGGAAGACATAAAACACACATCTTTCCACACAGAAAAAGACATATTCTTTTGGGTCAGAATGCCGTTCGGCTTGAAAAACGCAGGGGCGACCTACCAGCGATTAGTCAACAGGATGTTCGCCGATCAGATCGGCAAGACCATGGAGGTCTACATTGACGATATCGTGGTCAAAAGCCTCAAGAAGGAAGATCACCTCAACGATCTTGCCGAGACGTTCGCCATCCTTGAGAAGTTTAACATGAAGTGAACCCCAAGAAATGCAACTTCGGGGTGGGCTCCAGGAAGTTCTTGGGGCACTTAGTGAGCGAGGGGATCGAGGCGAACCCCGCCAAGATACGAGCGATCCTTGACATGCGGGAACCGCGAAACATCAAGCAGTGCAACGCCTCACAGTGTCTAGCCGCCCTCAACCGTTCATATCACGGCTCGGCGATAAAGCAAGCCTTTCTTCGCGACCATCAAGAACAAGAAGTTCGCATGGACGAAAGAAAGCCAGTAGCATTCGCCAAAATAAAGGAATATCTATCCAACCCCGAGATCTGGCAAAGCCGATCCCGGTGAAAAATTATTCCTTTACTTAGCGGCCTCGGAGGTCGACCGAGTGCCGTTCTAGTGCGGCGAGAGGGCAAGCCCACTTGCCGATCTACTATGTTAGCCAGCGCTCCACGACGCCGAGACACGTTACACACCATTGGAGAAGATCGCCTATGCCCTTGTCATGAGTGTGTCTGGCCGAGAGCTTACTTCTTCGATCACCAGGTGGAGGTCCTAACCACTCTACCCCTAAGACAAGTCCTGCACCGACCGGACACCAACGGGCGACTCCTCAAGTGGTCGCTGGAGATCGCACAATACGGTATCACTTACGCTCCTCGCACGGCGATCAAAGGCCAAGCTCTGGCGGACTTCGTGGTGGAATTAACGATCCCTCACGGTCAGGCCAGTCGGCCGACACACTGGAAATTATACGTGGATGGCTCGGCGACCAATGCGAGAGCGAGGCGGATTGTCCTCATTAGCCCAGACGGTCAGAGTTTCACAAATGCCGTGCGTTTCGGTTTTCGTGCGACCAACAATGAAGCCGAATACGACGCTCTGGTAGGCGGGCTTGATCTAGCCCTCGCCCTAGATGTTCGACGCCTCCATATCTACATGGACTCCCTTTTGGTCGTGAACCAAGTCAAGGGGGAATATGAGGCACGCGCGACGGATGGTCAAATACCAAGAGCCGGTCGCCGAAATGTGCACAAAATTTGAAGAAGTACTAATCGAACAAGTCCCGAGAGAGCACAACTCCCTGTGCCGATGCACTTTCCAAACTAGCATCATCGGATGGGGCACCACTTCTCCAACATCCAAATCACAAAGTCGGCAAGGCCGGCGATCGACGGGAACTTGGTTACCACGGTCGCCATCGCCGAAGAGAATTGGATGACTCCGTTCATCAAATACTTAAAAGACGGAACGGTCACGGCGGCCGTGTTAAAGCTCGCCAACTCGGCCGTGCGACCCGGGTATACCCTATTGGACGATCGGCTTTACAAGCGAGCTTTCGGCCTTCCCTCCTCAAGTGTATTACAGGAGGAAGGTCGGCTCGTTTTAGTGAAATCCATGATGGGATTTGTGGGAACCACGCGGGCGGCGAGCCCTCCTCCATAAGACGACTGCACAAGGATTTTTCGGCCATCACTTCGGAAAGATGCGATCGCTTATGCCGATCTTGTCATAGATGTCGATAATGGGCCCCAACATAAAACTATCACCCGAACAGCTCACCTCCATGTATAGCCCTTGGCCATTTGCGCAATGGGGCATCGACCTTATAGGTCCCTTGCCGACGGCTCGAGTGTAAGTTCGCCATCGTTGGGGTCGATTATTTCACCAAATGGGCCGAGGCCGAACCGCTCAACAAGATCGGCCAAGAACAAGTGATCAAGTTTATATGAAAAAACATAATATGCCGATTCGGTTTGCCCCAGGCCATCATCTCCGACAACGGGAAGCTTGATTCGGCGGCTTAGAAGTCATGCAATTGCAGTGAAAAGTGGGGAGTCAAAGGTTATTCTCGGCGCCCTATCACCCTCGGACGAACGGGCGGGTAGAGGCGGTGAATAAGATCCTCAAACACACGATCAAAGCACGACTCGAATCCGAGCAAGGAAGATGGGCGGCGAGCTCCCAGGCGTTTTATGGTCCTACCGACGACGACCCGCAATTCAACCGTGAAACCCGTTCGCCCTTACCTTCAGGCAGCGGTGATTCCTTCGGAGATCGCCGTCCTCGCCATCGAACCGAACAGAGATGACGACCGACAACGATGTAGCCCGGCGAATCGACCTAGACATGCTTGAAGAAAGGCGGTGACCTCGGAAATGAAGAACACAATCCACAAAAGGAGAGCCGAGAAGTTCTTCAATACAAAGGTCGAGAGAGAAGATTTCAAGTGGGCGATCTCGTCCTCAAGAAAATCCAAACCCATACAGCGTCTTTGGTCCAAATCGAAGGACCTTTCGAGTATCCAGATGGTTAACTAAAGGAGCCTACTGTTTGGAACATCTGACGGTACTCGGACCAATACCCTGGAACGCCGTGCATCCGAAAAATACTATCGGTGATAAATTTGTATTCGATTTCAATGATGTACAAGGAATATAATGAGATTTTTGTTATCCCATCTGTTATGGCGATCGCCCCACCGTGCATCGCATATCACCGACGATCGCCGATCACGACGATCCTAGGTAAAATTATTGCGGCCATGGTCACGGAGGTCGATGGAACCGACTTCGCCCATGCAAGGTTCCTTTGGGCTGAGATCGTCGCCCTTCGTTTAAATACGAGGTCGACGTGGCGAAGGACCCTCCAAAATAGTCGATGGCGCGATCGCACGTTCTCAAGGTACATCATCTAACATGGTGAACCCGAACAATGCGACGTGCCGTTACCCCGTCTCAACGTACCGTCGAGGATCGCCATCTTCATGGCGGGCCGAGGTGGAAGCAGAGTGACAAGCCGCGGACGTGGTGTCGAATAAGCCGACAACACTCCGCGCAAGGACTCCTCCAGACCGAGATCGCCCGCCTTCGTTTTAACACAAGGCGGGCGTAGCTAACGGAGGACCCTCACAAAGTGAGTCGCAGGATACTAAATATCCGCGCACACGAAGACACGATTGGGGAGATCGGTCCATCGAACACCGCAACCACACATGACTCTGCAGAATCGGCGAAATGAAGATAGCTCGCCAGACAGACTAGTCTTTGTTCCCTTACTTACAATAAGTGAACAAAAACAAGGGGGCAGGGATAGGCCGAGCTACTCTCAAATACGATCGAACAAAGAGAAACCATATTCGATCGGCTTCGCTCAAAAACATGCAGGGCGATCGAGATCGTCCGACGAAAATTACAAGTAAGAATTCCAATTCAAAACATGTCAATACTTTCAACACTCATACAATCGGCCGGACGAAAAAAAAAAAAAAAAAAAAAATCGAAAGCAAATATACGCGTACTCGAAAAAATTGCACACAAATAGCCAAAGGCGATCGCATATAATGCATTACGCGGAATGAGAGAAGAAGTATTTTATTCACAAACACAAGCTTCATACATTTCAAGGCCTGAAGGCATTACAACAAAAAAGTACAAGTTACAGAGGAAAAACAAAAAGCCTCTCAAAGCCCTTTCTTGGTCTTCGCCTCGGGTCGCGGATCGGCTTGGGCATCGGCCTCGGGATGAATGAGTTTGCGGTATACCAACTCAAGTCAATCCAGGAGTCGACCAAGTCAGAGATCGGCAGAAAGTGCGGATGCAGAGGATGCTTGGAGACATAGGATCTGAAGCTTTCCATCGAGGACCGGTCTCGACCCCTGCCTTTTTAGCAACTCGGACAGCGTCAGCATAGGCCAAATAGTAAGCGAACTCGCCGACGTGCCCGACGTTAAGGTAGGGATCGACCTCGATCGCCTTCAGCTGCCCTTTCAGATCCGCCGTCGTCTTCTCGACCTCCGCCAGTTCGGCCGCCTTGGCAACATTCTCGCCCCGGCCTTCTCCAGCTCTCTCTTCGCCGCCTCCGGCTCACCGAGCCGATCCACCGCAGCCTTGGCCGTCGCCTCCTCTGCGAAGCCTCGAGCTTCGCGAGTCTCCTTCTCCTTATTACGAGATCGATCGGCGGCTTCCTTGGAGCGACTCGGCTCTGCTTCAATCGATCCACGTCTGCTTGCCCGCTTGGCGGTCTCCTCATACTCTTTCTCCATCGACCGAATCCGGTTCGCATCCTCGATATTTACATTAGGCGGTCTCGAGCTCGCGATGGAGATGAGCGGTGGAGTCGCCCCTCAAAATCCCGGCGGCTTGGGCGGCCATCGTCGCCGCTGAAGAGCCGAGCGGTCGCTGCATGGCATCTCGGATCGCCGACGAGCGATCGCGTCAAGGTCGGCCGTCCAAGCCTTGGGCAAGGAAGTGATTGCCTGGCGAACGTAGCGGTGGACTTCGACAGAACCTTGTGGAGCCTTGCTCGACAGAAATCCGGACCATGGGGGCGACGTCCGGGTCGGCGAGGCGAACCTGCAGCGCAAACCAAGGAAATCAAGGAGTTAGCCCATACCATGCTCGGAATGCCTAACTCAGAAAAATTTTTGACCCACTCTTACCTATTGACCATTTCGGGGTCGCGTCCGAAAAAAGGCTTGCCTCGGGGTGTCTCCGCATCGGCGATCGCCATCTTCTTCGCCGAGCCGCCGGATGACCGGGTCCGGTGACCGTGGGCTTGGCGCCGCATCGCTCCATCATTGGGATGGCGGAGATAGGAGCCGCAGCGACCGGAGGCTCAAGAATCGATACGTCCGCCTCGGAGATCGACGGGGACTCGACCTCGCCTCTTGCGGCGTTTGAGTATTCCTCTCCCTCGACCACCGGCTTGGCGGCGGCGCCTCGGCGGGTCTCGTCACCGGGCGAGTTGAGACGTCGTCGCGAGGCGTGACTACCGCTTGCCCAAATTAAGGCGGCCAAGAACTCCCAAGTCCGACATAGCTATCTCTGGCGGAGGTTCGGCGATTCGGGGAAAGTAAGCCTCTGTCAAAGAAAAGGTGCAAACAAGTTAGATAAAATGAAACAACATCTTGGAGACGATCGTCAAAGAAAGGAAACACCATTTAACCTCATACCTTGAACTTTCAAGTGACGAGGGTAGCAAAACAAACGAGCCCCCAACCGATGAGCTTCAGTACCAAGCGATCGAACGTTAATAAAGGAGTTCGGCAACGCACGAATACGCTCCCAAACGATCAAGAAATCAAATGGGAGGTCATTTGGTCGTACGAGAGGTCCTGCAAAAAGAAAACGAAATTAGATCAGTCCAAGACAAGCTCAATCAAAGGGAGAGTTTAAATCCTTACTCGGATTCCTCTCCCGGAAAATAGTGGGAATCTCCAACTCTTCATTCAGCCCTTCACTCAACGCCGATCGCCATGCCCCGCCGACCCAACACCATTTTGCTGTGTCGCCCTTGGTCTTATTCGGCACGCCAAGAACCACTCTCCCGATTCGGCCCTGGATATGATAACCGCCGATCGTCCCTTTCTGCGCAGCCAATTTAAACAAATAATTCATCTCCAGCGCGCTAAGGTGACGAAATAACCGGTGACCGCCGAACAAGGTCAACGTGCAGATGATCTGCAGCCAAGCATTCGGCGTCAGTTGAAGAGGCGCCAAATTCCAGGCGATCGGCAAATAGGAGACGGCGAGTGGCAACGGAATCGCAGACCCGCCTCCATAATCATCTCGTTGACGGCGACCATATCCTGGGGCGGTTGGTCGGCGCGCTCATTCTCCAAGGGCACGTGGAGGGAAACGTCAGAGGGGATGTGATATTTGGCCCTCCAGCGGCTCAGGTCATTCTTGGTCGCCGTACTCCGGATCTGGCCGAGAGTCCACGGAGACGGGACGGCGGCCTGAAAGACCGTCCGATTCACATGTTTGTAAGGGTGAGCGGCGGAGTAGGCCTCGAAATCGAATTCCGGGCAAGGTCCAGCGATCGTTTCCATCATCTGGGCAAAAGCCACATAGGAGGGGCCGAATCTGCTCTCTCTTTCCCAGGCCTCCCGCACCAGATCGTCTTCATCTACCGGCGAACCCCCCTGCTCCGCCGTCACCGCCGTCCTCGCCACCTCGGCCTCGTTGAAAAGTTTTTCGAGTTCTTCGGGTGCAATCCCCGCTCGAATAGCTTCAGCGGCCGTCTCCATATCCACTCTAACGGGAACCTCCTCCCGCTCGAGCAACGCGGCGGCATGGAAGAACTTCCGGTCTCGAAGGTTTTCGATCCTCCGACATATTGGAAAGTAAAAATAAGGAGAAGGTTAAATTTAATCTTACCTAGGAAAAAGAAGAAGATCGGCACTCAAAGGCTCCGAGAAATTTGCGAAATTCGGCTATGGATGCTAAGGGCGCGTAAAAGTGAAGGAGAAGAAGCCCTTCCCTTTTTATAGATGGGAACGAGGGCCTAAGTGCAAAAAGGAGAAACCTCGGGACTGAATCGGAACCGTCACGTGGGGACGCATTAAATGCGGCCCTCGAACCCCGCATCTGGCGTCTTTTCGAGGGCATGCCCGGTAAGCAGTCGACAAACCGTCGGATTCCCCAGCGGCGGCACGACGCGTGTCGGCCCGCTTGTGAAAGGCCCGCCTTCTTTTCCCGCCGCTCCCGACGCGAAAGAAGGTCGTCCATATTTGAATTCGGATCGGTGATCGTCTAAACATCGGCGATCGCCAACGGTGCCACCTCACCCGTGTTTTCAACATCAAGGCGAGTGAGGGCAATTGTTGTGCGACGATTAATTCGCCGCAAGAGGCGATCGGCGACCTCACTGAAAAGTCAACCATAGAAGCCAAACTCGGACGAACACCTAAAGTCCGGCATAATATAGCGATCGTCTTTTGGTAACCGGCGATCGTCTTTTGATACTCAGCGATCGTCTTTGTCTAACGGATCGGGCGATCGTCTCATGCCACGTGGGGATCCGGCGTCCGTCAAAGTCGTCGAAGACCGAATCTTGGACGATGGCCCACCGCGGATCTTCATAGGATACCAACAAAAGGATCATTGACCCCGGCTGTCACCTACCACACCTACCGACAAGGCCGCCGAAAGGTACAAAGTGGACCCTCCTCGGACGGCGACTCGCGGCAGCGTCTTTGGCTTCCCATTGGTTCACCCAGTGGCCTCAGCGCAACCTCGGACCTCAAAGGCAGGCCCACGTGGACGGGACGATCGGCCGTTTATTTTAATATAGAAAACGGCGATCGCCCGCGATCGCCTGGGGGATCCCAACTACTTAGTCCCCTATAAATAGAGAACTCACTGTTGCGGCCAGAGGGACTGAGACCACCACGAATTAAGTGCAAAAATACACTCCAAAGAGAGAACAAAAGGCTCTTTTGGCAAGCACTAACATATTCATAGTGACATTCGCACACATTCATCATAAATTCCAAGCAAGAACTCACAGATTCATCCATCTGGTTCTTCCGGCAATCTACGCGCTCTAAAGCCTAGATAACTAGAAGTTTTTACACTCATTGTATTAGATTCTAACATTAATATTTGTACTCGACAGTATATTTATTAATAACATCTCGCGAGAGCATTCAAGCCCGGGATTAACAACCCCGACAAATCTTGTGTTATCCGTTTTCCCACGGAAGTGTTCTCGCATTTTGTTTGTTACTCGATCGTTCCAGCAATACTATCTCCGGATAATATTTTGGGTAACAACACAGCCTAGACGACTGATTAATCACCCAAACGCCCAGTACAAGCGCCTAGGCCATAATCGAAACGGTAGAGGACCTTCTAGGGATTAATCGGTCTAGGCGGGGATTTTTAGAACACTGATTTTTGTTATTATTTTAATTATTTTTATATATAAAAAATTATATATATGTAAATAATTAAAAATAATAAAATTTAATCATTTAAAAGATATATAATCAATTATATATTATATTTAAAATATTGATATAGATATAAGGGAGTCTATAATATTCATAATATCTCAGTTTAGGAATTTATAGTACTATTAGAATAAAACAAAAAAAATTAAAAAGTATAACCGCCTAGGCATCCGCCTAATCGTCCACCTAGCTACGAAATTTAAAATATTGATATAGCTATAAAGTAGTCCATAGTACCCATAGTATCTTAGCTTGCCTTCATAGGCCCCCGCCCAGCCAGCCTAGACGACTGAAATCACCCAAACGCCCAGTACAAGCGCCTAGGCCATAATCGGAACGGTAGAGGACCTTCTAGGGATTAATCAGAGGATTAATCGGTATAGGCGGGGATTTTTAGAACACTGCTTGTAAAGCAACAACGATCTTTCGATCTTCGGGCATGTAGAATAGATATCCCATCGTCCCAGACGGGAATCCAATGAAACGTCTCTTCGCAGACCTAGCTTCCAACTTTTCCACCTTAGTCTTCTTGACATAGGCGGGACATCCCCAAATCCTAATATGATTAAGACTTGGTTTCCTTCCTTCCCACATCTCATGTGGAGTTTTAGGAACGGATTTGGAAGGACATCTGTTCGAGATATACGCGGCGATCAGTGCATACCCCACGAGTAAATCGGCAAGTCAAGATAGCTAGCATGGAACGGACCATGTTCAACAGTCGGTTCCTTCTTTCTGTCACACCATTTAACTGAGGAGTACCTGGAGGTGTTAGTTGTGAAACTATTCCATGTTCCTTAAGGAACTCGTCAAACTCCGTACTCATATACTCGCCACCTCGGTCCGACCGAAGTGCTTTGATATGATTACTAGTTTGTTTCTCGACTAGGGCCTTGAATTCCTAGAATTTCTCAAAGGCCTCGGATTTATGTTTCATTAAGTATACATAACCATACCTAGTATGATCATCTGTAAACGTAATGAAATATTGATATCCGTCACGTGCTGGTTCCAAAGCACCACAAATGTCAGTATGGATTAATCCCAGTTTATCAGCGGCTCTTTCAAAAGTCCCTTGAAGGGGGACTTAGTCATTTTACCTTTAAGGCAAGATTCATAAGTAGGAAAGGGATCCGATCGCAATGGACCCATAACTCCATCCTTTTCCATCTTGTAAACCTTGGTCTGACCAACATGACCAAGTCTAAGATGCCATTTCAAAACTTGATTGGTTTCATCCCTACCACGTTTTCTAGTCATAGTATTCACAACTACTTTGTTGCTGAGATTTAGATGATACAATCCATTTAACAATGTAGCAGTACCCACTAGTTTATTTCTGAAATAAATTTGCAGGAACCATCACCAATGAAAAATGAAAAGCCTTTTCGGTCTATGACTAGAATGGATACAATGTTTTTGTGCCCCTTGGGCAAAACAAGTACATCTTCTAAAGTCAAACAAAGCCGGATTCTAAACCCAAAAGAAGTGATCTTATGTCGGTCGCCTCGACACTATGACCGCTTCCGACTGTGATCATAACTTCTCCAGCTCCAAGCTTCCTACTTTGTTCCAGATCCTGATTCACGGTACAAATATGAGAACTAGCACCAGAATCCGATTATCAGAAGTAGAAAATACGATATGAGAACAATTTGTTTCCAAAACTAAAAGTTACATGCACCAAGTGCCATGAAGAATCGGACAGTCTCTAGCCCGGTGGCCCACTCACGCACTTGAGACAAGCATCCTTCTTCTTCTTGTTCTTCGAACCATCGGGGCCTTGCCCTTACCCTTAAGGTCCTTTGCTTGTGGTCCAGTCGCTTCTTGGTCTTTTTCTTCTTATTCTTAGACTTAGAAGTCGTAAGAAATCACAAGGGCCGACTCCTTCATCCGTGGAGTCTTCATCGAGGCGAGCGATCACAAGTTTGTTCATTAGCCCAGCTAAATTACATGCAATCTCATTGCGGTTGAAGTTCATAACAAAGCGTGAGAAGGAATCGGGGAGAGACCGTAGGATAAGGTCGGTTTGGAGAGAAGTATCCATTTTAAAATCAAGAGCCTCCAATCTCTCGATCATGGATATCATTTTGAGGACGTGTTCCCCAACCTTCTCACCTTCCTTCATCCTTGCACTTTGAAACGATTGCTTGGATATCTCATATCTAGCGATTCTGCTGTGCTCACCATAAAGTTCGGTTAAGTGAGATAGAATGCACTGGCGAAGTCATTTTCTCATGAGCTCTCTGAAGCTCATTAGACATGGAAGCCATCATATAAGCACGGACTTTCACGTCATCCTTAACCCACTTTTCGTGGTTTTCAATCTCTTCTGATTGGCTCGGGTCCGCACAGAGGTGCGGGAATGTCCGTCTCAAGGCGTATCCCGGTGCCTCTATCGAGGACAATCATCAGATTTCGGAGCCAATCCACAAAGTTAGGTCCCATTAAGGTGTTCTTTTCGAGTAGAATTGCGAGTGGATTCATTGTCATATTGAGAGTTATGTCTGCATTAAGTATAACAGATTAATTAGTGACTTGTTATATTATGATCTGAGTATAGAATTAAGGTCTTTTCTATTCTTGTTACCCAGCTCCCACTATTTTATCGGAATAACACACTCCCATGTGAAAACCGGAAGTATCGTCGCTCTACTTCATAGTGGTGATCGAGTTCTTTATAAATCTTAATAGAGGGCAACCGAACAGGTTTCTAGTCTATTAATTTTCATAAAGTGGTGTCCAACACCAACCCATCTAATGAATGATTCGATCTTCTTTTTCCCCTTGTTCACTCCCCTCAACCTATACGGTTTCTATGGTTCGTGAACAAGTTAAGTTTATACCATCGACGCAAATCAGTTTCACAATTGAATCTTATCCGGCAACCTATCAGGTTTCTAGGGATAAAATTTGCTCCAACCGAAGGCATCCAATGCGCTCGATTAATTTATCCGTCCTCCCCGAACGACTACCCCGATAACTCGGAAGCATAGCACATCCGGTTTGGATTTCAATTTCCCGAAAACTCGATGGAGGGAAGGAAAACCTTGAAACCTTATAAACTTAATAATTTGTTGTGGGAGAATTTTCGCGATTAACGTTACACTTTGCACATTAATCATTTTAACGCGTTTGTTGCATTCATACAATATGTAACAACCATTCACAACCTAGTTGCTACCAACATGTGGTTCATGGACCGTTCCTAGAAAACAAAAACTCCGTAATCTAATTACAAGTCTTCGTCTTGAATCTTCGTCTTCTCGAAACGGATCTTCCTCCGGTCTTCGTCATTACATATAAATTTTACATTGAAAAATTGCATCCTAGATACAATTATTTCTAGTAAAATAAATAGGCTCAAAATGGCCTTTACAACCCAATCAAATAAAACGAACGATTCAAACTAAGTCCATGAACCACATCCCCATTCAAAAGCATTCATCCAATAAATACTCAATAAATGGATAGCGAGAAGATTACATATGATCCAATCAATAATCAACAATACGAACCGATCCAATCGATTCACACAACCGGTAATATGATAACGTTCAAAATAATTCGGTCGACCACAATTATTCCAATTAATCGAATTTCCCTTATAAAATGAAATACCATAAATCATTTTAATCATATTAAATCTAATTTAACATGCGGGAGATTAATTTTCAAGAATACACGAAAAAATCGAGCCGGGTGAAAAATTGGCCTGCCTGGCCGAGTCATCACGGCCCTTTCCGGCAGACACGGCCGTGTCGCGGACACGGCCGGGTCATGCCGCGGTGTCCTGAACATTCTGCAGACACGGCCGTGTCTCGACACGGTCGAGTCACTTCTGGCCTTAGGCCGGACACGCCCGTGTCGCTCGACACGGCCGGGTCTCCCGAGCGATGCTTTGGCAGCTGCCGGACACGACCGAGTCACCCAGGACACGTTCGAGTCACTCTCGGCCAGAATGCACCTTTTGACCAAAAAGTCGTCCGACGACGATTCGGGGCTAGATTTTCGACCGGATATACAATATCAATATTTTCCAACTTTCATATCTTCAATATAAATCATATTTCCTAGAAATTTAAGATTTATATTTAGACATAAAGTTACGAAAAATACAATTATTACGAACCAAAAACATATACCGCGATTATGACTAAAATGATTCCAAATCATTCACCATCTAATCGAGCATTCTAAATGCCAATATCGTATATACGATCGCAAGACCTACGCTCTGATACCACTGTTGGGATTCGGTGCCTAAAATGAATGCCCAACGGAAGCGGTAAAACGAAAATTAATTCGATCCGAATCCCTACGAGGATCGATCGAGCTACGTATATACGAATATATAAACGAAAAGCAAGAGTCGTAAGAAACTAACCCTCGAAGTCCGTTGATTAAATGGTAACCTTCTCTTGAGCTATTCCCCAAGCTTTAGTTTGATCTCTACGAGTTCAATCCGCTCCAAGCCCTTGAACGATCCAACGCCGAAAGCACCGCGTCTCTACTTGTCACGCGCCGGAAAAACGACCGGAATGACAACACCCGATTAACCTCTAAGGTTACGGCTAGAATCAAGTGATGAAGCTTTGATTTTGATGAATATACTCCAAGTATGTTTATCAAAATTCTCTCTCAATATTTTTCTCTCAATTTTCTCCAAGAAAAATGAATAAGAAGTTAGTGAAGAAGATGAAGATGAGTATGAACACCATGAAATGAACTCTAAGTTCTTTTCTCTCTCTCCTTCAAACTCTCTTACGTCTCTCTCTTTTTCAAAGTGTGAAATATGTATGTGATATTATATCTTCTCAATCACAAGTCTACATATTATTCTTTATACACCTTCCACCAACTTATACAACTCATTCACATGAGAGGTATCCCCACCATGTCAATATCATCCATATAAAATGGAAACAAAAGACAAGGGGAAATTAGGTGGAAAAGAGGAGGGTGGCCATGATGAAAAACGGACGAGTTCGGTTCGTTTCGGACTCCCGAAAGTCCAAACAGATAAACTCCGATTCCGTTTCGATGTATTTATATCGATTAATTAATCCAATTAATTAAACATATCAAATACAAAATAATATAATTAATTTCTCCAAGAAATAATTATATACATAAATTAAATTAATCACCCAGTAATTTATTTAATTCATTAGGCCGTAAATCAATTTATCCAATAAATCGATTTAGACATCTAATGTCCCAAATTTAGATATCCAATATCTAATACACATAATGAGATAATTAGCTTGATTCATTCCGTCGTCAATCCTAATGCGCGACTCGGTAGGTCCGTCTCAGTCAGCAATGGGAGGATCCAAAGAGTAGTAGCACCACCTAGCCACTGGCGGCCTACACCACTGCACTTAATCGAGAACGAATGATTGGGATCATTCAAGAACCATTCTGCCGTGAATACCAATATACGTATAAACCCTTCTTTCAAATGTCCCGATCAAGTTATAGGGTCACGGTCTGTCAAACCCTATCATACTTGACGCTATGCATGCGTTAATGCAATCGAGATCATCGAGCTCTCGTGTATCTAATACGGCTAGCTCCAATGCTTTGGCCAAAGACTTATGATCTCATCTCAATAACCGCATAGGACATATAACCTGTTCACTAACAGGAGAAAGAATTCTATCTTGGTATTCAGTAGGACCTGCTACTTGCCCATCAAGATGCACGTCGAGGTTGACCCCCGCCTTCCGGTTTATAGGGTCGAACTACTCTAATGAAAATCTTGACGTCACAAGCACATCCCTACTAAATCCTCAAGTCGAAGGTTCACGAATACCTATCACAACCTTTCGATTCCATCATTGGTATCCGAGTGAAATCCGTGTGATGAATCGAGGGTGAGTCGGTTCGAGTATACTAATCCAATTAGCATACCTATAACGTGTGCTCCCACTAACCATTAGCGTTCGACAGGCACTCTCCATGTCAAAGAATACGTCATACAAGTCTTCACATAAAATTTAACGCCGAGTCAAGTTTCATCGACTTGCGAACGATTAAGTATTTGAGCTATAACCCTTTCCAGTGCCGACCCCCTTATCCAATAAGGAGTGGAACATTTTGCTCTCAAATACACGGACTAGTTTCTATATATTTATTTACGAGTTAGGAATGCCAGTAACTACCAGTAAATAAAGAAACATTCCTTTGCCTTATATAAATGGTTTACATAATTACAAGTACAATGCCCTCACTCAACAACCTCTGAGTGGCATTCGAGGGCATACTCCTAACATTATTTTGGTTATTGGCATAATTGGGTATCGAGGATACATTATGGTAAAGATGAGGATATGAGTTATCTATAATTCGTGGTACGTTTGGATCACCGAGCATTGAGGATAATCGTCGGTGATGATGTGACATCGATATTTCTCCCGAATGACTCGGGGCAAGTATTTTATATTGATTGTTGTTTAGTGTTAATGATTTTGGTCATGCATATTATCATTCATGTTGTTGAACATGAGTTCGTCCTAGTTGATTTGTCATAATATCGTTCATGTTAAGTTGTTCATGTTGATGAACATATTGATTTGCATATGTGTATGCATATTTGTATTGTATATGTTGTGTTGATCCGATGGGATCATGTGATATATATTGAGGGCGCTGGATAAGTTGTCCACCTCGTGGTGGTCCGACGGGATTATCTTGGGATCTATGCTGAGGGCGCTGGATCATTGGACGGGTTTTCAACCTCGTGTTGGTTGTTGTTGCCCAAAATATCTATCCGAAGATTAAATACTGCTGGAGACGGACAACAAACAACAATTGCGGGAGCACTTCAGAGAGAAGATAAATAATACAAGATTTGCCGGGTTTGTTAGGCCCGGGCTTGAATGCTCTCGCGAGATGTTATTAATACAAATATTCGTGGATACAAGTATTAATGTGAGAAATCTAGATACAATGAGTGTAAAAAGACTCTGTTAATCCGGCTCTTGAGCGAAGCTTGGTGTTCTTCGTTCCTGCCGATCGTCTGCCTGATGAGAGAGGCCGGGAGAAGAAAGGACCGAATGATAGCTGTTGCCAAGAGTTGGAGATAGCCAAGTGCTGTGTATTTTGCTTGTGAAATGCGAGAATGCCAGAGAGGGGTCCAAGTGCAGGCTGCTTTCTATATATAGGGGCTGAGGTG
Source organism: Orobanche coerulescens (assembly GCA_033398695.1). Lineage (NCBI taxonomy): Eukaryota > Viridiplantae > Streptophyta > Magnoliopsida > Lamiales > Orobanchaceae > Orobanche > Orobanche coerulescens. Next base: position 180,389,515 of record CM065808.1, read on the forward strand.
CCTTGTCTCCTAGCGGGCGATTGTCTTTCGGCCATTAATATAATGGGGCGGTCGTCCTAAAGGTCACATGGGCAGTCTGCCAAAAGTCCGAGGCTACAACCGGTAGCCAGCTGTGCGGTCCAATGAGGAGCCAGCACGCGTCCAGAAGTACTGTCACAGGTGGTCCCACTTCGTTACTTTCGGCGCACTCGTCAGTAGGCGAGGTAGGTGACAGGCTGTGGTCACAGGTCTTGTCTGTCAGCTCCTTTTGCAGGTCTGCGGCCCTGTTGGTAGGTGAGGTAGGTGACAGGCTGTGGTCACAGGTCTTGTCTGTCAGCGCCTTTTGTGGATCTGCACGTGGGTGCTGTCCTGTGGATCGGCCTTTGCCGACTGGATGGCCATCGGTCCTGATCGGCATGAAGCGGTCGTCTCTAGCTGGTCACCGAGGGTCGTCATCGGCCAGTCACTGAGGGTCGGCACTGGTCGGTCACCAAGGGTCGGTCGGCAAAGCGCCGAGAGATGATCGTCCATAAGTCGGTCGCCAGCAGTCGGTCGCCAGGCGCCGAGAGATGATCGTATTGGATGTCGATCGCTCGGCACCGGGACTTGTCCTGGGACCTTCGGTTGGCCGATTCATGTTGTCCGCTGGGTTAAGGCTAGGCCGCCTGGTCGCCGGTCGGCAGCTATGGCTCGGCTGCTCTGCAGTGGCTAGGTCGCCCGATCTCCGAGGCGATCGCCGGTCGGAGAGTGTAATTCTCGACACAATAATTGCCCCCCAGCTTGCTCCTATGTTGAAGACATGGGGCGAGGTGGTTCTTGCTGGTGATCGTGTAGGATGAGGACGGGCGATCTTGCTGAGCCGACTTTGGATTTGGACTTGGGCTATCATGGTCGATTGGCTAGCTATCTATCGGTCTTGTACCTGCAAAAAACAACATTGGCCGATCCCTCTCGGAAACTTGATGGTTTCGCTTGTTTGAGGAATCGTGCACAGTCGCGAAGTTCGATGGGCCGACTCCATGACCGTGTCTTGGTGCGCGAAGACATTGAGTGTCTCGTGACTCAGTTTATTATGTGGGTCCTCTGTTAGGCTGCGCCTCGCCTCGTATTTAAACGAAGGGCGTGCGATCTCGGCCGAAAGGGACCTTGCATGGACGAAGCAGCCGGTTCCATCGACTACCAGGACCATGGCTTTATGATGTGCGGTGGAGGTGATCTTATGCCTTAGTCTGTCATGTTAGATGCTGGACTGTAGAGGGCGATCGAGTCCTCTGGGTTTTGGTGATGTAGCGTGATGATCGGCGATCGGGCTGGAGGACTGGCGATCGTCGCTCGGCTGCCGATCGCTTTATTCGTAGGTCGATATCGGCGATCGGGCGGGAGATTGTCGTCCGGGCTCCAATCGCGCTGCTCACAGGCTAAGAAGAAACCTTTGCCTGGCCAGAAAGTCTGCGGCTCTATCCCGGAAGGCTGCGTAGGTTGTAGGTTGGTTCTTCGTGAGATGTCTGAACATAGGCGAAAAGCCCTGAAATCCTCCTAGGACCGCATAGAGGGCGGTCTCGTCGCTTACGGGCTCGCCGTTGAGGATGATCACGTCTACCCGGTCGATGTAGTCCGAGTCGGACTCTTCTTCTCCCTGCTTGATTTGCATCATGCGAAGGGGACCTTCTGGTCGGACGACCCTGGTGGCGAAATACTCCGTGAAGACGTGCACCAGCTGGTTAAAAGAGCCAATGGACCGAGATGGAAACGAGGCGTACCACCTGTAGGCGAGGTCGTCCAGCGTCAGAGGGAACATTCGGCACCTGGTCGCGTCTGATGCCCCACAGCCGGTCATGTAGATGTTGAACTTCCTCAGGTGCATCTGGGGGTCCGATCGCCCCTCGTACACGGGTGTTTGCGGGGGAGCGATCTTGTGCTGCACGGGGGCGAGCTCGATGTCGATCGTGAGCGGCTCGATTGGCCCGGCGATCGTCTTCTTGGCGCCTGCCCTGGATTCCAGGAGCGCCTTCATGTCGTCGAGTTGACGTTGCATCGCAGCCATCGCCGTGGCTTGGTCGCTTGCAGATCGGCTTTGGGAGCGGGAGCCGAGGCGATCGTGTACCGATCTACGGACTCTGCTGCTGCCGGCCTCGGCAATTTGGCGAGGGGGAGCCAGACGGCTGGGCTGCCTTCTGGGAGTCGGGTAGGCCGAGCTCCTGGTGACGGACTCAAACTCCGTCGTCTCGTAGCTGGGGCCGGACTACCCCGGTTGACAGGTCGGGTCACTACCCAGGCGATCGAAGACAGAGGTGTCCCGGCTGGCGAGCGCCTCTTCTTGTGGACGGGAGCCTCCTGGCGATCGCTCGGCCAGTAACGCCTTGAGCTTCTGCTTGGACTTCCGACGGACGGCCGAGGGGGTGATAGCAGGAGGCGCATCGAGATCACTCCGTCGCTCCTGTAGGACGGCCAAGGCCCCTTCGATCTGTTCCTTGGTCCGGAACCGATCGAGTGAGAGGCTTGGGCCGCCGTCCAGGGTCGGGATCGAGCGTCTCGGACCGCGGCGGCTACCCTCCACCATCGGCTGTGGCTCGGACTGGGATGGAACGCGGCGTCCGGCCGTCTGGCCGGCGGCTTTCTTCGACGCGGAGGCGGAAGACATGATTTCTGAAAGATTTCTTTGAAGTGCAGTAAGTGTCACTTCAAGTATCTGCCCCGAGAACAGTGAGTGTTCTTCGAGACGGTAGGTATAAAAATTTGAGGGTTAGATCCCCTTCCTCTAGCGCTAATTGTTGTTGCCCAAAATATCTATCCGAAGATTAAATACTGCTGGAGACGGACAACAAACAACAATTGCGGGAGCACTTCCGAGAGAAGATAAATAATACAAGATTTGCCGGGTTTGTTAGGCCCGGGCTTGAATGCTCTCGCGAGATGTTATTAATACAAATATTCGTGGATACAAGTATTAATGTGAGAAATCTAGATACAATTAGTGTAAAAAGACTCTGTTAATCCGGCTCTTGAGCGAAGCTTGGTGTTCTTCGTTCCTGCCGATCGTCTGCCTGATGAGAGAGGCCGGGAGAAGAAAGGACCGAATGATAGCTATTGCCAAGAGTTGGAGATAGCCAAGTGCTGTGTATTTTGCTTGTGAAATGCGAGAATGCCAGAGAGGGGTCCAAGTGCAGACTGCCTTCTATATATAGGGGCTGAGGTGCCTTGTCTCCTAGCGGGCGATCGTCTTTCGGCCATTAATATAATGGGGCGATCGTCCTAACGGTCACATGGGCAGTCTGCCAAAAGTCCGAGGCTACAATGGCGGCCGGTATGCGGTCAATGAGGAGCCAAGATGCGTCGTAAATCATCACAGGTGGTCCCACTTCGTTACTTTCAGCGCACTCGTCAGTAGGCGAGGTAGGTGACAGGCTGTGGTCACAGGTCTTGTCTGTCAGCTCCTTTTGCAGGTCTGCGGCCCTGTTGGTAGGTGAGGTAGGTGACAGGCTGTGGTCACAGGTCTTGTCTGTCAGCGCCTTTTGTGGATCTGCACGTGGGTGCTGTCCTGTGGCTCGGCCTTTGCCGACTGGATGGCCATCGGCCCTGATCGACATGAAGCGGTCTTCTCTAGCTGGTCACCGAGGGTCGTCATCGGCCAGTCACTGAGGGTCGGCACTGGTCGGTCACCAAGGGTCGGTCGGCAAAGCGCCGAGAGATGATCGTCCATAAGTCGGTCGCCAGCAGTCGGTCGCCATACGCCGAGAGATGATCGTATTGGATGTCGATCGCTCGGCACCGGGACTTGTCCTGGGACCTTCGGTTGGCCGATTCATGTTGTCCGCTGGGTTAAGGCTAGGCCGCCTGGTCGCCGGTCGGCAGCTCTGGCTCGGCTGCTCGGCAGTGGCTAGGTCGCCCAATCTCCGAGGCGATCGCCGGTTGGAGAGTGTAATTCTCGACACAACATTGGTCCGACGGGATCATCTTGGGATCTATGCTGAGGGCGCTGGATCATTGGATTACCCTGTGTTGTGTTGATGGAATCATGTGGATTCACATCGTTGGTTTTATCATGTGTTGTCGTTGTGCATATGTATATTATGGGTTATCCACCTCGTGTTGAACTTTCAGGATCATCTAGGGATCTATGTTGTGTGCGATGGACCATCGGATTTCCATAAGTATATATTTTGTTATTGATGTGAGCATATTGACGTTGTCATATGAGTATGCATTCGTAGGTCTTGTATTAGGACCATGTCCGTATGTGGTATTGATCTGATATTGGATTAGGCTAACGTGATTCATCGTGGCATTGCGTAACTCGAGGTATGTTCTTTATTTTCTTATTGGTTCTCGTCTTTGGATGGACAATCGATTATCGTGTTGATATTTGTTGATGTTATCCGATGGATTGAATTGGCCAGAGTTGGTATAATTTCCGTATCGCGAGTTGTGATGATGTTTTGAGAACCTTGAGTATTGTTGAGATACAGTACAGATGTTTAGGTATGAGCTTATTGTGTTGTTAAGGATACGAATTGTGAATTTTGGTAAAGTTACGACGGTAAGATTACATTGGTCGTATTCTTACTTAGTATTTTCATGGGTATGTAATTATTCACGTGATGTGATTGATATCATTGTTGGGTGTTGTAGCAAAATCGGTGTTTGTGCCGTTTGTGCAGAAGCGTAAATTAAATGTGCAGAAATTAAATCACACAAGGATTTATAGAGGTTCGGCCAAACGTGCCTACGTCCTCTCTCGATGTATCTTTTTCTATAGGATGAAGACCAAAACCTCTGCACCTCTCTTCTATCGGTCAAGGGATTACCGTTACAAGCTCGTCTTCTATCGGTCCGAGTAAAACCATTCTCTTACTTGTCTTTTTGTCGGTCCAAGTTAAACTGTTTTCCTTTTCTATTGGACAAGAAATCAACCACTCTAGCTTTCTATCGGTACTAGATAAACCTCACTAAGATAGCGATTGTGATTCTAACAATTCCGGATCCTTGATCCTAATAACACCGAATCTAATCGTATCTTTTCTTTTACCTCTCGTGTATATGTTGAATGTATAAACACTCAAACTGATAATATAAGCTCAATATCACAACAACAATGTAATGTAAATGAATGTAAGATTAATGTCTTGATTGCTTGAAGTTGTTGTATGGTTTGATACCAAAGATGTGGTATTTATAGACTTATTCATCAAACTAGCCGTTGCTGCCAGTTGACTTGTGTTGTGCGGCGATTTATACGCCTAGAAGGCGATCTGCATAATGGTCGGATGCCAACTGAAGAAGACGGATGCTGGTCAAGTGCCTGGTGGTTGACGTCCAAGGCGATCGTCTATTGGCACCTGGCGATCGCCTCTAGTATCCGACCGGGGACGACCGTCCCATGCCACATGTAAGTCCAATATCCGTCAAAGTCCGAAGACCGAATCTCGGGATGAAGGCCCACGTGCAGATCCACAAAAGGCACCGCAAGAACAGGCTTTACTCCAGCTCATCAGCAGCTGTCAGTGACAAGGACACCTACCGACAGACCCACCGAAAGGTACCAGGTGGGACCTCCTAAGACAGCGACGTGAGGCACTTGTCGCCTCCTCATTGGTTCGCGCATCTGGCTGCCAGCAGCAGCTGCAGACTTTAAGGAAACAGTCCCACGTGCTGGGACGATCGCCCGTGTGGGACAGGGACATCCCAGCAACCTCTTCCCCTATAAATAGGAGCCTCCAGCATTGGCAAAGGGAGGTTACAATGTAAACACGATTACACACAACAAACAATACAGAGAACACCTCATCTTTGTAACAAGAACTCACGGAGCTTTAACTCTGGTTCTTCCGGCAAACAACAGCACTCAAGTGCTAGATAACTAGGGTCTTTACACTCATTGTAATTGTACTCTAACATTAATATTTGTACTAACAAGTATTCATATTAATAATATCTCGCGAGAGCATTCAAGCCCGAGACTAACAACCCCGACAAATCTTGTGTTATTTACTTTTTCACGGACATGCTCTCGCATTTTGTTTGTACTCATCTATTCCAGCATATAATCTCCAGATAATATTTTGGGTAACAACAATTGGCGCTAGAAGAAGGGCATCTACCTTTATTTTCTTTCCGACCATTTCGAATAACACTCACTGTTCTCCGGAGCATTTACTTGAAGAAACACTCACTGTTCTTCAAAGAAAAAACCTTCAGAATCATGACGTCTGCCACGACCTCGAAAAGAGCCACCTTACGATCCGCCGGACATCTTATTCCGACCCAGGCTGAGTCCCAACCTGCAGCAGAAGGCGACCACGGCGACGCTAGACTCTCACTCCCACCCCCGAGGGACGGCCCCAGCCTCTCACTCGATCAATTCCAAACCACGGAACAGATCGAGGAGGCCATGGCCATCCTAAGAGAGCGACGGAGAGCATGCAACTCGCCCACCATTACTCCATCATCCATCCTCCATGCGGGCAAGCGAAAGCTCAAGGGGCTATATGTCGATAAATCATCAGAAAGCCCCGAGCCGCAGGAAAAGGCGCTCGTAAGGCGGGACGATTCCGTCTTCAGCCGCCTAGGGAGTGATTCCTCATGGCGACCCGGGCATTCGGGCCCCAGCCGTGAGACATCGGAGTCCGAATCCGTCACCAGGAGTTCGGCGTACCCAACTCCCAGAAGACAGGCCGGCCGTCTGGCTCCCACTCGCCCAAGAATTGAGCTGGCGGCAGAGACCTCGTCACCTACCACGGGGCCAGGAGATCAGTACATGATCGCCTCGGCTCCCGCTCCAAGAGCCAAACCGCGAGCAGTCATGCTACGGCTATGGCCGCAATGCAGCGCCAGCTCGACGAAATGAAGACGCTCATTGAAACTGGGGCAGGCGCCAAGAGATCGATCGCCGGACAAAGTGAACCACTCGTGGTCTAGATCGAGCTTGTCCCCGTGCAACTGAAGATCGCTCCTCCTCAAACACCTATATATGAGGGGAGATCGGATCCTAAGACCCACTTGAGCAAGTTCCGGATCTACATGACCGGATACGGGGCATCGGATGCGACGAAGTGCTGAATGTTCCCATTAACATTGGGCGATCTTGCCCATAGGTGGTACATCTCATTGCCACCGCGCTCAATCAACTATTTTGAGAAGCTGGCGAACGACTTCACGGCCAGAAGGTCCCCAGCGCATGATGAAGATCAGGGAAGGGAAGGACGAGCCTGATGAAGATTACATAGATCGAGTGGATGAAATAGTCCTCACCAGATAGCCCATTAGCGATGAGCTTGCCCTCAACTCGGTCCTGGGGGGATTCTATGGCCATTCACCCATGTTCAGGCACCTCACGAAGGACATTCCCCCGACCTAGGCGATCTTCCGCGTCAAGGCCACCGACTTTCTGTCCAGGCAGAGGATGCTCACCCTTCGCTTAGGAGAGGGATCCACCGGAAAGGGAAGGCGCCATCTCCCATTCCGAAGGAGGCAGTCGCCAAGCCCAGAAAGGCGGTCGCAAAACCGCCCGGTGAGTTCAAGGACTTCGAGGATGTGGAGGTTCACCTCCTCCGCAACCTCAATCTATCTCCGGCCCATATCTTCAATGCTATCAAGGGGTGCAAATGGCTTAGCAAGCCGAAGCCTATGAGGGACAATGGTCATCTGGACCACAGTAAATTTTGTGCCTACCACAAAAGTCCCGGCCACCAGCCAATGCCGTGACCTCCTCAGACAACTCTGGAGGTTGTTCGATGAAGGCAAGCTGGACAATTTGGTGACCAAGACAGAACCCCGGGCAGAAAGGACCGGGGGGCGCGATCGCCGACAGAACGACGGCCGTCTCCCTCCCAATCTGGTCGCCAGGATCGAGCAAAATGAGCCGGAGTACTCAGACAAGTCGATCACTTCGATCAACCCCAGCGGCCGGATCAATATGCTTCAGTCGGGAGGTGGAAACCTCGGAGGTCTTTCCCAGGTTTTCACCAAATCAAATAGAAAGCGGAAGGCCGAGCTTAGGGCGTTCGCCGGAGTCCATGTCGTGGTGCCCCCAGAGCCAACCATCTCCAGAGTCGCGCTCATCTCCTTCTCCAACAAGGATAGGTAGGGAGTGCAGTTCTCCAAAGAGGATGCATTGGTGATCTCTGCATGTATCCCTGGGAAAATGGTCGACCGCGTGCTGGTTGACAATGGGAGCTTTTGCAACATCATATTCAAATCTGCTCTGGACCAGCTGTTAGGCGTATTTTTATACGTTTATTCATCATTATTTTGTAGTATTTTGGAGTGTGGAATCATCTAAATGAGCTTTTAATGCCTTAATTTTGTATGATTGACAGGAAATTGAAGTCCGGAAGCTTAAACGAGGCAAAACGGGCGAAAACGGCAAAACTGGACTATGAGCCGCGGCACAAGGAAGCTGAGCCGAGGCAAAGGAAGACACCACCAAGGGCGAGTAGTAGGTGTACTGCGCGGCACGACCATGTGAGCCGCGTACGAAGGATTTAATTACGCCCAGGTATTCAGATTTTGGCGATGTGCCGCGGCACAGGTTCAGTGAGCCGCGGCACACTTAGCGGGTTTGGTACGTCTGCGCGGATTTTGGGCCGTTTCGAAGCCAGTTTTCAACCAACGAATACGGACGCGATTTATGGAGATGCTGAGCTATAAATAGGGCTTAAGACCCTAATTTAATTATCGGGGATTTGATTGAATCTAGACCTAAGAAAGCTTAAACTTGGAGACAGAGAAGAGGAGGAAAGCAGAGGAATTCAAGGGCAGAAGGCGGAAGCTGAAGAACGGAGGAATCCGAGCTTCATCTGCGTTTGAATTTTATGCTTTCGTTTATTTACTTTGTATTTTCAGTTTTTAGTATGTCAGGCTAAAGCCCTAATCTAGGGTTTTGATGAAACTTTTATTTTGACGAATTGATTGAGGTTATCCAATTTATTACCTTTTTATTGAGTTTTCCCAATTATGTTTTATGCTTGCAATTATCTGGCCAATAGTTGTATTGATTTAATCATTCACTTCGAATCGGGAGAGGAGATGTGGTGAGGAACTATTGGTGAGGACCGTTTATTCGTGAGATAGGAATATACTCATAGGAACTACGTGGCCTTTAGGAGATTTCATGCTTTTTGCCTAGCAACGAGATAATTCACCTAGGGATAGAGTGCGTTAGTCGCCGTTAGATAAATCTATTGACCTCGGGAGAGGCGGTAGAATATATTAGCAATCTCCGCCTTCAATAAATTGGGAAAATTATTTATTACGGATAATCAAGATTAAATTGGATAAATTAAGGTGGATTCGAACTCTAGACTTATTTATAATTTGATTCCTTTTATTCAAGCTATCGTTTTCTGTTTAGTCTTTCAAGAATTCTTTTAGTTATTAATCCAAAAACCCAACTTCGATTGTTCAAATAAAATTGGGATACGAAAACGCTTAGTTAGAGAGTCAATCCTCGTGGGAACGATACTCTACTTATCACTTTATTACTTGTAAACGATGACGCACTTGCGTGTAGGAAATATCGCAACAAGTTTTTGGCGCCGCTGTCGGGACTGAAATTTTTCTAATATCGACTTAAGTATTTCAGTCTTAATTTGAACGTTTTTTTTTTTTTTTTTTTGCGTATTTAATTTCGTTTATTTGTTTTCCTTTTCAGACCTTTCGTGTAGTGCATGAGAAGACTCGGAACGGAGGCTTACTACCTTTGGACACCGAGCTCGAGCGCACTCTAAGAAGGAATAAAAAGAAAAAAGAGAGTTGCAGATTTACGGTCAAGATGGCCGAAAATATTGAAATCCAAGGAGGAGACAACCAAGTGCGGCAAGTTCAACCGAACTCGCTCTTCGAGATTATGCCATGCCGCAAGTCAACGCAAATTTTTCGAATTCGCGCCCCACCGTCCAAGCTAATAATTTTGAAATCAAGCCCGCCATTATTCGGATGGTACAAAGTAGCCCTTTCGTGGATTGCCGAAGGATGACCCGAATGCCCACATTGCTTCGTTCCTTGAGATATGCGACACATTTAAAACAAATGGTGTCACCGACGATGCCATCCGATTGAGGCTTTTCCCTTTTTCTTTGAGGGATAAAGCAAAGTTTTGGTTGAATTCCTTACCACCGGGGTCGATTACAACTTGGGAGAGGTTAGTGCAAGCCTTCCTTGCAAAATTTTTCCCACACTAAGGCACGGCGGTTGAGAAACGAGATAACTACCTTTGCCCAGTTCGATATGGAATCGCTCCACGAGGCGTGGGAGCGATATAAAGAATTACTTCGAAGATGCCCTCATCACGGCATTCCTGATTGGCTTCAGCTGCATACGTTTTATGGTGGTTTGAGTGCTTCTACACGCACTCTTGTCGATGCAGCCTCCGGAGGGACATTCATGGGAAAATCTATGGCCGAGGCTCACGTGCTTTTGGAGGATATGGCCGAAAACGCTTACCAATGGCCAGCAGATAGATTGGCACCGAAGAGGGTAATGGAAGTTTCGAGCAATGATCCGATCTCTGCCTTGTCACCAAGTCGCCGCTTTGACACAACTCGAACTTTTCGCATGCACCAGCCCCGTTACCATTGAGACGTGTAATTGGTGTAACGGATCACACCCAGTGCGGAATGTCAATTTGGAAATCCGTTCGAGCAAAATCATATGGAGTGTGCTCAATTCGTAGGAAATGGGAATCGATCAATAACCCGTACTCCAATACTTACAATCCGGGGTGGCGCAATCACCCCAACTTTTCATGGAGAAACGGACGTAACGCACACCAGCCCCTTTCACTCGGAATCAACAGCCCACTTCCGCTCCTAAAGTGTCTCTCGAGGAAGCACTTGCAAAATTGGCAAATACGAGTCAATTTATGACTCGGACGAAGCTACACTACAAAATCATTCTGCTTCCATTCGAATTTGGAGGTTCACCGGGCCAAATCGCTAATGTATTGACACTCGTCCGGAGGGAGCATTGCCGAGTACAACAGAAACTAACCCTAGAGAGAGTCTAAACGCAGCTTAGCTTGAGAAGCGGAGAAAGTTCTTTGGATCAGCCCGAAAGGTGGTAAAGAGGAGAAGGTGATTGAGGAGTCGAAGGAATTTAAGCCAGAGGAGTCGAAAAACTTGAAGGCGGAGATCTCGAAGACATGTGTCCCCCCCGTTCCGTTTCCGCAGAGACTACAGCAAAGGAGGGCGGACAAACAATTTTCTAAGTTCCTTGAGGTGTTCAAAAAGCTTCACATAAATATTCCGTTCGCCGAAGCATTGGAGCAGATGCCGAGTTATGTCAAGTTCATGAAAGAGATATTATCTAAGAAGAGAAAACTTGAAGAGTTTGAAACGGTTGCCTTGACAGAGGAGTGCAGTGCAATTCTTCAAAAGAAGCTTCCACCTAAATTGAAAGATCCGAAGCTTCAACATACCATGCACCATGGGGAATCTTTCGTTTGATAAGTCATTATGCGATCTTGGTGCAAGTATCAACCTCATGCCTCTATCGATTTTCCAAAAGTGAATATTGGGAAGCCAAGCCAACCACGCCTCCTTACAATTGCGATCGATCGATTAAGTATCCGAGGAGTGATCGAGGATGTTTTAGTTAAAGTCGATAAGTTCATCTTTCCGGCTGATTTCATCGTACTAGACATGGAGGAAGATGAAAATATTCCGATCATCTTGGGACGACCATTTCTAGCTACGGGCCGCACCCTTATAGACGTGGAAAAGGGAGTTAACTCGAGGGTCCAAGACGAGCAAGTCACTTTTCAAGTGTTCAAATCGCTCCCATGTCCCTAAGTGCTGATAAAGAGTCTCAACTTGAAGGCGTGGATGTTGTTGAAAGAGGAAAGCACCGAAAACATCGTCGGTGGAAAAATTCAGATTTTGTGTTGAATGGCCCAAGTTTTAAGAAGGATGTTGAACGAGTGGCATTCCTCGAGCATGAGGAAAAATCTGCTGCAATCGTGAGTTCGTTGGCAAAGGAGGAGAGTGAGCCGAAAGCCAAGAGAAAAATTAGTCATGGAGAAACCGGGTGTTTCGGAAGTTTTTCAAGTCGAAACCTCTTCGCAAACACCATTTGATTACCAACCGAGAATCGAATCGCAGATGACCGATGGTCATAATTTTAACCAAAATATAAACGGTTCGATAAACGGGCGGAAGCAAATGGAGTTTGCGAAAAGCAAACTAACGTTGTTCAATAGGTCCTACTGACGACTATAAACTTAGCGCTTCTCGGGAGGCAACCCGAGCTCGTAGTTGTAGAATCTTGCATTTCTTTATTTTTCTTGTTTTTCGTGATTCTTAGTTTTCATCATTTTTGTGCTTCTATCCGCTTCGTCCTCTCGTTTTTAACGTCTTCTTTTCAAAATTCTGGCGGGAAAGTCCTGTGAGAAATCGAGTATGAGCCGCGCACGGCCTATTGTGAGCCGCGACACACATCATTCGCCAGGATGGCAAAACCAATCAGTACTTTGTGCCGCGGCACGGCATAAATGAGCCGCGGCACACTTGAGCAATGAGCCGGGGCACACGGAATTTAAGCCGCGGCACACGATAAAACGAGACACAGTAAAAGGGATCGTACTTTGTGCCGCGGCACGCTTATTGTGAGCCGCGGCACACTATGCGGAATTTGAAAGGCCGGGTAGCATATAACGAGCACTCGGCCGGCATTTCCAGTAAGTTTTCCTATTTCATTGCCTTCCCTCCCCAGCGCGAACCGGCCGAAGCGATTCTTCAATTTTTTTCCTGCGATTTTTCTTGTAATCTTCAAAAAGGTACGCTTGAATCTTGAATTCTTATGTGCTTATGGTTGATATATGGAGGTGTCTATGCTTTAAATGATTGGAACATGTTTATTTTTCTTCATATAGTTTTGCGATTGTTCGAGAATAACAGGGGAGTTTCATCGATTTTTCTTGATTAAATTGGAACACAAATGAGTTGAATGTGTTAAGTTGTTGCTAATTGAATTACATTTCTGTTTTTGGGGGTTGAATCGAGCTAGAACTATGTTTATTCTTCAAGTAAACATGCACCCTCAAGGTGTCTGATAAATTGCCCGAATGAAAATTTTCTTTGAAAAAGCAATTGTTTTGAAGTTTCTTGCAACGTATACGTTTTCAATCTACAGCATGCCCAACCCGTACATCCAGTTGAGATGCTTAAGTCCAAATTCATCTTCCTCTCTCGTATGCGCTAGTGTCTTAATTTTGGAATTTCTGGTTTGATGTCTTTAGCCACGCATATATCATCGTTACTATTGTTGCGTAAATAAACCCTCGTGTTGTACTTCTCAGGACTGATTATGGCGCGCATGAAGAAGTTGACCAAGCGTGCTAGGACCGAGTCATCCCCTACGCGAGGGGAGACCTCTCGGGGTCGGGCCGAAGCGGAGGGGCACCAATTTTCGGACCCCGAGATCCACAAGATATTCAACGAAAAAATCCGTCCGCGTCCTCTTATTCCCGAGAGAGGTTTTACTCCAGCTCCTCAGGATGGGGAGTTGCTCATGATGATTGACGAGATGGGATGGGCTAGATTTACCGCACCTCCTGAGCCAGCAGTCATTTCGATCGTCCAGGAGTTTTATGCCAGCGCTCTGCTGAAGCACATCAGGGCAGGGCATACGTTGCCATCTCTAGAGTCTCGGACTCAGGTCGACGTCCGAGGGGTCACAGTTGACTTCTCCCCGACTGCTATTCGGAGGCTTTTTGGGTTTCCGGCGGTGGACGAGACAGCCTATGACCGCGTGATGACCGGCCTCACTAAGGAGGCCCTGCTTGAGACGATTGCACAGCCCGGTACCGACTGGGAGCAGCGAGCACAGAGCTCATCTACGTTCCACTTCAGGAGCTCGCGCCTCAGCCGGCTCGGGCGAGCCCGGCTTTACTTTATTTGTGCCCGCATTGACCCCACCTCCCGGATCCGTACAGTTTTTCTCTCCCGCGCTCGGATACTTTTTGCTATCACCTCCGGGTTGCGTTTTGACGTGGCCCCCATTCTGGTTCGATCTATCTTCCGTAGTATCCAAGGGGGCCAAGACGGGGTTGAAGCACCCTCCTCATCTCGTGCTTTATGCCGGCAGTCGGGGCTGACATGGTCAGTCGACGAGCCGATGCTTGCTCCACAGGCCCCGATCGACCACCGCATCATATCGCACTTTGAGCAGTGGGGCGGAGCGCCGGCACACGCTCGGGGGCGAGGATTTTTGCTCGAGGAGGCTCATGAGGGATCCCCCGAGCCACTTTTGTTGACGCACGGAGAGGCCGGCCCGCAGCCTGACAGAGCGAGGTTAGAGGAGCTGTTTGATGGGCTGCGGGAGGATTTGAGGAGAGAGAGAGAGGAGCTGAGAGAGGAGTTGAGGAGAGAGAGAGACGAGATGAGGAGAGAGAGAGAGAGAGCTGGATGGCTGCCTTACGAGAGGAGCAGCGGGCGGCGCGGGAGAGTGTTGTTGCTGCCGCCAGAGCCGAGATGAGAGAGCAGGCCCGCCGGGCTAGCCGACGAGCGGAGAGGCGTCTTGCTGCGAGGGAGGCTTATCAGCAGGAGCACCTCGCCGCATGGACGGCCCACATCATGCATCCCGACGGGCCATTTACTGCGCCCGCCCGGCCAGCCACACCACCTTCCTCACCGGACGATGCCGGCACCAGCTCCTGAGCAAACTGGAGGGGAGTACTTGACCTTTTACTTTTCTTGCATTTCATTTTTTGTCCATTGAGGTCAATGTACGTCCTAAGTTTGGGGGAGTACTCTATTTTGTGCTGTACATTATATTTTGTTGCACTTTTCTTTCTTTGCGAAAATTTTTTTTTTAATAGCCTTGCTTGCCGTAGTTTTTCTTTATTCGTGAATTTTCGTGCTTCTATTATGTGTGATACTGATGTTACGACACTGTCTTTCTCTTTGAAGAAGCGGGCAAGTTTTAGTCGAGTTGTAGTCAGTTATTTCTGCTCTGCTTAGTATTCAATTAGGTCCGAAATTTTTCGTGATTGAAGAGGTCTTGGCAGACAAGAGACGATACATACTTGTTTTTAATCCCTATCAATACGTTTGGCTACATTTTCCGGATAGTGAGTCGTACTGTTTCTTTAGTCGTGTTGGCACTTAAATGGAGTTTAGAGTCGGCCGCTTTTTCCCCAAAAGTCGAGATAATGTGTTCTATGAAGGGAAGTCTAGTAACCGGGGTATTCGCGTGACCCGTTGTTTACTCGCGTAAAACGACGACCCCGATTAGACTAGTGATTTAGTGAGTTCACATGTGCCAATGATAGGAAGCCTAGTAACCGGGGTATTCGCGTGACCATTGTTTACTCTCGCGTAAAACGGCAACCTTGATTCGGACATGCGGAAATTTTGTATTCGAGTTGTTTCTCCGCCGTAAACGGAACTTAGTAACTAGAAGCATCCATGTGCCCCATGAGTGTCTTTTACGTCAAACGGTTTCCTAATACATGAGAATGGAAGTTCCACCTCAGGATTATCCCGATGAAACATCCCGAGATCCTAACCTAGTGGTCGACTCGAATCAAATTCTTGAGCATATTTATATAAGGGAATACATCCGAGGTTTATTTGTTATGAGACTCGTGAAAAATTGTGCCTCTGTGACCGTGGAACGCGACGAACTAGCTTGTTTATGTTAGCCTTTCCTATTGACGGTTGATTTGACTCATGTTTTGTTGATCTTTGAGCCGAGTTTTCTTCATGAACAAATGACTAGATCGAGCTTGATCTCTTTGCGGAATCATTATTCTCGAGTGCGGCTCGCTTTTATGACACTCGTATTATTTAGAGAGAATGGCGGGATAGTATTGATTAGGTTGAACACCGTGAGTTGCACGATGATTCACGACATTCTTTTATTAACTTTAATTCTTTTTGCTTGAGGACAAGCAAAGGCTTAAGTTTGGGGGTATTTGTTAGGCGTATTTTTATACGTTTATTCATCATTATTTTGTAGTATTTTGGAGTGTGGAATCATCTAAATGAGCTTTTAATGCCTTAATATTGTATGATTGACAGAAATTGAAGTCCTAAGCTTAAACGAGGCAAAACGGCGAAACGGCAAAATCGGACTATGAGCCGCGGACAAGGAAGCCGAGCCGCGGCAAAGGAAGACACCACCAAGGGCGGCGAGTAGAGATTACTGTCGCGGCACGCCCATGTGAGCCGCGGCACGTAAGGATTTAATTACGCCTGTATTCGATTTTGGCGATGTGCCGCGGCACAGTTCGATGAGCCGCGGCACACTTAGCGGGTTTGGTACGTCTGCGCGGATTTTGGGGCCGTTTCAAGCCGATTTTCAACCAACGAATACGGACGCGATTTATGGAGATCTTTGAGCTATAAATAGGGCTTAAGACCCTAATTTAATTATCGGGATTTGATTGAATCTAGACCTAAGAAAGCTTAAACTTGGAGACAGAGAAGAGGAGGAAAGCGAGAGGAATTCAAGGGCAGGCGGAAGTCAAGAACGGAGGAATCCGAGCTTCATCTGCGTTTGAATTTTATGCTTTCGTTTATTTACTTTGTATTTTCGCTTTTAGTATGTCGCTAAAGCCCTAATCTAGGGTTTTGATGAAACTTTTATTTTGACGAATTGATTGAGGTTATCCAATTTATTACCTTTTATTGAGTTTTCCCAATTATGTTTTATGCTTGCAATTATCTGGCCAATAGTTGTATTGATTTAATCATTCACTTCGAATCGGGAGAGGAGATGTGGTGAGGAACTATTGGTGATGACCGTTTTATTCTGTGAGATAGGAATATACTCATAGGAACTACGTGGCCTTTAGGAGATTTCATGCTTTTTGCCTAGCAACGAGATAATTCACCTAGGGATAGAGTGCGTTAGTCGCCGTTAGATAAATCTATTGACCTCGGGAGAGGCGGTAGAATATATTAGCAATCTCCGCCTTCAATAAATTGGGAAAATTATTTATTACGGATAATCAAGATTAAATTCGGATAAATTAAGGTGGATTCAGAACTCTAGACTTATTTATAATTTGATTCCTTTTATTCAAGCTATCGTTTTCTGTTTAGTCTTTCAGTAATTCTTTTAGTTATTAATCCAAAAAAACCCAACTTCGATTGTTCAAATAAAATTGGGATACGAAAACGTCGGTAGTTAGAGAGTCAATCCTCGTGGGAACGATACTCTACTTATCACTTTATTACTTGTAAACGATGACGTGCACTTGCGTGTAGGAAATATCGCAACACCAGCTCAGCAACCTGACCAAGTTCATCAAGCCATTTGATACCGTGCTTCAAGGGTTCGGCGACAACACAGTCCAAGCCTATGGAAGGACCAAGCTCTGTCGAGCTAATATGCTGTTACGATCCCAAGGTTAAGATCACTAGGAACCTCAATTTTGTTATCATAGATAGGCCCAGCATCTATAATGGGTTCCTAGGTCGCCCCTTTCTAGAAACCTTTGAGGTGGTCGCCTCTTCTTTCTTTTACTGTATCAAGTTCCCCACTATCGATGGGACAGTCGGTAATGTAAAAGGAGACCAGCTAATGGCAAAGAAATGTTTGAATTACTCCTGTGTCGTAACTTCCCCTTTAGACGTTTCCTGTACTATTTATAACATTGAGGCGATCGACATTCAACCAATGGAGATCGACAAGCCAAGTGTAACACCCCAATTCACAAAGGGGACATTACACGCCGTAGAACCCTCTTGAGGTCTACCAGGCTAACACATGACACATAACCACAATGAAAACCCCAAAAGATGCACTCAAAAGTAAATAGGGCCGTGGCCTCGGCCAAATCATTTCAACGGAGTACATAAAACATAATGTAAATATCAATTCGATGCCCACGCAGGGGACTTAAACCAAGTTCAAGAATAAACAGTTTAATTCCAATACTCGACATATGCAATAACCAAACATAGAAATAAACAAAACAAACTCGAGCCACTATCATCAAGCCATCCCGTCCTTCGCGTGCGTGCCCCGTGCCTGCTCCTCAGCTCTCCCGGTACCTGAAATGCATAAGACGCATTTCCCCCATTTAAGGGGTTAGCATTCGAATAGCTAGTGCAAGTACACAATTACACCACATTATATACAAAAATGCGGTTTTACACAATCATCTCAAACATAAGTCATTTGCCACATATATATTCCGGAATACTACATTGGCAATCACATCAATTTCCAATCATCACGATATCACAAAATCACAACTCGTATCCCGTGGCCGTACCCCTTAGTATCGACCCCCAGACATCCCGTCGAACACTCCGAGTGGGATACCACTTCCGCGGCCGTACCCCTTAGTATCGACCCCCAGACATCCCGTCGGACACTCCGGGTGGAAGTTCAATCACACACGCACACAAGTTCCCTTCCGCGACCGTACCCCTTAGTATCGACCCCCAGACATCCCGTCGGACACTCCGGGTGGAAGGAAGACAACTCACGTACCCAAAAATCACCATTCATCATTCATTTCGAAAATCACAATATACATAACGAAATGTAATACATGTACTTGCCTTGAATGAAACGAAACGAAGGAAACGACGACGGAATAGGTTTCGGTCCGAACAATCCTCCCAAATCCAATCCTAACACAATAACGGTATACACAAGTCTCAATAATGCGGAAAGGTAAGAATTAATCCTAATTCTACCCGTTGGGACAATTCGCTTGACACCAAGAGTGCAAAAGGAAATGAAATCGGTCAATGGTATAACAACGGGATTTCATCCCAATCAAAAACAAGAAAACCAAGGGTCACGAGTATACTATCAATTCTAACAACAACATCGGCTAATTCGGATTAAAACACAAGATCACCACCAAACCCTCCCCAAAATCATACTAGGGTTAAAGGAATTCTTACCTCTTGAAGAATCAAGCACTCAAATCCGAAAACCACGTGTTAGATCCGCAATCCGAGCCACCCGATCGAAAAGAGAGGAAGAAATCTACACAAATAAGTGGTGTATGGAGGAACTCTCCCTCTCAAGACTCTCTCTCTCTCGCACGGTTGAAGAAGGGGAGGAAATGGGCGATTCGCCGAATAAGAAGCAGATATAGCGCCGACGCGCCGTGTGTGCGGCTCGGCTAAACCGTGCCGCGGCACGAGCCAAAATTGTGCCCGGTGGTCGGCCGCTCGTTGTGCCGCGGCTCATCGAAGTGTGCGGCTCGACTCGGCATGTGCCGCGCAGATCGCCGGATCTTCGCGGCACGCTGATACCGATTTTGGCCGGCAAGTGTCACACGGTGTGCCGCCCGACAAGTGTGCCGCGGCATCGACTGTGTGCCGCGGCACACGCATGCTTTGTTTAGGCAACAATGGGCGATGTGTGTGCCGCGGCTCACAATTCTTGTGCCGCGGCCCACACCCCCTCGGGTCCCAAAATGACGAAAAAAATGATCCTAAGGAGAATAAAAGCAACAGGGATCGATATTTGGGCAACAATAACACGAAATGGAAGTACGGAACCCAAAACGATCTGAGGTACACAACCAAAGTCGAATAAGGGACAAATTCCCTAAACTTTTAGGAAATTAAAAAAAATGGCCCAAACAACCGAAAAGTCACGACACAACGTCGGATTAACAATCCAAAACTCGCAACATGCTCTACATAAGCATACGAACTCATGGAAGTAAGAAAACGACGAAATCGAACGAATTTAACGAGAAACGAATACACATGCGACAGAATATAACACGAGATGAAATTACGTAAAAACATTATCAAGACCCGTCTAAACGGAAAAACTCCAAGAATAAAATAGGTTCAGAATTACAAAACAAAGGCAAAGTAGTTGTCCAAACGAAAATGCACCAAAATAGAAATTACCTGTGATAGAAAACGCGGATATTACATTATCTCCTAAAAATAAGTTTCGTCGAAACTTACAATACGAATAACTCGGGGTATCTCGACCTCATACTCTCCTCTGTTTCCCACGTGGCCTCCTCGGATCCATGCCTCGACCACTGCACTTTGACCAAAGGGATGGTTTTGTGCCTGAGTTGCTTAACCCGACGCTCTACGATTTGAATCGGCCTCTCCTCGAAGGTAATGTCGGGCCCCAACTCGATCTCTCCAAAATCAATAATATGGCTAGGGTCCGATACGTACTTCCTAAGCTGGGAAACATGAAATACGTTATGCACGTGGCTCAGGGACGGCGGCAAGCCTAACCGATACGCGAGTTCTCCAACTCTATCTAAAATCTCAAACGGCCCGATAAATCTCGGACTAAGTTTACCCTTCCGACCGAAGCGGTAAACTCCCCGTGTCGGCGACACCTTAAGCAAGACGTGATCTCCCACCTCAAACTCCAACGGTCGGCGACGTGTATCGGCATAAGACTTCTGCCGACTGGGCCGTCGGCAATCTACCACGAATCGGGTAATCTTCTCCCTCGTCTCAACTATCGATCGGGCTCGGTACCGATTAGCTCGGACGTATCATCCCAACACAACGGTGATCTCGCACCTCCTTCCATACAACGCTTGAATGGTGCCATTTTGATCGAGGCATGCCAACTATTGTTATACGTGAACTCGATCAACGGCAAGTGTGTCTCCCAATCATCCTTCCAATCTAAGGCACGGGCTCTCAACATATCTTCTAGTGTCTCAGTATTGGCCCGCTCGATCGTCCGTCTGTCTGAGGGTGGTAGGATGTACTAAGTCTCAACTCGGTTCCCAAAGCTCTATGAACGGCCTGCCAAAATGTGATATGAATCGGCCATCACGATCCGAAACAATGCTCTTAGGGTCCCATGCAATCTCACTATTTCCGCAACAAACACTCGCAAGCCTCTCCGGCCCCCAAGTGTCCTTTATACTCGGAAAATGAGCTGATTTGGTTAGTCGATCAACAACGACCCAAATCATGTTCATTCCCGTCCGAGTCTTGGGCATATTGGTAATGAAATCCATAGAAATATCCTCCCATTTCCACTCCGGGATAGGAAGTGGTCGTAATAAACCCAGCGGGTCGCCGATGCTCAATCTTAACCTGTTGACAGTCAAACACTTCGCCACAAACTCGCTAACATCCATCTTCAAATTACTCCACAGTAGTTACTCCTCACGTCCTTGTACATTTTACTCGTATCAGGATGTATGGAGTAGGGCGTGGTATGAGCTTCGCTCAAGATCTTGTCTCTCAATATCACATGGTACACAAAGTCCGCCACAAACCTCAAAACTCCATCATCGTGAACCACAAATCCAGGGGCTTTCCCTTTCCTCACATCCTCCCTCAGCTGGACCAAAAACGGATCGTCATATTGCTTTGCCTTGATATCATCAGTCAAGGACGAAGTGATCTCTAATGCACATAACTGGCCCTGAACTCTCTGAACCCAAACCTCAATATTCTGACGGATGAAATCTCGCTGGATCTTACTCTGCGGTGTAAGTACCTCTAACATCTGCAAAGCCATCGGTTTTCTGCTCAACGCATCAGCCACTACGTTAGCCTTACCAGGATGGTAAAGTATCTCGAGGTCGTAATCTTTAATTAACTCTAACCACCTACGCTGCCTCATGTTCAACTCTTTCTGGCTGAAGATGTACTTCAAACTCTTGTGATCCGAAAAAATCTTACATGATGACCCATAGAGGTAGTGCCTCCAGATTTTTAAGGCGAAAACGACCGCAACTAACTCCAAATCGTGCGTGGGGTAGTTTACTTCATAAGGTTTCAATCAAGGGACGCATAAGCAATCACTCTATCTCTCTCGCATCAAAACACACCTAGACCAAGGCCCGAAGCATCACTATACACTACGAAGTCCTCGTCCCCGAGGCAATGCTAAAACGGGCGCGGTAGTCGACGCCTCTTTAACTCGTCAAGTCAAAGCCTGCCTCGCACCCACTCGAACTTCCGAAGTTTTCTCGAGCAACCGAGTGAGTGGTCTAGCGATCTTAGAAAATCCCTCAACGAATCTGCGGTAATAGCCGGCGAGACCCGAAAACTCCTCACCTCCTTCACATTCTTAGGCGGCTCCCAAGCCATCACCGCCTCTATCTTCGTGGATCTACCCGAACTCCTCTCACTGAATCACGTGCCCGAGGAACGTCACTTCCTCGAGCCAAAACTCACACTTAGAGAACTTCGCATTACAACCGCCAAATCCTCAAAGTGTCTAATACAATTCGGAGATGTAAGGCGTGATCCTCCCGACTCCGTGAATAGATAAGAATATCGTCGATAAAAACGACTACGAATTTGTCCAGATACTCAATAAAAACCTTGTTCATCAACTGCATGAACACTGCTGGGGCATTGGTTAGCCCGAAAGGCATAACCACAAACTCGTAATTGCCATATCTCGTCCGAAAGGCGGCTTTCGAAACATCGGCGTCCCGAATTCTCAACTGATAGTAGCCCGATCGCAAATCAATCTTCGAAAAGACTGTCGCCCCCTGAAGCTGATCAAACAAATTGTCAATCCTGGGCAAAGGGTATTTATTCTTGATGGTCAGCTTGTTTAATTCTCGATAATCGATGCATAAACGAAGCGACCCATCTTTCTTCTTAACGAAAAGTACGGCGCACTTAAGGCGATGCGCTCGGTCGAATATACCCTTTATCTAGCAATTCTCCCAACCGGTTCTTCAACTCTAACATCTCCGACGGTGCCATACGGTGCGGTGCTCGAGAAATAGGGCCGCATTCGGCTCTAGATCGATAGGAAACTCCACCTCTCGCCGTGGTGGTAATCCCGTAAGTCGTGCAGGAAGACATCGGGATACTCACTAACAACCGGAATTGACGACATGTCAACTCCACCATCTTCCGCCTTCGTGGCATAGCACCAGAGCCGACATGCCACAGTTCGGAAGTTTCATCGCCTTCAAGGCGCTAATCACGCTCCCCGATCTACCCGGCTTACAGCCGACGAGAGTATGCTCGGTGCCATCCTCGGCCACGATCGAGATAGTACGAGTCCGATAGTTCATGATAGCACCGTGACGCTCTAACCAATCGTCCCCGAGGATTAAATCCTCACCCTTAAGGTCGATAACGATGAGGTTCGAGGGCCAATCTCGGCTCCCGATCCTCACGGGGCAATCCCTAACTTCCCGGTCCCCAACCATACGATCCCCGCTAGGCGTACCCACCACAAACGGTTCACACTCAAACAAGCAGTCAAAGCCAATACGATTCACACAATCCGACGCAATAAAGGAATGGGTAGCACCCGAATCGAAAAGCACGGAAACTGGATGAGTAAGGATCTGAGTGGTACCTGACGCTACCGGAATGTCTGCCTCCTCTGTGCGCCTCATCTGATATGGGGTGGATCAACCCGAGCTCGAGGTCGCGCGATCCATTGTCCCCGACCTCTACCGCGACCCGAACCCTGCGGAACTTGAGTAGCTGGAGTATTATGATCCCTCTGATCGGTAGTGGTAGTCGGAACTCTAGCGACCCTGGTGGCTCTCTCACAATGAGCCGCCCGATGCCCGGTCTGCCCGCAAGTGAAGCAAGCAACGGGGGGAAAAGGACAATCCTTCATCAAATGCTCATATTGGTTGCGCTTAAAACAAACCCCGACACCCGGCGACGGATCGAATCGAACGGTTACCCCGATATCCACCGGCTGATGGAACGGCCTCTTCCCGGTATGGGAGCGAACGAGACCTCGAAAATCGACCACCCTTCCTGGCCGAGAATCCACCGTAGTCTTCGCTTCTTAGCTTCCGAAACCGACTCGATTCCGGAATCGCCATCTCGATCGCTAGGGCGCGATCCGGTATTCTTTCAAAGTGGCACACATGAGCGGTGCCATACTTCGCCTAATATGCGGCTTCATGCGCATATTGAAGTAACGGATTTTATCGGCCTCCGACCTCACCCGATCTCTCACGAAACCCAATCCGATTGTAAGTAATGATGGCACGAGAAATAGGCACGTCCCGAGGTGTAGCGGTGAAGAACTCCACACTGCGCTCCTTGATCGGCGGCGACAATACTCGCTTCTATAGCCTTGAATTCCTCCCGTGTAGCTCGACGGTCTCTGGGCACAACGGCCTCCCACCATTCCGCATCTTCCTTATCCAGAGGTACTGGGCAATATGTACCTCCCGTCTTCGTGACAAGCTACGGCATCAAGGTCTGGACAATCGAAAGAGCCAATTCTCCCAACCGAGGGAGTCGAGGATCCGCAGAACGAGGAGGGTGCATCTTAGTCACCGTCAAGCCACTTACTAGCCTCCTCTTCCGGTGTCGGGGCGGATTCTCGCGTCCACCCCGAGCTATCTCGAGTAAGTTGGGCTACCAATCTCAAGTACGGCAAGAGCCCCTGCGTCGGCATTATTACCCGACGGCACCGAGTGAGAGGCCGAGTCCGCAGAGGATCGAGAAAGTGAGCCCTCCTCATTATCAAGACCCGACCACGGCCTCGGCCGCGTCCCCTAGCCGGTCTACCACGACCTCTCAACATACTGAAGGAAAGTAAGAAAAGGACAAGATCAGAAAGATTCACAATTCACAAAGTTGGAACACAAGTCACGATTCCGAACAGCGCAAGAAAACGAATTACAGAGATATAAGAGTTCAAGGAGACTTACAGCCACGGGTCGCACGAAAAGACGGTAGCATGATGATATTAGGCTCAATGACTGACTCTAATGACGCAACCGATGCACTCCAAAATTCACCGACAGCCTAGGTATTCAAAACCTAAGGCTCCTATACCATAAATGTAACACCCCAATTCACAAAGGGGACATTACACGCCGTAGAACCCTCTTGAGGTCTACCAGGCTAACACATGACACATAACCACAATGAAAACCCCAAAAGATGCACTCAAAAGTAAATAGGGCCGTGGCCTCGGCCAAATCATTTCAACGGAGTACATAAAACATAATGTAAATATCAATTCGATGCCCACGCAGGGGACTTAAACCAAGTTCAAGAATAAACAGTTTAATTCCAATACTCGACATATGCAATAACCAAACATAGAAATAAACAAAACAAACTCGAGCCACTATCATCAAGCCATCCCGTCCTTCGCGTGCGTGCCCCGTGCCTGCTCCTCAGCTCTCCCGGTACCTGAAATGCATAAGACGCATTTCCCCCATTTAAGGGGTTAGCATTCGAATAGCTAGTGCAAGTACACAATTACACCACATTATATACAAAAATGCGGTTTTACACAATCATCTCAAACATAAGTCATTTGCCACATATATATTCCGGAATACTACATTGGCAATCACATCAATTTCCAATCATCACGATATCACAAAATCACAACTGGTATCCCGTGGCCGTACCCCTTAGTATCGACCCCGGACATCCCGTCGAACACTCCGAGTGGGATACCACTTCCGCGCCGTACTCCCTTAGTATCGACCCGGACATCCCGTCGGACACTCCGGTGGAAGTTCAATCACACACGCACACAAGTTCCCTTCCGCGGCCGCATTCCCTTAGTATCGACCCCGGACATCCCGTCGGACACTCCGGTGGAAGGAACACATCTCACGCACCCAAAAATTCACCATTCATCATTCATTTCGAAAATCACAATATACATAACGAAATGTAATACATGTACTTGCCTTGAATGAAACGAAACGAAGGAAACGACGATTTTAATAGGTTTCGGTCCGAACAATCCTCCCAAATCCAATCCTAACACAATAACGGTATACACAAGTCTCAATAATGCGGAAAGGTAAGAATTAATCCTAATTCTACCCGTTGGGACAATTAAATCGGACACCAAGAGTGCAAAAGGAAATGAAATCGGTCAATGGTATAACAACGGGATTTCATCCCAATCAAAAACAAGAAAACCAAGGGTCACGAGTATACTATCAATTCTAACAACAACATCGGCTAATTCGGATTAAAACACAAGATCACCACCAAACCCTCCCCAAAATCATACTAGGGTTAAAGGAATTCTTACCTCTTGAAGAATCAAGCACTCAAATCCAAAACCACGTGTTAGATCCGCAATCCGAGCCACCCGATCGAAAAGAGAGGAAGAAATCTACACAAATAAGTGGTGTATGGAGGAACTCTCCCTCTCAAGACTCTCTCTCGCACGGTTGAAGAAGGGGAGGAAATGGGCGATTCTCGCTGAATAAGAAGCAGAGATATAGCGCCGACCGCGCCGTGTGCCGCGGCTCGGCTAAACCGTGCCGCGGCACAGAGCCAAAATTGTGCCGGTGGTCGGCCGACCGCTCGTTGTGCCGCGGCTCATCCCGAAGTGTGCCGCGGCTCGACTCGGCATGTGCCGCGGCACTGCCGGATCCGTGCCGCTGCACGCGGATACCGATTTTGGCCGGCAAGTGTCACACGGTGTGCCGCGGCCGGACAAGTGTGCCGCGGCATCGACTGTGTGCCGCGGCACACGTACGCTTGTTTAGGCAACAAGCCAGGCGATGTGTATGCCGCGGCTCACAATTCTTGTGCCGCGGCCCACACCCCCCCTCGGGTCCCAAAATGACGAAAAAAAATGATCCGGAAGGAGAATAAAAGCAACAGGGATCGATATTTGGGCAACAATAACACGAAATGGAAGTACGGAACCCAAAACGATCTGAGGTACACAACCAAAGTCGAATAAGGGACAAATTCCCTAAACTTTTAGGAAATTAAAAAAAACGGCCCAAACAACCGAAAAGTCACGACACAACGTCGGATTAACAATCCAAAACTCGCAACATGCTCTACATAAGCATACGAACTCATGGAAGTAAGAAAACGACGAAATCGAACGAATTTAACGAGAAACGAATACACATGCGACAGAATATAACACGAGATGAAATTACGTAAAAAACATTATCAAGACCCGTCTAAACGGAAAAACTCCAAGAATAAAATAGGTTCAGAATTACAAAACAGTGCCAGGCGAGTTGTCCGAAATGAAAATGCACCAAAATAGAAATTACCCAGGATAGAAAACGCGGATATTACACCAAGCACCTCATACCAGCCCAACTCAGAGGACGACATCTCGCATCAATTGTCGGACGACATCGAGCCAAGGATCGGTTTCGAGCTAAGCCTCGACAATGATCCAAGGATCGAGTCCGGTGATCGTTCTAAACGAGAAGCGACCATCCCCATTGAAGAGTTGGAAAGTATAACAATCGATCCGACTCGCTCGGAGTGGGAAGTGCAGATTGGCTCAAGCGTCGGTCCCGAGTTAAAAGACGATCTGAAAGAACACTTTCCAATGCCCCATATTGACCACTTGGTCGATAGCACGGCAGGTTGCGAAATGATATCGTTTATGGACGCCTTCGCCGGGTACCATCAGATCCCAATGGCGGAGAAAGACGAAAAACACACATCATTCCACACGGAAAAAGACGTGTTCTTTTGGGTCCGAATGCCATTCGGTCTGAAAAATGCGGGGGCGACCTACCAACAACTAGTCAACGGGATGTTCTCCGATCAAATCGGTAAAACCATGGAGGTTTACATTGACGACATTGTGGTTAAGAGCCTCAAAAAGGAAGATCACCTCAAAGACCTTGCCGAGACGTTCGCCATCCTCGAGATATTCAACATGAAACTGAACCCCAAGAAATGCAACTTCGGGGTAAGCTCCGGAAAGTTCCTGGGGCACATCTTGAGCCAAAGGGGGATCGAAGCGAACCCCACCAAGATCGAGGCGATCCTCGATATGCAGGAGCCACGGAATGTCAAACAGGTGCAATGCCTCACGGGTTGTCTAGGATCCCTTAACCGTTTCATTTCTCGGCTCGGAGACAAAAGCAAGCCATTCTTCGCCACCATAAAAAATAAGAAATTTGCATGGACGAAGGAAAGCCAAATGGTGTTCGCCAAAATCAAGGAGTATCTGTCTAATCCCCAAATTTTGGCGAAACCAATCCCCGGCGAAAAGCTATTCCTCTACCTAGCAGCCTCGGAGGTCGCGCTGAGCGCTGTGTTAGTGCGAGCAGAGGGGCAAGCTCACTTGCCGATCTACTTCATCAGTCAAGCGCTTCATGACGCGGAAATGCGTTACACGCCTCTGGAGAAGCTCGCCTACGCAAAGGTCATGAGTGTTCGCAAGCTGAGGGCCTACTTCTTCGAACACCAAGTGGAGGTTCTGACGACTCTCCCTCTAAGGCAAGTTCTGCACTGGCCAGACACCAACGGGCGACTCCTCAAGTGGTCACTGGAGATCGCCCAATTCGGTGTCACGTACGCTCCTCGCACGGTGATCAAAGGCCAAGCTCTGGTGGATTTCGTGGTGGAATTAACGTTCCCGCCCAGTCCGACCCAGGTAGGTCGTCCTGCCTGGAAATTGTACGTAGATGGCTTGGCGACCAGCTCGCGAGCAGGGACAGGGATTGTCCTCATCAGCCCCGACGGCCAAAGTTTTACGAATACCGTGCATTTTGGGTTCCGTGCGACCAACAATGAAGCCGAGTATGAAGCCTTGGTAGGTGGGCTCGATCTAGCCCTCGCCATGGATGTTCGCCGCCTCCACATCTTCATGAACTCCCTCTTGTCCGTGAACCAAGTCAAGGGGGAATATGAGGCGCGCGGCGAACAGATGATCAAATATCAAGAATTGGTCGCTGAAATGTGCACAAAGTTTGAAGAAGTGCTGATCGAACAACTCCCGAGAGAGCACAACTCCCAGGCCGATGCCCAATCCAAACTCGCATCGTCAGATGGGGCGGCAGACTTCTCTAACATCCAAATCACGAAGTCAGCAAAATCGGCGATCGACAGAAGCCTGGTCACCACAGTTGCCATCGCCGAAGATAACTGGATGACTCCGTTCGTTAAGTACTTGAAGGACGGAACGGTCCCCACAGATCGGATCAAAGCTCGCTAGCTTCAGCTCCGAGCAACCAGATACACCCTAGTGGATGACTGGCTTTACAAGCGAGCTTTCAGTCTTCCTCTCCTCAAATGCATTACGCCGGAGGAAGGCCGACTTGTTTTAACCGAAATCCATGATGGGATCAGTGGAAATCACGCTGAAGGGCGACCTCTCATCCACAAGACGACCAGGCAAGGCTTTTTATGGCCTACCCTATAAAAAGACGCGATCGCCTATGCCCGATCTTGTCACAGGTGTCAAATAATGGGCCCGAACATCAAGCTCTCCCCCGAGCAGCTCACTTCTATGTACAGTTCGTGGCCGTTCGCCCAATGGGGCATCGACCTCATCGGTCCTTTGCCAACGGCGCCAAGGGGATGTAAATTCGCCATCGTGGGGGTCGATTATTTCACGAAATGGGCAGAGGCCGAGCCACTCAACAAGATCGGCCAAGAACAAGTGATCAAGTTCATTTGGAAGAACATCATATGCCTATTCGGTCTACCTCAGGCTATCATCTCCGAAAACGGAAAGCAGTTCGACGGTTTGGAAGTTATGCAATTCTGCGAGAAATGGGGAATTAAAAAGCTGTTCTCGGCCGCTTACCACCCTCAAACAAATGGGCAGGTAGAGGCAGTAAACAAGATTCTCAAACACACGATCAAAGCAAGACTCAAATCCAAACAAGGATGATGGGTGAGCGAGCTCCCAGCCATTTTGTGGTCCTACCGAACGACGACCCGAAATTCAACAGGCGAAACCCCATTCACCCTCACCTTCGGAACAGAAGCAGTGATCCCTTCGGAGATCTCCGTTGTCAGCCACCGAACTGCACAACAAATGACGACGGACAATGATGTAGCTCGGCGGATCGACTTGGATATGCTCGAGGAAAGACGATTGAACTCGGAAATGAAGAACACAATCCACAAAAGGAAATCCGAGAAATTATTCAATTCGAAGGTCAAGGAAAGGCGATTCCAAGTGGGCGACCTAGTCCTCAAAAAGGTCTAGGCTCACACGGGAGTGTTTGGCCCGAATTGGTAGGGGCCCTTCAGGATATCCAAATGGCTGGCCAAAGGAGCCTACGAGCTCCAACACCTAGACGGCTCCCCGGACCAATATCCCTGGAACGCCGTTCATTTGAAGAAATACTATCAATAAAAACTCTGTATTCAGTTATCCAATGTACAAAGAGTTTAATGAGATTTTCCGATCCCCTCTAAATGATTCGCCTCGGCAAAACAAACAAACAAAAAAGAGGATGGCTCGCTCGCCCTCCAAAAGTTCGTCATCTAACATGATGGACCTAGGCAAGCGATCGCCCCCTAGCACAACGTATACCGTCGAGGATCGTCATCTAACATGGCGATCCGAGGTAGAAAAGTGCAACCATGGTTTTGGAGGTCGATGGAACTGATAGCCCGCCCATGCAAGGTTCCTTTGGGCAGAGATCTCCCGCCCTTTCGTTTAAATACGAGGCGAGCGTAGCCGAAGGACCCTCCAAAACAGATCAGTGGACACGCTCGCCCGCCCTCGGATCCATCATCTGACATGGTGGACCTGGACAATGCGACGCGTCCCTCCCTCTGTCACAACGTATGCCCTCTTAGGCAGAAAAGTGCTAACAAGCCACGGTTGCAAAGTCGATTTGTCCGACGGCGCCCCGTGCAAGGACTCCTACAGGCAGAGACCGTCCGCCCCATCTCTACATTGCAAGGCAGAACGTAGCCTATGGAGGACCCTCACAATAGTGAGTCACGAGAAGTTAACCATCAGACGGAATGTTGCCCGCGCACAAGACATAGTCGTGGAGGTCGGTTCCATCGAACCCCTCGACTGTGCGAAGTCTTTCCAGGCCGGGACGTTCGGCCTGCCTCGAGGAATAAACAAAATCGAAGATCGCAAGAACCAAACTAATGATAGCTCGATAAACGAATTATTTCCGTTCCATTACTTTCACCAAGTAAACAAAAACAAGGGGCAGAGTGGAGCCATACATACGATCAGGAGGACGGAACCACATACGATCGGCGTTGTTCAAATACACATATGACGATCGGTTTTGTTCAGAAATTTACAAGTAAGAATTTAAGTATACCAATACATTCGGAGCTATACATACAACGACCACTCCTCAAACACATTGTGTGAAGTCGAATGCGAAAGATTCACTCAGACGATTGTACAAGCAAGGAATCAGATGCAATTGTTCATTTTATTTCATTCGGAATATTTGTACAAGCGCCTGAAGGCGAAACGCAACAAAACTGAAAAATTACAAGTAAAAACAAAATAAAAGCGGACTAACTAAGGCTGCCCCCGCCTGGACTTCGCCACCGGCCACTGGATCGGTCCGACCTTAGCCACCGGCTGCTGTTTCGACGTGCGCTTCCTCGCCGGCATCCGGGTGAACGAGGTTGTCCGATGACAGATACCAGCTCAGGTCGATTCCGAGGTCGGAGAGGTCAAGGATCGGCACAAAGAAGGTCGACTGCAGAGGATGCTCAAGCACATAGGCTTTGAAGTTATCAATCAGAGGGCCGACCTCGAGCCCTCCCTTCTTGGCAGCGCGGATGGCGTCAGCGTAAGCCATGTAATAGGCAAATTCACCAACATACTCCACATTGAGGAAGGGATCGGCCTCGGTCGCCTCCAACTTCTCCTTCAGCCCCGCGATTGTTTGATCCGCACCCTGGAGCTCGTCAACCTTAGCGGCCAGCTCTCCCTTCGAATAATCCAGCTCGCTATTTAACTGGCCCACCACCGCCTTCAGCTCAATCACCTCCTCCTGCGAGGCCGCATCCAACCGACGGGCTTCCGTCATTTGATCACGCATCCGGGTCAGTCACTGCCCGGTCCCGGTCGAGTTCCTGCTTCGCCCAGTCGAGATCCTGCTGTTGTTGCCCGAAATATTATCCGAAGATAGATATTGCTGGAATGGTCGAGCAACAGCAAATTGCGAGAGCACATCTGATGGAATGGAAATAACACAAGATTTGCCGGGTTTGTTAGGCCTGGGATTGAATGCTCTCGCGAGATGTTATTAATAAGAATACATTTGAGTACAAATATTAACGTAAGAATGTGATTACAATGAGTGTAAAAGATTCTATGTATCTAGCTGTTGAGTGCTTGCCGGAAGAACTAGAGTTGCTCTGAGTTCTTGCTTTCATCTCTGTCGACCGTCTTTCGGTTAATAGGTGCTGAGAGAGAAATGTATCCGAAGTGTATAGCTTTGCCAAGAGAGTGAAAGCCAAGTCGTGGGAAAAACCAGAGAATCCGAGAGATTTCCAAGTGTAGGAAGCCTTCTATTTATAGGAGCTGAGATGCTCTTTTTCTGGCGGGCGATCGCCTTCCTTGTAATATAATAAGGGGCGATCGTCTTTAAGCACATGGTCATGCCTTGAAGTCCGTCTTCTTCTTGGGCAACACTGTGATCCAATGAGGAGCCTGCATGCGTCCTGAGTTGCTGTTCGGTAGGTCCCACTTTGCACCTTTCGGCGGGTCTGTCGGTAGGTGAAAAGATGCTGACAGGCTGTGGTCAACGATCCATGCCCTGCGGCGCCTTTTCCGGATCTGCACATGTGGGATTCTGTTCGAACATCGTCCTTCGCCGACTGGACATGCTGGCTATGCGTGGCCTGAGGCGGTCGTCATTGGCCGGGCACCAGAGTCGATCGCCAAGTGCCAAGAGACGATCGCTCGACACTGGGTCTTGACCTGGGACCCGAGATCGGTCAATTCTGCCTTGGTCTATTTGGCTCTGGCTCAGTCGCCCGGTCTCTGAGGCGATTGCCTGTTGAGACGTATAAATCTCGACACAACAATTGCCCCCCAGCTTGCTCCGAGGTTGAAGACATGGGGTGAGGTGGTTCTTGCTGGCGATCGCTGAGGACAAGGATGGGCGATCCGTTGAGCGGACTTCGGTCTCGGACTTGGGCGATCTGGTCGATTGGCAAGCTATCTTCGGTCTTGGACCTGCAATTACAAATTTGCCGATCCCTCGTAGAGAGCTGATTGCTTCGTCATTGAGGAACCGTGCACAGTCGCGGAGTTCGATGGACCAACTCCATGACCGTGTCTTATGCGCGAGCGACATTGTATGTCTCGTGACTAATTTTATTGTGAGGGTCCTCCGTTAGGCTGCGCCTCGCCTCGTATTTAAACGAAGGGCGTGCGGTCTTGGTCTGGAGGAGTCCTTGTGCGGGGCGTTGTTGTAACACCCCCAATCCACTCAGGGATATTACACGCCGTAGAACCTTTCCTCAAGGATCTACCAGGCTGGTAACCACATTAAACATTTCGACAATGCATTTAAGGCTAAAATGACTCAGTAGACCGATTTGGTCTTTCAATAAATACATACAACTCAAACACCTTACATGCCCACGCAGGGGTCGAATACAACACACTCCCGTACAACGGGAAAGAATACTGCAGCGGAAATAAAATACATCTAAACCAATGACATCATACAGATACTCGTGTGATTAGTATCGTTCATCTTTCATCATCCTTCGTGCCGACCCTGTACTATACTCCAAAACCTGAATGCAATACAAACATCCACCCCCCGAATACTCCGGGGTTAGCAAAACTCCACTGTTTTGCTAGTGCAAGAACAAAGTGCAAAATACGAGTCATACAATTCACATTCCACGAATAACAATAACCAGAAATCCTCAAAGAGCCAAACAAAACGAAAAGTACTTCCCGAGGCAAGAGTTTGAGAAAAATATTCCAAAACCGAAAGATCACAAATCAATGGAAATAATTTATAAAACGGTTTAGAATGCCATCGAGAGTTTTAATAGAAAAACAATTTAGGATTTATCAAATCCTACTACTCAAAACCCAAAAGACGAAAGGGGTTACCGCCCCAAAGGTTTACTTTCCGTAAAATGACCTTTACAAAACCGTTGGGATTTTAGCCCCAAATCTCATCAACTGGCAGTACACGAGAACGACAACAAAGTTCGTTTTCCAACATCAAAATCCACAATTAAAGGATTTAACACAAACAACAAAATACTCTAGTGCCATCCTAGCCAAGTAAGCCAAACGAACAACTTACCTCTTACACACTTAGTCGATGCATGCAATCATGAAAACCATTCAAAAGCACTAATTTGTGAAATGCCATAATCAAATCACATTTGTAAAATGCACCACAATTAACCGTCGATCCACGTCTCTGTGGACCCCTAGCGAGACCCCGTCGGATCTAACCCGTAGTGGTTAAAAGCAAGCTCCTCGATCCACGTCTCTGTGGACCCCTACCGAGACCCCGTCGGATCTAACCCGTAGTGAGCATACACACACACGTTACTCATGCAATACTAATATGCTAAGAATGTAAGTTCATCAAGAATACTTACTAGAGATGGCCACTTACTCGACGCCGTTATCAACTCTTCAATACACAATAACAAGATTAAATACGGAATACACGATTCCATAACTTTAAACAACAGGGATATCATCAAAGCCTTCAACATTCAAAATGATCAAATCATAATCAATTCCCAAAACATACCATTCACAAAACACACACGCGTTTTGAAAGAGAGCCCTTAACGAGGCCAAAATAAATCTTTGGAAAATTCATTTGCAAATAACCAAACAAACACACTAAGACGACCACCAATCATCATATTCACAAAACGAGAAGCGTATGAACAAGGTACTTGCCTCGAATAACCACAACGCGGAGAATCGACCGAAGTAGGTTGGCACGAACCGACTACGAACCCGCCGACTCCACCGAATGCCAACTCGCGATAATAAACTACGAAGGACAATAACAAAAATGAAAATGAATTCCATAGCACGACGTAAAGCCGTTGAATTCAAAGAACGAATGACGAAAGTTCAAGTGTTTCCCCCAAAACGGCCAAGAACACGATTCGTCCCGTCAAAACACGAAAACGGAATTCCAAGTCGAAATATGGATATACAATCCATAGAATATGTTTAAAAATATCATTTAACCACAATCGATCCATAAAAAAATGGATGGAAAACGAGATCGAGAACAAATCCCCCAAAAAGT
Source organism: Orobanche coerulescens (assembly GCA_033398695.1). Taxonomy (NCBI): domain Eukaryota; kingdom Viridiplantae; phylum Streptophyta; class Magnoliopsida; order Lamiales; family Orobanchaceae; genus Orobanche; species Orobanche coerulescens. Next base: position 180,424,361 of record CM065808.1, read on the forward strand.
CGATTCGAAAGAAATCAAGAAATATACTTCGATTCGACGAAGAACAATGGATTAAATGATGTTAAACACAAGAATACTACCAAGATTAATCATACCCATCATGAATTAATCAACAATACGGAACGAATCGGACAAAAACTCAAAAACCCCCAAATTCAAGAATTTAGGGTTCTAGGAAGAGATTACCTTGATTCGCTGGATCAAAGGATGATATAGGATGATCAATCAATGATATGAACTCAATAACTTCATGGATTTTTTGTTCAACAACATGGCTTCGCCTCCTCCGAAGCTCCAGCCGCGGATCGAAAAGAAAGGAAATGAAAAACGGGTGAAAATATGACTGCTCGGTCATATTTATACTGGTGCAGCCTAGCGTGCGCTAGGCTGCCGAGCTAGCGTACGCTAGCGGCCAGTATCAGCCCAGAAATCAGCTTTGTGCCGCGGTCCGGCCAGAAGGGGCCGCGGCCCGCGGTATAGCCCGCTCCAGCATCAAAAGGTACACGGTGCAGTCTTAGCTATTTCGACCATAACTCCTTCATCCGGACTCTGCTTGACTCACCGTTTGAGCCATTGCTAATATAACTTGATGATATATAATATTGCAAAGATTCAGAATTTTTGGAGTTTCCAAGAATTAATGGTGACTTTACAAAGTCGAACTCACGCGTGAAAAAGTCGATTAAGGACACGGAACTCAACAAAACGACACCGAAACGAACTCGGATGACAAAAAATGTAGAATTAATCATTCTCAGAATGATGAAACGTTCACAATAGAGTCGCTAAGATAGACTTTATCCAAAAAGGAAAATTACCGGAAATCGAAATTGCGGATATTACACACTACCCTCCTTAAAAGAAGTTTCGTCCCGAAACTTAAAACAAGTAGGGAGATGCAAAATCCCGCCAAGAAAACTCAACGAGATACACAAGAACCGAAAATTCGCGCCGAACGGCGAAATGTTATTAGCAACGCAAAGGAACATACGGCGTGAAAACACGCTCCACGATGACCAACACAACGCCACCGGTAGAGACATAGTAAAATCAACAAGTGACAAACGTCATCAAATAGATAATACAATCGAGTCGATTATCCGAACAATCACAAAACACAACGAACGAAAATCAATATGATTGACCAACCCAACGGTACATCAATCAAAATGCGAGCCAATCGCTGAACAAATACGGAATTCCACCGCCCAAGGGTTGGAAGATCGAAAACGAGACTAATTTCCTGAACTTAAGGAAATTACGAAGGAGCCTGAATGCCCAACAATCACGAAACGAGAACAAAAACCGAACAAACAAACAATCGAGACAACAAAAATCGAACAATCATGTCCGAAACACGAAGGATAATAAAATTCAAACAACAACTCACAGGATGATCTGGTGAGAACAACAAGACGTGCATTCCCATAAGATCCACAGGAAAGGGAATAGCGATTGAAAAGTCACAACGACAAACGAGTTATTCCGAAACAATACCACCCTCGTTCGATCAACAAAAGCAAGGGATAGGGAAAGTTCAGAAAATGTTAACGAACATAAACGAGTCGACAGAGTCGAAAACACAGGAGTTCCAAATCCGATCCACTTCGAATAAAAGAACTAATAGAACCAAATGATGTCACTTCCGAACAAGGTTCACAAGAATCGAACTGAACTCGAAAAAGTCACAGCGATAACCAGATCGACCCACAACAAGATCACAGTTCGTTCGGACGATGAAACCGAAATACAGAACAAGTTCATAAAGTATCAATGAACATGAGCGAATCGATAAACTGGAGAAAGAGAAAATACAGAAGTCAAAATAATACGGGTATTACCTTCGACCTCGTCCATGAAATTCACAAAAACGGGAGCAAGGTAACAAGATATTAAACAACCGACACATAACGGAACAATCACCGATGCACACGGTCATACCAAACCAAGCTCTAACAGCTCGCACATGCGCGACAACGCAGAAATCACTACGAGGCGGCAACATTCAACACCAACATCCCACCTCTCACAGGGGGCTAACACAACAAATGTGTGGAAAATGACTCAACGCTCACACCGCCAATTCGATCATACTCGGGAGCAAACATCATAATGACAACGCGAACATCATACATACATACCCAGCCCTCAAACGGGAATGGATAGGTTTTAAAAACGAAAACCTCATTTTGAAAATAATTTTAGAAGAACACCGGTTGATCTTGAGTATCACCTTTCAAAAAAAGTACAAATGTGAAACATCGTTATCGAGACTTTAGAGAACCATTTCGCATTTGATAAAAATGAGGACACTTTCTCTTAGTGAAAACTTTCAGAATATTCGACCCTCGGGTCTAAATAAAAGTGTTTCTAAAGCATTGAAAACATCTCAAAGTATTTTTGGTCCTCAATTGGAATTTTTTTTTTGAAATATATTGCGGCACGAGAAAGCACCTTGAAAACACCGCAAGAAAATAATTCGTTTTAAAAGTACGTCTCGAAATTTAATTTTCTAAGATACTCAAGGTTTTCAAAAATCCAATAGGCCAGAATGCCCAAAACTCACGCATACCGACGTACACTAAAACACCTGCTAGTACACGCATCAAAACGTTTAAAGTCAAGATAATACATGTCTTTAAACGGAAAATAAACGATAAAATACCACAGTCGAAGACCGCCTAGGATTCAGAACAAAACCACTGACCCCATTCGAGGTCTCTAAGGACCCTCCCGCACTGGCTAGTGAACAAGTCGAACGCGTATAAACACAAAGCTTCCACAAGAGAACTTATAAAACGAGCAAATCAATTCGAAAATCATCAGCAACGGACAAAAACAACAGTAAAAAGACATCAGCAGCAACGACACTCCTCGTATAAACCAAATACGAGAGTCGACTAAATACATATCGTGAAATCAAAATCCACAGAAGGATTCCCTCACTTATCAAATAACCATAAAAATAGCTCCTGTCACACGAGGCACAACACAAAGAAAGGAGACTTACATCCACAAGTCGCACGAAGATGATGATCGCCCCACGATACTAATCACGACCAACAAACTCAGATGACGCGTCGCGACAGGACTCAGTCAGACAAAATCCGACGAGACAAAACTCAACAGACACCACTGACCCGACAACCTAGGTTTCCACAACCTAATCTCTGATACCATTTATGAAACACCCCCAATCCGCTCAGGGATATTACACACCGTAGAACCTTTCCTCAAGGATCTACCAGGCTGGTAACCACATTAAACATCTCGACAATGCCTTTAAGGCTAAAATGACTTAGTAGACCGATTTGGTCTTTCAATAAATACATACAACTCAAACACATTACATGCCCACGCAGGGGTCGAATACAACACACTCTCGTACAACGGGACAGAATACTGCAGCGGAAATAAAATACATCTAAACCAATGACATTATACGGATCCTCGTGTGATTAGTATCGTTCATCTTTCATCATCCTTCGTGCCGACCCTGTACTATGCTCCAAAACCTGAATGCAATACAAACATCCACCCCCCGAATACTCGGGGGTTAGCAAAACTCCACTGTTTTGCTAGTGCAAGGACAAAGTGCAAAATACGAGTCATACAATTCACATTCCACGAATAACAATAACCAGGAATCCTCAAAGAGCCAAACGAAACGAAAAGTACTTCCCGAGGCAAGAGTTTGAGAAAAATATTCCAAAACCGAAAGATCGCAAATCAATGGAAATAATTTATAAAACGGTTTAGAATGCCATCGAGAGTTTTAATAGAAAAACAATTTAGGATTTATCAAATCCTACTACTCAAAACCGAAAAGACGAAAGGGGTTACCGCCCCAAAGGTTTACTTTCCGTAAAATGACCTTTACAAAACCGTTGGGATTTTAGCCCCAAATCTCATCAACTGACAGTACACGAGAACGACAACAAAGTTCGTTTTCCAGCATTAAAATCCACAATTAAAGGATTTAACACAAACAACAAAATACTCTAGTGCCATCCTAGCCAAGTAAGCCAAACGAACAACTTACCTCTTACACACTTAGTCGATGCATGCAATCATGAAAACCATTCAAAAGCACTCATTTCCGGAAATGCCATAATCAAATCACATTTGTAAAATGCACCACAATTAACCGTCGATCCACGTCTCTGTGGACCCCTACCAAGACCCCGTCGGATCTAACCCGTAGTGGTTAAAAGCAAGCTCGTCGATCCACGTCTCTGTGGACCCCTACCGAGACCCCGTCGGATCTAACCCGTAGTGAGCATACACACACACGTTACTCATGCAATACTAATATGCTAAGAATGTAAGTTCATCAAGAATACTTACTAGAGATGGCCACTTACTCGACGCCGTTATCAACTCTTCAAAACACAATAACAAGATTAAACACGGAATACACGATTCCATAACTTTAAACAACAGGGATATCATCAAAGCCTTCAACGTTCAAAATGATCAAATCATAATCAATTCCCAAAACACACACGCATTTTGAAAGAGAGCCCTTAACGAGGCCAAAACAAATCTTTGGAAAATTCATTTGCAAATAACCAAACAAACATACTAAAACGACCACCTATCATCATATTCACAAAACGAGAAGCGTATGAACAAGGTACTTGCCTCGAATAACCACAACGCGGAGAATCGACCGAAGTAGGTTGGCACGAACCGACTACGAACCCGCTGACTCCACCGAATGCCAACCCGCGATAATAAACTACGAAGGACAATAACAACAATGAAAATGAATTCCATAGCACGACGTAAAGCCGTTGAATTCAAAGAACGAATGACGAAAGTTCAAGTGTTTCCTCCAAAACGGCCAAGAACACGATTCGTCCCGTCAAAACACGAAAACGGAATTCCAAGTTGAAATATGGATATACAATCCATAGAATATGTTTAACAACATCATTTAACCACAATTGATCCATAAAAAATGGATGGAAAACAAGATCGAGAACAAATCCCCCAAAAAGTCGATTCGAAGGAAATCAAGAAATATACTTTGATTCGATGAAGAACAATGGATTAAATGATGTTAAACATAAGAATACTACCAAGATTAATCATACCCATCATGAATTAATCAACAATATGGAACGAATCGGACAAAAACTCAAAAACCCCCAAATTCAAGAATTTAGGGTTCTAAGAAGAGATTACCTTGATTCGCTGGATCAAAGGATGACATAGGATGATCAATCAATGATATGAACTCAAGAACTTCATGGATTTGTTGTTCAACAACATGGATTCGCCTCCTCCGAAGCTCCAGCCGCGGATCGAAAAGAAAGGAAATGAAAAATGGGTGAAAATATGAGTGCTCGGTCATATTTATACTGGTGCAGCCTAGCGTGCGCTAGGCTGCCGAGCTAGCGTGCGCTAGTGGCCAGTATCAGCCCAGAAATCAGCTTTGTGCCGCGGTCCGGCAATAAGGGGCCGCGGCCAGCGGTACAGCCCGCTCCAGCATCAAAAGGCACACGGTGCAGTCTTATCTATTTCGACCATAACTCCTTTGTCCGGACTCTGCTTGACTCACCATTTGAGCCATTGGAAAGCTAACTTGATGATCTATAATATTGCAAAGATTCAGAATTTTTGGAGTTTCCAAGAATTAATGGTGACTTTACAAATTCGAACTCACACGTGAAAAAGTCGATTAAGGACACGGAACTCAACAAAATGACACTGAAACGAACTCGGATGACAAAAAGTGTGGAATTAATCATTCTAGTAATGATGAAACGGTCACAATAGTGTCGCTAAGATAGACTTTATCCAAAAAAAGAAAATTACCAGAAATCGAAATTGCGGATATTACAGTTGTCGGATTAATTGACTCCTCGTCCGCGGCTTGTTAGCTCTTTTATACCTCGGATCATCATGTTAGATTGCAATCCTCGATGGTATACGTTGAGACGGGGGTAGGGACGCGTCACATTGTCCGGGCTCACCAAGTTAGATGATGAACCTTTGAGGGTGGGCGAGCGTGTCCACTGATTTGTTTGGAGGGTCCTTCGACTACGCCCGCCTCGTATTTAAATGAAGGGCGAGCGATCTAAGCCCAAAGGAACCTTGCATGGCCGAAGCAGTCGGTTCCATCGACCACCAGGACTATGGCTGCACTATTCCACCTCGCATCGTCATGTTAAATGCCGACCTTCGACGGTGTACGTTGTGCGGGGGAGGCGATCTCGTGCTTTAGTCCAACACGTTAGATGATGAACTCTAGACGGCGAGCGAGTCCTCCAGTTTTGGTTATGTCGCTTGATAATGGCGATCGGGTTGGAAGACTGATAATTGTCGTTCGGTTGCCGATCGCGTTGTTCATAGGTTAAGAAGTAACCTTTGCCTGGCCAGAAGATCTGCGGCTTTGGCGCGGAAGATCGCGTAGGTCGGGGGGGAGGTCCTTCGTAAGATGCCTGAACATAGGCGAAAGACCATGGAATCCCCCTAGAACCGAGTATAGGGCAATCTCGTCGCTTATGGGCTCGCCGTTGAGGATGATCTCGTCTACCCGATCGATGTAGTCTGCGTCGGACTCTTCTTCATCTTGCCTGATCTGCATCATGCGATGGGGACCTTCCGGCCGATCGACCTTGGCGGCGAAGTACGCTGTGAAGTTGTTCACCAGCTGATCAAAAGAATTGACGGATCGCGGCGGCAATGAGATATACCATCTATGGGCCAGGTCGCCCTGCGTTAGCAGGAACATTCGGCACCTGGTCGCGTCGGATGCCCCACACCCGATCATGTAGATTCAGAACTTGCCCAGGTGAGTATTGGGATCCGACCTTCCCTTGTACAGAGGTGTTTGCGGAGGAGCGATCCTTCGTTGCACGGGAGCAAGCTCAATGTGGACCGCGAGTGGCTCGCTCGGCCCGGCGATCTCTCTCTTGGTGCCTGCCCCAGATTCTAGGAGCGCCTTCATGTCGTCGAGCTGGCGTTGCATCGCAGCCATCGCTGTAGCTTGGTCGCTCGTGGTTCGGCTTAAGGAGCGGGAGCCGAGGCGATCATGTATCGATCTCCTGACTCCGCGATCGCCGACCTCGGTTTCTCAGCGAGAATGAGCCAAATGGCTGGTCGGCCTTCTGGGAGTTTGGTAAGCTGAACTCCTGGTGACGGATTCGGGCTCCATCGTCTCGTGGCTGGGGCCGGACTGCCCCGGTCCCCATGATGGGTCACTTCCTAGGCGGCTAAAAACGGAGGTCTCCCGCCTTGCGAGCGCCTCTTCTTGTGAATCGGGGCCTCATGGCGATCGCTCGGCCAGTAGCCCCTTGAACCTCCGTTTGGCCACGCGGCGGATGGCCAATGGGGTTATAGCGGACGGCGCGTCGAAAGCTCTCCATCGCTCCTGTAGGATGGTCAAGGCCTTTTCGATTTGTTCCGCAGTTTGGAACTGATCGAGCGAGAGGCTTGGGCCGTCCCTCGGGGGCGGGATCGAGAGTCTCGGACCACGGCGGCTACCCTCGGCCATAGGCTAGGGCTCGGATTGAGACGGAATGAGGCGTCTGGCGGATCGGCCAGCGGCTTTCTTCGACGTGGAGGCAGAAGTCATGATTCTGAAAGCTTTCTTTGTAGAGCAGTGAGTGTCTCTTCAAGTATATGCCCCGTAAAACAGTGAGTATTCTTCGAGACGGTAGGAATAAAAATGAGGGTTTAGATCCCCTTCTTCTAGCGGCAATTGTTGTTGCTCGAAATATTATTCGAAGATAGATATTGATGGAATGGTCGAGCAACAGCAAATTGCGAGAGCACATCCGAGGGAATGGAAATGACACAAGATTTTCCGGGTTTGTTAGGCCCGGGATTGAATGCTCTCGCGAGATGTTATTAATAAGAATACGTTTGAGTACAAATATTAATGTAAGAAAGAATGCGATTACAATGAGTGTAAAAGATTCTATGTATCTAGCTGTTGAGTGATTGCTGGAAGAACTAGAGTTGCTCTGAGTTCTTGCTTTCATCTCTGTCGACCGTTTTTCGGTTAATAGGTGCTGAGAGAGAAATGTATCCGAAGTGTATAGCTTTGCCAAGAGAGTGAAAGCTAAGTCGTGGGAAAAACCAGAGAATCCGAGAGATTTCCAAGTGTAGGAAGCCTTCTATTTATAGGAGCTGAGATGCTCTTTTTCTGGCGGGCGATCGCCTTCCTTGTAATATAATAAGGGGCGATCGTCTTTAAGCATATGGGCTGTCTGCCTTGAAGTTCGCGGCTGCTGCTGGCAGCCAGCTGTGCGGTCCAATGAGGAGCCTGCACGCGTCCTGAGTTGCTGTCCGGGAGGTCCCACTTTGCACCTTTCGGCGGGTCTGTCGGTAGGTGAAAAGATGCTGACAGGCTGTGGTCAACGATCCATACCCTGCGGCGCCTTTTCCGGATCTGCACATGTGGGATTCTGTTCGAGCTTCGTCCTTCGCCGACTGGACATGCTGGCTATGCGTGGCCTGAGGCGGTCGTCATTGGCCGGGCAACAGAGTCGATCGCCAAGTGCCAAGAGACGATCGCCTTGGATGTCGATCGCTCGGCACTGGGTCTTGACCTGGGACCCGAGATCGGTCAATTCTGCCTTGGTCTATTTGGCTCTGGCTCGGTCGCCCGGTCTCTGAGGCGATCGCCTGTTGAGACGTGTAAATCTCGACACAACAGATGCTTCGCCCGCTTGGTTGTTTCCACGTACTCCTTCTCGATTGCCGCGATCCTATCGGCAAACTCGGCGTTCCGATTCCGAGCAGCCTCGAGGTCCGAATGGAGACGGGCAGTAGAGTGCCGCCCCTCATAATCCTTCACGGCTTGAGCGGCCATCGTCGCCAGTTGGAGGGTCAGAGCGAGAGTCGCCTGCATTGCGTCTCCGGACTGACGGCGCGCGATCACATCCAGATCAGTCGTCCAAGCCTTCATCAAGGCGGCGATAGCCCGAGAAACATAGTGAGGGACGTCGCTAGGCTCACGGGGAGATCTGCTCGCGAGGAAGTCCAACACTATCGACGAGCAGTTCGGGTCGGCAAGACAGACCCTGCACCAAAAACAAATGAGTTAGTATGTCTCCTACACAAGTGACATAACTCAGCAGATCAACCAAACTTACCTTTCGAACTTCTCGGGGTCGCGGCCGAAGAAAGGCTTGCCCCGTGGGGTCTGGGCATCAGCGGTCGCCATGGCCTGTAGGAAGGCCGATGAGGGCGTAGGCCCCTCCACCATTAGAACTGCAGAAATTGGAGGTGTGGCGACCGACGGCACCACTGCGGGCACCTCAGCAGCAACAGATGGCAAGGGCTCCTCCGGCCTCCGCCTCTTGCGATTGCGTTGGAGCTGCTCCTCTTCTCGAGTCTCCGGCTCGACGAAGATCGGCCCCATGAGAGGTCTCGCCTCTGGGATAGGACGGATCATCGCCGCAGGGGCACGACCCGCCTTCTTCCCTTGGCGGAGATGATTAATGATACCAGGGTTCGACATGGCGATTTCTCTCGGCGGCTCGGAGTAGTAGGGGAAGTAGATCTCTATCAAAGAAGACAATCAACCAGGTTAGACGTCTTCTTCAATCAAAGGCGATCGTCAAGCAAAAAGGAGATCGTAAACATTTGTACCTGGGACCCTTAAGTGGCGGGGAAAGCAAAACAACCGAGCGTCCAACCAATGAGCTTCGTTGTTGATCACGCGAGCGTCGATGTAACTATCCGGAAGACCACAGATTCGCTCCCAGATGATTGAAAAATCAAATGGTAGGTCATCGGCTGCTGGAACAAGGGAGCCTGCAAAAAGAAAACCAAATTAGATCAGTTCAAGGTGTATCTGAACGAAGGGAGAGTTAAAACCCTTACTCGGATTCCTCTCCCAGAAGCCGATGGGGATATCCAACTCATCCTCGGGTTTGTCGCTCGCGGCCGATTTCCACGCTCCGCCGACCCAACACCACTTTGTTAGGTTGCCCCGGACCTTGTTCGGCACCCCAAGGACCACCCGGCCCAAGCGACCCTGGATGTGGTAGTCGCCAACAGAACCCTTCTGCGCCGTCATCTTAAAGAGATAGTTCATCTCCAGCGCAGAAGGAAGACGGGACAGCCGGTGACCTCCAAATTGAGTCAAAGTGCTGACGATCTGCAACCAGGCGTTCGACGTCAGTTAGAGCGGCGCCACATTCCAAGCAGTTAGTAGATACGACACGGTGAACGGCAATGGGAACCGCAATCCGGCCCCCATGATCAACTCGTTAACGGCGACCATACCCTCGGGAGGTTGTTCGGCGTGCTCATTCTCGGCAGGCACATACAGTGAAACGTCGGAGGGGACATGGAACTCCGCCCTCCAACGACTCAAATCCTTCTTAGTCGCCGAACTCATAATCTGGTCGAGGGTCCACGGGGAGTGGTCCGCGGCCCAAAACGACGTCCGCTTTACGGGTTCATGGGGATGGGAGACCGAATATGCGCGAAAATCGAACTTAGGGCGTGGTTCGGCAAGTCCCTCCATAAGCTCGGCAAATTTCAGAAAGGCTTGGCCGAACACACTGTTCTGCTCCCAGTACAGTCTTACTGCCTCATCCTCGTCGGCCGGTGAGTGCTTCTGCTCCGCCACCGCCGACCTTGTCGCGTCAGCTCGTTGAAGAGTTCTTCAACCTCTACGGGTTCAATCCCAGTGCGAATGGCCTCGACGGCCGTCTCCACGTGAAAATCCGTAGAGGTTTCCTCCTGGGCAGTCAAAGTCGCGGCGGCAGAAGTGCTACCCACCTCATACATGGTGGATCCTCCTCTAGACATATTCAAAGAGAAAGGGGGGAGAAAAGTTTTTGTTCTTACCTAGAGATTGATTCGAACATCGATCGGCACACAAAGCTCCAAGAAAATTAAGCTATGTCTTCTTCTCAGGCAAAAATGCATAAAGATATATCCCCAGAAGCCTTAGCCCCTTTTATAGGCAAGAGCAGGGACTTCTGGGCAAATAAGCGGAATCTCGAGGGGTGAAGTGCAACCGCCGGATAAGTCGCATTTAATGCCGCCCTCGAAATCCGCATGTGCGTCGTTTCGAGGGCACGCCAAACGACAAGTCTGACAAAACCGTCGGACTCCCCCAACGGGAGCGCGACACGTGTCCCAGTGACGTTTCAAAGCCCGCTTCCACTTCCCGCTCTTTTCAGCATCCGAGGAGGTCGTCCAAAATTTGAAATCAGTTCGTTTGGGTGACGATCGTCTGCTTCATAAGTAGATGAGTCGCTCGTATAAAACAAGCGATCGCCAGCAAAGCCACCTCACCCCACGTCTTCAACATGGGAGCGAGCTGGGGGGGCAATTGTTGTGCGGCGATTTATACGCCTCGAAGGCGATCGGCATAATGGTCGGATGCCAACTGAAGAAGACGAATGCTGGTCAAGTGCCTGGCGGTCGACGTTCAAGGCGATTGTCTATTGGCACCTGGCGATTGCCTCTAGTATCCGACCAGGTACGACCGTCCCATGCCATGTGTAAGTCCAACATCCGTCAAAGTCTGCGAAGACTGAATCTCGGGATGAAGGCCCACGTGCAGATCTGCAAAAGGCGCCGCAAGAACAGGCTTTACTCCAGCCCATCAGCAGCTGTCAGTGACAAGGACGGCCTCACTTACCGACAGACCCGCCGAAAGGTCCTAGGTGGGACCTCCCAAGACAGCGACGTGAGGCACTTATCGCCTCCTCATTGGTTCGCGCATCTGGCTGCCAGCAGCAGCTGCGGACTTTAAGGAAACAGTCCCACGTGCTGGGACGATCGCCCGCCTTATTTAATGCAGGAACGGCGATCGCCCGTGTGGGACAGGGACATACCAGCAACCTCTTCTCCTATAAATAGGAGGCCTCCAACATTGGCAAAGGGAGGTTACAATGTAAACACGATTACACACAGCAAACAATACAGAGAACACCTCATCTTTGTAACAAGAACTCACAGAGCTTTAACTCTGGTTCTTCCGGCAAACAACAACACTCAAGAGCTAGATAACTAGGGTCTTTACACTCATTGTAATTGTACTCTAACATTAAAATTTGTACTCACAAGTATTCATATTAATAATATCTCACGAGAGCATTCAAGCCCGGTACTAACAACCCCGGCAAATCTTGTGTTATTTACTTTTCCACGGATGTGCTCTCGCATTTTGTTTGTTACTCGTCCATTCCAGCATATAATCTCCGGATAATATTTTGGGTAACAAAAACTTGCTAGCGTGCGCTAGCTCTTCCTCTTTAGCGTGCGCTATCGCGTATTTTGTCTGTAACGTACGTAATGTTCTGCATGTAGCGTACATTAATGTCTTCCAGTTTTAGTCTAGTGGCTACCGTCTCTGACTGTTAGCGTGCGCTAATTCTTCTTTGTAGCGTGCGCTAATATTGCATCATTGCATGTGTCATATATCCGTTTATACTTTTTGACTTGCATCAGATTCTTCCCAACGGATTGATTGACTTGATTCAAACTGATATTTAGCGTGTGCTAAATATCATCTGTTGCATGCGGTAAGCTGACTTCACTGCATACGTCATTCTGTGTTTGAATCTCTTCACAACGGTAATATGGACTCGATAGCATGCGTTAGTTATAATGTGTAGGATGCGCTATCCTCATCAGGTGACTTCACTTCAGGTAACTTCGAACTCGTCTGTTCTGCAGATAACTCCCGTTAGCGTGCGCTAACCTTCAGTTCTTGCGTGCGCTAAGCATGTATTTTCTTTAGATTTTTGCGACTTCGTCTGCTTTGATGTTTTGCTTCGCCTCGATGTAGTTTTGTTTTGTTTAGCAACATAATCATCAAAACACTATTTATTAATATGTGGAATAAATATTCCAACAATCTCCCCCTTTTTGATAATTACAAAACAACTCTTGAATTGGATAAAACTTGCAAAATAAAATTACATATATTTGTACGTTTCAAAGTTTTCGGCTTTGATCGTTTCGTTAGTTTCTCCATTTTTTTCTTTTTCTGTCATTTCCGACTACTTCATTTCGTATTTTTCAACTCCTTCGTTTCTACCCCTTTTTGTATGCTTTCTTCTTCTTTTCGACTTCTTCGATTTATATTCTTTTCTCCTACTTTTTATTTTTTATTTTTCTCGTCATATCTTTCATGACACTTTTTATCCGATTCAACTTCTTCTCCCCCTTTTTGTATTCAGCAAAAAGTGTAAAAAAAATATAGAGGATACCAATCATGGAATATGCATGATACCAATTAATGAATATAATTATGCATGAATAGGAAATAAACTCCCCCTGAAAATATTATCTCCCTCTTTGTAAAATATCAATTGTTAAAAATTAATTTTTGGGGATCCAACCGAAAGTCGGTTTTTGTTTGGAAACATAGATGATATTTGGAATAAACGTTCCTTTGGGAATCCAAATTTTCTTAGTTTTTATCGTCCATCTTGGGCTTTTACAGTTTGAAATGTGATGCCCGAATTTCAAATATTTTTCACACCGGGGTATTTTGAAATTTACGGATTCGTTTTTAAAATGTGGTTTGAATCCTATCCCCTCTTTATTTAACGTATATTTTTGAACCGAGAGCATATTTTCAAATTTCTCATTTCCGAGAGAAAATTTCTTCGTTAAATTTTTTAGCTCGGTTTGAACTTTAACAAGATCATCTTTTAAAATATTTTTGTTTTCAACACATTTAGAATGATCGATTTCAATAAACTTTCCCTTTTCAAGAATTTTGGAATTTTCGTTTTCCAAATATTTGTATTTAGATTTAAGGGATTTAATCTCCTTTAAAGTATTTTGATAATTCATATGTAATAGCTCGAATGCTTCAAAAAGTTCATCGTAAGAATTACTTACTTGGCTTTCGACGTCGCTATCGTCGAATGATCTCCGGGCCATAAATGCAAGGTTATTTTGATCGATGAAATCATCATCAATATCTTCGTCACTCCATGTTGCAATTAAAACCTCTTTTGGTTTTTTACGATAATTCTTCGCAAAGTGGTCTGGTTTACCACATAATCGACAAGTGTTCTCGAATTTCTTAGATTCTCCGGCTCGGATGTCCTTCTTTCTTCGGTTTAATAAGTGTTGGAATTTATTAATATTTTTGGCATAATATGCCGATTCTTCGTCGCTTTCGTCCACCGGGATTTCTTCTTTAGATTTTGACATCTTAGCCTTCATGGCTATCGATCTTTCCTTTGGCTTCGGTTTGGCATTACGGGATTCACTACACCATATATGACCTATTGGAAGCCCATCATATGGTTGTGTTGCATAAAATGTTGCTATAGACAAGAAACCTGCATATCTATTGTAATACTTTCGAAATTGTTGACTCAAACTATTTTGATGATGATTGTATTCAAAACATTTAACAAAATCTATCCCATCGAGCTGCTACATTGAAGGAAAATCATGTTCTTAGCGCACGCTACAGTCTGTATGGTAGCGCACGCTATCGAGGGAAAAGTCACCTGCAGTCAGGCAAGTAATCTGTAGTCTAGTGGAGTCACCTGATGGATAGCACACGCAAAATACAAAATATCAGCGCATGCTAAGCTGTTAATCTTAGCGCACGCTATCATCTATTTATAGCGCACGCTATCCCACTTAAGGCAGAGAGACAGTAAGGTCTGGACAGAAAAAGGAAAAGCATTTGCGCACGCTACAGACGTACACTTACGTACGCTATTATGAGGTCTTAGCGCACGTTACATGTCAAATCTTGCGCACGCTACCGGAAATCATGTTGGTAGTCCAGTAGGCTCTGGACTCAAATCAAGAAAGCTCTTACGTACGCTAAACAAGCTAGTACATTATTTGGAAAAGTCATAGCACACGCTACAATACATGTGTTAGCGCACGCTAAGCGTTTAAACTCCTATCGTTAGTCAACTTATCCGTTGGAACGCAAACGTCAAAAAGGAGATCCACAAAATCTGGAAGGCTAACATTAAATAATGTTAATGCACGCTAATGTATATGTACTAGCGCATGCTACGTACATTTTATCCATTAGAAAAAAGACGTTGGGGAGACAAACCGACAAGTTTCAACAGTCAAAAGTGAAGACCTGTTGACCGACAATAACGCACGCTACAGAAAACCGACTAGCGCACGTATATTATGACCATTGGTATAGTTTAATGACCATTCAGATCAGTCAAGTCAAAGCTCGTTAGCACACGCTATGAAGGATTATTAGCGCACGCTAATAATATATTCTTCAGTATATGAAGAAGGACTTGATACTATAAATACCCATAGGACTTGGGTATCTCACACACAACTTCAAGCATTCAAGTATACAAGCAATCAAAGCATTCTTGAGCTCAGATCTCTATCTATTATTGCATTCTAAGTTGTTAGGAGAAAGATACAAAGAGTGATACACCTTGTAATATTTATTATACTTTGTATTCTTTCATTTGGTTGTGAGTGTTGCATCACTCATACAAGAGCATTAGAGAAACGAATTAAGAGTCACTAATCCGGTGTTATTAGGATCTTCGATTCGGCATTGTTAGGATTACACTCCAATATTCGTAAGTAAGGATTATCTAGTTCCGATAGAACACTAGATAAACAAAGTTTATTTTGAGAGTGGTTGTGCTTGAACCAATAGAAGACAAGCGGTTGTAACGGTTGTTGTACTCGGACCGATTGAATACGAGTCAAGTGTGTGGTTGTTCTTGAGCCAATAGAAAAAGAAGTCGTAGAGAGGACGTAGGCAAGTTGCCGAACCTCTTCAAATCTTTGAGTCTTTTACTTTTCGCACTATTTTCTTTTATTCACGAGAAAGTTCGATATTCCGCATTACCACTATTCAACCCCCCTTCTAGTGGTGAATTTATCTCTCCAGTTGGTATCGGAGAGGGTCTATTTTTAAGGGTTTAACCACCTAAGGGAAAAAGATCCGCAAATGGCACTTCTTGGCCAAATCGAAGGAAATGCTCTAAATCGTCCTCCCTTCTTCGACGGTTCCAATTTCATGATATGGAAAAAGAAAATGGCTATATTCGTTCAAGCCTATGATATTGAAATTTGGAAAGTCATTGCACTTGGTCCGAAACTTGCCAAGAAACAAGATGGATTGTTGAAAAAGTTCGACGAGTTCAACGACGAGGACTGGAGGAACACACACATCAATTCACGTGCTACTCAACTTCTCTATTGCGCCCTTAATCCCGAAGAACTCAATAGGATATCTTACTAAGAAAGCGCAAAGGAAAGTTGGGAAATCCTTGAAGTAACTCATGAAGGAACCACCCAAGTTAAGGAGACTAAAATCAACATGCTTCTTTATGTCTACGAACTCTTTTCCATGAAGGACGAGGAAATGATCACCAATATGTTGGATCGGTTCTCGGCTATAACCAATGGTCTTGCATCATTCGTAAAGCCTATATCTAGTAGCAACAAAGATAAGAAAATTCTTCGCTCGTTGCCACGTGAATGGGATGCCACGGTTACCGCGATCATGGAGTCCAAAGATCTCAACAGGCTCGAGTTTAGTGCCCTCATCGGGTCACTCATCAATTATGAGATCATTCTCAAGTCTAGAGGTACCAAACCAAAGCCTCATGAAAAGGTAGTCGCATTCAATGTTGATAGTGATGTTGAGGAAGATGTTCCCGAGGATGAAGACGACGCGGAACTTGCTCTCTACGCCAAGAAATTTAGAAGGTATAAAAATCTAATTTAAAGAAGGCGAAATTTCCTTAGCCGGGATGGTAAGGCAGAACAAAAGAAGAATAGCTATGTTCCTATAAAGAAGTTCGACAATAATTGTCGGAAATGTGGTTAAGCCGGTCACTATGCCAAGGAATGTCGAGGATCCTCTTCAAAGCCTCAAGTCGAAAGATTCAAAAAGAAGGAGGTTCTAATCGCTTCTTGGAGTGATGACGATGAGGATTTTGAAAGATCTCTCAATGTTAATCTCGCATTTATGGCACTCGACTCCGAAAGCAATATCGAGGTACCGGCACCAAGGAAAAGCAAGTGGTACATTGATAGTGGATGCTCAAGGCACATGTGCGGCTCCGAGGACTTATTTGAAGACCTCGAATATCAAGAACAAGGACATGTGACCTTTGGCGACAATCAAAAGGGAAAGATTAAAGGCATCGGAAAAGTCGGTAAGGAACCTTCTCCCTCTATCAACAAAGTATTATTTGTTGAAGGTTTGCATCACAACTTACTTAGCGTTTCTCAACTATGTGATGAAGGTTTTCAAATTCTCTTCGAGCAAACTCATTGCACGGCATTTAGAAATAATAAAATTGCATTCATCCGTTTGAGATGTGGAAACATTTATATTGTTGATCTTAATGATAAAAGTTCATTTAATGAAAAGTGCCTTATTACTTTGGATGATAATACATATTTATGGCATCGTAAATTGGGGCATACATCTCTACCCATTATTTCTATTTTATCTAGACATGATCTTGTCCGTGGTTTACCCAAACTCAAATTTGATCGGAAGCATTTGTGTGAATCATGCATAAAAGGGAAACATACTCGAGAATCTTTCAAACCAAAATTCGAGGTTTCCACTAGTCGTATTCTTGAACTTGTGCATATGGATTTGATTGGACCATCTAGATATGTTAGTCTAAATGGTAAGCTTTATACTTTGGTCATTGTTAATGATTATTCCCATTTTACTTGGGTTAGATTTGTTGCTCATAAAGATGATACATTTTCCAAGTTTTCCAAATGGTGTCGTTTGGTGCAAAATGAGAAAGTCTGTCTATAAATTCAATTCGCACCGATCACGGAGGTGAATTTGATTGCGCTCCATTTGAGTTTTTATGTGACAAATATGGTATTAATCACAATTTTTTGGCTCCTAGAACGCCTCAACAAAATGGGGTTGTTGAAAGGAAAAATCGATCTTTGGAGGAAATGTCAAGGACTATGCTTAATGAATACTCTCTTCCACAATACTTTTGGGCCGAAGCAATTTTTACGGCATGTTTTGTGATTAACCGAGTTCATGTTCGTAGAACTAACCTTAAAACTCCGTATGAATTATGGAAGGGCAAAAAGCCAAAAATATCTTATTTCCATCCTTCTGGTTGCAATGTGTTTATCCTAAATAATGGTAAGGATACCTTGGGGAAATTTGATGCTAAATCCGACTCCGGAATATTTCTTGGTTATGCTACAAATAGCAAAGCATATCGTGTTTATAACATTAGAACAAATAAAGTTGAAGAATCCATTCATGTTAAATTCAACGATATGATCTCACCCCCGAGAAAGGTAGAATATTTTGATGATGCAGGTATTTTTCCGGACTCTCATCCCTCAAACGAAATGGAGAAAATTTCGAAAATCCAAAAGAAGACAATCGAGAGTCTACCGAAAGATTGGAGGCACATCAAAGACCATCCAAAAGATCTTGTGATTGGAAACATTGAAGACGGTGTTTAAACTCTAAGGAGAACCATCGAATATATGGCTCATTGTGCTTTCGTATCTGAAATAGTTCCCAAAAATATATCCGAGGCTCTTGATGATGAAAGTTGAATGATGGCAATGCAAGAGGAGCTTGTACAATTCATGCACAATAATGTATGGAATTTAGTTCCCGCTCCTAAAGATAAAACAATTATCGGAACTAAATGGGTGCACAAAATCAAGTGTGACGAAGACGGTTACCCAATTCGAAATAAATCTCGTTTGGTCACATAAGGGTATAATCAAGAGGAAGGCCTTGATTACGAAGAAAGTTTTGCTCACGTGGCTCGACTCGAATCCATCCGTTTGTTATGTGCATTTGCCGTTCACAAAAAGATCAAACTATTTCAAATGGATGTGAAAAGTGCATTATTGAATGGCTACATTCAAAAAGAAGTCTATGTCAAGCAACCTCCCGGTTTTGAAGATCATCAATTTTCGGATAACGTTTACAAGCTCAACAAGGCACTCTATGGGTTGAAACAAGCACCCCGAGCATGGTATGATCGTTTAAGTCAATTTTTAATTGCAAATGATTATAAAAGAGGTAAAGTCGATAATACCTTGTTTGTGAAAATATTGAATAATGATATACCTGTTTGCCAAATCTATGTTGATGACAGACTTTGTAAAATCACCATTAATTCTAGAAAACTCCAAAAATTCTGAATCTTTTCAGTATTATAGAGCATCAAGTTAGCTTTCCAATGGTTCAAACGGTGAGTCAATCGGAGTCCGGACGAAGGAGTTATGCCAAGATTTCTCTAATCTTATGAAAGGAGAGTTCGAGATGAGTATGATGGGCGAATTAACATTCTTCCTCGGGCTTCAAATCAAGCAATGCGAAGATGGCATCTTTATTCATCAAACAAAGTCTCCTAAAGAAATTCAAAATGGAGGGTAGCAAAGTGATTTCAACGCCAATGTCCTCATCATTAAAGCTTGAAAAAGATGAAAATGGCAAATCCGTAGATCAAAAATTATATCGAGGTATGATCAGATCTTTGCTATATTTGACTGCTTCTAGGCCAGACATAATATTTGCTACATGCTTATGTGCTCGATTCCAAGCTAATCCTAAGGAATCACATTTAATTGCTTGTAAACGCATTTTTCGTTACTTGAAAGGGACCATCGGACTACGTCTATGGTATCCCTCTTGCTTGGACTTTAATTTGATTGCATATAGTGACGCCGATATTGGCGGATGCAAAATTGATAAAAAGAGTACTAGTGGTACATGTCATTTCATCGGTTCATGCTTAATATCTTGGGGAAGTAAAAAGCAAACCAGTGTAGCGTTGTCTACAGTTGAGGCCGAATACGTTGCTGTAGGGAGTGCCTGTGCTCAGGTACTATGGATTCAAAATCAACTCCGCAACTACGGCATTTATTTTTAAAATACCCCTATATTATGTGATAATACTAGTGCTATTAATTTGAGTAAAAATCCCATGTTGCATAGTAGAACTAAGCATATAGATATTAGACATCATTTTTTACGCGATCATGTGCAAACGAAAGATATCTGCTTAATTTTTGTCGGGACGAAGGACCAACTTACTGATATATTTACGAAACCTCTTCCCAAGGAATCATTTAATAATATTCGTCTGCCACTCGGTATGGGACATCTAGACAATTTTTGAAATCAGTTTTCTACTCGAGAGATCAATATATTTGAAACGTTCCATTCGCTAGCGCGCGCTAGCTTCATTCTTTTAACGCGCGCTAAATTTTGTCTTCGATAGCGTACGCTAATTCCTTATCACTTGCGTGCGCTAATTAAAATCTTCTCATATGCTACTGGACAGTCCAGTGAGCTACCCATATATTCTTAACGTACACTAATTATACACCCTTTGCGTACGCTAATTAAATCGGCTCAGCTCACTATATAAACCCTGTTCAACCCAGAAACATTCCCATCATTTCATAATGTACGCAAACACTCCAGATCCCCTTTCAGCAAGAACCCTATCCGTAAAACCGACTCATTCAAATCCCGATTCCTTCTACAATCTTTCAATTCCTTTCAGATTTATGTCGAGTAATGGCCGCAAAGCTATGGAGAAGACTTACAGAAACACAAAACGCCCTCGCGAGCCAAAATACGACGCATCCCGCTTCGTGTCATATACCGCGTCGAAGGTATTTTCTGAAATTCTTCCTCAGGAACAATTAACGGATTGTTACTTCTTCAATTTTCCAAGCCTGGAACGGGCGAATGTTGTCATCTCTGATTTTTTCTCCTCCATTGGAATTGCTCGCTTTGTTGAATGTAAGGAACCTATCTTTCCCGAGCTTGTTCGTGAATTTTATGCGAACCTTCATATTGCTGAGAGTGAAGGTTCCTCATCTCTAGTTTTAGGGAGTTCGGTTGAAGGAACGGTAGTGAAAGTCTCTTTGGAGATTTTGTCTCAACTTTTTGGTTTGTCGTCCGATGGTTTTTCGTGTTCTGAGAAATCGATCACTGAGGAGTCTGGAGTTAGGGAGATTGATGTCAAGGAATTTCTGAGTTCGAAAGCCATAATCGACATCACCAACGAGGCTTTTGAGAACAACGATTTCGGGATTAACATTCGACTTCTTTTGGTTGCACTCACAAAATGCATAATACCCAAAGTTAACACGCAACATAAGTTAGTCGGATTCGATAAACGTGTTGTGTACCGAGTGCTAAACGATGACAAAGTTGATTTTGCCGCGATTGTCATGAGTTGGATGAAAGTTAAGGGCGACCTATTTCGGTCGAAGAATTACGCTTCATGGTCCCGCAAGGCTGGAATGTCGTATGGTTCCATCCTAACGGCGATCTTCAAATTTCATCATGTGGACTTGAAGAAGGACAAAGCCATTCCCATTTCACTCGGCCATGAGATCTCGGATTACTCGCTCAAAGCCATGCACTATGTACGAACGATCAACCGGGGCTGGATTATCTTTCCATATCTTTATGAAGACGACCAAGTGGAGAAAGGGACTCGTATGCCGACACCGAAAGAGCGAATCACTCGACAAGGCCTCACACCCTTCGGGAAATGCAAACCAGAGAATTCGTGAGGAAGCCCGCTTCTAAGGGAAAGCGTCCGATGCGAGAGACTCTTATCGTGGAAGAGGAGAGTGACCTCATCTCACGGATGCACAGCATCGAGACTTCACAAATGGAGATCCGTGAAGACGTTCGTTCTCTTCGCTCCGAAGTTCAAGGAGTGCGCGGGCTGCTTGAAGACTTTATTCGCTTCACTCATCCATCGTTCTCGCTTCCACTGTCCTCATCCGAGCACGCACCCTAGTTTTAGGAAATTGATTCTCGTTGTAGCGACTTTTATTTCATATGTTTTCGATGTCTCGTGCCTTGGATATTTATGTGTAATGCTTGAACTATTTTCAATGAAATACGCATTTCTCTTCGTTTGGTTTTTATGTAGTTTGGCGTTTGTTAATTATGTCTTTTCATTTTGACAAATGGCATTTGGTTGGTATCATGTTTAATACGCAACAACACAGGGGGAGTCCTTTTTTTTTATGTCAAAAAGGGGGAGAAACACTCCAAAAACCGGACCGTACTAACATATCGAGCAAGTTACCTTGATTCGAAATTTTTTACACTGTTTTTGCAGGTATATATTAAATGTTTTGACATCATCAGAAAGGGGGAGATTGTTGACTCAAAGTATTTTGATGATGATTGTATTAAAAACATTTAACAAAATCTATCCCATCGAGCTGCTACATTGAAGGAAAACCAGGTTCTTAGCGCACGCTACAGTCTGTATGGTAGCGCACGCTATCGAGGGAAAAGTCACCTGCAGTCAGACAAGTAATCTGCAGTCTAGTGGAGTCACCTGATTAATAGTACACGCAAAATACAATATATCACCGCACGCTAAGCTGTTAGTCTTAGCGCACGCTATCATCTATTTAAAGCACATGCTATCGCACTCAAGGCAGAGAGATAGTGAGGTCTGTACAGAAAAAGAAAAAGCATTTGCACACGCTACGGACGTACACTTACGTACGCTATTATGAGGTCTTAGAGCATGTTACATGTCAAATCTTGCGCACGCTACCGGAAATCATGTTGGTAGTCCAGTAGGCTCTGGACTCAAATCAACGAAATGGAATTGCGGGAATCCCAAAACAGCGGCTCCGAGCAGTGATTACGAGAGTTGGTCCAAAATAGCACGAACCGAACAAGAAAGAGTAAATTTGAAATGATATGAACTCCAACATCAACATCAACTTACTGAACACTTACAATGATTATGATAATATTCTCATCTCGATTCTCAAATAGGGTAGAACGGTGAACGATAATTGATACACGATTCCAAAGTACGCTGAACGATGGACACAAATGAATGAACATAAATGATGAATGATTATTAAAGGGTGAAAAAAAATTCTGAGTGACAATTATTGAATGATAATAATGGATTCGAAACCAGGTATTACATAGCGGCTCTCCCCTCCGAAGTCGGTTGACCATTGCGGCCACTATTCATGGCCATTAGCGGCTGCTAGCATGGCGGTGGTTCGTCAGAACCTTCGTTTTGAAGCTTGGTCGGTTAAGAATGTCGGTGCCAACTTACGAGCATTAACGGCTTCTATCCATGGCCCTTAATAGCCGTTATATGGTTAGTTTGGAATTGACGAGTGTGTAACATTCACGCGAATCTCAAACGTCATACGATTTCTAAATGGTGAAGTTCGATGCATTAACATGTAGGGTAATCAACCATTAGAATTATCAAGTTAACATTGAAACGTTATACCAAAAGGTAATGTTTCTTTACACACTTATTTATGGTTAACGTTACATAACGGGTTCAGCAACCGGAAATAACAATCTCACTTGTTCCAGAGACGACATAAATACAAAATGATTACAATATTGTAAGTCATGCTAGTTGGAAACATGGGGTCTCACAGGTCAAGCCCCAAACTTACCCATAAAGAGATCACCTCGTGAATGTGACCAGCTGAATTGCAGGTGTTGGAAACCAACTGCGAGAAGTTCAAGCTCAAGACTTACCTATCGAGCACTAGCTAATACTAGCCTCTAACCCGTGAATAATCACAAACAACACTGATCACAAAATTACCGAATTCACAGGTGGTTTGTCACCTTAATTCGGCCAACACAACCATGTCAATCAACACGTGGGCACCATCCTCGGCAGTCCCAATTCAAATACCTCGATTGCATAAAATTAGCTAATCAATAACAATAATATAACAGATAGGCACCATCCTTAACAGTTCCAATTCAAATACTGCGATTGCGTTTCATCGGCCAAGCGATAGAAACAATACAATAGATGGTCATCGTCCTCAATAGTCCCAATTCAAATACCTCGAGTGCCTTTAATCGTCCAATCGATAATAATAAGATAATGGATGGGCACCATCCTTGATAGTCCTAATTCAATTACCTTGACTGCCTTGAATCGACCAATTGGTAACATCCGTGCCATTAATCGGTCGCCGATGATAGATATGATAATTGAATACGTTAATCTCTTTAGTCAGCCAATACAACAATACCACTGATCACAATGATGCTTTAAATCGGACATCGATATCAATAATAACAATAGGTACATTGATACCTCGAATCGGCTATGGACAATAATGGTAACATCAAGTGTCTCAATGCCTCGAATCAGCCATTGACGACAAGAGTAAAAATGGGCATAATCAAAAGATATAGTATCGAACAATCCCTTGATATCAATAAAATCATAAAGAGACTACATTTCGAAGTGATACGACACATTCATACTTATAAAGGATAATATCACTCTCATTGACTAGTACAAATATAAAATTTTCCTTAAACCGCAGATGAAAAAGTATTTCCACAAACAAGTTCCTCTCATAAATCAGTCAATCACATGAACAACCTTGAATAAAACACAATTGGTTCAATATCAATGATCGAATAACAAGTCTCAATGACTACAATACTCGATTACCCTTAACAAGGTAATCCAATAATCTCAACAACCCAATCCAATCCAATGGAATAATCAAACAACCCATTGTAAACAAATATTTACAAGTTTACCAACAAAACTCAATTAATCTTGTGAAATCATAACACAACGATTAATTCGCAATAATCAACAACACCCAACCCGAAATTATCATAGTTCGAGATTATTAACACTCGATTACCCTTAACAAGATAATCCGATAATCCCAAACAACCCAACCCAATCCAATGGAATAATCAAACAATCCTTTGTAAAAAAATCACCACAAGTTTACCGACAAAACTCAAATAATCTTGTGAAATCATAACACAACAATTAATTCCCACTAAACAATAACACCCAACCCGAACTCATATCATAATCCAAGATTATAACAATCTACAATCAAATTCTTCAAGTTCAAATCCATCTTTACAATGTTCTTCAAAATAAATTCCAAAAACTCAAGGTATCGACATACTTATCTCGTAATCATACATAGAAACTTATATATATTATGATTACAACTCATGAACATCATAATCTATTCAAAAATAAAATTCAATATGAAGAACAATTATCTCTTGAAGATTTGGATGAAAACCTAAGATTTGGAACTATAATTTAGAACAAACAAAAAAGAAAGATGACACTATATTTAGAAGTGAGCAATAGATAGCCATTTTGAGCACCGCTTTTACACCACTCTAAATGTCGTTTTAGGCATTTAGACACCTACTTTTTATAGTGGCAGCGAAAGTCGGTAGCCATATCATATACTCTATTTAAACACAAAAATGTACTTTTAGAAGTCCAAATAATTCTATTTTTTACACAATCAAATCATTACATTTTACTTTTATATTTAATATCCACCACATTCACCACCTCTATCTTTTACTTCACCGTCTCATGATAACTTGTACAATTGTGTTCTGTCTGGTCTCCAAGAAACATGTTTGGTAATTAATATATTAAAATATATATAACTAAAAATTTTAAAACATCAAAATTTTAAAATACTTATATTATGATGAATCTAAAAAACTATAATAATACTTTCTGTTAAACTAATAATACCCAATGTGTGCCTAAGTCTGTTAGTTTACGGGCTTTTCTAGTTAGGGTAGGATTAGGCCTGCTTGTATGTAATCTCTCCCTATTCAAAGGGATGTCATCAATGAGAATACTACACCTTTTTGCCCTACTTTATTGTCTTAGTTATTTTCCCTTCAACACGTTATCAGCACGTAGTCCCCCAACTGAGCAAGAAAAAACCTCCTCCCGTTTTTCTGAAAATTTTCGAAAAAAATGAAAAATTGGATTTTTTTGTAGAAACCCTAGCGCGGGTCTCCTTCTTCCCCGATCGCTGCCCTTCTGCTACACCACGAACCATCGTACAGCCGTCCATTTGCAACCCCCCGGCCCTCAACCTTCAGTCGCCTTCCCCAAATTAGACCTGTGATTCTTGCCGCCTCCGATCCGAAATTGCAGAGCCGTCATCTGCCTCCATCGCCAGCCCCCGAAAATCTTTCTCGGTCCCAGTCGCGACCTCCCTCCCCGCCGCACCAGATCAAAACTCCGCGTACCCCTTCGGTCATCTTCCCCAAATCACCGCGACAAATCCGCCTGGCCTTCTACTATTCGGATTCAATCATCACCAGACGCGGCAGTCTTTTGCTGTTCTAGTTCCGGCCCAGCCCATCCGCATGCTCAGATTTCTGCCCGTTCATCTAGCCTGTTCGCAAGACCAATTTCGGAGCGCCCGAACCCGACTCGCGATCCAGTCCAGCCTTCGACCCGATTGCTGACCGACCCGGTTACTGACCTGACCCAGTTGTTGACCCAACCCGACCCGCCCGACAGTTCCATTTGCAGACAATTTTCTGCCCCTATTCACGAAGTAAGGTACACAATACGAACCCTACTATCTGCAATATGAGTTTTTACATGCTTTCACTTACAATTGGTTGCATATTATATTCCGAAATTTATATTTGCTTAATTAAATTAATTAAAAGCATAATGCATTAATAATTTTAATTAAATCAAAGAGAATCGTTTAAAGCAACTTGGATTAAAATTAATTTATATGAACTAACATATATTGGGCCATAAGACACCTCTTTGACTGCATATATCCGTGTATAGATATATTCATAGGGTTATGTGATTATATCTATAATTATATATATACCTTGCATGCATCGGTAGATATGGCATGTGTATTAGGTTCATCATTGGTAAAACCTGGAGGACACACTTTATATTAATTATCACATACTAAACCATGATAAAGAAATTTCATGGATAATAGCATCGAAAGTAATTTTTTTGATCATACTTGGCTCTGAAAAAATAATAACGCTCATTATATTATTGAAAATTTTATCATGGAAAGTACTTATGATATACTGTGAAAACTCATTTATCTTTTTTTTCTAGTCTCAAGATGGCTGATCCAACTCGGCCCGAATTTAACATCTTGGACTCAGAAGGACTTGAGTACCATAGATGGGTTTTAGGCGTAGAAACCACTTTTGTCGCTAAGGACTATAGTGCTAGTATCTTTGAAAAAGCAGGCGAAGCACCGTCTGACAAAATCAAAGATAGTGCAATAATGTTCCTTAAGCGACATATCGACCCCAGCCTGAGATGGGAATATCTGCAGTTTAAATCCCCCAAAGAAATGTGGGATGCCCTTAAGGGCCGTTTTGGGAGCATCCATAATACTTTGCTCCCAGAGTTGACCGTGCAGTGGAATGAAATCCGCTCGATTGATTATACATGGATCAACGATTTCAAAAAATATATGCTCCTTCTCAACGCACGCCTTAATTTCTTTGGGAAGGACATCATAGAAGACGATATGATTTAGAAAATCCTTTCCACCTTCCCTACTTCGGCCCTTATACTAGCGAACCAGTATAGGCTGGAGTATGATAACAAACGCATCACTACCTTTAATAAACTTATCAACCTACTGCAAGTGGCTGAGAGGCATAATGAAGTGCTAGTTTTCCAGGCCCGCTGGGATAAAGAAAATTCCCGAGGCCAACTATGGCAAAGTGAAAGGTGGAAAGAACCCCAATGTACAGGGGACTGGTCATGGCAACCCCTAACCGCAACGTGGAAAAGGGCACAATGGCCGAGGATGTTGTCGAGGACGTGGGGGTTCTTCCAATGCAATGAGAAAACTTGGTGCTCCTGGCTGTACTATCCAAGAAAATCATAAAATATCTACTTCTTCTGTCGCTCCCAAAGTCAGAGTTGGCGATGAACCGTGCTATCGGTGTGGAGATGCTGGACATTATACAAGAACTGCCATGCAAGCAATCAAGTCGCAACACATTACAAGAAATATAGAGAGTCCAAATAACGGGAAGCTCACTATATGGAGGTAGATGCTCTCGACGAGTCCCCCGACGTCAATTTCACAGTCACCGATAATCGCACTGAGCTATACGTGCCACAGTCATTAAAGGAGCCCCTTTATGACTAGATATCATCATTATTGTAATACCCGGTTGTGAATTCATTTATTATCATTCAGTAACTGTCACTCAGAATTTTTTTCACTCTGTAATAATCATTCATCATTCATATTCAGTCAACTATGTTCACCATTCGGCGTATTTTGGGATCATCACTGTTTGAGATCGAGCCGAGATTATTGTCATCATCATCATCATGTTTTTATTTGCAGTTTGAGAGGTAGCGCACGCTACACATTGTAGTTAGCGCGCTAATGAGGTGCATGTAACGCACGCAATGATTCAAGATTAGCGCACGCTAGCGCAAGTGAGCGCAGTACCCGTAAGGTACCGGGCTGATTTGGGAAATTCGTAGCGCACGCTACGAGTGGTAAGTAGCGAACGCTAACTATGCCGGTAACGCACGCTAAGACTTCGAGTAGCGCACGCTAGCGCGCCGCATCGAGGAGGATGAGGTTCGGACTCCGTGATTTGGATATCAACTATCAGGTAGCGCACGCTAACATAAGGTTAACGTACGCTAAGAACAGGCTGTTAGCGCACGCTACCAAAGGTATTTAGCGCACGCTAACGATTCAGTCAAGGGGTACTGGATTACCCGGTACACGCGTTAGCGCACGCTAACATCAAGAGTTAGCGCGCGTTAAGCTGGGACAGTATAAATAGGACAGTTTGGTCCAACTTTCGTCATTTTTTCATTTCTCAATCATTTCGGACGAGCTCGGGCGATTCGGAAAGGTCTTTTCGAGCTGCAATCATCTAGCATCATCTTCAGGCTTCTAAGTTGGATTAATCATCATCTAAATCAGTTTCATCACTCCAAATCAAGGTAATGATTCTTGGATCTAGAATTTCGGATCTTGGGTGTTTTGCTTCCGATCTCTTCGTGTTAAATCGATATTATGTTGGAATATGTTAGATATGGATTATATATCTTGGATACATGTATTTCTACGGATTCATTGGTGTAATTTTCGGAATTTGTGAATAATTGAGGAATTGTTCAAGAACCCTTACGGGTTGACTTTGGAATTTTGGGGGTTTTCGACTAAATGTTGTTGAAATATCGTTCTAAGTATTCCTATTGGATTATTGATAGTATTCATGAGTTTTTGTGGTTTTGAATCATTCATTGGGAGTTGGTTTCGGATGTAAATGAGTTTTGGTTGTAAACAATTGGAGATTGTTTACAACGCATTTGTTTAAATGCCCCAATGAGTTTCGGGTATTGTTGTATCGACTTTTGAGTTGGTTGTGATCATGTATTAAGAGAATTGTTGGTTTTTGTGTTGTTTAAGGTTGTTCGAGCGGTCGGTAATTTCACTAAGGACGTTGATCGTGGAAGTACCTTCTCGCCTTCTGTATTGAGGCAAGTTTTATACTTGTACTAGTCAATGAGCTAATGTCATCATGTATATGTATGGATGTGTTGTATCATTCCGAGACTTAGTCTCTTCATGAATTCATTGATATCAAGAGATCGTTCGATACGATACCTTTCGGCAATTTTGCCAAATGTTTATTGTTGTTCGTTAACGGCCGATTCCAGGCATTGTGATACTCATTATTAATGTCATTGTCGATAGCCGGTTCGCGGTATCGATGTATCGATTGTTGTTAATATAGATATCAATTAAAGACATTGTTGAGATCATTGTTATTCCTGTTTGGATTGTCATTAAAAACTGTACAGGCCGATTAAAGGCATTGGCTTATTCATTTCTCGCCTTCGTCGTCGGTAACCGATTAAAGGTGCCGGGGCCTCCTTCATATCATTGTTATCGAATTGCCGTTCTCAAGCAAATCGAAATGTTCAATCATTCACTAAATCATTGTTATCGATTGACCTTTCTAGGGCAATCGAGGTATTCACTCATTCATCGTGTCATTGTTATCGATTGGCCGTTCTCAGGCAAATCGAAGTGTTCAATCATTTATGGTATCATTGTTGTCGATTGACCGTTTTAGGCAATCGAGGTATTGAATCATCCATTTGCATCATTGTTGTCGGTTGTCCGTTCTAAGGCAATCGAGGTGTTAATTTGGGATCGCCAAGGACGGTGTCTATCCGTGTTACTATCATCGTGTTGGCCGACTCAAGGCAAGACACTATCATTCATTGTGATACGGCTTCGCCCTAATTGTGATACGGCCGATGCCGTGGCTTCGGCCCTAATTGTGATACGGCTGGATGCCGTGGCTTCGGCCCTAATTGTGATACGGCTGGATGCCGTGGCTTCGGCCCTAATTGTGATACGGCTGGATGCCGTGGCTTCGGCCCTAATTGTGATACGGCTGGATGCCGTGGCTTAGGCCCTCATTGTGATACGGCTTCGTGCCGTGGCTTCGGCCCTCATTGTTACAGCTTCGGGCTGTTTTGACTTCAGGTGTTTGTGATATTTGTTAATTTCCGCTGAATGACTTTCAGCCCTTTTGTAATGTCTTGGTATTCTCATTGGAGCCTTTGGGCATTACGATTCATATCAAATTCAGTTCTGGTTTGGTTCATGTCGTTTAATTCATTGTGGTATTCTGTGATTATGATTCGCCGTTGGGCATTTATGTTCTAACCTGTCGAACAGGTATTAATAGTATGCCGTGGGCATAGTATTTCACGAATGCTCGATTCTTACCTTGGTTTGTGAGCATCTCGTATTATTATCATCATTGTACCGTTTCATTCTGCCTTTGGATGCATATCATGTTATACATGTATTTGATGTTCATTATCTGGATGACTGACCCCGTAAGGGAACATGTTTTTCATGTTTTAGGTGCTTGCGAGGAGAGAGTTGAGACACAGGGGCATGATGATGGCGACGAGGCATTCGAGCGATACTAGTCCGAGTTGTTCATTGTCGGTCAGTCAGTTGGAGTGTACTCCAGTCTTGTCAGTTGTTGTCGTGTTGTATTACCCGAACAGATGTTCGTGGATGTTATTGTATTTCATTTTTGGCCATGTAGGCTACTTTTGTCGTTGAAATTCCTTATCGGAATATTGTGTCGGATGTCATGGTAGGGACTCTGATTTTCCCTTGTTGTGTTAACTAATGTATTTTTAGTCATGTTCGCCTGGTGGATCTCCTGGCGTGGGGTCCACGGCACTGTAATAACCCAATAGGATTTGGGGGTGTTACAGAAATGGTATCAGAGATTT
Organism: Orobanche coerulescens; assembly: GCA_033398695.1. Classification (NCBI taxonomy): domain Eukaryota; kingdom Viridiplantae; phylum Streptophyta; class Magnoliopsida; order Lamiales; family Orobanchaceae; genus Orobanche; species Orobanche coerulescens. The sequence continues at coordinate 180,455,446 of CM065808.1, forward strand.
GGGTTGTGAAATACCCTGAGATGTGAGTTATGTGGTCCTACCGACGAGGTAGTGGTGGGATCGTCAGGTTATGACAACCTAGTCAGTCAGGTTTTGTGAGTCGTAATATTAGTGCGACTGCACGAGTCATTCATTCATCGAGTCGTCGTCAGTGTAAACTAGTATCGCGAGACCTCGAAGCATCGTATGACCTGTGTAAGGACTCGATTCTCTTTATGTTCATACATTCATCATGTCATTAATTGTTCATGCCTTGTTGAAACCTATATGCGATATTAGTGTTATGATTGATTCATGACTAATTGCTTTGGGACACGTGTGGCTTGTGTAAGCATTAAGGATCAACTCATTCATCAGTTAATAATCCTCAATCATCATTCTGAACTTGTCGATCATGTTAATTCATTCATCACTCAGTCAATATCATTACTCAGTTAATTCATCACTCAGATAATTCATTCAACACTCAGTCAATATCATTACTCAGTCAACTCATCACTCAGATAATTCATTCATCACTCAGCCAATATCATTAGTCAGTTAATTCATCACTCAGTTAACTCATTCATCACTCAGTTAATTCATTCATCATTTAGTCACTATCATGGCTCAGTTGCTTCGTTCATCACTCAATTAACCTCATTGTTCAGCTAATTCATTCATCACTCAATTAATCTCATCGTTTAGCTAATTCACTCGTCACTCAGTCAATCTCATTGCTCAGTTAATTCATTCCTCATTCAGTCAATCTCATTGTTCAGTTAATTCATTAATCATTAAGCCCATCTCACGGTTCAGTTGTTGATCTTGAGGATCGAATTTTCAACCTTGTTAACCTGTTCAAGGTAATCATTTCAGGAATTTCATCAGGCAATCATGTTACCTCATTTGATGTTTCATACGGTCTTATCATACTCTGACGTAATGTCGACGATCATTTCATTAAATCATTAATGCATTCATTGTGTTAGAGCGTGTATGCCCATTATTGTCACTCTGTAACGTAATCATAATGCGATATTCATGCGGAATTTATAATCATCATGTGGCTTTCCTACTTCAGTATGGATAGAGCTGTCAGAGGACGCAGGGGAAGAGGCCGCGGTGCGGGCCGGAACCCGGGATCTCGTGTGCATGCCCACACGAACGAGAGGGATATCATTAATTCATCAAATAGCGAGGCTACTCATTCATCAGCAGATAATCATTCACTGTCAGGGAGTCGTACCCGAGAGGCATCTCACTCGGAAGGTGTTCGGGTTGATCCATTCATATTTATGCAGGGCATGATGGCCCAGATGACTCAGATGACGCGGATAGTGGAGACCATGCAGACCTCGATGGTTCGTGGTCCACCGCAACAGGGATACCAGGTGCCATTTCATGGACAGACTGGAGGAGTGAATCAGATTGTTGGCGATATCTCTCGTCAGATGCCGCCTACTTTTGAGGGTTCGTCGGAACCAGCTGATATTGTTCATTGGCTCGAGCATTTTGATAAACTCTTCGACATGGTTCGGTCCTAAGAGAGTAAAGTGGCAGTAGCGGCTTATTACTTGAGTAAGAGCGCTTATTCGTGGTGGCTTTCTGTGAAACCCATCGATCGTGATTGTATTTGGAGCGAGTTCAAGACTCTTATGTTAGAGAGGTATTATCCGGCTCCACTTCTTGAAGCCAAGTTGTCAGAGGTTTTGAACCCCGAACCCGATGAGGACGAGGGTGTTATTGTCATTGCTGAGAAGTTTCAGGGACTACTTGATTGCTTCACAATTATCCGTACTGAGGCGGATAAAATTAAGTATTTTAGCAAGAGGCTAAATCCGCAGTTGAGGATGCAGTTGTTCAATCACAATTGTAATTCACTTAGTGAGTTCATCGGGAAGGCTCTTGGAGCAGAGCTTTTGATCAAGGAGCTTACTCAGAAGCATCCTTCAGTTTCTTCAGGTGAGAGGAATAGAATGCCGGCTCGTTCAGAGGGACATCGGGCTCCGACGTCCAAGGGGTCGTTTTCTAGTCGTCTTCGTGGCCGGGACAAAGATCTTCCTCTCAGGCGACGAGTTCGACTGTGGTTTGCTTTAACTGTGATTCAGCAGGTCACGTTAGTACCCGGTGTACGGTGCCAGCTATTGTTTGTTTTCTGTGTGGGAGGCAGGGACACCGGCAGAAATACTGCAGGGGTTCTAGCGCCAGTAAATCTCAAGAGAGCTCAAGAGCCTCGGGAGATTTTGTTACTCCAGTCCATACTTCTTTCAGGGGGCCCTATCAGGCTTCGAGAGCCCGAGGTAAGGACATTCATCACCAGTTTTGAGCAAGTTAATTCTTGCTCGGTAGGAGGATAATCATTCATTTCATTGTCGTTCATTCATTCATATAACTCATTCATCATATATATCAACCATGTTGGGACTCATAATTATCGATTAATCATTCAATTCACGAGGAACGGCGGTTCCAATCACTTCAGGGAACTATCACTCATGACGTTATTAATTCACCTTGGTGAGTCATTCCAAATCCTTGTCGGATTTGTAGTCATTTATCATTCATCATTAATTTTTGTCACTTTCATTCTCGTGACCTTCTGAGATCATAGTTAGCGGCGAGTTCATCGTCGGATATACCTTAAATCGTTGAGATAGAGAAAATCGATGATATGGAAGGATATCGATGTTGGGTACATTTGAGATGTAACCTTGTTTTTGGAAGACTGTGTAAATCTATCCGTAATAATGTATCGTGACTGTGAATCATTTATTGTTGGTCTATTTTATTATGATCATATTCGAGAATCTTGATATTTGGGTCATTTGTTGGGAGTTCATCCCTTCGACGTTGTGCTCGAGATTTCGTGATAATTTGGGAAATCGTTCACTGTATTTCGAGACGTCAAGTCTTGGGGACTTGGGCTTGCGGTTGATTTGGTCCCAAGGACTATTTGAGCGTTATTGTCTTCAGATCGTGATGGATAGTTCATATCCCGAGTTGTTTACCCTCAGTTTCGAGGACGAAACTCTTTTTAAGGGGGGGAGTATGTAATACCCGGTTGTGAATTCATTTATTATCATTCAGTAACTATCACTCAGATTTTTTTTCACTCCGTAATAATCATTCATCATTCATATTCAGTCAACTATGTTCACCATTCGGCGTATTTTGGGATCATCACTGTTTGAGATCGAGCCGAGATTATTGTCATCATCATCATCATGTTTTTATTTGCAGTTTGAGAGGTAGCGCACGCTATATATTGTAGTTAGCGCGCGCTAATGAGGTGCATGTAACGCACGCAATGATTCAGTACTAGCGCACGCTAGCGCAAGTGAGGCGCATGTCCCGAAGGTACCGGGCTGATTTGGGAAATTCGTAGCGCACGCTACGAGTGGTAAGTAGCGTACGCTAACTATCTTGTGCCGGTAACGCACGCTAAGACTTGAGTAGCGCACGCGCTAGCGTGCTCGGATCGGAAGGACGATGAGGTTCTCGACTCCGTGATTTTGGATATCAACTATCGTGTAGCGCACGCTAACATAAGGTTAACGTACGCTAAGAACAGCCGTTAGCGCACGCTACCAAAGGTATTTAGCGCACGCTAACGATTGATCAAGTCTGGATTACGGTACAGCGTTAAGCGCGCACGCTAACATCAAGAGTTAGCGCGCGCTAAGCTGGGACAGTATAAATAGGACAGTTTGGTCCAACTTTCGTCATTTCTTCATTTCTCAATCATTTCGGACGAGCTCGGGCGATTCGGAAAGGTCTTTTCGAGCTGCAATCATCTAGCATAATCTTCAGGCTTCTAAGTTGGATTAATCATCATCTAAATCAGTTTCATCACTCCAAATCAAGGTAATGATTCTTGGATCTAGAATTTCGGATCTTGGGTGTTTTGCTTCCGATCTCTTCATGTTAAATCGATATTATGTTGGAATATGTTAGATATGGATTATCTATCTTGGATACATGTATTTCTACGGATTCATTGGTGTAATTTTCGGAATTTGTGAATAATTGAGGAATTGTTCAAGAACCCTTACGGGTTGACTTTGGAATTTTGGGGGTTTTCGACTAAATGTTGTTGAAATATCGTTCTAAGTATTCCTATTGGATTATTGATAGTATTCATGAGTTTTTGTGGTTTTGAATCATTCATTGGGAGTTGGTTTCGGATGTAAATGAGTTTTGGTTGTAAACAATTGGAGATTGTTTACAACGCGTTTGTTTAAATGCCCCAATGAGTTTCGGGTATTGTTGTATCGACTTTTGAGTTGGTTGTGATCATGTTCGATTCATGTATTAAGAGAATTGTTGGTTTTTGTGTTGTTTAAGGTTGTTCGAGCGGCCGGTAATTTCACTAAGGACGTTGATCGTGGAAGTACCTTCTCGCCTTCTGTATTGAGGCAAGTTTTATACTTGTACTAGTCAATGAGCTAATGTCATCATGTATATGTATGGATGTGTTGTATCATTCCGAGACTTAGTCTCTTCATGAATTCATTGATATCAAGAGATCGTTCGATACGATACCTTTCGGCAATTTGGCCAAATGTTTATTGTTGTTCGTTAACGGCCGATTCCAGGCATTGTGATACTCATTATTAATGTCATTGTCGATAGCCAGTTCGCGGTATCGATGTATCGATTGTTGTTAATATAGATATCAATTAAAGACATCGTTGAGATCATTGTTATTCCTGTTTGGATTGTCATTAAAAGCATGCAGCCGATTAAAGGCATTGGCTTATTCATTTCGCCTTAAGTCGTGAATCGATTAAAGGTGCCGGGGCCTCCTTCATATCATTGTTATCGAATTGCCGTTCTCAAGCAAATCGAAATGTTCAATCATTCACTAAATCATTGTTATCGATTGACCTTTCTAAGGCAATCGAGGTATTCACTCATTCATCGTGTCATTGTTATCGATTGGCGCTCGTGCAAATCAAGTGTTCAATCATTTATGGTATCATTGTTGTCGATTGACCGCTTTTAGGCAATCGAGGTATTGAATCATCCGCATCATTGTTGTCGGTTGGCCGTTCTAAGGCAACCGAGGTGTTAATTTGGGATCACAAGGACGGTGTCTATCCGTGTTACTATCATCGTGTTGGCCGACTCAAGGCGGCACACTATCATTCATTGTGATACGGCTTCGTCGTGGCCGGCTTCGCCCTAATTGTGATACGGCCGGATGCCGTGGCTTCGCCCTAATTGTGATACGGCCGATGCCGTGGCTTCGCCCTAATTGTGATACGGCCGGATGCCGTGGCTTAGGCCCTCATTGTGATACGGCTTCGTGCCGTGGCTTCGCCCTCATTATTCTGACTTGGCCGCTTTGACTTCAGGTGTTTGTGATATTTGTTAATTTCCGCTGAATGACTTTCAGCCCTTTTGTAATGTCTTGGTATTCTCATTGGAGCCTTTGGGCATTACGATTCATATCAAATTCAGTTCTGGTTTGGTTCATGTCGTTTAATTCATTGTGGTATTCTGTGATTATGATTCGCCGTTGGGCATTTATGTTCTAACCTGTCGAACAGGTATTAATAGTATGCCGTGGGCATAGTATTTCACGAATGCTCGATTCTTACCTTGGTTTGTGAGCATCTCGTATTATTATCATCATTGTACCGTTTCATTCTGCCTTTGGATGCATATCATGTTATACATGTATTTGATGTTCATTATCTGGATGATCGACTCGTGGGGCGGAACATGTTTTTCATGTTTTAGGTGCTTGCGAGGAGAGAGTTGAGACACAGGGGCATGATGATGGCGACGAGGCATTCGAGCGATACTAGTCCGAGTTGTTCATTGTCGGTCAGTCAGTTGGAGTGTACTCCAGTCTTGTCAGTTGTTGTCGTGTTGTATTACCCGAACAGATGTTCGTGGATGTTATTGTATTTCATTTTTGGCCATGTAGGCCACTTTTGTCGTTGAAATTCCTTATCGGAATATTGTGTCGGATGTCATGGTAGGGACTCTGATTTTCCCTTGTTGTGTTAACTAATGTATTTTTAGTCATGTTCGCCTGGTGGATCTCCTGGCGTGGGGTCCACGGCACTGTAATAACCCAATAGGATTTGGGGGTGTTACAATTATGTTTACTCTCTCGTTTATATTTGGCATTGTTACCCGAGAACGATTTTTATCGATGTTATAGTTTCTGTAATGGTGTGATGCAACTTTGTTTTTTCTAGAACAAGATATTATTATTGCTTATGTTATATTCTTAGCTTTATTTTAAAGAAATGAATATTGCTTGCGTGTTTATGGTACGAACTTTTACTCTCTTCTAAGAAATGAATCGAGGAGAACTTGTATGTAATTAGAATTAGGCTTCTATTCATCGAATAAGTCGCCTACCAAACCTCGATAACTACAATGATTGGGTCCTCTCAGCTCATCAAAGGGTGAGGTAATGTGCAATTCTTGATGCTTAAATGGCAGTCTTCCAAGTTACCGATGCTCTGTATGCACATAGAGCCCTTCCAACCTTACTTAGCTTCAATGTTGAAACCAACTATGAGAATGGAATAGGGTTTCTTTTATTGATTCTAATGAATGTGGACGTAAACACATTTTAGAATAACTCATGAGTCAATCTAGTGGACTGTACCTCACTATTATAGGTTTTTAAACTCCCATGTTGTCACCAACAATGTACTTTGGGACATATACTCATATAGGCTTTGGCACGATAGACTAGGTCATCCTGATCGAAGTATAATGATCCATATACTAAAGAACTTGTACGAATATCATTTCTTTTCGAGAAAAGGTGGCAACAACTCGACATAAAGAACAATATTAATGTTAATCGTTTTATGTCATCTAAAGAACCAGATGCATATCAAATGCACACCACTCATTTTTGCCAAGCCTACTCTTTAATCAAAGTAGGAGCGAGACCTTCCTATGCTAAAGAAATTGTTGCGAAGTTCGGTGAACGCAAGTGCACATTGTCGTAAATAAGTAATAAAGTGATAAGTAAGATATCGTTCCCTCGAGGACTGACCTACTAATTACTGATTTATGCGTATTCCAATTTTATTTGAACTATCGAATTTTGAGATGCAAGCAATAATTAAAGAAAATTAATAAAAGCAAAAAAATAGTAAAATTGATTGTTTGAAGGAAGAAAATCAAATAGGGAATTTATCTAGGATTGTGAATCCACCTCGGTTTATCCGAATTACTCTTGATTATATGAATTTAATGATTTCCCAATTTATTGAAGGCGAAGGTTGCTAAAATACTCTACTGCCTCTCCCGAGGTCAATAGAATTTTTTAAGGCGAATAACACACTCTATTCCTAGGTGAATTAATTCGACAATAGGCAAAAAGCACGAAATCTTCAGAAAGGCCACGTAATTCCTATGAGTATATTCCTATCTCACAAGATAAAATGGTTCTTACCATTTTTCCTACCAACTCTTCTCTCCCGATTCGAGTTGCGTAATCAAAACAATTCAATTATAGGCCACACAATTGAAAGCATTAACAACAATTAGGGAAAACTCAATAGAAAAGGGAATTAAATTGATAATGCAAAATCAAAAGTTAATTTATCAAAACCTCGGTTTCATCAAAATCCTAGAATAGGGTTCTAGCCTGACATGCTAGAAAATAAGAATACACAAAGAATTAAAGAAAGCATATTAGAAATCAAACGCAGTCGAAGAACTCGGATTCCTCCATTCTCTAGCTTCCGCTCTCTGCTCCTTGGTGTTTTCTGCCTCCTTCTCGATGATCTCCGATAAAATCCCCCTCTTTTTAGACCTTTAATCCCTATTTATAACCTTCATTCGTATCCAAAATGCGTTCGGGAATTAGGTCGAGAACCGGCTCCAAAAACGGCCCAGAAACGCGGCAAATACAGCAAGACCGCCCCGCGGGCCGCGGCTCAGTAATTATGTGTCGCTGCCCCAACGTTCAGCGCCCCATGCCTGGGCGCAATATTTTCTTCATGGGCCGCGGCTCAGTAAGTGCGTGCCGCGGCCCCTGGTACAGCGTGCTCGGCGCCTTGGTGTGCCGTGCGTGTGTCGTGGCTCGCTTTCCTTGTGCCGCGGCTCATGACCAGAAATCGCCCTTTTCGCCCGTTTTTCGTCGTATAGGCTTTCGGACTCCAATTTCCTGCAAAACATATAAGAATAGTGCATTGAAAGCTCATTTATGCAGATTTAAACTTCAAATGGATATAAAATAATGATAAATAAGCGCCTAAAAATACGCCTAACAACCAAACTTGAGGCTTTGCTTGTCCTCAAGCAAAAATCAATTTTCAAATAAAAAGTATCGTGAATGATCGTGCAAATCCATAGTGCTCAACTTAATAAATACTACCCTGAAAATCTCAAAGAATAATACGAGTATCGTATTAGTGAGTCACATCAAGGACGCTGATTCCAAAAAGTAACCATTTTTAGTGCTAATCAATCATTTATGAAGAAAATCAAGCTCAAAGATTAACAAACGTGAATTTAACCGACCGCCAATACGAAGGGTTAGAGTAAACAAGCCAACTTGCCCAGTCCCACAGTCAAGTGGCAAAAATTTAAGGGTTTCATCGTCAAAAATAATCCTCGGACAGCATTCCCTTATGTATGATCATAATAAAGATTCGAGTTAACCACTAGGTTCGGATCTCGGGATGTTTCATCGTGATAATCCTAGGGTGGGTTTCCATTCTCATGTATTGGGGAACCGTTTGACGTAAAAGACACTCATGGGGCACATGGATGCTTCTAGTTACTAAGTTTCCTTCTACAGCGGAGAAAAAACTCGAATAGCAACTCCTGCACGTCAAGGTTGCTGTTTTACGCGAGAGTAAACAACGGGTCACGTGAATACCCCCGGTTACTAGGCTTCCCATCATCGGTAATGCGATATTTCTAAACCATTAGTCTATTCAGGGTTGTCGTTTTACGCGAGAGTAAACAACGGGTCACGTGAATACCCCCGGAAACTAGACTTTCCATCATAGAATATGTATAATATCTCGACTTTTTGGGAAAAACTGTCCGTCTCTAAACTCAATTTAAGTGCCAAGAAGACTCATGTTACTGGACGACTAGCTACGCGAAAAATGTAACCAAACATATAGACGGCGATTTGAAAACACGTATGTCTCCTTTCTTATATGCTAAGATTTCTACAAAAACGAAAAATATAGACCTAAATGAATACTCAGAGGAAACAGATATCGCTGACTGCAAACTCGACCAAAACTCAACCGTTTCTTCAAAGAGAAATCAGTATCATAACATCAGTTTTACACAAAGAAGCACAAAAAATTCACGAATGCAAATAAAAACAAGACAAGCAAGGCTAGCGAAAAAATAACGAAAAATAACGAAAAATGCAAACGAATAAGTAAAAAGCAACTGAAAGTAAACCCCCCCAAACTTAGGACGTACATTGACCTCAATGGACATAGATAATAATATGCAATAAGATAAAAGTTCAAGTACTCCCCTAATGTCCGCTCATGAACTGGTACCGGCCTCGCCCGGCGAGGAGGGTGGTGTGGATGGCCTAACTGGTGGGATGAAGGGCCCATCCGGGTGCAGTATATGGCTCGTCCACGCAGAAAGGTAGTCCTGATGGTATGCATCTCTCGCCGCCAAGCGCCTCTCCTCACGTCGATTGGCCCGGCGGGCCTGCTCTCTCATCTCCTCCCGGACAGTTGCGAGGAGGCTCTCTCTCTCTCTCTGTAGACATCTCCTCTCTTAGGGCAGCTAGGTGGCTCTCTCTCTCTCTCTCTCTCTCTCTCTCCTCATCTCCTCTCTCAGGCCGTCAAACATCGCCTGGAGCTGCTCTCTCTCGGGCGGCGGGCTGGACTCTGCATGCTCATGTGTCAGAAGAAGAGGCTCGGGGGACTGCTCATGTGCCTCGTCAAGAAGAAATCCTCGTCCCCGAGCATGTGCCGGAGCTCCACCCCACTGGTCAAAGTGAGAAATAATGTGATGATCAATCGGACCCTGGGGTGCTAGCATCGGCTCATCATCCGACCAAGTCATGCCCGACTGGCGGCATAGAGCGCAAATGAGAGATGGGTGCTTCAGCCCCGTCTTGGCCCCTCCTTGAATGCAGTGAAGGATAGATCGGACCAAATGAGGGGCCACATCAAATCTGAGCCCGGTAGTGCTAGCATAAAGTAGTTGGGCCCGAGAGAGTAAGACTGAGCGGATCTGCGAGGTGGGATCGACTCGTGCGCAGAGGAAGTATAACCAGGCTCGCCCGAGCCGACTGAGGCGCGAACTCTTAAAGTAGAAGGCTGAAGAGCCCGGGGCGTGCGTCTCCCAAGTGGAACCGGGCTGTGTGAGTGCCTCAAGCAGAGCCTCCTCGTGAGGCTACTCATACTGCGCGTATACTCCGTCTCGTCTACCACTGGCAGCTCATATAGTCTCCGAATTGCAGCCACCGAAAAATCCACAATATGGCCTCGGACGACGACCTGAGTCCGAATATCTGATTGTGGTATCATCTGCCCTGCCCGAATATGTCGCAGTAGAGCGCTAGCGTAAAACTCCTGGACGATAGAGATCACAGTCGGCTCGGGAGGCGCAGTGAAACGAGCCCATCCCATCTCGTCAATCATAGTCAGAAGTTCACCGTCCTGGGGGGCGGGAGTGAATCCCCGCTCCGGGATGATCGGTCGAGGCCGAATTTTTTCATTGAATATTATGTGAATTTCCGGATCGGAGAATTGATGAGATTCTAATTCGGCTTGGTTCTGCGATGTCTCCCCTCTTGTGGGGGAAGATTGTGTCCTAGCCCTCGTACTAATCTTCCTTTTTCTAGCCATGGCGAGGTTCCTGAAAAGATAAACACCGGAAATTACACAACCTTTAAGGAAAATTACACCACTCTCGACGCGAAATGTGAATATAGAGTCTTGCACCATCGTAAGAGGAAATTAAGGCTGAGCTTTCAAGTTTAAACATGATGTAAGGGTTGGGGTACAATGTAATTCGATAATCAAATTCGTTGCATATAGTTTTAACACGTTTGGCTCAAAAAATTTTACGGACGCATTTTATCAAACACTTAACATGCATGGGTTTGAATGAAGAACAAGAGTGATAATGGTTTAATCCAACCCCCAACAATGATGACAACAATTGATAGTCGCAAATAGCATCAACAATCCATAGATAATCAGCAATTAACATCAATAATCGATCAATAATCGTAATCTAACTCAACTTTGATAGCACTTTAAGAAAACTAACAACATTTTTAAACCATGAATAAGGAAAATCACCTCACTTTTCAAATCATGTAGCAATTAAGATTCAGAGATGAGAATTACCTTGCCTTGGATTGAAGAATGCAAGAAGAAGAAGACTTAAATAGGGTTCGGCCGAGCGCTGTGCGAAGAAAGCAATGGAACTTACCTGGTGTGTGCCGGCCGATCGATGTTATAAAGGGGTGCTGGGCTGTTCATCTTCGCAACAGGGGCCGCGGCACAGCTTAAGTGAGCCGAGGCCCAGAGTACAGCCTGCCTGGCCTGTTTGTTATGTTGCCGTGTGCCGTGGCTCAGCATACGGGTGTCGCGGCTCGTAGTGTAAGTGTGTTGCGGTTCATTTTGTCCGTGCCGCGGCACGGAGTACAATTACCTAGGCGTTTCTGGGGCATTTGGCGTGCCGCGGTTTAGTGTATTTGTGCCGCGGCTCAGAGGTCTATTGTGCCGCGGCTCAGTAGGTGTGTGCCGCGGCACATGGTACAGGAAGGTTAGCCCTTTTCCTTCGACTTGTGTGTGTCGCGGCTCGCAATCCTTGTGCCGCGGCTCAGGGCTGAATTTTTCCCTCGGGGTTTTTCTGCACAGAATTTTCAAAGGAACACATCAAGAACGTGAGAGATAAGCATATTAAAGCAAAAATGACGAAAAACATAGACTCTAAAATGCATAAAAACACTGAAAAAATAAAAATCTACAACTAATACTCGGGTTGCCTCCCGAGAAGCGCTAAGTTTATAGTCTTCAGCCGGACCTTTTGAAAATCAATTTGCTTTTCGCAAATTCCATTTGAACTCCGCCCCGTCCATCGAACCATTAATATGTATTTTAAATTTTAGACCATTGGTCTTTAACAATTCGATTTTTGGTTTGGAAACCCAATGTTCTTTGCGAAAAGATTTTAACAAAATCAACTTTCCAAAACACCCATATTGCACATGACTTGGCACCCGTTTCACTTCCGGCTTATTCTCCTTTTTCACGAATGATCTTATGACAGCATTTGAATTTTTCGTCGGTGGATGAACGGTTGATGAAGACGACATGTCCAAATGCCTAAGATATGCGACTCGTTCTACATTTTTCTTAGACACCGGAGCAACTAAAACGGATTCTGAACATTTCGACCGACAACTCTCCCGGTGTGTGTCTTTCTCAAGGATATCAATTTGTGAACAGTTCTTGTCCGTGCTTGGACACGGGAGAGATCGAAACACTTTGAATGTGACTTGCTCATCTTCAACCCGAAGTATTAATTTACCCTCCTGAATATCAATAAGGGTCCTTTCGGTGGCTAATAATGGTCTACCCAAAATAATCGGAATTTCATGGTCTTCTTCCATATCAAGCACAATGAAATCAGCAGGGAAAATGAATTTATCGACTTTGACCAATACATCTTCTATTACCCCTCTCGGGTACTTGATGGATCTATCGGCTAGTTGTAAAGAGACCGTAGTAGGTTTCGCTTCCCCAATTCCTAGCTTCTTGAAAATAGAAAGAGGCATGAGATTAACGCTAGCGCCGAGATCACATAATGCTCTATCAAAAGACAAATTCCCAATAGTGCACGGTATAGTGAAGCTTCCTGGGTCCTTCAATTTAGGCGGGAGCTTTCTCTGCAAGATTGCGCTGCACTCTTCAGTCAGTGCCACCGTTTCATATTCCTCGAGCTTCCTTTTGTTAGATAATATTTCCTTCATAAACTTCACATAGCTCGGCATTTGTTCTAAGGCGTCGGCAAATGGAATGTTGATATGTAGTTTCTTGAAGACGTCAAGAAACTTGGAGAATTGTTTGTCCAATTTTTGTTTCTGTAAACGCTGTGGAAACGGGACGGGTGGAACATAGGCTATCGGATTATCTGGAAACAATTTCGAGGATCTTGAAATTTGTGATTCCTCGGTCGCTGAATTTTTCTTCTCCTCATCATCACCTCTCTTTTTGTCCTGCCTGGGCTGCTCACACAATTCCTTCCCGCTTTTCAAACTAATGGCATTGATACTCTCTGGGGTTCGTTTCAGTTGTACTTGGTAAGGTACCCTCAGGGCGAGCTGTTAACACATTTGCTATTTGGCCCAATTGGACTTCCAAGTTGCGAATAGAAGCGGAATGGTTTTGCAAGGTTGGTTCCGTACGAGTCATGAACTGACTCGTATTTGCTGCTAATTTCACCATTGCTTCCTCTAGAGAGATCTTTGGAGCGGGAGGGGGTTGCTGTTGATGTTGAGCAAACTGAGGTTGGTTTATGTTTTGTCCGTTTTTCCACGAAAAATTAGGGTGATTTCGCCACCCTTGATTGTATGTGTTGGAATACGGATTGTTCTGCCGAGTCCCGTTCCCCACAAACTGAACTTGTTCCATCGGATGTTGCTCGAAAGGATTTCTGACTTGGCACTCCGCGCTAGGATGATATCCGTTGCACCAATTACATGATTCAGTGGTAACGGGGGAAAGAGCATGTGAAAAAGCTTGAAGTTGCTGAGTCAAGGCGGCAACTTGGGCCGATAGCGTAGATATTGGATCAATACCAGAGATTTCCATCACTCGTTTCAGGTTCACATGTTCGGAAGGCCACTGATAAGCGTTTGCAGCCATCGCTTCCAATAAAGAATGTGCTTCCGCCATAGTATTTCCCATTAATGCTCCTCCAGCGGCTGCATCAACAAGAGTGCGTGTAGAAGCACTCAATCGGTTATAGAATGTCTGAATTTGCAGCCAATCTGGTAGACCATGGTGCGGGCATCTCCTTAGCAAATCTTTGTATCGCTCCCAAGCTTCATGAAGCGATTCCATATCAAATTGCTCGAAAGTGGTTATCTCGTTCCATAGTCTCGCTGTCTTCGATGGTGGAAAGAACTTGTCCAGAAAGACTTGTGCTAATTCCGCCCAAGTCGTGATAGAGCCCGGCGGTAGTGAATTCAACCAAAACTTGGCTTTGTCCCTTAGAGAGAAAGGGAAAAGCCGCAGATGAATAGCATCATCGGTAACACCGTTATTCTTGAAGGTGTCACAAATCTCGAGAAATGAAGCGATGTGTGCGTTGGGTTCATCGTTTGCTAGTCCACAAAATTGGCTTGCTTGTACCATCTGAATAATAGCTGGCTTAATCTCGAAGTTGTTCGCTTGGATGATCGGACGCCGAATCCCCGAAAAGTTTGCATTGATTTGTGGCATTGCATAATCACGAAGTGCCAATGCCGGTTGAGCTTGCTGCATAAGATTGTCTCCTCCGTGATTTTCTGTGTTCTCGGCCATGGTGTCTTTTGTCGGTCACTCACGCTTTTCCTTCTTGTTTTTCTGAAGAGTATGCTCGAGTTCAGTATCCAAAGGTAATAGGCCTTCATTACCGAATTTTCTCATGCACTAACCAGAAATTCCCGAAAGGAAAACAAAATAAAAAAATTACACAAAAAAATAAAATAATGTTCAAATTAAGACTAGAAATACTGAAATCGATATTAGTAAAATAATCAATCCCCGACACGGCGCCAAAAACTTGTTGCGAAGTTCGGTGAACGCAAGTGCACGTTGTCGTAAACAAGTAATAAAGTGATAAGTAAGATATCGTTCCCTCGAGGACTGACTTACTAATTACCGATTTATGCATATTCCAATTTTAATTGAACTATCGAATTTTGAGATGCAAGCAATAATTAAAGAAAATTAATAAAAGCAAAAAATAGTAAACTCGATTGTTTGAAGGAAGAAAATCAAATAGGGAATTTATCTAGGATTATGAATCCACCTCGGTTTATCCGAATTACTCTTGATTATATGAATTTAACGATTTCCCAATTTATTGAAGGCGAAGGTTGCTAAAATACTCTACTGCCTCTCCCGAGGTCAATAGAATTTTCTAAGGCGAATAACACACTCTAATCCTAGGTGAATTAATTCGACAATAGGCAAAAAGCACGAAATCTTCAGAAAGGCCACGTAATTCCTATGAGTATATTCCTATCTCACAAGATAAAACAGTTCTTACCAATTTTTCCTACCAACTCTCCTCTCCTGATTCGAGTTGCGTAATCAAAACAATTCAATTATAGGCCACACAATTGAAAGCATTAAGAACAATTGGGGAAAACTCAATAGAAAAGGGAATTAAATTGATAATGCAAAATCAAAAGTTAATTCATCAAAACCTCGGTTTCATCAAAATCCAAGACTAGGGTTCTAGCCTGACATGCTAGAAAATAATAATAAACAAAGAATTAAAGAAAGCATATTAGAAATCAAACGCAGTCGAAGAACTCGGATTCCTCCATTCTCTAGCTTCCGCTCTCTGCTCCTTGGTGTTTTCTGCCTCCTTCTCGATGATCCCCGATAAAATCCCCCTCTTTTCAGACCTTTAATCCCTATTTATAACCCTCATTCGTCTCCAAAACGCGTTCAGGAATTAGGTCGAGAACCGGCTCCAAAAACGGCCCAGAAACGCGGCAAATACAACAAGACCGCCCCGTGGGCCGCGGCTCAGTAATTATGTGCCGCGGCCCCAACGTTCAGCGCCCCATGCCTGGGCGCAATATTTTCTTCATGGGCTGCGGCTCAGTAAGTGCGTGCCGCGGCCCCCGATACAGTGTGCTCGGCGCCTTGGTGTGCCGTGCGTGTGCCGCGGCTCGCTTTCTTTGTGCCGCAGCTCATGACCAGAAATCGCCGTTTTCGCCCGTTTTTCGTCGTTTAGGCTTCCGGACTCCAATTTCCTGCAAAACATATAAGAATAGTGCATTAAAAGCTCATTTATGCAGATTTAAACTTCAAATGGATATAAAATAATGATAAATAAGCGTATAAAAATACGCCTAACAGAAACCAAAGCAAGCATTCCATTCTTACGCTGAATATAAGGAGATATTTGTGCACCCATCCACCTAATATGCGGACCATTTATGTATTTTTTGGTTTTGATGGATTCTCCGACATGTTGGTCACATGTCGCTCTCTTGTCCACCCAAATTGTTGCAGAACTTCCAAGATAACTTATAAGGGCTCACCTTCCTTATCATATCTAAAAGACTTGATGACGTTGGAGAGTTTACATCAAAAAGTACTCGATGTTTATTACATGAGAGAGATCAATGAATAGCATTTCGTCCCATAACGGTCTCACATAAACCACCTTCAAAAGAATATATATGGTGATTATGTCATTGGTTATGCGCACCCATTAGCATATCTTTGCCTGGAATTATGCAATATTGCACACAACTTTACTTAAATCGTTCATTCTTAGACCCTCTGTTGACCAATAAGTTTATGCGTACCAGTTGGTAACTGGATAGCCTGATTTTTGTATTTTGGACCCAGACAGACTTGAGTGTCAATTGCACATATTTGGTTACGCATTATATGTGCATCCTGCGTCTCACAGCGCATCGGTCTTTAGAAACGATTAGGTATCCATGTTGGATAAGAATCCTCAACGTTTATGTGCTATTCAGAACCTTCACAGGTGATCCTTTACCGCACGATTTGCGTATTGTCACTTTAATGAGACAACCTTCCCGTCGTTATGGGGAGGAGAGAAAATGTAATTTCTTGGGGAACGACATGAATTGTCGTGGTGTTTCCCCACTTTGTCTCATTACGATTCCCGAACTTCACAATGTTACCGTGAAGCACAAATAATACTCGATCTTCAGGATGTACCAGATTCGATGCCTAGTGCATTTACTGATATCGTTCAAGTGACAAGATCTCACATTTCAGCTGCAAATATGCCTGTAAGGTTAGAAGTCCCCTATAAGGGGCACATCACCAATGAACCGGGTGATGCAACTGCACCTGGTGGAGGTGTGGTTGAGGCCGTGGCTCCCTGCAAATGAAGGGGTGGAAGCCACATGGTTCGACTAAATACTCACTCAAAGAAGAGGTAGAGTATGGCACAAATTCACATGTTAACCATCAATGAACTTGTTTCATGAGATCATGTTTGATTTTATTATGTCGTTGAGTCATGACGAGGGAGACGCCCCGAAGATATGATTTAGAAAATCAAGAATCTCGATGAAATTATAAGGGTGCGGCCTGATCAACAACCCACTTTGATAACATGTCATGGATAATAAAGTACGATGATGTTGAACCTTGTTCAATTGGACGAAATCAACATAGAGCTAATTGGCCTATAAGAGAAACATTCCAGGTAGAACTAGATTCTCTGACAAAGAATCAGATATTTGGTGTAGGTAGTGCTAACCTAACCAATTATAAAGCCTGGAGGACATAACTGAGCCTTTTATCGTAAAACACAGTGAGAATAGTGGAGTCCTAATGTATAAGGTTCATGAAATAATGCTTCTCACATTGTCTTGGAATTGATTACGAGAAAATGTATCCCACATATACGCTCCGCTATTTGATTAGCGTAGTAATTTCTGAGGGACTGGAAATGCAGCCAATGGATGTGGTTACTACGTTTCTCCATGAGGATCTAGATGTAAAATCCAAATATTTTACATTATATAAAATATAAAGTAAATACTATTATATGACAATAATTAGTGAAATTATTTATAAAAGTGATATCTTGATTTAAATGAATTATTCTAATACATAATAAATTTTAAAATATATATTTGGACATTTTCTGGGAAGTATCGTGGATAAGTATCAACTTTGAAAAATCACAAAGGATTTTAGAGAAGTTAAAAAAATTCTAAAAATTAACAATGTTGTAGAGAATTTAGTTAGCTTTCCAATGGTTTAAACAGCGAGTCAATCGGAGTCCGAACGAAAAAGTTATGATCGATTTAGTGGAGACTGCCAACTGCCAAGCACCAGGAATCTTCCGGGCGGGACCTATGCACGTGGCTCGGTCGGGGCTGCCGATAGTGACTCGCTAGGGCCCGCGCACGTGGCTCGGCCATGGCTGCCAGTAGTGACTCGGTAGGGCCCGCGCACGTGGCTCGGCCAGTGCTGTGTGACGTAGGGCGGCTGTGTCAAATTGACTGGGCACCTGTTTTGTGTCCTATAAATACAGCCTTTTTCTAGTTCATTTATACTCACAACTTATGTAACTATATACAGAAACTTAATATTTATAAATATACATCTTTATATTTCCAAGAAGAGTCCGTTCTGCCGACGATACGGGATCGTTTTCCGGCATGTCAGACCAGCTTTCCTGACATACTGACTGGAACCTGTCCGATTGAAATCCCCCGTGAATTTTTGAAATCCAGATCAAGGTGCTATTTTTGAGTTCGATTATCTACCAATACGTAAGTGATTTTTTATATCTTATTCGTGCGTTTTGTATATAAAATACATCACTAAAATATTAATTTTTGAAATCTCATATTAGACATCATTTAGATATGTAAAAATGAGTGATTATGGACAAGTCAAGGCTGATTTTAACTGCAGAAACATAACTTAAATCGCGCATAACTTTCGATCCGTAAATCATTCTTCGATTCTGTTTCGTGCGTTTTTCTCTTGAAGTATTTATATATATTTAGTTATTTTTGTTTTAATTTTTGGAAATAATAAAATTTCCAACTCCGTTTCCGTGTTAATTAAACTTAAAAATTTTTTTAATGATAATAGACATCATGAACAATCGAACTACGTAGCTGCCCATATGACGTACTTAAATTTTTAACGCCAATTTTAAGTATCATTATATATATATGCAATTATAAAATAATTAAACTGGAATAAATAAATTTATGTTCTTATATAAAATATCCAGAATTATTCTAAGGAATATTTGAAATAGACGAAATGGAATTCTATTTCAACTCAAGTTATTAAGTATTAACTTTGGAAATATTTGAGATTAATAAATTGAATTCATTCTCGATGATACTTTGTTAAATAAATTATAAGGACTGTTGTTTGATTTATTACAGCATAAGTAATAGTTAAATTATAAATTATTGAAAATATTTTTAAATTATTCAAGGATAATATCTAAGAACTATTTACCAATGCATTTAATTTTTAAACGATGATTTTGTTGAAATATAAAATAAAGGGCGAGCCATTGAATTAAATTGAGACGTCTTAACAAAATGCTAATAGTATATTATTATTAGGAGATCAATACCTTATCTAGGAGCGGTCGGCCGAACTCTCGAGATTTAATTGGAATCATCTTATCGACGACTCACAAGGCAAGTTCGTTCAACTTGCTCGGCCCTAGCATTATTGCAATTTTATGTGTTCATTGTGTATTGATTATGTTGTGCCAATTGTGATGCTGTGAATCTGTGTATTATGTGATGAATGTGAAGAGATGCAAAGTTATGCCGTTCCAGTGGGAACAAAGAGAAATTTATAACGAACGTTCGTTCCGCACCCAGATATTGGGGGTGTGCACCCGGATATTGGGGGTGGTAGAAATTTCACTATCCGGATATTGGGGATAGGTGCTTATGTGTTATTGTATGTATATGTGATTGTGTTGTTAGCTGATACTTTTGGAACTGCAAAATTCGTACATATGAGCATATTGTTGTAATGTGTTATGACTGACCCGGGTATGGGCTGGTATTGTTATACTTGCCAGTTGCAGGAACTTCAGAAATACAGGCTTGGGAATGCGAAGGGACGGGGCATGCTTGAGAACGGCGACTTGATAGAGTTAAATTTTCCTTGGCAATTATTTCGTAAATAAAGAGGATGTATTAAATTTTAAAATTGTGTGTACTTCAACTTTCCTGTTCATATGATGAAAATTTATTATCAATTCCAATATTAATATTTTTACCAAAAGTTCTTGTGAGGTAAAAACGAATAACCTAGCTTGGTGGGTCCCATGAGGGATCCACAGCGCTGTAGCTACCCAAGATTTTGGGAATGTTACAGTAGATGGTATCAGAGAGAGGTTAATCGAACTACACACTTTTTTTAAAAAAAAAAATTTGAAGTCTAAAAGCGAGGCAACTACACATATTTTCAAGAATAATTTCTTTGTAGAAATATCTTTTCGACTACACTGTAATCATTCCAAGCGCGTCAAGCATCCACCGACTTCGCATACCCTGTACAAGTAAGTGTTATGTTTTGAAGTACTTTTTCATGTTGTTTGAATTTATTTTGAGAACATAAGTTGAAATAAAATCATATACTATTAAGTATAACCCACAACCAAGATACGCTTCAATAGAGTCCGAGAAGTCTCCTGACTCTGCCATCAAAAATAAAAATAAAAATAATACTTAAAGATATCACATGATATCACAACAATCCAAAAGCGATCAACTAGAATGGAACACAACCCAATAAAAAAAACTAGTAAAACGACAAGGGATAAGGTATTTTAGAGGTTCAGGTCAATATTCAGCTTCCGTTTCTTTCCCTTTGACCACTCAATTCGAGCTACTGCAGGATCGGGCTCAGAAACATACGCTTTCAATATATCTAATAAGTCTTCAAGTTTTGAAGCTGACATCAGAATACCGCGTGCAGACGGTGTAATAAAATGTTGTTTCGCTGCATGTCGAGAAAATTTAACAATCCATCATAGAATCCATTAATGTTCAACAATCCTATTGGTTTTTGATGGATGTTCAGCTGGGACCAAGACACCATGTGAAAAATTTCCTCAAGTGTTCCAAACCCTCCCGGTAAAGCAATGAAAGCATCAGACTTGTCAAGCATGAAATTCATCCTTTCAGTTAGGTTGGACACCTGTACTTCATCTCCTATTGTTTTTCCAGCAGGTTCAGTAAGAGCACTAGGAATGATACCTTGAACTTGACCGCTTGCTTCATAAGCACCTTTTGCTACGTACCCCATCAACCCACAACTTCCTCCTCCATAAATCAACTTAATATTCCTTTCAGCTAATATTTTACCAAGATTATATGCTGTAGTGATGGTTTCACCACTTTTTCCGGGATTAGATCCACAGAAAATGCAGATACTTGAAAATTTAAGATCAGGGGTTACTTCCATCTCTTTTTCTTTCTTTCTTTTGTGTTTGCTAGAAATATTTGAGGTGTAAAGTGACGAAAAAAATGATAATATTTATAGAAGTATAAATTGAGGGTGAAACATTATTTAAATTAACTTATTATGGGGAATTATAAAAATAATAATAGTAATTTTAACTTATTCGGCGAAAAAGTAAACGCGTTAATTGCGCTTCACGTATTCGGTAGAATATTGAATGCATTTATTGCATGTCACTATTTTTTTTATTTGGAAAGAGAAACTTTAATGGAAATGACAAAATTAAAAAGTAAACGCTCATGTGAATGTACAGTAGTCGTGATTGTTACACAGCTTCCTCTGATTTTATGTTCAGAAACGACTTCAATACCTTTTATGAGTCGGGATGAGCTTCCATCTAATTTTCTTATAAATTGGCAAACTGTGTCCTTTACCATCAGATTCTGAAGATGTTGTTCATATTCAAATATAAATCTCTTTCAAACAAAGAATTTCATGTTGCACATACCCACTAGACTGCGTTTCAAGAGTCATTACAACACTATCGAATGATTCCTTATTCAGGCCATCCTTAATGAACTTGATTTTGTCTTCTCTGATTGTGCAAGGAATTCCTAAAGATCGACATTTCAAATAGCAATCCCAACGAGCGCATTTATAACAAATTCCAATTTTCTTCACTCGTCTTTTTTTTTTTCAAATATGAACTTTTCCAAGCCCTGATAAGAATTTAGTGGGCGCTTCTGTGAATTCACCTCCTATTCTTATCTTGACTTCAATTATGAATCGAACATCATAAGGTATGCCTTTATGCATTATCAATCTCTAACCAAAATTCTCCACAAGACTACCAAATATGAGTGGACCGAGGCATGTCAAAGAGCTTCGACGAACTCATGTGGCGGCTGATGAGTGCTCCAGTGTTAATGCTTCCTCAAGGTACGGGCAACTTTGTCATCTATAGCGACACTTCTAAACAAGGACTGGGTTGCATTCTAATGCAACAAGGTTAGGTCATCGCATACGCGTCGCTCCCATTGAAACCTTACGAAGACTACTACCCCACTCATGACTTAGAACTTGCTGGTGAGATCTATGCTTTGAAGATTTGGAGACATTAATTATATGGTTCCACGTGCCAAATCTTCATGGATCACAAAAGTCTCAAGTACATCTTCACGCAGAAGGAGTTAAACATGAGGCATAGGAGGTGGTTGGAACTCAACAACGATTACGACGCGGATATCCAATATCACCCAGGGAAGGAAAATGTGGTAGTTGACGCTCTTAGCGGAAAGACCACCAGAAGCACATATTAGGTAGATTGACATCACAAGTGGAGCTGCAACGTGAGCTAACAAATAAGAACATTAGGTCTATATTCGAGAAAAATAAGGACAACTGTGCACCATCAACCTGCGATTATCATTGCTAGAATTCTTTAGGGGCAAGTTAAGCCCACGTTTCATCAGACCTTTTGAATGTGTTGGAGACTTAGCTTATCGCTTAGCTCTATCATTATATCTATAATGAGTCCATAACGACTTTCACGTATCACAATTGAGGCATTATGTTCACAATCCCAGTCACAAGTTAAATCACGAAATTTTGGATATTTCCAAGGATACTACTTTCGAGGAGATACTAGTTGCCATTTTAGATTATCGCATAAAGAAATTAAGGAATAAATCTATTCCTCTAGTTAAAGTCCAGTGGTCACACCATAGAAATGAAGAAGCCACTTGAGAAACTAAAGAAGCAATGCGTAACTGGTACCCCGAGTTGTTCCAAACATAAGTTTCGGGTCGAAACTTATGTTTTAGAGGGAGAGTATTTAATACTCAAATTGTTATCATTTTAAGAATGGAGGAGATAATTTTTAAAGATGCAGTATGATCATATGCTTGGTGTATTTACTGCTATCAATGTTATACTTGATGTCTTTGCTATTTATTAGCTCCGCGAATGACGCAATGTGATAATATGCTTGGTGTATTTACTGCTATCAATGTTATACTTAATGTTTTTGCTATTTAAGTGATAATTGATGAGCTTCTTATTGATGTTGTACTTGATATTTTAAAGGAATCGAACAGCATTATCCATTAATCGTTGGAAAATCCACGATAGAACCCGGCGGTGCGCAACGTCGTGTTCTCCGGTAGGATTTTTCTGCGAATATTGGGAAATGTACCCGAGAATGACTTAATGATTATAACATCCTTCCAAGTTTCGGGACGAAACTTATTTTTAGAAGGAGAGTATGTAAAATCCCAATATTTTACATTATATAAAATATAAAGTAAATACTATTATATAACAATAATGTAACACCCTCAATCCACTCAGGGATATTACACGTCGTAGACCCTCTCCTCGAGGATCTACCAGGCTGATAACTAAAATCAAACATCTAAACATCGCCTTTAAGGCTAAAATGGCTCAGTAGACCGACTTGGTCTTTCAATAATAACATACAACTCAATTCCAAACACATACCCACGCAGGGGTCAAAATACAATAAACTCCCGTACAACGGGGAAAAGATACTGCAGCGGAAAAGAAAATACAACTAGACCAATAAGACATCAACGGATCCTCGTGTGACTACTATCGTTCATCTTTCATCATCCTTCATGCCGACCCTGTGCTATGCTCCAAAACCTGAATGCAAAAATAGACATCCACCCCCCGAATACTCGGGGGTTAGCAAAACTCCACTGTTTTGCTAGTGCAAGAACAAAGTGCAAATACGAGCCATACAATTCACATTCCACGAATAACAATAACCAGGAATCCTCAAAAATCCAAACGTAACGAAAAGCACTTCCCGAGGCAAGAGTTTGGTAAAATATTCTAAAACCGAAAGGTCACAAATCAAGGGAAAGCAATTTATAAAACCGTTTAAATGCCATCGAGAGTTTTGATAGAAAACAACTTAGGATTATCAAATCCTTATCTTTCCAAAAATCAACAGGTCACAAATTAAAGGTTTTGTTTTCACAAATAGAAAACCGACAATAATTCACAGGGCCAGAGCCCAACATCACGTGTCCTCGACGGACATAAAAATCAACAAAACATAATCGCGCACGCGCATCGCCTTGGGAACAGGGTAATACCATTGATCCCGCCCGAGGCCTCGAAGGACCCTCCCGAGCTGGCTAGCGAAACAAATCACACACATCTCACGGTTGGATCAATCGCTTGTTGCATCTTGGCCACATGATCGCATGCCATGTGCCACCGTAGATTATCTCAGGCTCTCACGGTTGGATCAATCACTTGTTGCATCCTGACCACATGATCACGTGCCATGTGTCACCGTAGACCTTTAACCATATCCACACATTCACACAAATAACACAATGCAACAAAGATATCCAAACAATTCACTCAGAGGCATCAAACACTTAGCAAAACACCACGTCAAACCACAGCGCACCAAAATGAAATAATATACGTCCACACGCAAATACCAAGTGCATCATCAACACTAAATATATTCATAGGATTCACATAGTCATTTACAAGATACACCATTCATAAAACACACGTGTTTTGAAAGCAAGCCTTTAACAAGGCTAAACCGAATCTTTTGAAAGTTCAATTCAAACGACCAAACAACCACATTTAGACGATCACTAATTATCGTATCCATAAAACAAGAATAGTATGGGCAAGGTACTTGCCTCGATATCACGAGAAATGGAAAAATGAACGGATACGGCCGGGTAGCCCTCAAATTCCCGAACACTATCTAGAACGCGATAGCACCGAAATTACAACGGAATAACACCACACGAATCATCAAACACCAACGAGATTCAACTCGGAAATCCTAGAGCACCTATAATCCTCCGGAAGGAACAATAAAACATGATTACAACGAGAATCGAGGCCAAAAACAACGGAAATCCCAACAACTATCGAAGGGAAACTCATTGGGACATTTAATCAAACACTCAATGTTCGATAACTCCCAAGAACACTCGAATCACTAATCGAGTTGAACAAACTCGAAATATGGATATACAACCCATAGAACACGATTAATAACATCATACTACACCAACCGATGTATCAAAATCGGCCTAGAATCGAAATCAAGAACAATTTCTCCGAAAAGTTAACTTGAAGGAAAATCAAGAAATATACCTTGATTCGACGAAACACACAGATTAGATGTTGATATAATCAACAAGGATCTTCCAAAATGCCTTGTAAATGATTAGAATCGGCCAAGAACTCGATTTCCAGAGCCTCCCGTCGCCAGCCGCCGAAAAAGGAAGAAAAACGAGTAAAAAGTGAGAAAAACGGTCCTGCCGAGCCCAGGCTATATATAGCCGGCAGGTTACTGGCCAGAATCGGCAGTTTTACGGCCGTAACTCAGCCCTTACGGCCATACTCGTCAGGCCTTACGGCCGTAATCGTCATTCGTCAAAAATCACCCAAAGAATCGTCGGCACTTACGGCCGTAATCGCACACATTACGGCCAGAATCGCCTTCATCCTAAGATGCCCGCGCCGTATGGCCATACCCGATCACACATACGGCCGTAATCGCACACATTACGGCCGTAATCGCACCTTACGGCCAGAACTCGGCCAGCAGCCTCGCCGGCCGTGACTCGGCCGTGGCCACTCCGACGGCCCGGACGACCCCGAAACCCGAACCTGAGTAAAAATCGGAGATACGGTTACGAAGTACTCGCAAAGACGAATCCAAGCACTAATAGAACACACGATTCCGACCACCCGAAGTGTCGGAATTCGACAACGGAAGTAATCACCCCAAACTTTGGGAAATTACAAAAATGGCCCAAAACGTCCGAAATACACGATACATGATCGAAACACCGAACCAAAGCTCGCAACATGAATAATAACATTAAATGAACTTACGAGAACTCGAAACAACAGTTTCGGACGAGATTCGCAAGAATCGAGCTCAAGTGCGGAAAAGTCGCCAAAAGACACGGAACTCAACAAAACAACACCGAAACGAACTCGGATGACAAAAAGTGCAGAATTAATCATTCTCGAAATGATGAAACGGTCATGAGCGAGTCGTCAAAATGGACTTCCGCCGAAAAAAAGAAAATTACCGAAATTCGAAATTGCGGATATTACATTCTACCCTCCTTAAAAGAAGTTTCGTCCCGAAACTCAAAACAAGTAGGGGGAAACAATATACCCGCCAGGAAAACTCGACGAGATACACAAAACCCGAAAACTCGCGCCCAACAGCGAAACGCTGCAAGAAACGCAAAGAGACATCCGGCGTGAAAACACGCTCCACAACGACCAACACAACGCCACCGGTAGAGACATAATAAAACCAACAAGTGACAAGCGTCATCAAACAGATAATACAATCAAGTCAATTATCCAAACAATCCCAAAACACAAAGTACTTGTTACAAGAAAACACGCACAGTCGAGAAAATAGAGAATAAACACAAAACAATCCACAAGGGCAATCATAAATAATTCGGACTACGCCGAAATCCTCAAAACCACACTAGGCATCTCCGTGTCCTTTCGGAGCAGAGACACAACCTCGATCCCCAAACCTCTCAGCTACCGTCTCGCAATGTACGGATCGGTGACCCACCTGGCCACACTCGAAACAACTGACTAACGGTGAACGACAATTCTTCGCAGTATGGCCCGCTCGACTACAGTTATAACATATCTTCGAAGTGCTCACATTACTCACCGCAGGGGTACTACTCCTCTGATCACGCGATCTAGGAACCATTTTGGGATGACGAAACGAAGTCCCAACCTCAAGGGGCCCACTCCCCTGATTTCCTGAAAAGTTCCCAACGGTTTTCTATTTCTTCGAGTCAGACATACTCTCGGTCGATAATCTGGATAGCTCATAGGCTAACGCCCTATTCTGATAATCTCTCAAGGAAGTACAAGCGAGACCCGCCATGTACTGACGAATCTCCGGCTTCATCCGCCTACTAAAATGACAAATCTTGTCCTCCTCTGTCCTTACTTGATTCTGCACATAGCCGAGCTGTTTGCTAAAATCAATAATAGCTTGAGACAGCGGTACATCCTGTGGTTTCGCCGAAAAGAATTCATTAATCCTCTGATTTCTGATTTGTTCCGGACAAAACTCATCTCTCATGAATTTCTGGAACTCTGCCCACGTGACAACGCGATCTCGAGGCTTAATAGCCTCCCACCAGCTAGCGGCATCTTTGTCGAGAAGATATTGAGCGACCGGTACCTTACGTTCTTCCGGACAATCAACTACCTCGAATATCTTTTCCAACTGGAAAAGCCAACCATCCTGACCTAATGCATCTGCGGCAGCAATAAACGAGGGGGATTCATACGAACCACTTCTCAAGCCACCGATTTGCACTAGCAGTCCGGGTCACATCTGTAACACGCCGAATCGCCTGAGTCAACTGAGTCATCTGAGTGGCTACCTGCTGCAAAATAGTAGCAACACCAATACCAATACCATCACCGGCAGCATGATCCCGATCACGCATCCGGTCGCCACGACCACGACCTCGACCCCTCGGCATACTGAATAAGTAACCATTCAGCACAACAGAAAATCATAACACATAACACATACAACGATTACCATCGCAAGGCAACACACACATGAATATAACAGCAACGACGGCATCGTTCGGCGACCTTAACGGCCCGAACAATAACCAGCACATAATCACAAACCTCATGAAACAATCACCCATGTGCATAAACGCACAAATCCAAGCTTTAACAGCTCACACAGGTGCGATAACACGCAAGCCACCATGAAATGACAAAATTAAAGATCGTCATCACACCTCCCACAAAGGGTTAACAAAACATATGCGTGGCAACGACTCAATGCTCACGCCACCAATTCAAACACAAATCGGGATTAACACCGTAACGAAAGTTCGAAAACCATACATGCATTTCCGGTCCGCAAACAGGAATGATAGGTCTTTAAAAACGAAAACCACCTTTTGAAAACAATTTGGAAACACCAGTTGATCTTGAGTATCATTTTACAAAAAGTTGAACAACATCATTTTCTAGACTTTGAAAATCATCTTGCGTTTGAACAAAAATGAGGACACCTTCTCTTAGTGAAAAACTTTCAGAATATTCGACCCTCTGGTCTAAGTAAAAGTGTTTATAAAACATTGAAAATATCTCAAAACATTTTTGGGTCCTCGAGGTAGAAGAATTTTGAAACATATTGTGGCACCTTGGATGTACCACGAGAAAATAATTCATTTTAAAAGTACGTCTCGAAATTTATTTTCTAAGATACTCAAGGTTTTCCAAGATAATTCAATGGGCTAGAATGCCCAAAAATTTCAGGTAATTACATAAAACTTTATAGCGCCGTGGGTCCCGCGCCGGAACCCACAAGGCTAAAAACCAATTACAAAAACGCCCAAAAGGTCGATGACGGTAGTACTTATCAAAACTCACAAAATCATTTGAAAACACCCAACTACCGTCAAAACGGTCAAGGCCAACAACTCGGTTAAAGGAATCGGTTTTCGAAATAAAACTTAGTCGGTAAAATACCGAAAGCCATTACAAAAGAACTCACGCAGCGGATAAAAGAAATACAGTCCAACATGCACAATTCAACAACACTACTCCTCACATGAACGAAATATGAGAGTCAAATAATCACGTATCAAGAAATCAAAATCCATAAGAGGATTCCGTCACTTAATACAAAATCAAACAAATAGCTCGTGTCACACGAGGCACAATATAAAGAAGGGAGACTTACATCCACGGGTCGCACGAAGATGATGATCGCCCACGATACTAATCACGACCAACAAACTCAGACGACGCGTCGCGATACGACTCCGTCAGATAAAATCCGACGAAACAAAACTCAACAGACACTACTGACCCGACAACCTAGGTTTCCACAACCTAAGCTCTGATACCATTTATGTAACACCCCCCAATCCACTCAGGGATATTACACGCCGTAGACCCTCTCCTCGAGGATCTACCAGGCTGATAACTAAAATCAAACATCTAAACATCGCCTTTAAGGCTAAAATGGCTCAGTAGACCGACTTGGTCTTTCAATAATAACATACAACTCAATTCCAAACACATACCCACGCAGGGGTCAAAATACAATAAACTCCCGTACAACGGGGAAAAGATACTGCAGCGGAAAAGAAAATACAACTATACCAATACGACATCAACGGATCCTCGTGTGATTAGTATCGTTTATCTTTCATCATCCTTCATGCCGACCCTGTGCTATGCTCCAAAACCTGAATGCAAAAATAGACATCCACCCCCCGAATACTCGGGGGTTAGCAAAACTCCACTGTTTTGCTAGTGCAAGAACAAAGTGCAAATACGAGCCATACAATTCACATTCCACGAATAACAATAACCAGGAATCCTCAAAAATCCAAACGTAACGAAAAGCACTTCCCGAGGCAAGAGTTTGGTAAAATATTCTAAAACCGAAAGGTCACAAATCAAGGGAAAGCAATTTATAAAACCGTTTAAATGCCATCGAGAGTTTTGATAGAAAACAACTTAGGATTATCAAATCCTTATCTTTCCAAAAATCAACAGGGTCACAGCCCAAAGGTTTTGTTTTCACAAATAGAAAACCGACAATAATTCACAGGGCCAGAGCCCAACATCACGTGTCCTCGTCGGACATAAAAATCAACAAAATATAATCGCGCACGCGCATCGCCTTGGGAACAGAGTAATACCATTGATCCCGCCCGAGGCCTCGAATGACCCTCCCGAGCTGGCTAGCGAAACAAATCACACACATCTCACGGTTGGATCAATCGCTTGTTGCATCCTGGCCACATGATCGCATGCCATGTGCCACCGTAGATTATCTCCGGCTCTCACGGTTGGATCAATCACTTGTTGCATCCTGACCACATGATCACGTGCCATGTGTCACCGTAGACCTTTAACCATATCCACACATTCACGCAAATAACACAATGCAACAAAGATATCCAAACAATTCACTCAGAGGCATCAAACACTTAGCAAAACACCACGTCAAACCACAGCGCACCGAAATGAAATAATATACGTCCACACGCAAATACCAAGGGCATCATCAACACCAAATATATCCATAGGATTCACATAGTCATTTACAAGACACACCATTCACAAAACACACGCGTTTTGAAAGCAAGCCTTTAACAAGGCTAAACCGAATCTTTTGAAAGTTCAATTCAAACGACCAAACAACCACATTTAGACGATCACTAATTATCATATCCTTAAAACAAGAATAGTATGGGCAAGGTACTTGCCTCGATATCACGAGAAATGGAAAAATGAACGGATACGGCCGGGTAGCCCTCAAATTCCCGAACACTATCTAGAACGCGATAGCACCGAAATTACGACGGAATAACACCACACGAATCATCAAACACCAACGAGATTCAACTCGGAAATCCTCGAGCACCTATAATCCTCCGGAAGGAACAATAAAACATGATTACAACAAGAATCGAGGCCAAAAACAATGGAAATCCCAACAACTATCGAAGGGAAACTCATTGGGACATTTAATCAAACACTCAATGTTCGATAACTCCCAAGAACACTCGAATCACTAATCGAGTTGAACAAACTCGAAATATGGATATACAACCCATAGAACACGATTAATAACATCATACTACACCAACCGATGTATCAAAATCGGCCTAGAATCGAAATCAAGAACAATTTCTCCGAAAAGTCAACTTGAAGGAAAATCAAGAAATATACCTTGATTCGACGAAACACACGGATTAGATGTTGATATAATCAACAAGGATCTTCCAAAATGCCTTGGAAATGATTAGAATCGGCCAAGAACTCGATTTCCCGAGCCTCCCGTAGCCAAAAAAGGAAGAAAACGAGTAAAAGTGAGAAAAACGAAGTCCGCCGAGCCAGGCTATATATAGCCGGCAGGGTTACGACCGTAACGGCAGTGCCTTACTGCCGAAACTCGTCCCTTACGGCCTTACTCGGCGAGCCTTACAGCCATCGCATTCGTCAAAAAATCGATCCAAAGAATCGTCCGGGCACTTACGGCCGTAATGGCACACATTACGGCCGTAACCGGCCTTCGTCCGGAAGATGCCCAGTGCCCGTACGGCCGTACCCGATCACACTTACGGCCGTAACTGGCACACATTACGGCCGTAACCGACACCTTACGGCCGTAACTCGGCCAGGCCAGGCCCTGCTCCGGCCGTGACTCGGCCGTGGTCACTCCGACGGCCCGGACGACCCCGAAACCCGAACCTGAGTAATAATCGGAGATACGGTTACGAAGTACTCGCAAAGACGAATCCAAGCGCTAAGAGAACACACGATTACAACCACCCTAAGTGTCGGAATTCGACAACGGAAGTAATTACCCCAAACTTTGGGAAATTACAAAAATGGCCCAAAATGTCCGAAATACACGATACATGATCAAAACACCGAACCAAAGCTCGCAACATGAATAATAACATTAAATAAACTTACGAGAAACTCGAAACAACAATTTCGGACGAGATTCGCAAGAATCAAGCTCAAGTGCGGAAAAGTCGCCAAAAGACACGGAACTCAACAAAACAACACCGAAACGAACTCGGATGACAAAAAGTGTGTTGTTGCCCAAAATATTTATCCGAAGATTAATACTGCTGGAAGACGGACAACAAACAACAAATTGCGGGAGCAATTCTGAGAGAAAATGAATAAATACAAGATTTGCCGGGTTTGTTAGGCCTGGGCTTGAATGCTCTCGCGAGATGTTATTAATACAAATATTCGTGGATACAAGTATTAATGTGAGAAATCTAAATACAATGAGTGTAAAAAGACTCTGTTAATCCGGCTCTTGAGCGAAGCTCGGTGTTCTTCATCCCTGCCGATCGTCTACTTGATGAGAGAGGCCGGGAGAAGTAAGTACCGAATGATAGCTGTTGCCAAGAGTTGGAGATAGCCAAGTGCTGTGAGAAATCTCGTGGGAATGCAGAGAATGCTTGTTCAGTGAGGAAAAATCCGGCCCAAGTCCAAATGCAGGGAGCCGTGTATATATAGAGGCAGCCGAGTCTTGTCTTCAGGTGGGCGATCGCCTTCCGGCCATTATAATAATAGGGCGATCGTCTGCCGTACCATATTATAATGGGGCGATCACACGGGCTGTCGGACTAAAGTCCAAGGTAGATGCTGGCAGTCTGCCTAAAGTCCAAGCTACGGCAAACACCGGTAGTCGGTCCAATGAGGAGCCAGCACGCGTCCAGAGTCACAATCACATGCGGTCCTACTGACAACTTTCGGTGGCCTGTCGGCTGGTGGACGGATGCTGACAGGCTGTAGTCAACGATCCGTGAATTGCGGATCTTGTCTCGGCTCTTGCACGTGGGTTTAGTCCCGAGGCTCGGCCTTTGCCGACTGGATGACTATCGGCATGATGTGGTCGTCTCTAGCTGGTCACTGAGGGTCGACATCGGCCAGTCGATGAGGGTCGGCATCGGTCGGTCACCAAGGGTCAGTCGGCAGGTGCTGATAGATGATCGTCCGCTAGTCGGTTGCCAGGAGTCGGTCGCCAAGTGCCGAGAGACGATCGTATTCGATGTCGATCGCTCAGCACCGGGACTTGTCCTGGGACCTTCGGTTGGCCGATACATCTTGCCTGCGGGGATAAGGCTTGGTTGCCTGGTCGCTGGTCGGCAGTTCTGCCTCGGCAGCTCGGCAGTGACTAGGTCGCCCGATTTCCGAGGCGATCGCCGGTCGGAGAGTATAATTCTCGACACAACAATTGCCCCCCAGCTTGCTCCGATGTTGAAGACACGGGGCGAGGTGGTTCTTGCTGGCGACCGTGTATGATGAGGACGGGCGATCTTGTTGAGCTGACTTTGGATTCGGACTTGGGCTATCATTGTCGATTGGCTAGCTATCTTTCGGTCTTGTACCTGCAAAAAACAACATTGGCCGATCCCCCTCGGAAACTTGATGTTTTCGCTTGTTTGAGGAATCGTGCACAGTCGCGGAGTTCGATGGACCGACTCCATGACCGTGTCTTGGTGCGCGAAGACATTGAGTGTCTCGTGACTCATTTTATTATGAGGGTCCTCTGTTAGGTTGCGCCTCGCCTCGTATTTAAACGAAGGGCGTGCGGTCTTGGTCTAGAGGAGTCTTTGCACGGGCAGCGTCGGATGAATCAACTCCACCTCCGCGACTTGTTTAGCTCTGCTTCCACCTCGGACCACCATGAAGATGGCGAACCTCGACGGTTATGGCTACCAGAAAAGAAAATGCATCTTGTTGGTATGAGTAGTCCAAATCAATTCATTTAACCACTTTCTAGTGCAGATCTCACAAGTCGAATTGCAAGCCGCGCCTCGCGCATTTTTAAGCCCATGCAGGCAGGGTGCTGGACCGAATCCCAATAAAAAGATTACTCTCGGCACTTGGGATTTGCACTTAGATAAGTTAGAATATAGTGATATTGTCTCAAAACACCTAGCACTTGTATCAAGTGCTCTTCATACTCCTCTCAACTTGTGGGAATGAGCAAGAATGTCATGAATAAACACCACCACATATATATGAAGTAAATGAATCAGAACTCTGTTCATTGACTCCATGAAGACGGTTGGAGCATTAGTCAATCCAAATGACACTACTATGTACTTGTAGGGCCCGTACCTCGATCAAAATGCCATCTTAGTAATATCTTCCTCTCGAATTCTCTAATGATGGTAGTTGGACCGCAAAATTAATCTTGAAAAGTACCACAAATCCCTGAAATGGGTCCAGTAAGTCATCAATCCTCGAAAATGGATACTGATTCTTGATGGTGACTTTCTTTATTTCCCTGCAATCAATACACAAGCTAAGTGAATTATCTTTCTTCTTTAAGAAAATAACTATCACGCCCCAAGGTGGAATAATTGGGTGCATAAGACCTTTTTCTAACAACTCTTCAAGTTGTATCTTTAATTCTTTCATCTTCACTGGTGCCATTTTGTATGGAGCTTTATAAATCAGCCTCGTTCCTGGTTCAAGTTCGATTGAAAGATCAACTTCTCTTCATGGCGGCAATCTAGGTAAGCCATTGGTAAATTCATTAGGAAATTCATTTACCACCGGAATATGGACCATGGATAATTCATAAGTCTCCTCGTGCAGAACATAACACCAAAAATACATCTCTTTGGAGTGGCAAGAGATTTCTGGTGTCACTAAACTGAGAGATCCCTTCATGCTTAAATGTTCCCATCCTCTAATGACATGAATAACACCTTCACGAGCCGTAATATAATTCATTAAGTAGTAAGTATCCAGCATAGTCCGTGCATGGAATCCAGTTTATGCCCAAAATTATATACTCATTTTGTGGTGGACGAAACCATTAATCAGATATAGAAGAATGTATGACACATGTCTCAAACAACACATGTACATGTTTAGAATTGACAAAAGGTATGCTTGAGATATTAGTTTCATGTTGATAGTGTAACACCCCCAAAACCGTATGGGAATATTACACGCCGTAGACCCTTTCCACAAGAATCTACCAGGCTAAACATCCATAAACAACCAAATGCTTGCCCGGCCAGGGTCAAACAATATAATAATACAGACTGTTAAGGTCAGTTACACATGAATACACAGACCGATGAGGTCACACAACTCCATCAACAGAACCAACTAAAACAACATTACCCACACAGGGGTCGAAGTACAATACAGCGGAATACTGAAATCAACTCTGACAACACAACAAAAATCTAAACAACTCTCGACTCTTGATTAGTATCGTAGCTCGTCATCCTCTTGTGCCAATCCTGTGACTGCTCCCCTGAACCTGCATGTACCTGGACACAAAACAGACATCCACCCCCCGATTACTCGGGGGTTAGTAAAACTCCACTGTTTTACTAGTGCAAGTATCAAATCATACAAAATGTAACAAGCAAATAATAATCGTGAATCAAATATAATAATCAAGTATCAAAATATTCCCGGGAGGTTTTCACAAGGTAAGATAAGCTATAAAGCATTCGAAAATAAGATTATCATCTCGGGAATTTTTAGAATTTCAAAACCTTAAGACCTCAAGTCCTGATTCACAAAACCTTTCGAAAAACTTTAGGGCCTTAACCCAAATCTTGTTTCATAACTCAACAGTTTACAATACGGGAAACATTTACTCAAGCTTAGGACTCGGTCCAACATTCATTTTCATAAAACTTTTCCTTTCAAAACTTTGATTTGAAAATAATCATGCTCATGACACCGTGATCCACTGTCACGTGTCTCCGTAGGTTCAACAACCCGCACGGACTACACCACGCACAATTAAACAAACATAATCAATTCCGACACCGTGATCCACTGTCATGTGTCTCCGTAGGTTCAACAACCCACACGGACTATTAACCAGACATAACCAATTCCGACACCGTGATCCACTGTCACGTGTCTCCGTAGGTTCAACAACCCACACGGACTATATCAATCACAACAATCACACACACAGTCCTGACACCATAGTCCACTGCCACGTGTCACTGTAAGCCCCGTCGATCTCACCCGGTTGGATGTACTGTGTCCGAAACTCATGGTCCACTGCCATGCGTTATCGTAGGCCTCGTCAGACTAGCACGATTGGACCTCAGTACCTCACTATCATACGGATTTATGTGGTCCAATGAATATCCAATCTAGGGGTAGTTTCGAATACTTCATCACTTTTATAGATGATTATTCGAGATATGGATACATCTATTTGATGCGATTCAAATTTCAAGCCTTTGACAAGTTCGGAGATTTCAAGGCTGAAATGGAGAAGCGTCATGGGAAGACTATCAAGTCACTACGATCTGATCGTGGTGGCGAATACCTTAGTAGAGAGTTTTTAGATTTCTTGGCAAATGAGCGGATTTCGTCCCAGCTCACTGCATCGGAGACTCCACAACAAAATGGTGCTGCTGAGAGAAGGAACAGAACTCTTTTGTAAATGGTTAGGCCAATGATGAGTTATTCAGATTTACCTATTTCGTTCTGGGGATATGTCTTAGAAACAACGGCGTGCATTCTAAACCTGGTGCCTTCGAAAACAGTTCCAAAAACACTCACATAACTGTGGAGTGGGCGAAAGCCCAGTCTAGGACACGTTCAGATTTAGGGTACTCCATCACATGTGCTGAATAAGGAAGTTAATAAGTTGGCATCTCGTACAAAAGTGCGAGTGTTTGTAGGATATCCTAATGGAACGAAGGGTGGCTTGTTCTATAGTCCATAGGATCACAAGGTCATTGTTAGCACCAATGCCCGATTCCAGGAAGAGGATTATATGATTAGTCACTAACCCATGTACGAAATAATTATCGAAGAGTTTATGGGCGAGACTCCGTCTATAACAATTGTACAAGCGCCAACTAACTGTACCACGTATCGATTTTGAGACTTTCACACCAACTCAGGATTTGCCTCGTCATAGTGGGAGGGTTGTTCGTCAACCGGAACAATTCATAGGCATGAGATAGTCTTCGGACTAAATCCCAGATGAAGATGAATCAGATCCATGTACCTAAAAAGAGGCAATCCAAGATAGAGATGGTGACTCCTGGCAAGTAGCAATGAAATAAGAAATGGGATCTATGGATTCCCATCAAGTGTGGGAGCTAGTAGAACTACCTGATGAGGTACAAGCTATTGGGAGTAAATGGGTCTACAAGCGAAATAAATGAGGTGCTGGGAAGGTTTAAACCTTCAAAGCGAGGCTTGTTGAGAAAGGTTACACTGAGAAAGAGGGCATCGATTATGATGAAACCTTTTCGTCGGTAGCCATGCTTAAGTCAATCCGGATTCTTTAGCTATAGATGCGCATTTGGATATGGATATTTGGCAAATGGATGTCAATACAGCATTGTTGAATGCGAGTCTAGACAAGGAAATCTACATGCGCCAACCAGAGGGATTCATTGCTGAAGGATAAGAGTGTAATATCTGCATTTTTCCTTTTCTGGTATTTTCCATTTTGGTGTATTTTTTTCATTTTAGTGACTCTCTTATAACTGTATTTATATTTCTAGAATATTTAATACTGGACTTTTTGTTATCCGGGCGTGTTTCGGACCTATTTTACTTAATTCCGTGTTTTATCTCATTTCCATCGCTATTGGGTTCGATTCTCGTAATCATTGTTCGGAACCGCCGTTTCGGGGTTGCCGCAGATCCATATTATGTTAATGTGCATGTTGTGAGATTTCGTTTGGTGTTTCAATCTTGTATCGTGAATTTTGGATGTTTTGGGCTGTTTTGTAATTTCCCAAAGTTATGGGGTAATTACTATCGTTGTCATTTTCCGAACCTTTGGGTAGTCGGAACCATGTTTTCATTTAGTGTTGTAATTCCGACTCGAACTCATCGTGCGTGTGTCTTCTTTCAGTCTGTTGTTTGGTGTCGGATGCGCGTTGTATTCATCCGAGGTAGAATTCGCCGTTTTTCCATCTTTGGGTGATGTCTGTACTACTATCTGCACTCGTTAGCGCGCGCTAATTTTGTAGTGTAGCGCACACTAATGTCATTGTGTAGCACACACTATATTTGATTGGTAGCGGGAGCTAATGACTCGAGTACATCAGTGGCAGTAGGCTGTTTCTGTTCTCTAGACGAGCAGCTTAACGCATGCTAAAATGTATATTAGCGCATGTTATGGCCGAGGCATAGCGCACGCTAATTCGGTAGTCCAGACTGGGCAGAATATTTCTGGACCCGGGATGGCGAACAGGTAGCGCACGCTATAACTCGATAGCGCACGCTATCGGGGGACTGTTAATGCACGCTATTTTCCGATAGCGCACGCTAATGGATCAGAACCGCAAGTTCTGGACCAGTTTTGGCTGGTTAGCGCATGTTAACCGTGAGCCTTTAGCGTGCGCTAAACCATCTGGTTATATATACTCGAGAGTTGACCCAGATTCGTCCATTTTTACTCACTTCTCTTCCTCCCGCGGCCCGAGCGATCCAGAGGCAATTTGGAAGTGATTTCTTCTTCCAATCACCTCAACTATCATCTTCCTTGAGTTCTTGATGTAGATTAACAACATCAACTCGTGTTCTTCGTCCTTAATCCAAAGTAATCTCCTAGAACCCTATTTTTGGGAAATTTGGGGGTTTCCGAGTTTTTGTCTGATTCGTTCCGTATTTTTGAGTAATCCATGATGTATATGATTAATCTTGGTGGTATTCTTGTTTTCCCTATGAGTTCATGGTAAGTTTCATGATATTTGTGAAATCGAGAGGGTTCGGTTGCGATCCGCCCTCGTTGTTGTTTTTATATGAATTTACATGAATCGTAGGTAGGTTTCCGGGTGTATTTCATTTTCGTAATTGTTTAGAAATGGTTGTGATTGTATTCTTCGAATCGTTAGATTCGGATTTGTTGGTTCCTAGCGATCGTGGTTGTTTCTCCATTCCGTCCATTTCGTTGTTAATTACTCAAGGCAAGTATCCTTGGAAACTTTTATGCTTAACATGAAATGGTGATGTATATTATGTGTGTGCTTTGCTCACTCCGGGAGGGTCCAATGGGGCCTCGGGGGAATCCATGACTTCACTCTGGATTCACGAGCTTGTTCGCTAGCCAGTTTGGGAGGGTCCTTAGAGGCCTCAGACGGGATAAGTGGTTTCGCCCCGATCCTAGGCGATGCCTGTGCATGATGTGTTTTATGATTATGGCCAGTTCGAGAGGGTCCTTAGAGGCCTCGAATGGGACCGGTGGTTTCGCCCCGATCCTAGGCAAATTGATTATTGATTGTTCGTTTTCCGGAAAACACATGTATGGTTTTGGATTTTGAAATGGCTTGATGCATGTACTATGAAATGTGCAAGAGAATGGTTTTCCTTGATTACTTGTACTAGCGTAATTGCTAACCCCATTGGGGACCTGTTTTGGGGAAATTCTTGTTATGAATTTCAGGTGGTGTTCAGCTAGTCGAGCGGGAATTGGAGCAGTACGAGGATGCTGGCCGGGGATGCTGACGTGTGCAATGGAGTCCTTTTATTTCTGTTGCCATTTTGATGTGTTTGTTTTCCAAACTTGTGAACTTATAGATAGTACTCACGACTACTTAGGCACTTTGATTTGGGATATGTTTTGTATTTTTCGTATTTGTGAATTTGGGTGATGTCTTGTTTTGTACCGGGTGATTTCATTTAGTTATTGTTGTGGTGTTGTGTGTTTCTCATTAACCGAGATGGTTAGACAAGCGGTATTGTTCATTTAGCCTGGTGGGTCCCACGTAGGGGTCCACGACACTATAATATGCCCTAAATATCTTGGGGGTGTTACAGAAAATGTTATCGGAGCACTACGTTTATGGATAACTAGGCTTGTCGGTTATTTGGGTCTAGTCGTGTTTTATTTTTGCACATCGTCATCACGTCGCCAGCATCTTGTATTATGTTTTTTTCTCTCGTACTTATCATCGAATTTCTTTCGCTTTTCTCTCGTACTTATCATCTAGTACTCCCAATGTTCTTAAATTTTCCTTACTCGATTATTTCGCTTTCTCATATCGTACTTCCATTTCTTGTATTATGTTTGTTTTCTCTCGTACTTATCATCGAATTACTCTTTGCTACCTCTTATCTCCAGTATCGATGCTGAAAGAGGTCGAGGTCATGGTCGTGGTCGTGGACGCGGACGGGCACGTGGGGAAGCCAGTGGGGTGGCCATGTCACACTCTTCTGGAGCCGGCAGTACTGATGGCCGTCACAGCTATACTGCTACTCAAGATGACGCCGACCTTGGTGTTGCAGCTGTAATGCAACAGATGGTAAACCAAATGGCTGCGATAGCCCAGGCGGTTCAAACCCCGACTCCGGCTCATGCTGCTCGGGCCGGGGCAGATCGTTGGCTTCAGGATGTCACCAAGATGCATCCTTCTCAATTTTCTGGGGCTTCATACCCGATTGGCTGGGAGGGGTGGATCAAAGAGATGTCCAAGGTCTTTACTGCCACTAATTGTCCTGAGGACCAATTGCCCAGTATTTTCTCACTGGGGATGCTGCTGATTGGTGGCAGGCTATTGGGCCTCAGGATCATGTTGCTTCTTGGGCCGAGTTCAGAGACCTTATGGAAGCGGAGAACTCTCCGTTGGCCGGTTCGTCAGGTGCGGATTCATGCTTTTTATGATGCTGAGCCTCGAGATATTCCTGTTTCTCAGGCTATTGCAGATTTCAATCGGGAATTGGGCTACGTGAAGGCCCAGGTTAAGGAAGAGGATGACAAGATCTGCCACTTCTCGAGGAGAATGAAACCGTGAATTCGTGATTACATGTTTGGATTCGCCTGCGCCACCTTAAAGGACTATCAGAGTAGAGCTCTTGCTTATGATATTTCCTTGACGGCCAGTGAGGCGGCTCGAGAAAGTAAGAAACATAAATCCGTTGGTAGCTTTTCGGGTCAAAAGGGCGGAGTTCAGCAGAAGTCTCAGTCTGCTAATTTTCCTGCGGGTGGTTCGGCTCATTTTTCTGGGGGGTTTTGAGGTACTGCCAGTGCCTCCACTCGTGATGTCAGGTATTTTAACTGTGGCAAGCCAAGCTATAGGAACCAGGAGTGTCCTCGTCCATCGTTGACTTGTCATACTTGTGGTCAGTCGGTCCACAAGGCTTCTTTTTATGAGCGTTTAGGGCAGACTCTTGGTGCCCAGACTTCTTTTCCAGTGCCTAAGGAGCGGAGTGTGAACCAGGGGTCGTTTGCTCCGCCGCCTCCGCAGAGTGCCAGCCGAGGGAGAGGTCGGGGCCATCCCGCTAGAGGGGGAGCTTCCAGATCGGCTCAACTCATCCGCGTGTTTATGAGATGAGGAGCGCCGATGATCCAGCAGCTACCGTGGCTATAGGTACCGTTCATATTCAGACTCATCCTATCAGTGTGCTTTTCGATTCTGGTCCTACGTATTCATTCATCTATCTGGAGTGTGTGCACCATTTAAGTCTCGACTGCTTGTCGTCTTGTGAACTTTTCATCGTTAAACTTCCTAGCGGTGACAGAATAGTTGGTGATCGATAGATCCTAGACTGTTCTGTGGTTATTGTGAGTGGGCTTGGCTCTCTAATCTTATTGTTGTGGATATTGAGGGTGAGGATTTGATTTTCGGGGATGATTGGCTCGAGCGGCATGGTGCGATCATGAACTACCGCACGAGAATCATCACCATGTTAGCTGAGGACGGCACCAAGCACTCTTTCGCGGGGCGAAAGAGGGGAAACCAAAAGTTCGTAATTAACGCCTTGAAGGCGATGAGGCTCCTGCGGAAGGGGTGTACTGGTTGTTGGTGTTACAACTTGAAGGCGGAGAGTGGTGGAGTCGAGTTTTCATCGATTCCAGTCGTTAGTGAGTTCCCTGATGTCTTTCCTGACGAATTACCGGGGTTGCCACCGGACCGTGAGGTTGAGTTCGCTATCGAGTTAGAGTCGGGTACGACTCCAATTTCAAAAGTGCCGTACCGTATGGCACCTTCAGAGATGGCCGAGTTTAAGAAGCAGTTGAGTGAGCTTCTTTAGTTGGGGTATATTTGACCGAGCGCTTCGCCTTGGGGCGCACAAGTTCTTTTTGTACGGAAGAATGATGGTTCACTGCGTTTATGTATCGACTATCGCGAGCTGAACAAGGTGACCATCAAGAATAAGTATCCCTTGCCAAAGATTGATGACTTGTTTGATCAGTTGCAGGGAGTTGCGGTATTCTCAAAGATCGACTTGAGATCGGGGTACTATCAGCTTCGGGTGAAGGAGCCCGATGTCCCGAAAATAGCTTTTCGGACGAGATACGGACATTATGAGTTTGTTGTTATGCCCTTCGGGCTAACTAACGCGCCGACAGCTTTCATGCAGTAGATGAACAATGTTTTCATCGAGTATTTGGATAAGTGTGTCGTCGTCTTCATTCACGATATCCTTATCTATTCGAAGAATGAGGAGGAGCATGCGCATCATCTGCGTGTGGTGTTAGACATTTTGAGGACCGACCGACTCTATGCGAAGTTCTCGAAATGTGAGTTATGGATGAAGGAAGTGATGTTTCTGGGTCATGTGATTTCAGACGAGGGGATCCGTGTGGATCCGCAGAAGATTGAGGCAGTGCTGGATTGGGCACCACCTAAGAATGTGAAGAATGTCCATAGTTTCTTGCGTTTGGCTGGCTACTATCGTTGGTTCGTCGAGGGGTTCTCGAAACTGGCTCGGCCACTTACTCAGTTGCTTCAAAAATCTGAGAAGTTCGTCTGGAATGACGAAAGGCAGTCGAGTTTTGAGAAGCTGAAAAAGCGTTTGACTTCAGCCCCGATTCTGGCATTGCCGTGTGGCAACGAGGATTTTGCTGTTTATAGCGATGCTTCGGGTCAAGGTCTTGGGTGCGTGTTGATACAGCACGACAAGACTATTGTGTTTGCGTCGAGACAGTTGAGGCCGTATAAGCTCAACTATCCTATTCGTGATTTGGAGCTAGCGGCAGTTGTTTTTGCTCTCAATATTTGGCGTCATTATCTCTTTGGCTCTGCATGTCAGATTCTTATCGATCATAAAAGTATGAAGTACATATTCACTCAGCGGGAGTTGAATATGAGGCAGAGGAGGTGGTTGGAATTGATTAAGTATTATGACCTCGAAATCCTTTATCATCCGGGCAAGGCGAACGTCGTGGCAGATGCCTTAAGTCAGGAACTGGTTACGTTGCGGACAATTGAGATACTTATGTCTCAATCTGAGCTTCAACGTGATTTGATCGAGTTGGGTGTTGAGATTTTATTGCGAGAAGTTGTCGGGCAACTTTATGCTTTGGAGATTTCGTCGTCGCTGATCGATGAAATTAAACTGAAGCAGTTGGAGGATCCGATGATTACTCAAATCTGAGAGAATGTTCTTAAAGGGAAGTCTCCTGGATTTGTGATTCACGAGGATGGTGTGTTGAGATTCTAGATTCGGGTTTGTGTACCGAACGACTTGGAATTGAGGCAGAGTATTTTGCGTGAGGCCCATGCTACGCCTTACTCGGTTCATCCTGGTTCGAGTAAGATGTACAAGGACCTAAGGAGGAACTTTTGGTGGAATGATATGAAGGAGGAGGTCGCACAATTTGTAGCGAGATGTTTGACTTGTCAGCAGGTCAAAATCGAGCATCAGCGACCATCCGCATTGCTGCAGTCGCTTCCCGTTCCGAAATGG
The DNA here is from genome assembly GCA_033398695.1 of Orobanche coerulescens. Classification (NCBI taxonomy): domain Eukaryota; kingdom Viridiplantae; phylum Streptophyta; class Magnoliopsida; order Lamiales; family Orobanchaceae; genus Orobanche; species Orobanche coerulescens. Next base: position 180,498,831 of record CM065808.1, read on the forward strand.
AAATAGGAAGTTATTTCGATGGACTTCGTCACGAGCTTGCCGAGATCGAAGTTTGGTATTAATATGGTTTGGGTGATTGTGGATCATCTGACCAATTCGGCACACTTTCTGGGCATCAAGGATACTTGGGGTCCGGAAAAGTTGGCTCGTATATTTATTGCGCAGATTGTGAGGCTTAACGGTACTCCGAAGTATATTGTTTCGGATCATGATGTCCATTTTGTATCGCATTTTTGGCAGGCGGTACATAAGGCGTTGGGTACTCAGTTGCGTCTCAATACTTCTTTTCATCCTCAGACGGATGGGCAGTCGGAGCGCACTATCCAGACATTTGAGGATATGTTGAGTGCTTGTGCTCTCGATTGGAGCAGTGATTAGGAGGAGCATTTGCCGTTGATCGATTTCACGTACAACAATAGTTGGCACGCGTCGATTCGGATGGCACCATATGAGGCGCTTTATGGGAGGCGATGTCGATCGCCGATTTGTTGGAATGAGGCGTCCGATTTGGTCAGGACCGAACCGGATATCGCCTTAGAGACGAGGAAGAAAGTGGAATTGATTCGGGAGTGGATGTTGACTGCTCAGAGTCGACAGAAATCCTATATCGATGTTCGTCGTCGATCTTTGGAATTCAAAGTGGGAGACCACATTTTGCTAAAGGTGTCGCCGAAGAAAGGAGTTTTCCGCTTCGGGAAGAAGGGAAAGTTGAGTCCGAGGTTTATTGGGCCCTTTGAGATCCTAGAGAGCGTCGGTGAGTTGGCGTATCGTATGGTGTTGCCTCTGGCTTTGAGCCACGTCCATAGCGTTTTCCATGTTTCCCAACTGAAGAAATATGTTCTGGATCCTAATCATGTCATCGACTATGGTGAGATCGATATCACTGAAGATATTACCTTCGAGGAGCGTCCCTTGAAGATTTTGGAGCACCTTGAGAAGCGACTGAGACAAAAGACCATTCCTTTGGTCAAGGTGCAGTGGTCGAGGTATAGTGTCTAGGAGGCAACTTGGGAAACCGAGGATAGCATGCGTGCTAGGTACCCCGAGTTGTTTGTTTCTTAAGTTTCAGGACGAAACTTGTTTTTAGAGGGAGAGAATGTAATATCTGTATTTTTCCTTTTTCCGATATTTTTCATTTTGGTGTATTTTTTCATTTTTAGTGACTCACTTGTAACCGTATTGATATTTCAAGAATATTTAATACTGGACTTTTTGTTATCCGAGCGTGTTTCGGACATGTTTTACTCAATTCCGCGTTTTATGTCATTTACGTGGCTATTGGGTTCGATTTCCGTAATCGTTGTTCGGAACCGCCGTTTCAGGGTTTCCGTAGATCCGTCTTATGTTAGTGTGCATGTTTGTGAGCTTTCGTTTGGTGTTTCGATCTTGGATCGTGAATTTCGGATGTTTTGGGTTGTTTTGTAATTTCCCAAAGTTATGGGGTAATTACTATCATTGTCGTTTTCCGAACCTTTGGGTAGTCAGAACCGTGTTTTCTTTTAGTTTTGTAATTCCGAATCTAACTCATCGCGCATGTGTCTTCTTTCAGTCAGTTGTTTGTTGTCGGATGCGCGTTGTTTTCATCCGAGGTAGAATTCGCCGTTTTCCATCTTTGGGTGCTGTCTGTACTACTGAATGCACTCGTCAGCGCGCGCTAATTTTGTTGTGTAGTGCACGCTAATGTCGCTGTGTAGCGCATGCTATATTCATTTGGTAGCGCGCGCTAATGACTCGAGTACAGCAGTGGCAGTAGGCTGATTCTGTTCTATGGACGAGCAGCTTAGCGCACGCTAAACTGTATATTAGCGCACGCTATGGCCGAGGCATAGCGCACGCTAGGTGTGTGACAGCATGCGCTAATTCGGTAGTCCAGACTGGGCAAAATGTTTCTGGACTCGGGATGGCGAACAGGTAGCGCATGCTATAACTCGATAGCACGCGCTATCGGGGGACTGTTAGCGCACGCTATTTTCCGGTAGCGCACGCTAATGGGTCAGAACCGCAAATTCTGGACCAGTTTTGGCTGGTTAGTGCGCGCTAATCGTGAGCCGTTAGCACACGCTAAACCATCTGGTTATATATACCCGAGTTGATCCGGATTCATCCATTTTTACTCACTTCTCTTCCTCCCCATGGCCTGAACGATCCAGAGGCGATTTGGAGGCGATTTCTTCTTCCAATCACCTCAACTATCATCTTCCTTGAGTTCTTGGTGTAGATTAACAACATCTACTCGCGTTCTTTATCCTTGATCCAAGGTAATCTCATATAACCCTATTTTTGGGAAATTTGGGGTTTTTCGAGTTTTTGTCCGATTCGTTCTGTATTGTTGATTAATCCATGATGTATATGATTAATCTTGGTGGTATTCTTCTTTTCCCTACGAGATCATGGTAAGTTCCATGGTATTTGTGAAATTGAGAGGGTTCGGTTGCGATCCACCCTCGTTGTTGTTTTTGTACGAATTTACATGAATGTAGGTGGGTTTCCGGGTGTATTCCATTTCTGTAATCGCTTAGAAATGGTTGTGATTGTATTCTTCGAATCGTTAGGTTCGGGTTTGTCGGTTCCTAGCGATCGTGGTTGTTTCTCCATTCCGTCCATTTCGTCGTTCATTAGTCAAGACAAGTATTCTTGGAAACTTTTATGCTTAACATGAAATGGTGATGTATATTATGTGTGTGCTTCTCTCACTTCGGGAGGGTCCGACAGGGCATGGGGGGAATCCATGACTTCACTCCGAATTCACGAGCTTGTTCGCTAGCCAGTTCGGGAGGGTCCTCAGAAGCCTCGAATGGGATCAGTGGTTTCGCCTCGATCCTAGGCGATGCCTGTGCTTGATTTGTTTTATGATTATGGCCAGTTCGGGAGGGTCCTTATAGGCCTCCAATGGGACCAGTAGTTTTGCCCCGGTCCTAGGCAAATTAAATATTGAGAGTACGTCCGGAAAAGACATGTCTGGTTTTGGATTTTGAAATGACTTGATACCTGTACTCTAAAATATGTAAGCGAATGGTTTCCTTGATTACTTGTACTAGTGTAATTGCTAACCCTTTTGGGGACCCATTTTGGGAAAATTCTTATTATGAATTTCAGGTGGTGTTCAGCCGGTCGAGCGGGCACTGGAGCAGTACGGGGATGCTGGTCGGGGATGTTGACGTGTGCAATGGAGTCCCTTTATTTCTGTTGTCCATTATGATGTGTTTGTTTTCCAAACTTGTGAACTTATAGATAGTACTCGCGATTACTTAGGCACTTTTGATTTGGGATATGTTTTGTATGTTTAATCGTATTTGTGAATTTCGGTGATGTCCTGTTTATCGGTTGTACCGGGTGATTTCATTTAGTTATTGTTGTGGTGTTGTGTGTTTCTCACTAACCGAGATGGTTAGACGAGCGGTATTGTTCATTTAGCCTGGTGGGTCCCACGTAGGGGTCCACGGCGCTGTAATATGCCCTGAATATCTTGGGGGTGTTACAAAGAGCACTTAGTGTCCAAGCTTAAGAGATCCATTTATAGACTTAAACAAGTATCTAGATCTTGGAACACTCGATTTGACGAGGTTGCCCCGTCATATGGATTCGTCCAATGTCCGAGTGAGAGTTGTGCGTATAAGAAATGCAATGGAAACATGTTGGTGTTTCTTGTACTGTATGTAGATGATATCTTCTGATTAGAAACAACGTGAATGAGTTGTCGGACGTACAGGTATGGCTATCTGAGGAGTTTGATATGAAGGATTTTGGGGAAGTAGGGCACATCCTTGGAATCAGGATCTTTCGTGATCGGATGAAAAGAATGTTGTGCTTATCTCAGGCATCCTATATCGATACAGTGCTAAAACGGGTTAGCATGGATAATTCCAAGAAAGATTTTCTACCTTTCAGAATATGGAATTCAACTATCTAAGGATATATGTCCCAAGACACAAAAGGAGATAGATGACATGAAGCTGATTCCTTATGCATCAGCTGTGGGAAGCCTCATGTATGTTATGCTTTGCACTAGACCAAATATCTATCATGCCGTAGGCATGGCTGCTAGATATCAGTCGAACCCATGACCAGGACACTGGATTGTTGTTAAGCACAAACTTAAGTACTTGAGAATGACTAGGGAGTATATGCTAGTATATCAATCAGATGACCTATGTCCAGTGGGTTATACTGACTCAAATTTTGCATTAGACAAATAAAAGTCCAAGTCTACTTCAGGTTATGTGTTTAGCCTGGGAGGTGGAGCCATTAGTTGTAGAAGTGTGAAGCAGAAATGCATCCCGAACTCTACCATGGAAGCGTAGTACGTGGCAGCCCCTGAGGCATCCAAAGAGGTGGTATGGCTCAAGTACTTCCTGCGGGACTTAGATGTGATTCCCAATTTGCCAAAGGGTATTACACTTTATTGTGATAATATCGGTGCAGTCGCAAATTTGAGGGAACCATGAGCCCACAAGGTAAGTAAACATATCAACCGAAAGTACCACATCATACGACACTTCGTAAAGAAAGGAGAAGTAGTTGTAGCCAGGGTTGCATCGGAAAATAATCTTGTTGATCCTTTCACAAAAAGCCTACCCTCAAAATTTTTTGAAAGGCATGTGGAAGGAATGTGATTACGGTGTATGGCAGCATTGCTTTGAGTATAATTGGGAGAAATGAGAGACTATGTAATAGAATAATTTACTTAAAAGCATGCTTTAAGTATAAGTGGGAGATTGTTAGGGTTGTATACTGGAAAGCATACTTTATGCTTGTATTACCTTATTTCCATGTAACTACCTTATTTCTATGTAACTACCTATGAGAATATTAATTACACATAATCCCATGTTTTGTATATTTATTCACATTATGGTTATGCAAATGAAATGTCTAATTATTTTATATTGTAGAATATGTAGTGTGCTGGTGTCACACGGAAGATCACATTGTCGATGCCTTATAAAACAATAGTTCACAACTTATATAATTTTAGACAAATTATGTGAAGGGTTGTAATGTATGCTTGAGATTAGTTGGTCTTGACTATTAGCATGCATTAGCGTATTTGCATACGCTGAACTGGATCGAAGTGAGATAGTGTCTTCTGTACTGACTGTAAGAAGAACGTAAATCTCGGTTAATTATTATTTCTTAATTCTAAGTATATAATATTTAATTGTATACTTATAATATTTATTGCTTTGATTTACTATAGGTGAGAGTCAAAGTGACTGACTCAATAAGCTTTGTATCTTGGGCAATAATATTATTTATATGACAATTATTATTATAACTAGAAATCATATCCCGAGTCGTGCGGGTTGATGATGTCCCCTTGAGGAGCTCGATAATGATTATTACATGAGAAAACTGCACTTTGTGTACCTGCAGTTTGGGCCTTCATGCACTTGAAATACCAAACTTCTAAAACTAGCACGGGCTATACTGTAATTTCAATATTTTTATTTTTTGTGTACAACCGTTAACTCCATCTAACAGAGTGAGGTTAAAATAGTCTAAACATATTTTCAACAGCTCTATTATCTAATATAAGGCTTCACCTGACCCAGTAGCCTCGTATCTCCTTCCCCTTTCATCTCATACCCTAAATTATCAATTAAGCAAAATGGATGCTCCAAACTCGAGCAAATCAGAAATTCCAGACTTGAATCTTTGTTTTTGTGACAAGTTAGTCATTGAAAGAACTTGCTGGTATGACAAGAATGCTGGAAGGAAGATGCTCGCATGTCCTTCCAGTTCAGATGGTTGTGTCTATAAGCGATGGATTGAAGAACCACTCGAGGAGCGTGCTATAAGTGTGATAGAAGATCTCTTGAAGAAAATGAACCAGATGATATTGAAGCATACATTGGAGAAGTGTAAAATATATGAGAAACATAGTGAAAAATCAAGAAATGAAGTCGTTGGTGAAAACTCAGAGCATGATGGTAGAATCTGTACCAACTGAGTCTGAGGATGAATCTGAGAATGAAGATTAAGTGTTGTGTTTAAGCAATTTCTTACTATCGAAGTCGTGTTTGTATTTAATTAAGTGTTGTATTTTTTGAACTAATTTGATTCTGATTATGGTGAACTATGGTGAATGAAACTGTGTTTTTATGGAATGAAGTTATGTTGATTTGTATTAAGTGTTCTTTTTGAAATGTTGTGTTTGTGTTTGTGAATGTATTAGTTACAATGATAAAAATGATCTAAGTTAACATTGTTCTTTGGTGTAAAGATAAACTGGAACTCATACTTTGCATAAAACCAAATTGGATTACATCATAGAAGAACTACAACTTCTTGCAAAATATAAGTTCAACATCCATAAAAAGTTCATAAATAGAAGCAAACAAGTCATCCAATCATCCATCTAATAAAATACATATTAAGTTCAACATTGTTTAAAAGAAATATAGGCCACTGTCACTGGTTTAATTCACAATTTCCAAGCTGCTTTCTCTGCCCATTTCCTTCTATTATCCATCCCTATTGTATTCAATTTCCTTAAACTGTTAATAGGAGCCTTGTTCTTGTCCCCAATATTCTCTAGTTGTATCCCATAAGGGGTGTTTTTAGCAGGAGGGATCTTATCCTTGTTAGTAAAAGTTCCTCCTTGACTCCCTTGTAGGAATTTTTGCAGATTTAGGTTTACAGTTCTTAAAGGTATTTTTTGATTGTGCACTTGTGTTGGCAGTTATTGACTGTGAACCTGTGGTGGCAACTCTTGATCCACTTTTCTTTGGTGGCCTTGCTCCATATTGACCATCTGTTTCTGCAACTACTGAAGCATCTTGAGGTTGTGTCTTCTTCACCTTACTCTTCACTTCCTTCACACATCCATTTGCTCTGTCTGTAGCCTTTAAAGTGTCATAAATATAGTCAATAAATAAGCACTGTTAGATTCAGCAAACTAAAGCTATGATAAAAGTTTTACCTTAGCTGTACATGTCCTTGTGTTATGGTTAGATTCACAACAATAACTGCATTTTACAAAAGTGTGTTGTCTCTTCAACTTTGTGGCCCTTGCCTGTGGGACATCAGTTGTTTTATTTCTCTTTTTCTTGGGCCTCTGTGTAGGGACTTTAATTTGTGGTGGTAGTGGCTTGGGGTAGGAAGTTCCACTCTATTCAGCTTCACCATAAATAGGATCAACAATATTCTTGTATGTTTCCAAGAATGCATCTTTTGAGTAACTAGAGTGTATGTAATTCTCAAACTTTTGTTTTTCCCATGCAATGCATGCACATGAATGGTAGCAAGGGATGCCCGAGAGCTCCCATTTTTTACATGCACACTTTTTAGCTTCCAAATCAACCATCATTTCAAATCCACCTTCTGTGACAGTTAGCAAGTACTTGGCACCACCAGACCAAATGACATGGCAACCTTTACTTTGATCAACAAATCTATAAATTAAGAAGTAGTTGGTATTTAATCCTCAAAACATTCAATATACTAGCAATGCAAAAGTTAATGCAATTAAACATAAAAAACCTACGTGTTCAATCTCCTCATTGCATTTGGACATATTAGATTTAATTCATAGCTGTTAAGCATTTTATCCCTTCTTTTTTGAATTCTACTCATTACATCTATATGGATTGCCTTTATCATAGTAATAATTGGTAAGTCTCTATGCTTCCTTATACTGCTATTGAAGACTTCACATTGATTGTTGACAAATTGATCAGACTTGCAAGTCATTCTGAAAGCACTCCTTGTCCATTGTGACTTTGGTTTCTCTAATAACCACTCATAGCACTTCTTCGATAACTGCAATAAATCAAGATTCCAAACTCACGCAAATTTAAAGATGAAGTTAGTTTGCATTATTGAGATCCTAATTAATGTTTACCTTCTTCAGCTCATCCGTGTTTTTATTAAACATGTAATCAGTTGTGGACCTAGCTGCTAGCCACATGCACATCCTTACACCAATTCCTTTGTATTCCATCCACACGTTCTTATACAAGTGCATCACACAAAACCTGTGCTCAGCATTAGGTACAATTGTCTCTAAAGCATTGATTAGACCCTACAATCACAAATACATTTATCAACTATGTTGCTACCCAAAATATTATCCGGAGATAGATATTGCTGGAATGGATGGATAGCAAACAAAGTGCGAGAACACTTCCGTGGGAAAAGTAAATAACACAAGATTTGCCGTGGTTGTTAGTCCCGGGCTTGAATGCTCTCGCGAGATGTTATTAATACGGATACTTTGGAGTACAAATATTAATGTTAGAGTACAATTACGATGAGTGTAAAGACCCTAGTTATCTTAGCTAGTGAGCGTGAAGATTGCCGGAAGAACCAGATATGATGCTCTGTGAGTTCTTTTAACAACGATGGGGTGCTGTGACGACTGTGAGAAATCGACGGTCTCTCACAGTGTGTATTAGCTATATGTCTGGGCTCCTGGACTTGCGAGTCTCTTCGAATCTGCGCTGTGGAGACTTATTGCCTCTGCCGACTGTCTTCTGGTTGAGAGGTGCTGAGAGAAAAATCCTGAGGTAGATTCGGGAGAGGAAGCCAAGAGCTTGAAAGTATGTATGTTTGTATGTATTTGCCAGTGTAGTTGCCAATAGAGAGTTTTCTCTGAACAGAATGGGAACCCTTTTTCGGAATAATTTTCCAACATTTTTCCAGTTGCTGGAGGTTCTCTATTTATAGGACTGGGAGGTGTTGGGCGATCGCCTCTGCTATATTATAATAAGCGGGCGATCGTATTTTAGCACATGGGTTGGTCTCCTCAAAGTCCGCATGAGTTGCTGGCAACCAGCTGTGCGGTCCAATGAGAAGTCTGCACGCGTCTGAGTCGCTGTCACGGGCGGTCCCACCCTGTACCTTTCGGTGGGTCTGTCGGTAGGTGATAAGGTGGTGAGAGGCTGTGGTCAACGATCCATGAAATGCGGTGCCTGTCGTGGATCTGTACATGGGCGCTGTTTTGAGATCTAGTCTTCGTGGAATTTGACGGACGAAGGTCTTGCTCGCGGCACAGGACGGTCGTCCTCGGTTGGGCACCATAGTCGATCGCTAGGTGCCAAAAGGCGATCGTCTTGAGAGTCGATCGCTAGATACTCGAAGGTGGACTGTTATCTTCGTTTAGGCAAGTTTGCCGTAGCTTATTTGGTTGTGGCCTCGGTCGCTCTGCCTTGTAGTCGATCGCCTGTCGAGGTGAATAAATCTCGACGCAACAATTGCCCCCCATCTCGCTCCGATGTTGGAAACGTGGGGTCAGGTGGTTCTACTGGCGATCGTTTTAACTTTGACGAATGACTAAGCCTTTTGCGGAACTGGCGATCGTCCATAGCGGAATGACTTTGAATTTGGACGACCTGGACGGTCGCTGAAATGAGCGGGAAATGGCAGCGGATGCGGAAAAGTCTCCGGGGTACGTGTTGGGTTCCCGTTCGGGGAGACCGATGGTTGTTTATGACTCCTCGTCTGGCGCGTCCTTGAAAAGACGCGTACGCGGGTCTCAATGGAGCATTAATAGCGAAAGTTGCACTCCGACCCATGAGGTTCTCCTTAATTGCATAGAAGTCCCTGCCATCTACTAGAAAAAGGCGCAGGGTTGCAGTGTTACTCTTACGTGCTTTTACCGGAGAAAGAAGACTTTTGCTGAAGATTTTTCTGGAGATCTGACTGCCGATCGTCGGTCGATTCAATCCTTGGTAAGAAAACACTCCCTTTCTCCTCTTCTTGTTTCGAGAATGTCTGGAACATCTTCTACGCACAGAGTGGACACTATCTCCGCCGCCGGGGCTTCGACTGCCCGGGGAGGATCCTCCGCAGATTTCCATCTGGAGACAGCTGCCGAGGCTATCCGGTCCGGTATTGACCCTGCGGAAGTCGAGGCGTTGTTCAACGAAGCCGACGTTGCCAGGGAGGCGGCGGTTGAGCACAGACGCTCGCAGATGGAGAGAGATTCGATGGTGAGGGCCTACTGGGAGTAGCATAGTGCCTTTGGCCAGGCCTATGTGGCTTTTGCTGAGATTATGGAGAGGTTGGCCGGTCCGTCTCCTAAATTCGCCGGGAGTACTCGATCGCTCATCCTTACCAACCTCCTAAGCGGTCGCTTTTTCGGGCTGCGCAGCGATCTCTATGGTCCCTTGGCCAGATAAGGGGCTCGGCGACCAGGAATGACCTGGCCGTCTGGAGGACGAGGTTTCATATCCCTTCAGATGTGGATCTTTTTGTGCCGGCCGAGAATGAACGAGCCGATCAGCCTCCGGGGGTATGGTCACCGTGAACGAAGCAATCATGGAGGCTGGGCTGCGGTTTCCTTTGTCGTTCTCCGTCTCCCATCTGCTGGATGCTTGGAACGTGGCGCCGCTCCAGTTGACGCCGAATCCGTGGCTCCAGATCATTTGCACTCTCACCTTGTTCGGCGGTCACCGACTGTACCGCATTCCTTCGCCGTTGGAGATGAACCACCTGTTCAAGCTGACGGCTCAGAAAGGGTCGGTCGGAGGCTATTATATTCAAGGCCGATCCGGTCGGGTGATCCTCGGAGTCTCGAACAAGGTGCGGGGCGATCCGGCGAAGTGGTTCTGGGTCGCCGGTGCCTGGAAAGCCTCAGCGAGTGACAACCCCACGGGCGAGCTGAACATTCCCACAGGCTTTCGGGAGAGAACTCCGAGTAAGGGTTTTGACTCTCCCTTTGTTCGGATATGTTCTGAACTGATCTAATTTGGTCTTCCTTTTGCAGGTTTCCACATTCCGGCGATCGACGAGCTACCTTTCGATTTTCTGGTCTTCTGGGAGCGGGTACGAAGTCTACCGGACGACGACTTAGACATTCACCGGATTAACCAGGAGAGTCGTTGGCTGTCTGCTTGGCTATTCTGTTTTTCGAGACATCTCTCGGTCTCAGGTATGAATTTATACGATCTCCATTTGTTGGGCGATTGTCCTGTTGGAGGAGTATGTCTAACTGTGGTTTGATTTGTTCTTTATTGCAGAAGTCCGCTTTCCTCATTTTTTGGAGCCTCCAGCGGAGATAGCTATATCAAACCCCGGAGTCCTGAGCCGTCTTCGCCAGAAGAAGTCATCTCGGGTTCCTCCGGTGGCGTTACCTATCATTCCGGAGATGAGGCCCGTCGTGGAGCCGATCATAGAGGAGGAGGAAACTCGAGAGGAGGGGCTCCGATTTAACCGCAAGCAGCAAAGGTCAGAGGAATCTCCAGTTTCTGCCCCTGCCGGTGAGGTGCCGATCGCCGCGCCTCCGATCACCGCGATCCCCCCGGTGAATGAGCCTACGCCTTCTGCGGCTTTCTTGCGAGAAATGGCGATCGCTGAGGCTGAGACCCCTCGCGGGAAGCCATACTTTGGTTGCAACCCCGAGAGAGCCGAGAGGTAGACTTTTCCAGTTTGTTGAGTTTTGTCACTTGCGTGGGAGATGCGCTAACTCTTTGTTGTTTGATGCAGGATCCGTAGCACTAACCCAGTTTGCCCGCCGATGGTGCTGGATTTCCTCGCGAGTCTATCTCCTCGTGCGGCCTGCGATGTCCCACTGTACGTCAACCGAGCCGTCTCTGCTTTGCCAAAGGCCTGGACAACGGATTTGGATGCAATCGCTCGCCAGTGATCCAGGAATGCAATGCAAACCGCTTTTGCTCTTTCTCTTCAGGCGACGACGATGGCTGCCCAAGCTGTGCAGGAGTTTGAGGGGCGTCCTTCTACTACACGCCTGCAGGCGGATCTCGAGTCATGACCTTCAGCTGATGAGAGAGAATTATGAACGAGCTTGGGCGGCGGTCAATCGATTTCGGGACCAGATGACAGATGCCCGATGGTTACAAGCGGCAACTGAGAAGGAGGTCGACCAACTGAAGGTGACTGTCGCTCGTTTGAATAGCGAGCTGGCGGCGTCGAGGGGAGAGACGGCTGCGAGGGAGGCCAAGCTCCAGGGTGCGTAACGGACGGTTTCCGAGTTGAAAGGGAAGCAGGAGGCGACCGAGGCCAATCCCTTTCTCAACGTGGAGTTTGTCAGTGAGTTTGCCTATTATATGGCATTTGCTGACTCACTCCGGGCTTCCAAAAAGGGAGGGTTGGAGGTCGGCCCTCTTGCTGAGAACTTCAAGGCATATGTGTTGGAGCACCCTCTTCATCCTGCCTTCTCTGTGCCGATCTTGGACCTTTCGGAACTTGGAGTGGATCTGAGCTCGTACCCGACTCCGGCGAACCTTGTTCATCCTGACGCTCCGGAGGACGGGGAGGCAGCTCTGGAAGCTGGCGAAGGGTCGCAGGCCGATCCGGAGGTTGAAGGCGAAGGCCAGGCGGGGGCCTGAGGCTCTTCGTTCTTATTGTTTTAGCTTGTTGCCTTGTCATTTTGTAGCTTTTCTTTATAGTACTTAGGCCTTTGGGCGACCGTGTATGTACTCTTATACTTCAAGTAATGAAATGAACGTTTGTTTCTTCGATTTGTTACTTGAATGGTTGTTTTTCTGAGTCTTTGCATGACTTTGTACAAATGTGTGAGGAGAGATTGTTGCGTGTATAGCTCCAAGTGAATTGATAAACTCAAATAGATAACTTTTGCAACAAATTCGATCGCTGCACAAACATCTGAAAAATGCCGATCTTCATATGTCGTTGAATTGGGACGATCGTCGTATAAATAGCTCCGCACTCTTCCCCCTTGTTTTTGTTCACTTACTGAAAGTAAGGGGACGAAAATAAATCGTTGAGTGAGCGGTCTTCAATTTTTTCGAATCCTCGAAAGGCCGTCCATATCGGTCTTGAGGAGCCGTGCACGATCGCGGAGTTCAATGGACCGATCTACACGACCATGTCTTGTGCGCGAGCGACATTCTGTCTGATGGCTAAGTTCTCGTGACTCACTTAATTGGTAGGGTCCTCCGAAGGCTGCGCCTCGCCTCGTATTTAAACGAAGGGCGTGCGGTCTTGGTCTGGAAGATTCCTTGCGCGAGGCGACGTCGGATTAATCAACTCCACTTCTGCGGATTATTAGCTCTGCTTCTACCTCGGCCCGCCATTAATATGGCGACCCTCTATGGTATACGTTGAGACGGGGGGGGGGGGGGACGCGTCGCATTGTCCGGGAAGGACCCAACACGTTAAGTGATGGACATTTGAGGGCGGGCGAACGTGTCCACAGGTTAGTTTTGGAGGGCCCTTAGACTACGCCGGCCTCGTATTTAAAGGAAGGGCGGGCGATTGTGGCCCGAAAGGGACCTTGCATGGGCGCAAAGAACGATTCCATCGTCCTCCACGACTATGGCGACACTCTTCTACCTCGGACCATCAAGTCAGATGACGATCCTCGACGGTATACGTTGTGTAAGGGAAGGAGATCGCCTGCCTAGGTTCTTCATGTAGATGATGAACTTTAGAGAGCGAGCGAGTGATCCTTTGATTTGCTTTGGAGAGACCTTCGGCTACGCCCGCCTCGTATTTAAATGAAGGGCGAGTGATCGGAGCCCAAAGGAACCTTGCATGGACGGATCGTTGGTTTAATCGATTTTCGCGACCATGGCGGCACTCTTCTACCTCGGACCATCATGCCAGATGACGATCCTCGATGGTATACGTTGTGCTAGGGGAGGCGATCGCTGCCTAGGTCCATCATGTCGATGACGAACTTTAGAGGGCGAGCGAGTCATCCTCTTTTTTGAAGCGTTTGCTCAGGCAGTAGCCTTTGATTTGATGAGGCGGGAAATTGGGGAGAGACTTCCGAAGTTCCCTTCTCTTGATTAAAGCATGTAGATACAGTCGCCGAGGTTGATCGAGGGGTCGGCTCGTATGAGCTCTCCGGCCTGTTCGGTTCAAATCGGGCGACCGTGTTGGGAGATTGGTGGGGCTCCTGCTAAGCCAATAAACTGTCCAACTTGCCCTCCTCGAACAATCTCCAGAGTTGTCTGAGGAGGTCGCGGCATTGGTTGGTGCTGTGGCCGAGACTCTTGTGGTAAGCACAATATTGATTGTGGTCCAGATGACCGTGGTCCCTTATCGCTTTTGGCTTGTTCAGCGGTTTGCGCCCCTTGATGTGTAATACCCGTACTTTTTGTAAATCTTCTACTCTTGTGCTTTGTAATTTTTACGCTCGTGTAAGTGTTTGGCAAGCTTATATTGATCTTGGAACTCTTGTCAATTGGATTTACCCCTTTTCTTGTTCGGATCGCCGCTGTTTTCGGATCCTTGATGCGATTATACTACCTTCGTGTAATGGGTAGCGCACGCTACGCACACCTTGTAGCGCACGCTAATTTAGTGAGGGTAGCGCACGCTATCCGTTATAATTAGCGCACGCTACTAGTGTATTGAGGCGACACCCGGTAGCTACCGGATCGAAAGGGAATTCAGCGACGCTAGGTGTGACCGTAGCGTACGCTAGATTTTGGTGGTAGCGCACGCCACGTTACTAGAGTAACGTGCGCTAAAGAGAGTAGAGCCGGGACAAGAGGTTCTCGGATCGACACCGACTACTGTAGCGCACGCTATTAGAAATAACTAGCGCACGCTAATTGAAGTCACTAGCGCACGCTATGAGCGAGTGTTAGCGTCGCTAACGAATCGCAGGGGTTCTTGGATTGCCTGGTGAGTCCGAGAAGCGCGCTATTTTTCAGGGCTAGCGCACGCTAGTCCCTATTTAGTATAAATAGGACATTTTCGTTCCCAAATCGTCATTTCTACCTACCTTCACCTCCTTGGGCGATTCTAGGCGATTCCGGGCGATTTGTGAGGAGTTCTTCGAGCTGCAATTATCTAGCAACATCTTTGAGTTTCTAGTTCGGATTTATCAACGTTTAATCCTCTCCGCCGCTCCAAATCAAGGTAAAATTCTCACAACCCTAGATTTTCGGGATTTGGGGATTTTTCCATCCGATTTCTTCGATCCAGCTTGTTGTTGTGTTAGAATATACCGATTACGAGTTATCTACTTTGGATACATGTTTTCCTACGGATTTATTGATATATTTCCGGAGTTCTTGAGTGTTTGGGATATTTGACTTGCGATTCACTATCCAAGAGAATTATTCTCGGAACACATGTATCGGGGTAGTAAATTCGGGTGAGTCCAACTTATATTCATACCGATGGAGTTTTGATAATTGAATTACGAACTTGTCTAGGTTCGGAGTTGTTGAATCCTTCGATCTTGGTACCTTGTCGTTTGTACCCTCTCCTCTCGTTTCCAGGCAAGTGATTCATGTGAAAGTTATGTTCTTAAATGTAAAAAGTAATGCATGTGATTGTGAGAGTTGCTTTCGTTCACTCCGAGAGGACCCGACGGGGTCGAGGAGGGTTCCGCTTATGTCGGTTCCGTGAACATTTGGGTTAGCCACTCCGAGATGATCCGACGGGGTCGAGGAGGGATTCGCGCATTGTCGAGTCCACGGTTAATCAAGAGATGTCATCATTTCCAAATATGTTTGGATAATTGTATTTTCCGGAAAATCATTATCATGGCTTTGAATTGGTGCATATGCTTTTATGTATAAGACTTGACATTTCACTTGTAATACTTGCCCTAACCCCTCTCGTTTGGGGAAAATTACTTTTGTGTTTTTCAGGTCCTAAGGAACCTTACGAGCGAGCGCCGGGACGATACGATGAGGATGGCGAGGCGTGATACTGTGGCTAGTTGCGTTCTACTTTGTTTGGTCGTTGTTCTCTTCGGTCCATTTTATCCTTGTAATAATAAGTGGTACTCGAGTACTTTAGGAAAGTCCTTTTTCATTGTTGTACAACTTCTTGTATTTCTTCATGGTATTGTTTGTCCGTGGTTGAACTTCCTTGGTTGTATCGAGTTTATTGATTCCCAAGTGGATTTTATTAAATTTAATACGTTGTGAGTGAGGTAAGCCTAGTGAATCCCAGTCGGGATTTACGGCACTGTGATATTCTCCGAATATCTCGGGGTGTTACAGAATTTGGTATCGAGCTTAGGTTTATGGATACCTAGGCAGCCGGATTGCTGGGTCTAAATGTACTATTCCAAGGACACAAGATCATTGCTGCCGTCATCTCGTACGACCGGTACTCGTAAGTTCCCTATCTTATTTACCCTCTTCATTCACTTACTATCATTCGATTATGGGACATGAGAAGTCCATATTCTAGATGGCATTGCTTTGAGCTATTCTTATGATTTTACTTACATTCTTCTTTAGAATGTCAACTGGTAGAGGACGTGGACGTGGCCGTGGTCGTGGTCGTGGCCGAGGGCGTGGAGCAGCCGGTGGAGCGGCCATGTCCCTCAGCTCGGTAGAAGGCTCATCTACGCCTAGCTTGTCGGACTCTATTCAACCTAGCACCGGTAGTCATCAGGAACCGTCAGCCAGTCTGGGAACTTCTACAGGGAGCCAACCGGATGTGGGTGTTGCCACCATACTGCAGCAAGTGGCGAACCAAATGGCTCTTTTAACCCAAAGTGCATAGCTTAACCAACCACCTCACATCGACACTCGGGCCGAGAAGTGGTTACAAGATGTTATTCGTATGCGCCCTCCCAATTTGTTGGTGCAAATGATCCGATCGGTTGGGAGGATTGGATTAATGAGATGAATAAAGTTTTCATGGCCGTGAATTGTCCAGAGGCACGTAAGGTGCCGATTGCCCGACTTCCTATCAAGGGATGCGGCTAGGTGGTGGCAAGCTGTTGCACCTCGGGATCGTGAGGTTTCATGGGACGAGTTTAAGGAATTGATGGAGGCCGAGTTCGCCCGTGGCCTGTTCGAGAGGCCAGATTCGAGCCTTTTATGAAGCTAAACCCCAGGATGTTCCTGTATCTCAGGCGATCATTGAATACAACCGTCAACTCAACCATGTGAAAAATCAAGTGAGGGAAGAGAGAGATAGAATTCGTCACTTTGACATGCGAATGAAGCCAAAAGTTCGGCACTATATGTCGGGCTTCGCTTGCGCCACATTGAAGGAGTATCAAGATAGGGCACTAGCCTATGATATGTCCTTCACTACTACCGAAACGACAAGTGAGAGTAAGAAGCAGAAGACCACTGGAAAGTTTTCTGGCGGTAGAGGTGGCAACCCGCGGGGATCGCAGTCGGCAAGCTATACAACCAAAGGGTCTTCCCGTGCATCGGGAGGTAAACGGAATTTGAGCTGGTGCTAATGCGTCCACCGGGTTGTGACATGTTTTAATTGTGGCGCAGGCCATATCAATCGTGATTGTGGTCTACCCCATTGAAGTGTTTTAATTGCGGCCAGAAGGCCACAGAGCCATGTACTTGTACGGAAGAAGAAACCCCACTTGGAACTCGTGCAATAGCCCTACGCCTGGAGAACCGAGTGTTAATCGAAGTCATCCACGGGTCAACCATCCCGGAGTTACGGTCGAGGCGAGGCCGTGGTCGGTCTGTTAGAGGGGAGCTCCTGGCCGGGTTCGGTGCAACCTCGTGTCTATGAGATGAGGAAAGCCGAGATCCAGAGGCTACCGTGGCGGCAGTATCATTTCTCTTTTGTCTCATCCTGTTAGAGTGCTTTTTGATTCGGTGCTTCTCATTCGTTCATCTCTTTGGATTGTGTGCGTCGATTGAATATTGAGGGCTTGTCTCCTTGTGAGTCCTTTGTGGTTAAGTTGCCCTGGTGATAGAATCGTGGGAGACAAGGAAGTTAGAGATTGTCCGGTGTTAATCCGAGAGAGTGTGGTTTTCGAATTTGATAGTCGTAGACATCGTTGATGAAGATCTAATCCTCGGTGACGATTGGCTAGATAGACACGGTGCGGTAATGAATTATCGCACGAAGATCATATCAATGTTAGCCAAAGACGGTCAACACCATTTTGCGGGGTACAAGAGGGGATGTCAGAAATTTTTGATTAGTGCCTTGAAGGTGACAAAACTTATTAGAAAGGGTTGTGTTGGATATTGGTGTTATGCCATGAAAGTCGAAGATGGGAAAGTTGAACTATCCTCGATTCCTATTGTAAGTGATTTTCCGGATGTTTTTCCGCATTTAATTAGGACTACCACCGGGCGGGAAGTTGAATTTACAATTGATTTGGAGTCGAGCAACCCCGATTTCTAAGGCACCGTATCGTATGGCACCTTCGAAATGCAAGAGTTGAAGAAACAAGCGGGAGTATTGTTGGATAAAGGGTATATTAGACCCAGTGCCTCGCCATGGGGTGCACCGGTCTTGTTCGTAAGAAAGAAAGATGGTTCACTACGTTTGTGTATTGATTATCGGGAACTGAACAAAGTGACCATTAAGAATAAATACCCTTTGCCGCGTATCGATGATTTGTTTGATCAATTGCAGGGAGCCGCGGTGTTCTCGAAAATTGATTTGAGGTCCGGTTACTATCAACTTCGCATTAAGGAATCCGGCGTTCCTAAAGCGCTTTCCGTCGAGGTATGGACACTATGAGTTTGTGGTTATGCCTTTTGGGTTAACCAACGCACCGCGATATTTATGCAATTGATGAATAAAATATTTATTGAGCATCTTGATAATTGTGTAGTCGTTTTTATCGACGATATTTTGGTTTACTCGAGATGAAGAGGAACACGCTCGGCATTTGCGATTGGTCCGAGATTTTGAGGACTCGGCACCTCTATGCAAAGTTTGCTAAGTGTGAATTCTCGTCAAGGAAGTCATGTTTCTCGGACATGTGATTTCAGCGAAGGGGTTCGGGTAGATCCCGAAAATTGAGGCAAGATGTTAGATTGGGCTCCACCCAGAACGTGAAGGAGGTTCGTAGCTTTTTGGTCCGGCCGGATACTACCGAGGTTCGTCGAGGGGTTCTCTAAACTTGCTCGACCACTTACTCAATTACTCCGGAAGTCCGAAAGGTTCGAATGGAATGAAGAGAGACAACGGAGTTTCAAGAGTGAAAAGGCGCGACTACCGCGCCGGTTTTAGCCCTACCTCGTGAGTCGGTGGGTATTCGGTTTATTGTGACGCATCAGACAAGGACTTGGGTGTGTACTCTTGCGGCATGATAAGACAATTGCCTATGCTTCACGGCAACTTAAACCGTATGAGCCGAATTATCCTACCCATGATTTGGAATTAGTCATTGTAGTGTTTGCCTTTGAAGATCTCAAGGCGTCACTATTTGTACGGTTCTTCATGTCGAATTTATACCGACCACAAGAGCCTAAAGTATATTTTTAGCCGAAAGAGCTGAATATGAGACAACGACGTTGGTTAGAGCCGATAAAGGATTATGATCTGGAAATCCTTTACCATTCAGAAAGGCTAACGTTGTAGCCGATGCGTTGAGCCTAAGTCGATATCTCTTCATATGCTTGAGGCCCTTACGCCTCAAGTTAAGATCGACGGGAGTTAATTGAGCAGGAGTCAAGTACGGATCCCACGGGTTCGTGGTCAGATGTGTACTCTTGAGGCTATTCCGTCCTTGATCGACGACGCTGGGGAAAACAGGAGAATGACCCAATGCTTGTCCAACTGAAGGCGGACGTGGAGAAAGGGAAAGCCCCTGGTTTTATGATCCACGAGGATGGCATTTTGAAATTTCAAGGTAGGATTTGTGTTCCGAATGACTCGGATCTGAGACAGAGAATACTCCGAGAAGCCCACGCTACACCTTACTCGATCCATCCTGGGACGAGTAAAATGTACAAGGATCTTAAAAGGAGTTTTTGGTGGAATAATATGAAGAGAGATGTCACCGAGTTTGTGTCAAGGTGTTTGACATGTCAACAAGTCAAAATTGAGCATCAACGGCCGGTAGAGTGTTGAAACCTCTCCTATTCCCGAATGGAAATGGGAGGATATTACCATGGATTTCATCACCGGATGTCGAGGACTAAGTCGGGATGAATATGATTTGGGTTGTTGTTGACCGATTGACTAAGTCGGCACATTTTCTTGGCATTAAGGACACGTGGGGACCGGAGCGATTGTCGGATTTTTATATCGGAGATTGTGAGATTACACGTACGCCAAAGTCTATTGTTTCCGATCGTGATGGCCGTTTCGTGTCGCATTTTTGGAAGGCGGTCCATCAAGCCTTGGGCACCGAATTGAGATTGAGTACTTCCTTCCACCCTCGGTCAGCGGTCGACCGAGCGGACGATCCGACATTGGAAGATATCTTTGAGGGCGTGTGCCACTGGATTGGAGTACCGATTGGGAAATACACCTACCTTTGATCGAGTTCACTTACAATAATAGGCGCACGCATCGATCAAGATGGCACCTTTTGAGGCATTGTATGGTAGGCGGTGTAGATCTCCACTTTGTTGGGATGAAGCTTGATTTAGTCGGGACGGAACCCGATATGTTGATGGAAACCAAAGAGAAGATTTCCATCATCCGAGACCGACTGATAACCGCTCGAGTCGACAAAATCCTACGCCGACAATCGTCGTCGGCCCTTGGAATTTGATGTGGGTGATCATGTCCTACTCAAAGTATCACCGATCCGAGGAGTCTTCGTGTTCGGGAAAAGGGCAAACTTAGTCGAGATATATTGGACCATTTGAGATTCTCGAAAGAATTGGGAACTGCCTATCGATTGGCTTTACCTCCGGCCCTTAGCCATGTTCACGGTGTGTTCCATGTTTCCCACCGAGGAGTCGTCACGGCCGAGTCATATCATTGATTACGGGGACATCGAGATCGCAGAGGATGTCACATTTGAGGAGAAGCCAGTGAAAGTACTAGAGCATCGAGTAAAACAACTCCGGCACAAAACCATACCGTTGGTTAAAGTTCAGTGGTCACGACACGGAGTTGAGGAAGCGACGTGGGAAACCGAAGAGAGCATGCGCACTAGATACCCAGAATTATTCATTTCTTAAGTTTCGGGACGAAACTTCATTTTAGAGGGGGAGGATGTAATACCCGTACTTTTTGTAAATCTTCTACTCTTGTGCTTTGTAATTTTTACGCTCGTGTAAGTGTTTGGCAAGCTTATATTGATCTTGGAACTCTTGTCAATTGGATTTACCCCTTTTCTTGTTCGGATCGCCGCTGTTTTCGGATCCTTAATGCGATTATACTACCTTCGTGTAATGGGTAGCGCACGCTACGCACACCTTGTAGCGCACGCTAATTTAGTGAGGGTAGCGCACGCTATCCGTTATAATTAGCGCACGCTACTAGTGTATTGGAGGCGGACAGTCCAGTAGCTACTGGACTGGAAAAGGGAATTCCTAGCGTACGCTAGGTGTGACTGGTAGCGTACGCTAGATTTTGGTGGTAGCGCACGCTACGTTACTAGAGTAACGTGCGCTAAAGAGAGTAGAGCTGGGGACAGTAGGTTCTGGACTGGACACTGACTACCAGGTAGCGCACGCTATTAGAAATAACTAGCGCACGCTAATTGAAGTCACTAGCGCACGCTATGAGCAGGTGTTAGCGTACGCTAACGGAACTGGCAGGGGTTACTGGATTGCCTGGTGAGTCCGATAGCGCGCGCTATTTTTCAGGGCTAGCGCACGCTAGTCCCTATTTAGTATAAATAGGACATTTCCGTTCCCAAATCGTCATTTCTACCTACCTTCACCTCCTTGGGCGATTCTAGGCGATTCCGGGCGATTTGTGAGGAGTTCTTCGAGCTGCAATTATCTAGCAACATCTTTGAGTTTCTAGTTCGGATTTATCAACGTTTAATCCTCTCCGCCGCTCCAAATCAAGGTAAAATTCTCACAACCCTAGATTTTCGGGATTTGGGGATTTTTCCATCCGATTTCTTCGATCCAGCTTGTTGTTGTGTTAGAATATACCGATTACAAGTTATCTACTTTGGATACATGTTTTCCTACGGATTTATTGATATATTTCCGGAGTTCTTGAGTGTTTGGGATATTTGACTTGCGATTCACTATCCAAGAGAATTATTCCCGGAACACATGTATCGGGGTAGTAAATTCGGGTGAGTCCAACTTATATTCATACCGATGGAGTTTGGATAATTGAATTACGAACTTGTCTAGGTTCGGAGTTGTTGAATCCTTCGATCTTGGTACCTTGTCGTTTGTACCCTCTCCTCTCGTTTCCAGGCAAGTGATTCATGTGAAAGTTATGTTCTTAAATGTAAAAAGTAATGCATGTGATTGTGAGAGTTGCTTTCGTTCACTCCGAGAGGACCCGACGGGGTCGAGGAGGGTTCCGCTTATGTCGGTTCCGTGAACATTTGGGTTAGCCACTCCGAGATGATCCGACGGGGTCGAGGAGGGATTCGCGCATTGTCGAGTCCACGGTTAATCAAGAGATGTCATCATTTCCAAATATGTTTGGATAATTGTATTTTCCGGAAAATCATTATCATGGCTTTGAATTGGTGCATATGCTTTTATGTATAAGACTTGACATTTCACTTGTAATACTTGCCCTAACCCCTCTCGTTTGGGGAAAATTACTTTTGTGTTTTTCAGTCCTAAGGAACCTTACGAGCGAGCAAGGACGATACGATGAGGATGGCGAGGCGTGATACTGTGGCTAGTTGCGTTCTACTTTGTTTGGTCGTTGTTCTCTTCGGTCCATTTTATCCTTGTAATAATAAGTGGTACTCGAGTACTTAAGGAAAGTCCTTTTTCATTGTTGTACAACTTCTTGTATTTCTTCATGGTATTGTTTGTCCGTGGTTGAACTTCCTTGGTTGTATCGAGTTTATTGATTCCCAAGTGGATTTTATTAAATTTAATACGTTGTGAGTGAGGTAAGCCTAGTGAATCCCAGGTCGGGATTTACGGCGCTGTGATATTCTCCGAATATCTCGGGGGGTGTTACATGATGGCGCAGAAAATGTGGGCCGGAGTTCGATTAAACTTGTGTAGGAGATGGGCTTCCACATCCTCGAAGGCATTGTGGTCGCCGGATGGCTTGGCGACCGTCTTTTTGGTTCTGGCGATCGCCGTCTTTCGGACAGGAGGAGGCATTTCCTCGCCTAGGCGGAGGGTGAGTAGCCTTTGCCTGGCCAGAAAGTCGGCAGCCTTAGCTCGGAAGATCGCGTAGGTTGGGGGGATGTCCTTCGTGAGATGTCTAAACATGGGTGAATGACCATAGAATCCCCCCAGGACCGAGTAGAGAGCGAGCTCTTCGCTGATGGGCTCGCCGGTGAGGACGATTTCGTCTACTCGGTCGATGTAATCTGCGTCAGATTCGTCTTCCCCCTGCCTGATTTTCATCATGCGGTGGGGGCCTTCGGGTCTGTTGACCTTGGCGGCGAAGTATGACGTGAAGTCATTTGCCAGTTTCTCAAAGGAGATGATCGATCGTGGTGGTAGTGAGACGTACCACCTATGAGCCAGCTTGCCCAATGTTAACGGGAAGATTCGGCATTTGGTTGCATCTGATGCCCCACACCTGGTCATGTAAATCCGAAACTTACTTAGGTGTGTCTCGGGTCCGATCTCCCTTCATAAAGAGGTGTTTTGGGAGGAGCGATCCTTAGTTGCACCGGGGCAAGCTCGATGTGGATCGTGAGTGGCTCGGTCGGTCCGATGATCTTTCTACTGGTGCTTGCCCTAGTATCCAAGAGTGCTTTCATCTCGTCGAGCTGGCGTTGCATAGCGGCCATCGCCGCGGCCTGACTGCTTGCGGCTAGGCATTCGGAGTGGGAGCCGAGGCGATCAAGTACTGACCCCCTGGCGTTCGGAGCGGGAGCCAAACGGTTGACTTGTGTTTGGCTGGGAGTTGGGTAGGTCGAACTCCTGGTGACGGACTCGGATTCCGCCGTCTCGTGATTGGGTCCAGAATGCCCCGATCGCCATGATGGGTCGCTTCCCAAGCGACTGAATACGGAACCGTCCGGTCATGCGAGAGCCTTTTCTCGCGAATCGGGGCTTTCTGACGATCGATCGCCCAGTAGCCCTTTGAATTTCCGTTTGCCCACATGGCGGACGGCCGAGGGAGTTATTGCGGGCGCCGCGCATGCTCTTCGTCGCTCCTTTAGGATGGCCATAGCCTCCTCGATCTGTTCCGCGGTTTGGAACTGGTCGAGTGAGAGGCTGGGGCCACCCCTCAGATGTGGGATCGAGAGTCTCGTGTTGCCGCGACTTCCTTCTGCCGTTGGCTGGGGCTCGGATTGAGCCGGGATATGGTGTCTGGAGGTTCGGAGAGCGGCTCTCTTCGATGTGGTGGCGGACGTCATGATTCTGAAGGCTTTCTTTGAAGAGCAGTGAGTGTCACTTCAAGTATATGCCCCGAGAATAGTGAGTATTCTTCGGGACGGTAGGAATAAAAATGAGGGTTATGCCCTCTTCCTCTAGCGCCAATTGTTTCTACCCAAAATATTATCCGGAGATAGATATTGCTGGAATGGATGGATAGCAAACAAAGTGCGAGAACACTTCCGTGGGAAAAGTAAATAACACAAGATTTGCCGGGGTTGTTAGTCTCGGGCTTGAATGCTCTCGCGAGATGTTATTAATACGAATACTTTGGAGTACAAATATTAATGTTAGAGTACAATTACAATGAGTATAAAGACCCTAGTTATCTTAGCTAGTGAGCGTGAAGATTGCCGGAAGAACCAGATATGATGCTCTGTGAGTTCTTGTAACAACGATGGGGTGCTGTGACGGCTGTGATAAATCGACGGTCTCTCACAGTGTGTATTAGCTATACGTCTGGGCTCCTGGACTTGCGAGTCTCTTCGAATCTGCGCTGTGGAGACTTCTTGCCTCTGCCGACCGTCTTCTGGTTGAGAGGTGCTGAGAGAGAAATCCTGAGGTAGATTCGGGAGAGGAAGCCAAGAGCCTGAAAGTATGTATGTTTGTATGTATTTGCCAGTGTAGTTGCCAACTGAGAGTTTTCTCTGAACAGAATGGGAACCCTTTTTCGGAATAATTTTCCAACCTTTTTCCAGTTGCTGGAGGTTCTCTATTTATAGGACTGGGAGGTGTTGGGCGATCGCCTCTGCTATATTATAATAAGCGGGCGATCATCTTTTAGCATATGGGTTGGTCTCCTCAAAGTCTGCAGGAGTTGCTGGCAACCAGCTGTGCGGTCCAATGAGAAGTCTGCACGCGTTTGAGTCGCTGTCACGGGCGGTCCCACCTTGTACCTTTCGGTGGGTCTGTCGGTAGGTTATAAGGTGGTGATAGGCTGTGGTCAACGATTCATGAAATGCGGCGCCTGTCGCGGATCTGCACATGGGCGCTGTTTTGAGATCCAGTCTTCGTGGACTTTGACGGACAAAGGTCTTGTTCGCGGCACAGGACGGTCGTCCTCGGTTGGGCACCAGAGTCTATTGCTAGGTGCCAAAAGGCAATCGTCTTGAGAGTCGATCGCTAGATACTCGAAGGTGTACTGTTATCTTTGTTTAGTCAAGTTTGCCGTAGCTTATTTGGTCGTGGCCTCGGTCGCTCGGCCTTGTAGTCGATCGCTTGGCGGGGTGAATAAATCTCGACGCAACAAACTAAAAATACAAATATATATGGTAATGCATCAACTACAAACTAATTTAGATTACCTTCTGTCTATCGGAGATAAATGTCCATCTTCCATCATTTTCAATCCTCAAGTCATCAACTACTTGCTTCAAAAACCAGTCCCAGTTATCACTATTTTCTGCTTCCACCACTGCCCATGCCAGTGGGTACTTTCTATCATTAGCATCAGAACCCACAGCATTGAGCAGTTGACCTCCATAAGGCCCCTTCAAGTGACATCCATCCAGTCCAATCAATGGTCTACAACCATTCCTAAATCCCTACTTAATTGGCCCAAAACAGGTGTAAAATCTCTTAAATCTTTTTCTTTCATCAGCTTCCGCATCTTCAGTCATAACGAATATTGTGCTCTCAGGCATTGCTTTCTTCAACTCAGATGCATAATCCCAAAATCTGTTGTACTGCTCCATATGCTTACCATTAATAGTTTCCAAAGCCATCTTCTTGGATCTTCCAATTGCATGAATACTAATATGACAATTCCAATCATTTACAACCTTTTTATGGAATGTGGATAGAGGCCATGTAGGATTCATCCTCAAATCATTCTCATAATAATTTTTTATCCATCTATAGTTAATTTGTTTCTGATAAAAGGTCTGAGTACACGTGTGTTTAGGCTGGTACATCTTTATCTGATATGTATCAGAATTCTGCATAGAGCAATATATTTTCCACTCACAACCCTAATCACAAACAAATTTCACTCTCTTACCATAATTTCTACATTGTTTTATTGGCCTTCTCTCAACTATTGCTTTTTTTTTACAGCATCCCTAGATACTTTTGCAGATGCAAATAACATTCCAAGCTCAAACTTGGGATTGTCCATTTCAGATTGATCAAACACTGGATACATTACCTCGTCTTCATCTGTCGAGTTACAAGCCATCCTTTCCTCATCACTTCTTGCATATTGAGTAGAATCTGAAGAATATTCAGTATTACCCTTTGATTGGTGCATCTCTGTATCCTCTTTATTATCTGTAGGAATTTTACCCTTGCCCTTAGCTTTGGATTGCATTTCTTTTTTTTTTTTGATAACAGACATCCTCATCTGTACTGTCAACATTTGAGCCATCAGTGAAGAAGGAGTCATCACTAATCTCACTTGCACTCTCATGATAATCCTCATCATCTTATTCATCATCTGCTTTTTCCCCTTGGTAATTAATTTCCTCATCTCTTTGATCATTTTCAACAAACTCCAAATTTATATCTTGTGAAGGCCAATACTCTTGGGTCATGTTACCCTCAGGTTGTGTACACATTATTGGTGGGGTAGTGACTGATATAACATAAATTATTCTAGGGATGGCTATCTGGACAAGTTCACAGAGCTATAATACATCTCCATCATTCTCTAAGGACCATAACCCTCTTTCACAGTCTGTTTTTGCTAGCTTATAATATAAACAGTGATATCCAAGTTGCCCACACTCTTTTAACATGGAATAAATATCTTAAATACCCATTTGATCCACATTGCATCAATCAATGTATTGACAATCCCCACCAACATAACCCTTATGATTATCAACCAAAGCCCCACCATAGAACAACTTTATGGTAAACAAGTCAGGCACTGCAATTAAAAACAAATACAAGTGCATGTGGGAGATAAGAATAAAGCTTTTCATATCGAATATATGACTTAAAAATTCAAATCAATTAGGGACCACAAGCATAATCGGATATATGAGTAAAACAAATCAAATCAAATCAAATGAAACCCTCATTCATCCATCTTGGGTCCACAAATCATAATATGAATGTACCCTAACATACAAATTATAAACCATAACATACATATGACTTACATCGATAGTCTGGACACTCCTTAGGAGAGTAAATATCGTCATCCTCACGAAGATGAACGCACCACTCCGTCATCTTTTGTCACGATTGTGATATCGAACTGCAATCCCTAATTTGTGCAAGAATGGAATAAACTGCAATTAGGTTTGTATTTGTTTATGTATAAAGAGAATGATGTCCCTCGTTTGTTTAATTAGGGATTTAGGAATAAAAAGACAAGTGTGCCCCTCATTATCTGTATTATTCCCTCACTCTGTTAGACGGAGTTTAACGGTTGTACATAAGAAATAAAAATATTGAAATTGCAGTATAACCCGTGCTAGTTTTAGAAGTTTGGTATTTCAAGTGCATGAATACCCAAACTGCAGGTACACAAAGTGCAGTTTTCTCTAATAATAAAGAAAAGGGGAAGGTGCTAAAAAATATGCCCCAAATGTCACGAAAGTATCAATTGTCAATTATTGTTTCCACTTCCACACTACATATTCATAAGAATGCACACACTTGGGATACCAATTATACAACATGATGCAATTGGTCAAGAAAGAGCATATTCACTTATGTTTCAAGACGATCGTAAAGAAGCCATGTCCAAGGTCCGAAATGCTTTAACAAGACAAAATTGGCGAGCAAATCGAACGGAGAGTGATCATGAAGACGACGATGAAGATGTGGAAAAAAATGATGAGGGTTTTTAATAGTGATCAGGAGTGGTGTTCTTCTGAGATTTTTTTTTTCCAATTTTTTGACATTTTATAATGTAATCTTTGATATAATGATATGCTCTTGAGCATTCTCATGACTACTGATAACTTCTGATTCTCACTAGCAATAGACAATGACAACTGATTATTCTTAGGACCACTGATGATTCTTGTTAATGCGTTTTTTTAAATACCTATTATTACTAATACCACATTATTATATTATAATAATATTAATGATATTAATAATAATAACGATAATAAAGATAATAATAATAATAATAATAATAATGATAAATAATAATAATAATAGTAATCAACAACAACAATAAATATTATTATCAATAATAGTAAATATTATTAGTAATAACAATAGTGATCAACAACAACAACAATACTAATAATAACAATAATAATAATAATCAAGATTATTATTAATAATAATAATAAGAAGAAGAAGAAGAAGAATCGAATCGAATCGAATGGGCTCGAACTAAATCAATCGAATCAATAGACTGAATCAATCGAATCGAATCGAATGGACTGAATCAATCGAATCGAATCGAATGGACCTGAAAAATAAGTCCAAAAGAACAGAGCATAAATATTGAATTCCTTTGAGAGTTAATAACCCAATTAGCAATCAGAGTTAATTGGGAGTTAATAATTAGCTATTAACCAATTAACTAAATCATATTATTCTCACCAATTAGCTATTAATCTCAACTTAATAATTAACATCCTAATTGGGTTATTAACTCTAATAGCTAATTGGGTTATTAACTATTAACCTAGTTATGGGTTATTTGCACCCATTTCGTCTTGATTGAGATTTTATCTGATTGGGTTTTTCCAACAAGATATTTTAACAAGGTAATTGGGATGACGTATTAACCCCTTTTCTCTTGATTAAGGTTTTATCCGATTGAGTTTTCCCAACAAAATTGTTAACAAGGTAATTGGGATGAAGTAGTAACATGAATAATATAGTATTTTTTCTTTATTATGATTTCCACCCGATTTTCCAAATAAAGTTTTTTAACGAGACATATTTATAGCAAAATGAGGACACTAGAGAGATCAATACTATACCTTAAGATTTACAGTTATAAGGAGTAGTTGTACTTTTTTTCCTTCGATCAAGTTTTTCGCACAAGTTTTATTGACAAGATTTTAATGAAGCACCACATGAATACTCTTATAAGAATTATCTACATACAGAGAGATTTATACTCTTATGATCACTCATTTTTTATCCCATGATGTTTTACTGATGCAACACATGAGTACTCATATAAGAATCATCTACATACGGCCGACTTATATTTTTATGATCACTGAATTTTTATCCCATGATGTCTTACTGGTGACACATGAATACTAATACAAGAATGTTCCAGATGGGGGGAGCAACTTATTACATATTGCTAACGTTTTATTTCACAAGTTTTTTTTTTCTAACGACATTATGATACAACAAGTTATGATTGTCACAAACTCTACTACAAATAGTTTGGAAGTTTCTCTCCCATAAAGTTTTCTTCAAACTAATTCACCGGACAGTTATGTAAATAGTCATTTATGAGAGAGTTATAAATAAATAATATATTTAGTGAAAATATACCCCTGAAACTCTAAATTTATACTTATAAATAGAGGCATATGAACTTTATAATGTAGACGCAATGTTATTTTCTTCTTATGTTTTCTCTCCTCACTCAATTTTTTTTTGTCGGTTTATAACAAATACCCCATTCGCCGCGTCTAAATATTTACCTTTCTCCCAAAAGTTGTCCATTTAGGCCCGTTTGTTATTGCTTACTTTAGGTTTGATGAATTTTTAGATTTGATAGTATTTGATAAATGAAAAAAAAAACAGCTTTTTTTAATTGACGAGTCACTGACAGCAGATTTCGGAAGCAGCATTGAAGTTGCTTTTACAAGTTCCTATCATAAAAAATCCTGGAAATTAATATTTTACATCTTAAAAGTATTTTAAAAAATAATATTTATCAAATACAAACTTGTTTAAATTCACAGATGATTATTTTCACATCACAACTGCATCAATTTTTTTTCAAGTCACAACACTTCCAAATTAGGCCTTAGTAAGTTCATATATATATATATATATATATATATATATATATATATATATATATATATATATATATATCACTTTTCACGATTAATGAAACAATTATTTTTTATTTTTAATCTCCAGCACATACTAACACTTTTTATTTTTTATTTTCACCTCACATTTATTATTATTATTTATACTGTTCATTACTTGAAATACATCATATATATATATATATATATATATATATATATATATATAGAGAGAGAGAGAGAGAGAGAGAGAGAGAGGGGTTATTCTAAAATGTCTTTTATAATAAAAAGTGTAGGAATGATTGTGAGAGTGACATGTGTCACCTTGCCACATCATCATGCCATATGACATGTGGCACTCACCCCACCCCCCACCCCCTACCACCCCCCCAAAAAAAAAATTTATTTTCCCGCCAAAAAAGAATGACGCGTCCCTACCCCCGTCACAACGTATGCCCTCAAAGGTCCGCCATCTAACATGTCGGCCCCAGGAAGAAAAGTGCTAACAAGCCACGGTCGCGGAGTCGATTAATCCGACGGCGCCCCATGCAAGGACTACTCCAAGCAGAGATCGCTCGCCCTTCGTTTAAATACGAGGCAAAACGTAGCCTCCGGAGGACCCTCACAATAAAGTGAGTCGCGAGACAAACCTACAGGTGGAATGTCGCTCGCGCACAAGACATGGTCGCGGAGGTCGGTCCATCGAACTCCGCGACCGTGCACGGTTCCTCTAGGTCGAGATGGTCAGCCTCCCTCGAGGAATCTGCAAAATTGAAGATCACAAGAGCTGAACCAAGGATCAGTCCGCTCGAGAGAAGATCGTCTGTTTCATAGAATGATAATTCGTTCGTCTAAATCAAGCGATCGCCAGTAAAACCACCTCACCCAATGCCTTCAACATCGGAGCGAGCTGGGGGACAATTGTTGTGTCGCGATTAAACACACCTCGACGGCGATCAGCAAAAGGGTCGAGCGACCGAGTCAGCATCAAATGAACCAAGGCAACTTGCCAAACGGAGATCCCAGATCAAATCCAAGTGTCGAGCGATCGACATCCAGGGCGATCGTCTCTTGGCACCTGACGATCGACTTTGGCGCCCGACCAAGGACGACCGCCTCATGCCACGTGTAATTCCGTCAAGTCTGCGAAGACCGAATCTCGGGATAGAGGCCCACGTGCAGATCCGGAAAAGGCGCCGCAGAACAAGGATCTTCGACTCCAGCCCATCAACAGCTGTCAACGACAAGGACTGTCTCACCTACCGACAGACCCGCCGAAAGGTCCTAGGTGGGACCTCCCGAGACAGCGACATAGGACGCGTGTTGTCTTCTCATTGGTTCGCACATCCGGCTGCCAGCAGCTGCTGCGGACTTTAAGGAGACCAACCTATGTGCTAAAGACGATCGTCCGCTTATTATAATACAGGAAAGGCGATCGCCCAACTACCTCCTCTACTATAAATAGAGGACTTCCAGCATTTGGAATATGGCTTCTTCTCTTGGACTTTTGAGACCTCTCTCTCGGAACTCTCCCTAAAAAGGCTTCCAGACACTCTCAAAACCCCACTCACGATCGACCGAAAGACGATCGGCAGAAACGAGCATCGCATCCCATCTGTTACAAGAACACACAGAACATTAACTTTGGTTCTTCCGGCAATCACTAGCACTCAAGAGCTAGATAACTAGGGT
This sequence comes from Orobanche coerulescens, assembly GCA_033398695.1. NCBI lineage: Eukaryota > Viridiplantae > Streptophyta > Magnoliopsida > Lamiales > Orobanchaceae > Orobanche > Orobanche coerulescens. Next base: position 180,530,518 of record CM065808.1, read on the forward strand.
CTTTACACTCATTGTAATTGTACTCTTACATTAATATTTGTACTCCAACATATTGGTATTAATAATATCTCGCGCGAGCATTCAAGCCTGGGCCTAACAAACCCGACAAATCTTGTGTTATTTATATTTATTCGGACGTGCTCTCGCATTTTGTTTGTTACTCACCCGTAGCCATATCCAGCAATCCCTTCCGAAGAATATTTTGGGTAACAACAACTGCATCACAGTTATAAGTTACTGCATCATAGTTAACAGTTAAGTGCATCAAGTATGATGCAGTAACTTATAACCTTAATGCACTAAATCATAATTGTGATGCAGTAATAATTTTTGGCGGGAAAAAAAAATTTTGCCCCAAAAAAAAAAATTTGGCGAGAAATTTTTGTTTTTTTGGGGGTGGGATGGGGGGTGGGGGTGGGTGACATATGTCATATGATGTGTCATATGATGTGGAATGGGGATGATACATGTCACCCCCACAATCCTTACTACACTTTTTATTATAAGACCACCTTTAGTGGTGATCTTCTTCAAACCAATCCAATCCCAAAACACAAAAGACAAAATAACTTTAATAAAAAGAAAAAGAAAAAGGGAAGTAATATTTCGGTCAGTGTTGCAATCCGATCAAAGATTGGGTTGATTTTTTATTTTTTTTTATTAAAGTTATTACACATGTCAAAACTTGATTGGTAGTTGTAGATTTTTTTAAAATAAATCTTATCTTAATAAAAAGATAAGTTAAACAAAAAAATTAAAAAATAAAAAATATACCAAATTCATATTTTTTAATGTAAGTTTCTTTTTTTATAATTATAATTATGTTTTATAATATTAGATAGTTTTTTTATCTATTTTTTTATATTCAACAATAATAATAAAAATATTATATATATATGATAATATATTAAATATATATTTTTTAAAAATATTTGAGATTAGATTGGATTGCTAATAAAGTGTGCAAAAATGTAAGATTGGATTGAGATTGAAATTAGGTAGGTGGAAGAGAGAGAAATTAATTTTTTAATAGAGATTGGATTGGATTGGATTGCTGATAAAGATGGTCTAAGAGACTTTTTATTTTAACTCATATATATATATATATATATATACACACACACACCTATTGTGTGGTTGCAACTGAAGGAGTATGGCTTTGTTCATTTGGATTGAATGAATTTGAATTGAACTGAACTGAAATATATATTAAGAGTAAATAATAATAATAATAATAATAATAATAATAATAATCAACAACAACAACGATAATAATAATATTATTAGTAATAATAATAATAATAATAATTAAGATTAAGAATAATAATAAGAAGGAGAAAAATCGAATCAATCGAATCAATCAATTGAATTGAAATTAAATCGAATCGAATCAAAATCAAAAAATAAGTCCAAAAGAGACGCAGTAAATCTTCCACCTAAAAAGTCCGAACCCCTCCGCCGCTAAGACCCATAAACTCTGTCGGAAAATTTACCTCAAACAAAAACACTATTTATTCACCGTCGTTCTGTTTCTGTGGGATATCTTAATCACGCCATAAAGCACATTAACATGTCGAACTATAATGGTTTGGTTGAAATGGTGGAGATAGAAAATAAAGGACGAGCCTTAATTTCCTCTAGGCCGCTAAGGGCCGGCGAAATAGTCCTCAGAGACTCTCCTATTCTCCTCTACTCCGCCGCCCCTCACACCGCCGCCAATTACTGCTCCAACTGTTTCAGAACAATTCCACCCCACTCCCCCACAGCAGTTTCATGCCCTAATTGCTCCAATTCCGCACTTTTCTGCACCCCACAATGCCAATACATCGCGCGCTCCACTTCTCACACTCCATTCGTCTGCCAAGCTTTAATCCGCCTCGGCGCCGCCGATTATCCGCTTCTCAGCCACCGCCATGTCCAGGCTCGATTTCTCATTTCTGCGTATAATCTCGCAATGGTGTCGCCTTCTAATTTTCAGTCTCTCCTTTCGCTTAACGGCGATCCGTCTATAGACGACACATCCATTTTCTTGCATTCATTCATTTCAACGATTTTTATCCCGTCCAATTTGGGACAATTAGTGTTTTCAGTAGAACTAACAGCTGCATTATTGACCAAAGACGAGCGGAATGCATTTGGGTTAATGGAGCCTCTCGATCAACACAAAAAAAGGTCCGTCAGGGCGTATGGGATTTATCCGAGGGCATCGTTCTTCAATCACGACTGCCTACCAAATGCTTGTAGATTTGATTATGTCGACTCGGTGAATGATTTTAACAATACTGATATTATTGTGAGGGTTATACACGATCTGCCTGCAGGCAGGGAGATTTGTTTGAGTTATTTCCCTGTAAACCGTAAGTACTCGGAAAGGCAGAAGTGGTTGAAGGAGGATTATGGCTTCATGTGCGGCTGTGATCGTTGTAAAGTGGAGGCCAACTGGTCGGATGACGAGGAAGAAGGAAATGATGAAATGGACGGTCAGGATGATGATATGAATGGCGGCGACTTGGACGATGATTTAGAAAAAACGGAAAATGGCGTGGATGAAGAAGATGATGATTTTCCCCATGCCTACTTTTTTGTGAGATATATGTGCAGTAGAGATGATTGTGGGGGTACATTGGCTCCATTACCCCCGAGCGGCGATGATGGCCCGTCTACTGTTATGGAGTGTAATCTTTGCGGGAACTTGAGCAAATGCGAAGACTGAAGAAAGTGGATGGAATGAGTCGAGTTGTTGTCGCGGTGAGTTTCTTAAGGAAATCTATGTGTTATGTTCTGTGTTTTTTAGTGGGAACTTGATATCTGATTTATAATTATGTGCTTTCCTTCATTTTTCTTTCAACTAGTGCATGGCCTTTTGTTGTTTGAGTTATGTTATACAAAACGATACCATCCTTCATATGAGTTGCTTTTTCCTTCTTGAGAGGAAATAAATCAGTACATCAGGTCATATTTGATTTTCGTGCTGTGTTATAAGTACATCAGGCACATTGGCCGTAATCAGTGCACAGTAATTATTGTTCTGGAGAGGAGTCATACCTTGAGACTGATTCCCTAATACTAGAACATAATAAGAAAAGAAAAAAAATCTAAAAACAGAACAAAACAAAAAAGACATCCAACTATATTTGGTATGGCATCATGGATGTAAACTTTTACTCAATTTGGTTTCTAAATAAACCTGAATAGATTAACTTATTTTCACTTAATATATATTTTCATTATACTTCTAATTCAATTTATTTATATTTTGTTTATTAATTATACTAACTTTCTATCATTAAAAAATACAAATTTATTGTAATATATTGTGTACAGTATTATATGTATAATACAATGTCTTTTTCTATAATTTTGTGTATATATATATATATATATATATATATATATATATATAGGGATAGGTTCAGGTAGGAAAGCTTTTTTCCGTAAGAAATAAGAATGATTTTGGGCCCTTGATCTTTGGTGATTAATGGCTGCGATTTGTGCACGTTGTGCTAAAGAGTTAGCCTAAGTGTGCTACGCGGAATATTTTTGAGGGGATATTTTTGTAATTATACAGATTTTATGTTTGGTATTTCCTACAATCATGAGATTTCATATCCCACTTCTTATCTCTTCCCAAATTTTAGCACCTTTGATAATATTGTTTTGATAATTATTGTGATGTCATTTGTGTGATAGTTAGCACTTAAATCTGTAAAATTTTGTATTGTTAATACATTGTATTTCTGTTAATGTTTTAATAGTAGAGTTTAGCATTAAAATGTTATTTGTATTAGCACATTTAATAGGTAATACTTGCACATATGGTATGTAATGCTTGCATAGCAGTTTATGAGATTTACAAATGGAGTCTTATTGTATTTATTGTATTTTTTTAGTAAATGACGCGAAAATTATTTTGTACATATACTTGAAAACGAGTATGATTATTTATCTTCCAAAAAAATAAAGCACAACACATTGTATCAAAATTGACTGTATTGTACACAATAAAGCATAACAAAAAAAATCACATAATTGAAATATAACCAGAACTGCACTCTGTTTTCCAATTTGCAGCACACACAAAACAAATGATTAGCACAACAGTTCCGATTTTTAAAAATACAAATCAAATAGAAAAAAAAGATAATGTTAGTTTTTAAAAAAATAAAAATAAATACACCAAAAATATGAAATATTTGAACGACTAAAAAATATGAAATCCCATAAAAAATAGATAGTAACCTAAAATATAAAATCCCATGAATATAGGAACTTCCCATGATTTTAGTAACTTCCCATAAGATAAATTAGTCAAATTACATTGGTACCCCCAATAATTAAATTCGTTAAGACTCCTGGGCTTCAAGCAAGACACCGTAATGAAATCTGGGTCATTAATCTCCAAGGATTAATGGCTTACAATCATTCCTATTTCTTACACTTATACCATTTCACTCCATAACCCACCCCTATATATATATATATATATAATACAAAATTATGGAAAAAAAAACATTTGAGGGTATTTGAACTTCAATAGATCAAGCATTAACCCTAGAGCTAAATTCAACCACATTAACAAAAAAGATATATTCTTTTGGTCAATAGTGACTTCTTTTTAAACAAATAATAATTGCTTAACGCATTATTATTATTATTATTATTATTATTATTATTATTATTGTTTTATTAGTATTAATAAATACTTTCTTCATTTTTTAATAAATATTTTCTTCGTTCTCTATTCAATCGTACTTTGTGCTACTAATATAAAACCAAATGTTAACATGTGAGATGCTGTAGAATTGACTCAATGAGTTAACCTCAAAATATTACTTTTTTGTATTTTTTACTATTTTATATAATTAAAAATATCAATGACCAAAGTTACATACATTGAATCACGTTTTCATTCAAACATTGCAAGTAAAATCGAACAGATGTAGTACATCGCATTTTTGGTGTTATTATGGTTGGACTTGGAAAAACAATCGAGTGTAAAAGTAATTTTGTACTAGATTGACACCATTTAAGTGTAAATTGTTGGAGATGCTCTAGAAGACAATGTGATGAATTGGTATCTTTACTAATCACTATATACTCAACCAAACACTTCTCTACAAAGATCACAGGAAAGAATTGAATGGAAAAAAAAAAAGAACTACTTAATTCTCGTGCACTTGTACAAAACCTCACCAAATTTCTGAAACATATGCTTTTTCAAGTACATTGTCTCCACCTTCTCTCTACCTTTTACTCCCATTTCTTGCCTTGCTGTCGGATTTCGAAGCAGGAATTCGAGATTTCTTGCAAGAATTTTAGCGCCAGGACGACCTAAAGGATGTAGAAGACCGGTCACATTGTGTTCGACAATTTCTTTTGTGCCTCCAGAATCAGTTCCAAGCACCTGTGCAACACCAAGAGTAGCATATTTATATCTGTTCCAACGCATTGACCATAAAAGAAACTTCATTATTTTTCGGGAAAAAAAATCACAAGAAAATGGGCAAAATAACATTGCATCCATTCACTTATGAATGATCAAGACGATGATAAATATTGAGCCGGGAGGCAAAGACGCAGAATAGCAACGAGTAACTTAAATATTGTACTATACAACAGAGGTTCAAAAAAAAAAAATTACCACCGGGGTTTAGAGTGTGTTTGGCAATCTAACTAATAAGTCAGGCTGACAAGCTAACTTATTAAAACGCTAATCTGAGTAGTGTTTCCATAAGCTAGCTTATCCGCGAATTTATTGCGTACCAGACAGGGATTTTTAAAAAGCTCAAATAAGCAACTTATTTCTGCCAAACGCACACTAGCATAAATACACCATCCTCCCCACCACCAAAAACGAAATTCAATAATGTTTAAATAACAGTAAATCACATATGATTGTAATATAAAATAGATTTCACGAAAACAAGAAGAATAGGCGACGTACGGGAAGTCCAAATGCCATGGCTTCAATTGTGACTCTTCCAAATGTCTCTCCAAGTCCCTGCAGAGACATATTGCACAAGTATACCGAAGGTTCTCCGTAAAAGAAAAAAAAAAGATAGAATAAACAATGGTGCTCCAGTTGAGATTTTAATCTCTTTCTCCAAAAAAAAAAATGGTGCTTCAGGTTTCACATAATTACCAAAACACACCTAACAAATCCTACACCTGAGTTTATATTGTCTTACATTTATCCCCTTCTGCCCTTCATAAGCAAAAAACATTTCAAAACCCCTTTTCGCATTTATCAAAAGTACTACTTTTAGCATTAATTTCAACCCTGAATCAAACCTGAGGGGTATTTTTGTAATTATAAGAACAGATTTTTTTTTTCGTAACTACCTCTTTCAAGAATGCATCCAGTTATTCTCCATGATTTGGACTATGAGGTAACTGTTAACCATGCCAAAGAAAAGCAATAGCTAAGCTCTTTCTTCTCAAATAAAACTACATCTGATTTTTTTGTACCTGAGAATTCATGACGTAAACATCCGCCGCAGAATAAAGCGAGGCAACCCGAGTTGTCGCCGGGGTCCACAACACGGACTTCGACAAATTCGAATTCGCAGATAGATATCTCAAAAGGGTCTCCACATAAGCCACCTTATTACTCTTCGACCCCACCGAACCAATAAGAATCTTAATATTCTTCAAATCCTTCCTTCCATTACTCTCGGATAAAAGATTTCTTGAATAATAATCGTGATCCCTCGGAACCGACTCTTTGGCGCTCAAATTATTCAACAAACGTGCGGATTCAAGAAGCAACAACTGACCCTTTCCGGGGTTTATACTACCTAACAAAATAGCAAGCATATCGTCATCATCAAGTCCCATTTCTTTCCTAACGGCATTTCTCAACGACTGTCTTCTTTCGAGCATATTTTCAGTAGTGAACGATGGGGTGTTTAGAGATGATGAGATGCCGGCTACAAAGGCGAGCTCATCGCTGATGGAAAGTGGGACCAGGGCCGGCTCGGATTTTAATCGGATGTTTTCTTGCTTGCACCAGTCGAGCCACTGTTTGGATTGTAGTTCGGAAAGAAAGATTAGCTTCTTTACTCTGCCGAGCACGAGCTTTGTCCGGTTAAAATACTCCCTTCTGTTTTCCATGATCCACCACATGATCTGACTCGAACCGAGTACCGTACGCGAGAGGTAATTTTCTGAAAACACAACTAAATATGGTTACGGATGTCGACAAACATTTATTAATTACTATAACTTAAAAAAGTTCATTCAGGATAAAAATGCTGAAGCAAGACAAAGGCAATGTAGCTTAGGATCTCCTAGAAATATTTAGTTTTAGTACCAATCCAGGAAGAACAAACAGCAGACCCGGCGATAATAAGATCGGCTTTCATAGCCGTTTTGAAGCTCAAATCCGTCTTATCCTCGAGCACTTTAATTTTCCTCCTAGCAAGCTCCATCATCAAACCACCCTTTCTATTAAGGACGATAACTGAAATTGTGGCCCCACAGCTCAGAAATTCCGTTGCCAGCTCCATCATTGCTAGTGGAGCTCCGGTCATCGACAGCTCGTGAAAAATCAAAACGAATTTTCTCGACCAAACGAGCCGGGCAAATGCGCCCTTCCTATCGCAAGTGCCTCTTCTCTTTTCCGGATTCCAATCCAAACTCGAATCCTCCACAGATCCAAACGGGCCCACGAGAAATCCATACGTCGTATTCTGCCTTGGAATTTCCCCCGTCAGAACATTGACTGCGCTTTCCTCGTCTTCCGCCGCCATTCTTGATTTATTTTCGCTTTTCTTGCGAGAACCACGCGCGGATTTCTTACTTTTCCTTTTCGGTGCCTTGTCCTTGTCGGAGGGAATGCCCGCACTTACATTCTTGGAAAATTTCACATTCATATTCTTGAAACTCAACTCATGGATACCGTTCTGCATACTGACCCCACCAGAATCGGTACTACTCATGATCGGGACCCTCTTGTTCTTATGTGGGGATTGGGTATTTTCGCCTCCGTAACCACCGCTGAAGAGATTCTCCTTGTTATCCCCGTGGGCCCATCTCGACTGGAAGTAAAATCCGGCGTAAGCCCAAAGAGTGATCAAGAGCAACCAAAGGACGATGCGGTTATTTCTGAAACAATAAGAACCAACAAACCCTGAATTCTTGCCTTCTCTTCTCGGAGTTCGACCTGAATTCAACCTTCGGAACGAAGGAGAGCCTCTCGGAGTTGATTTTCCCGATGATGGTGATCTTAAGGAACCACCACCGGGCCTTAATGGTGATAGCCTGACTAGATTACCATCCTCCATTGTAATATTGTAGAAATCTTGCAATCACTTATCTGTGATGGGTTTTAACAAATTCTTGAATGTTTTTTCACTCGGTATGATTAAGCTGCAATGCACAAGAAATGCGATTTTTTTTAACAGAGGAAATTTAAAATTATATCGACGCTATATACATTGAGTTCCAATAAATCATACTACCTAAGATAGATATGAAAAATCCTTATCACATACAACTTTTTTTTTTGGATTAAATTCGACCAAGAAAATTTAGTTGAGTAACAATAGGCATTCCCAAGAAATTATTGATCAACTCATCATCACAATCCACGAAATTATACAGATTGAGAAGAATAACTCCCAAGAATTACCAAACCTCACCAAGATTAACGGCAATGACGGAGAGTGGCTGTTGTGCGAGCAGCAGGCAGCAAGTGATCTTTTCGAACAGAAAAGTTGCGAGCGAGTAAATGAAATCTCGATCTTGAAAAAAAGAAATCTGTTTTTTCCTTTTTCTATGGGGTGGGGAGAAATCAGGAATCGAGAGCTGCGGACATGCCACCGACAAATCCAAGCACAGATATATACATATTTAATATTGCCGTAGCAGTGAACTTTTTGACTTTGGTCCCTCAGCTGCGACTGTGACTGCAGTCTGCAGGCAGTTGCGATGAATTCTAGAGAGAGAGAAAAATGGAGCTTTACTAATGGAAGCTTGAGGTTGGAGAGAGAAATTCAAGAGAGAGATGACACGTGGAAAAAGAACCTCGCTATAAATAAAGGAGTCTAGTAATACCCTCCTTTTAGCTCCCGAAGTGGAAAAAATATGATCGAAATTTTTATTTTGTTCTTTCATTATGTCTTTTATATTTTATCCCTTCAAATTTAATTTTTTATTATATTATTTTTCCAACTTGATATAAATACATTTTTTTTAATTTTATAAATATATATTTATATTTGGATATTATTTTAAATATATTTTATAATTTCTATTTGCCCATCCACTACATTTTTAATTTATACTCCCTCAATTAATAAAATTACAATTTTTTATTCCGACTTGATATAAAAATATATTTTTATATTTTTCTAAAAGTATCTTTTTATGTTAAATTATTATTTTAAATATATTTTTGTACTCTAGTTTGTATTATATATATATATATATCATGATTTTAGTTTTTACGTTACTAATTGAGTTGTCATTTCAATGTCTTCCATCAAAATAGTTCTTTATGGCTATATTTATATATTTAGTAGTCAATTCAATGTGTTTCATCAAAATAGTTCCTTATAACTATACCTACAAATTGAGTTGTCATGCCAGTATTTTATCCACTTGGGGGAATCTAAAAGGAGGGAGAAGTTTCAAACCTCTTCATATAAATATGAATGGTGCATAATTTGTGAAACACCATTCTCGTTAAATTATCTTCTCATATTTGCTCAAACAATCTTCTTTTTCGTTCACATTTTCTGAAACATTATATGACGAAATACAATTCAACAAATAATTCAAGACACATCGTGTGGATTTACCGTAAAATAGGTATGATTGTGTATAATATATTTCTGTATTTTTTATTTCATATACTTTTACTTTTTCTAATGTTTTTTCTTTTTTTATTATTAGTGACTTCATTTAATGTATATTTTTCGTATAGATATTTCAAATTACAGTTAATATGTTAGACTAGCTGAGGTCGATCGGACGAAAAAATAAATTTGTAATAGTAACTGACAAATCCACAAAGAAAGTAGGTAACCAACTGTAACACTAGGGGTGAGCATGGGTCGGTTTTAGGCTAAAACGGAACCCAAACCGACTTGCTTCGGTTTCCAAAAAATCAAACCGAAACCGAAACCAACCCAATGGGTTCGGTTTCTCGGTTTTTCGGTTTTTTACGGGTCGGTTTCGGGTTTAAATTCAACCAACCCGATTTTTGTATATTCTTCAAAAAAACTTAAAATGTGCATTGGATAGGAATCGAACCTGGGACCAACGCGCGAACTACCAGCGTTATAACCACCATACTAGGACACTATTTTTGTCTATTCTACATAATGCATATATACATATAAAATTTACGAAATACATATATATATTATATGATATCGGTTCGGTTCGGTTTTAATGGTTCGGTTTCTAGTGTATAAACCGAAACCGACTTTTCGGTTTTTAAAAATTCTAAACCCAAACCGATGGTTTTGATTTGGTTTCGGTTTTTCGGTTTCGGTTTCGTCGGGTTTTTTCAGTTTCTCGGTTTCTCGGTTCGGTTTTGCTCACCCCTATGTAACACCCCCTGAAATTCGCCGGGAATATTACACGGCGTAGACCCCTTAATAGAGGAATCTACCAGGATAATTACCACGAGACGACAAATGTTTGACGGATCGGGGTCAAACTACATACTGACACTGACCGATAAGGTCAAATATTAAAAAGCACCGACCGATAAGGTCTCATGACAAGATAACAATCCGAATAACAACCCGTTACTGAACTTACCCACACAGGGTCAAGGTACAATATAGCGGAAGACTGAAGATAACACAACAGTACAATAACATCATACTGAACTCTAACTGTTAATTAGTATCGCGGAGCGCCTTCCTCCGTGCCATCCCCATGATTGCTCCAACGAACTAAGCATACCTGAAATGCATGAGACGCATTTCTCTCATTTAAGGGGTTAGCATTTGAATGGCTAGTACAAGTATTCAGGCCATACAACATATATCACGCAAATATCAGTTATATTAAAATAACAACAGCCGTGAAAGAAGTTCCCAAGAGATTTTCAATGTTTAAAGTACAACTCAAGTCTTTGAAAATAATATATCAACTCGAGAGTTTTAGAAAGCGACAGAAAGTCATTTGGGACTTCATGTTCAAGATTATAAAACTATTTTCGAAAACAATAGGGTCTCGGCCCAAATCTCGTTCATGTAACAAGCATTTATATAATTAGGAAATCTTTATGGACCTCAAGTCTTTAGTTGAAAATGTTGGAAAGTAAAACGCAGCGGAAGCGAAGTTTGATAAAGTTGATAATAGCGTTTTACGCATCTACGAGCATTAGATCTATTTAGGCATGCTAATTAATTAATTACTAAGACTAATAAGCAATTTAAATATTATTTATTATTTATTAATTAAATATATTGATTAATTAAAATATCCTAATCTAGATCCAAGATCATAGGATATTACCTTTTGAAGCGCGTTGGTTACTTCCTTCTTGATCGCCTTGTATTTCTACCTTTAGACCTTCTAGAGTATGATCCGCCTTGAACCGGACGTTGTGTGGGCAACGAGCTACCGGATCTTGTTTGGACACCTGTGGATCGGTCGAAACAATATGCCTCACAATTCTCGATTTTCTTTTCTTCAAGTAATTTCGATGTGTAGCAAGAATTAAAGTGTTCTCTCAATTGTGGAATCAAAGACACAAGTCAAGATCCACAATTAAACACTTAGAAGAAAAATCGAAATTTCTTGTGTATGATAAAGCATAAAATCGGCCACCAACCCATAAGTCCTATTTATAGGCTCTTGGACTACTACTAGGGATCTTAAGGAGGATTATGGAAGGACTCCCAATTAATTCATCTTACCTTATTAGGACTCTTCCTAATATATGATGAATTAATTAATATCAACTTAGTCCACTAAAAAGTTTGATATTGCACTTTCTACCAAAATCCTAAATTACGAAATTGGGCTCCTTATTAAATATATTATTTCCCGTGTTTAAGATATCGAATGTCCATTAATTAATTATAAGCTACTGACAGCTTTAATTAATTAATATCTTATCCAAGAGTAGTACCACTCGAACCTTATTATTATATCGGAATTAAATCCACCTACAGGGTTTTAATATAATAATCATTATCGAGCTCCTCAAGAGGACATCATCAACCCGCACGAGTCGGGACATAATTTCTAGTAATAATAATAATTGTCGTATAAACAATATTATTGCCCAAGATACGAGGCTTATTGAGTCGATCATTTTGACTCTCACCTATGGTAAATCAAAACAATAATTATTATAAATACACAATTAAATATTATATACTTAGAATTAAGAAATAATAATTATCCGAGATTTACGTTCTTCTTACGGTCGATGTAAGACACTATCTCACCTCGATCCTGTTCAACGTATGCAAATACGCTAATGTATGCTAATAGTCAAGACCAACTATTCTCAAGCATACACTACAACCCTTTATATAATTTGTCTAATAATTATATAGGTTGTGAACTATTATATTATTTTATAAGGCATCGATAATGTGATCTTCCGTGTGACACCAACACACCACATTATCTACAATATAAAATAATTAGACATTTCATTTGCATAACCATAACGTGAATAAATATGCAAATCATATGATTAAGTGTAATTAATATTCTCATAGGTAGTAATAGGGAAATTAGGTAATACAAGCATAAAGTATGCTTTGCAGTATACAATCCTAACAATCTCCCACTTATACTCAAAGCATGCTCTTAAGTATACTACTCTATTACATAGTCTCTCATTTCTCCCACTTATACTCAAAGCAATGCTGCCATACACCGTAATCCCATTCCTTCCACATGTCTTTCAAAAACTTTTGAAGGTAGGCCTTTCGTGAAAGGGTCAGCAAGATTATCTTCCGATGCAACCCTGGCTAAAACTACGTCTCCTTCCTTTACGAAGTGTCGTATGATGTGGTACTTGCGGTTGATATGTTTACTTGCCTGATGGGCTCGTGGTTCCCTCGAATTTGCGACTGCACCAGTATTATCACAATAAAGTGTAATACCCTCTGGCAAATCGGGAATCACATCTAAGTCCTGCAGGAAGTACTTGAGCCACACTGCCTCCTTGGCTGCCTCAGAGGCTGCCACGTACTCGGCTTCCATGGTAGAGTCCGAGATGCATTTCTTCTTCACACTCCTCTAACTAATGCCTCCACCTCCCAGGCTAAACACATAACCCGAAGTAGACTTGGACTTTTCTTTGTCCGATGAAAAATCTGAGTCAGTGTAACCCACCGGAGACAGGTCGTCTGATTGATATACAAACATGTACTCCCTAGTCCTTCTCAGGTACTTGAGTATGTGCTTGACAGCAATCCAGTGTCCTGGTCCTGGATTCGACTGATATCTAGCAGCCATGCCCACGGCATGACAGATATCTGGTCTAGTGCAAAGCATAGCATACATGAGACTTCCCACAGCAGATGCATAAGGGACCATCTTCATGTCATATATCTCCTTTTGTGTCTTGGGACATATATCCTTAGATAGTTGAATTCCATGTTCTGAAAGGTAGAAAATCTTTCTTGGAATTATCCATGCTAACCCGCTTTAGCACTGTATCGATATAGGATGCCTGAGATAAGCACAACATTCTTTTCATCCGATCACGAAAGATCCTGATTCCAAGGATGTGCCCTACTTCCCCAAAATCCTTCATATCAAACTCCTCAGATAGCCATACCTGTACGTCCGACAACTCATTCACGTTGTTTCTAATCAGAAGATATCATCTACATACAGTACAAGAAACACCAACATGTTTCCATTGCATTTCTTATACGCACAACTCTCACTCGGACATTGGACGAATCCATATGACGGGGCAACCTCGTCAAATCGAGTGTTCCAAGATCTAGATACTTGTTTAAGTCTATAAATGGTTCTCTTAAGCTTGGACACTAAGTGCTCTTTGTAACACCCCCAAGATATTCATGTTTTTAGATAGTTGAATTCCATGTCTGTAAGGTAGAAAACCTTTCTTGGAATTCTCCATGCTAAACCGCTTCAGCACTGTATCGATATAGGATGCCTGGGATAAGCACAACATCCTCTTATTCCGATCACGAAAGATCCTAATTCCAAGGATGTGTCCTGCTTCTCCTAGATCCTTCATATCGAACTGCTCAGATAGCCATACCCGTACGTCCGACAATTCCTTCACGTTGTTTCCAATCAGAAGGATATCGTCTACATACAGTACAAGAAACACCAAAATGTTTCCATCGCATTTCTTATACACACAACTCTCACTCGGACATTGAACGAATCCATATGACTGGACAACTTCGTCAAAACGAGTGTTCCAAGATCTAGATGCTTGCTTAAGTCCATAAATGAATTTCTTAAGTTTGCACACCAAGTGCTCTTCTCCTTTAGCAATGAATCCCTCTGTTTGGCGCATATAGATTTCCTTGTCTAGACTCCCATTCAAGAATGCAGTCTTGACATCCATCTGCCAAATCTCCAGATCCAAATGCGCAGCTATAGCTAAAAGAATCCGGATTGACTTAAGCATGGCTACCGGCGAAAAGGTTTCATCATAATCGATACCCTCTTTCTGAGTGTAACCTTTTGCAACAAGCCTCGCTTTGAAGGTTTCAACCTTCCCGTCACGTCCTTTCTTTCGCTTGTAGACCCATTTACTCCCAATGGCTTGTACACCATCAGGTAGCTCTACTAGCTCCCACACTTGATTGGAATCCATAGATCCCATTTCTGATTCCATTGCTACTTGCCAGGAGTCAGCATCTTTATCTTGGATTGCCTCCTTATAGGTCCAGGGAACTGATTCATCTTCATCTGGGATTGAGTCTGAAGACTTTCCCATGCCTATGAATCGTTCGGGATGACGAACAACCCTCCCACTACGACGAGGCAAATCCTGAGTTGGTGTAAAAGTTTCAGAATTGATACGTGGTGCAGTGTTAGTTGGCGCTTGTACGATTGGTATAGACGGAGTCTCGCCCCTCAGCTCTTCCAGAATTATCTCGCTCATGGGCTTGTGACTAATCATATAATCCTCTTCCAGAAATCGGGCATTGGTGCTAACAATGACCTTCTGATCCTGGGGACTATAGAACAAGCCACCCTTCGTTCCCTAAGGATATCCCACAAACACTCGTACTTCTGTACGAGATGCCAACTTATCAGCTTCCTTATTCAGCACATGTGCTGGAGTACCCCAAATCCGAACATGTCCTAGACTGGGCTTACGCCCACTCCACAATTCTGTGGGTGTTTTTGGAACTGATCTCGACGACACCAGGTTTAGAATGTACGCCGCTGTTTCTAAGGCGTATCCCCAAAACGAAATAGGTAAATCTGAATAACTCATCATTGATCTAACCATTTCTAAAAGAGTCCTATTCCTTCTTTCAGCCACACCATTTTGTTGTGGAGTTCTGCATGGTGAGTCGGGACGAAATCCCCTCATTCGCCAAGAAATCCAAAAACTCTCCACTAAGGTATTCGCCACCACGATCAGATCATAGTGACTTTATACTCTTCCCATGACGCTTCTCCGTTTCAGCCTTGAAGTCTCTGAACTTGTCAAAAGCTTCAGACTTACGTCGCATCAAATAGATGTATCCATATCTCGAATAATCATCTATGAACGTGATGAAGTATTCGAAACCACCCCTAGCCTGGATATTCATTGGACCACATACATCCGTATGAACCAATTCTAACACATTCTGAGCACGGTTTCCCTTGGTTTTAAAAACCCTTTTGGTCATCTTACCTTCCAAACAGGATTCACAAATTGGAAATGACTCAACTTGGAGATCATCCAATGGGCCATCATCTACCAGTCTTTGAATCCTTCCAAGATTTACATGTCCTAACCGTAAATGCCACATATATGTTTGGTTTATGCTTGAGGGTTCTTTTCTCTTTTTAGGTTTAGACAAAGAGTTAAGTGATTTATGCATAGGAGTTTGTGCAGTATTAACGACATATAGTCCATCATTAAAAGTACCTTTGCAAATATATTCACCGCTTCTTTTCTTAATAATGGCATCATCATCAAAAGAAACTGAATAACCATCGCATTTTAATTTAGAAACCGAAATTAAATTCATTCTAAAATCCGGTACTAATAATACATTATTGAGAACTAATAATTTATCATTAATCTTCAATCGCACGACTCCCACCGCAATGACCATAAGCCCGGAATAATCGCCCAGATTGATGGTAATCTCGCCCGCACTAAGCTGCTTGGTTACCTGAAAACCATGCGAGTCAAAGCAAACATGATCAGTGGAGCCTGAATCAACTATCCACGAAGTGGAAGAACAAGCTGCCAAACATGTTTTGACTACTAGTGCACGAGACATACCTTTCTTAAGAGCAGGACAGCCTGCTTTAAAATGTCCTTTCTGACCGCACTTGTAGCACTTTCCCTTTGGCTTTTTGTTCGCCTCGGGGTGAGGAGCCTTTCTTTTCACTTTGCGGGTTGCCACTTGCTTCTGGCCAACCTGCTTCTTCTTCTTTCCCCATTTGGGTTTGGAAGAAGTAGCACCGGTTGCCGCAAGAATCTGATGATAACCTTGTTTGAAGAGACCTTCAGCAGACTGAAGCTCTGTCAGAAGTTTCTCCAAACTATATGTCCTACGGTTCATATTATAGTTAAAGCGGAACTGCTCAAAGCTTCTAGGTAAACTGCCTAAGATAATATCGACCTGCGTTTCCGCATCGATAGTAGCCCCCAGTATGCTCAGTTCGTTCAAATGAGACATCATTTTCAGAACATGATCCCTTACTCGGAGTCCTTCGCATACATTTGGGTTGTCATCAATACCCTCATAGCATTTTGTCTAGCCGCCTGCTCGATGACCAAACATCTCGGTGAGACTTTTCATCATTTCCGCGGCCGAACCCATCGTCTGATGTCGATGCCGCAATACATTTGTCGGTGAAGCCAAAATGTAACAATGAGCCATCTCATCGACTTTTTCCATTTTCGAATTCACCAACTCTTCGGGAGTGGAATCCGGTTCTGGTTCTAGAGGGCTCTCCTCGACTAAGACAAATTTATGCCCCTCGTGATCAGACAATCTCAAGATTTCTTTACCAATCGGCAAAGTTAGTGCCATCTAGTTTATTTTCTTTGAGAATAACAGCTAGTGGATTGAAAGACATCTGAGAATAAAAATTAAAAACATCCATCACATAATGCATAGCAAAATATATCGAAAAACCTCAAAACACAATATATATGCTAGCAACCAACACCTCGAAAAATCCGCACATGCAAGCCACGATCGTGTGGACGTTTACACACACATTTTTCAAGTAGAGTTTTACGTCTTTAATTTTACTATCTAGTCAAATTACGTTATGACAAGTAAAATTAATAGTTGGTTCCTCTTGGCCATGTATTAATTAACATAGACTCCGATGGGGAGCTTATTAATTAATACACCTAAGTGAACACCATAATTTAACATCCTTAAAATATTATCTTTTAAATAATAGTCCTACAGATGGAGAGGGCCTATCATAAAAAGTAATATTTACCTTATGTTATCATTTGAAATTTAAAACTAGTGAACCTATAATTAGCACATCCGATATGGAGGAAGACTCTAATGTCAACTCGCATGCTAATTACTTCACAATTTAAATTAATTATGGAGGCCAACTTGATTTTGTTTAAAAAATAAATCAATTTAATCACTTAGTTATTTTAGCCTTAAGGTTTTTTTAATTATCTCGTCCTAACATGCAAGGAAACATATCACGCATACATCCATACATGCCATACATCAAAACAATAAAAATCAAAATAAAGCATGGATAATTAATTATCCAATTATCATGGTCTTCTTCCTTGAGTTGAATCCGAGAAAATCTTCGACTCGATCTCTCCCACTGAATCAAGCATCTCGTCGCTCCTCCCCGGCCGGGCCGTGGATTTCCAAAATTAAAATTTCACTTTTATGCAAAATTAATTACATAAAAAAATTAATTTTAAATCCCGACTTCAAATGACGCAACGAACGGCAGTAAAACGATCGACTAAAATCGACAACCGGCCCGAACCAAATAACTGCCGACCAGTCGCCATGCAGATCGGCAAACACTCGGCGTTAAGCGGTACTGTGGCCGCTTTGGCATTACTGGCCGATCATGGCCGCTGTTAGCCCGGCGATCCGGCTCGCTCTATTTCTTCGCGATCCCGTCTTTTCCGAATTCGATTACAATTTTATACAAAATAAAATACATCGAAATTACATCAAGATTTACACGAAAAAATAAAACCACCTAGAACTACCCGCGGATTTTCTCATGGGAAAAAACCATTACATGCCTCAAAAAAACGGGCCAAACCAACAATTGCATAATTAATAAAAAAATACACCATTCATATAAACCATGATAATTGGATCATATCACCTGCAAGAACACATCTAGCAAAATATTCCAACATCAAAATATATGAATATTTAAATTGCTATCAATTAATCACCAAAATTAATTAAAATAGCAAAAGCCTAAAAATCCGGCTCCGATACCAATTGTTGGAAATTACGGAAGCGAAGTTTGATAAAGTTGATAATAGCGTTTTACGCATCTACGAGCATTATGTAATATCCGCAATTTTGGATTTCCGGTTATTTTCTTTTTTCGGCAGAGGTCCATTTCGACAACTCGCTTGGGACCGTTTCATCATTCTGAGAATGATTAATTCTGCACTTTTTGTCATCCGAGTTCGTTTCGGTATTGTTTTGTTGAGTCCCGTGTTTCTTAACGACTTTTCCGCACTCGAGTTTGATTCTTGTGAAAATCGTCCGAAATTACTGTTTCGAGTTTCCCGTAAGTCCGTTTAACTTTATTAGACGTGTGGTGAACTTCGGTTTCGTTATTCGATCACGTATTGTGATTTTCGGACGTTTTGGGCCATTTTCGTAATTTCCCAAAGTTTGGGGTAATTACCTTCCGTTGTTGAATTTCGAGCCTTCGGGTGGTCGGAATCATGTGTTCTATTAGCTCTTAGATTCGTCTTTGCGAGTACTTCGTAACTGTATCTTCGGTTCGTATTCAGGTTCGGGTTTCGGGGTCGTTCGGATCGTCGTTGTGATTCTTCATTTTGTGCCGGAGGTCTTGGCCCGACTCCGGGCGAAACGGCTCAAACGGCGCCGCTGAGCGCCATGTCCCGCGCTGGTCGGCCAGACGGCAACTGCCAAGACACGGCCGAGACACCCGGCCGGTGTGGGCCGCTTTGGTCGCCGTGTCCGCAGTGTATAAATATGGCAGAGCAGTCGGGTTTCACTCTTTTTTTCTCACTCGTTTTCTTCCATTCGTCGACTGAAGATTGATCAATCATGGAGTAATGTTGTTATACAATAAATCCATGAAGTTTTGAGGTTCATATCATCAATAATCCGTCCTATAACATCCTTTGATCGAGCGAATCAGGTCAGATTTTCTAGAAATCTAGTTTTGGGATTTTTGTTCGATTTGTCCGTTTAATCTGTTTTAACTCAGAATAGTGATAGATTAATGATTGTTAAGCTATATTATATCAAATTCCTTGTTATTCCACGGTTGGATTGCCATGGATTTGTCGTTTTATTGAGTATCTTATCGACGCCTTGAAGGTGTTAGATAAAATGTCACAAAGAGAATCCGAGCGTTCTACGCTTATTCTTCCTCGTTCGTTCGTTAATTTATTGATGTTATAATGTTAGGGTCAGATTCCTTGTGAAGAACTCGAGTCGGAACCCTTCCGTTCGTTGTCTTCATCGTAGTACAAGCTTCCCGGTCGAACCGTGTTCTTCGGGGTATTCGGTATCGGTTATTAAGGCATGTATCTTATTATACGAATTGTATCTTATGACTAATAATCACGTATGATAATTATGATGATTTTGCTTGCCTTCGTAAATATGTTCTGTTTGAATTGGTTGTGTATTCCGCAATTTGAAGGCTTTGTGATAATAATGTTATATTGGTATACGTGTTAGGTGTTGTGCCATTTGTGCAGGATTGCAACGTATATATGGATGGTTGTACACTTGGTTGTGCAATGTATTGTGTACCGAACGTGTGTTATGTTGGTTGTGTGTCGTTGATTGATGATAGTTTTGTTGAGAGTATTGAGATTGTGTTATGTGCGTGTGATGTATGATTTTGTGGTGATCAACGTGATTGACTAACTGTGCTCATTGTTGTATGTAATGTGAATGTGAATGTGATGTGCTGGAACGCTAAGTTCACTCGTGCGGGTTCGACGGGACCTACGAGGATTCATGGCACAGGTCCATGGGATCAGAACTTAGTGTGTGGTGCTGAGGTCCAATCGTGCGGGTCTGACGAGGCCTACGATGATTCATGGCACAGGTCCATGGGATCAGGACACAGTACGTCCAACCGTGCAGGTTCGACGGAACCTACGGTGACACGTGACACAGGTTCACGGGGTCGAGACTGGTTGTTGTGATTGTTGTGCTTGCTCAATCCGTGTGGGTTGTTGAACCTACGGAGACTCGTGGCAAGCGATCACGGAGTCATGAGCATGATTGATTGTTGTGATTGTTGTGATTGGTTAAGTCCGTGCGGGTTGTTGAACCTACGGAGACACGTGACAGGGGATCACGGTGTCACGAATCATGTTTTGTAAATCAAACTCTTTATAAGAAAGTTTTAAGAAAAGAATGTTGGGCCGATCCCCACGAGATTTATGGAAATGTTTTCGTACTGTAAATTGTTGAAACACAATTTGAGATTTGGGTTAAGACCCTAAGATTTTCGAAAGGTTTTGAAATTCTAAAAATTCCCGAGATGATAATCTTATTTTCGAATGCTTCATAGCTTATCTTCCCTTGTAAAAAAAACCTCCCGGGATATTTTGATATTTGATTCTTATATTTGATTCATGATTATTACTTGCTTGTTATATTTCGTATGATTTGATGCTTGCACTAGTAAAACAGTGGAGTTTTACTAACCCCTGAGTAATCGGGGGGTGGATGTCTGTTTTGCGTCCAAGTACATGCAGATTTAGGGGAGCAGTCACAGGATTGGCACAAGAGGATGACGAGCTGCGATACTAATCATGAGTCGAGAGTTGTTTGATTTTTGTTGTGTTGTCAGAGTTGATTTCAGTCTTCCGCTGTATTGTATTTCGACCCCTATGTGGGTAATGTCGTTTAAGTCAGTTTTGTTGATTGGGTTGTGTGACCTCATCGGTCTGTGTATTTACGTGTAAGTGACCATAACGGTCTGTATTATTTTATTGTTTGACCCTGGTCGGGCAAGCATTTGGTTGTTTATGGATGTTTAGCCTGGTAGATCCTTGTGGAAAGGGTCTACGGCGTGTAATATTCCCTTATGGTTTTGGGGGTGTTACATTTATGGTATCGGAGCTTAGGTTGCAGAAACCTAGGCTATCGGGTTGAGTCAAGTCGTGATCGGTCGAGTAATGTGTTGTCTTGTCGTTCGAGTCGTCAGGTGACAAGTTGAGTTGTGCGTAGTCACAATGTGTCGGTTATGTTGTCAGACGAGATTAGTATCGTGGGCGACCGTCACCTCCGTGCGGCCTGTGGATGTAAGTCTCCTCTTTTATGCGTAATACCTGTGTATCTCGATTTTATCTTAGTGAGTAATTGCGGTGCATGATTTTATTTACACAGTATTGTGTAATATAGTTGTGTTTAATACTTGTGGCACATAGTATGAGTATAGCTGGGCGTATTGCTGTTTTACTTTTGAACCACCGTGTGGGGTGGTATGGTGTGAAAGATGTAAACCTTGATGGGTTCTGTGAAGGTATCAATGGTAGAGTTTGTGAGAAACTCCGATGAATGATTTTGCTGTATGTTTAAACTTGATACCACGAGATGCATTTGATTGAATTGGCGACCCTGGCTGCCATTTGAGTATGTGGTTTTAAATTCGACTGTTTTTGGAATGTGGTAATTTTTGTCCGCTATGGGTAAGTTTGAGAATATTTTCTGAAGGACTTTACAGTTTGAGAATTTTTATAGAAATCGATTTTTGGAAAATATTTTGGTGGTGCGGTCAAACCACGGTTTATATGGATTTTTAAAAAAAAATTTTTGTTAAATTTTGACAAATGGGCCATGTTTTTTCAAATGACACAATCAGACGGTATTTGAAAAATGTGTTTTGAAATACTTCGGACATTGTAAAATATTACCGTCGTTTTGGTTATGAACTAAAGGATTTTGGAAAATTTCTGTTTTGCAAAACAACTTTGGCTTCCGTAAATTAGAACGTTGTGTGTTTATGTATTGAGGTTAAGTCGTGCAGTGAGTTGCTATGTTATTATTCTCGTCAGAAAATCTAGGTTGTATGCCCTAGTGGCGGGATACGTTGTTAGGTATCGTTCCCCACTTCAATGACCGAGGTATTAAACAAAATGTTTTCAAAAATTTCATTTCACCAAATTTTTTTCAAACTTGAGAATTTTAAAATTTTATCATTTGAATAATACCCCGGAAATGTTTTATTTTTGCTGCTAGTGTTTGATCCCTATGATACGTGTGTGGTTTTGACTGTGTTTGATTTGGTAAAATCCAAACACCTCTGTTAATGTGACTGTGTGAATTATTTTTGAATGAAGTTCTTAAATTACAGTGTTAGTTCGTGCACTTGCGTGATGACTTGGACTTGATGCTTTATCGTGCTGCTATTATCGTCCTATGTTGACGTTGTGACGTTTGTTTGGTTGCGTTATTCTGTTTGGTCGTCCGTTCAGTATGCCGAGAGGTCGTGGCCGAGGATGCGGTCATAGTCGTGGTCGTGATCAGGAGCATGAGAGGGCGACTCCCTCCTTGCCGAGTACCAATCAGCTCAGTACAGATCAAGGACATTCGACTAGCGTTAATGTTGACGTTGGCGCCGCCACCATCCTTCGTCAGGTGGTTGATCAGTTAGTGCAGATGAATCAGGCCGTACATCGGAATGAGAATCCAGATGGGAATAACAGGGCTAGTAAGTGGTTACGAGATGTGATGAGGATGCAGCCGCCCCATTTTGCGGGTTCGTCTGACTCGTTAGGTTGGGAAAGCTGGCTCTTCCAGTTGGACAGAACATTTGATGCTGTAGCTTGTCCGAATGAAAAAGAGGGTACCCATTGCTCAGTACTTGCTTGACAAAGAAGCTGCAGACTGGTGGCAGGCTGTAGTGCCTGCAGATCGTACACCTACATGGGCTGAGTTTAAGATCGCCATGGAGGCAGAGTATTGTCCGTTGCCTATTTGTGAACGCAGGATCGTTGAGTTTTTCTCGGCTACGCCCCAGGATGTGTCGATATCCCAGGCGATAGTCGATTTTAATCGACAGCTGGCTTATGTTCGTGATCAAGTGAGAAGTGAAGCGGACAAGGTCCGATACTTCAATATGCGCATGAAACCCCATATTCGTGAAAGTATGGCTCCGCTCATGTGTACAACCCTGAAGGAATATCAGGACCGACCTTTAGCCATTGAGATGGCCGTTTCTGTGACGGAATCTGGTTCAGAGAGTAAGAGACAGAAGACCTCGAGTAACTTTTCAAGAAGACAGAGAAGTGAGATCCGGGAGCCTATTGCTTCGCAGTTTTCTTCTGGTAGCACTCCTCGTTCATTTGATCAGTCTAAGAATCCTACTCACGAGCCGAGTAAGACAAGCGGCGTGAAGTTATGTTTCAATTGTAGCCGTGTGGGCCATACTCGGAAGAATTGTCGCTCGCCGCAAGTTAACTGTTTTAAATGTGGACATATGGGACATCAGGCGGTACACTGCGAGACCGTCGTTGAGATGTTCGGGAGCCGAGATCCCGCCCCTACGCGTGGAGAGCTCAGTGGTGCCCAGTAGCGTAGTTGCGTGTTGTATTTGTGTTGTAATTCGAGTAGAGATTGATATTTGTTGCGTGAACTTTTTGGTTTTGTTTGTATTCTACCCTGATGTTTTATTTTAAGTTTCGGGACAAAACTTATTTTTTTTTGTGTGATAGAATGTAATAACCGGTACCCTCGTTTTTCGTTATCTTGAATTGTTTGTGTTTTAACGTCGTACATTTTCTTGTTGATGAGAATCAGAATGATTTCTATCGTGATACTCTAATTGTTTCTATCGCATAGCCGTTTTAGTCGGGTGCAACTTGTTGTCGCGTACATTTCTTTAATTAAATGTGTGCATGTGATGTGGTATGTGATGCGTGTTAGGATTATGCCCTCGAATGCCACTCAGAGGTTGTTGAGTGAGGGCATTGTACTTGTAATTATGTAAACCATTTATATAAGGCAAATGAATGTTTCTTTATTTACTGGTAGTTACTGGCATTCCTAACTCGTAAATAAACATATAGAAACTAGTCCGTGTATTTGAGAGCAAAACGTTCCACTCTTTATTGGATAAAGGGGGCGGCACTGGAAAGGTTATAGCTCAAATACTTAATCGTTCGCAAGTCGATGAAACTTGGTAGGCGTTAAGTTTATGTGAAGACTTGTATGACGTGTTCTTTGACATGGAGAGTGCCTGTCGAACGCTAATGGTTAGTGGGAGCACACGTTATAGGTATGCTAATTGGATTAGTATACTCGAACCGACTCACCCTCGATTCGTCACACGGATTTCACTCCGGGACAGTCAATGACGGAATCGAAAGATTGTGATAGATATTCGTGGACCTTCGACTTGAGGATTTAGTAGGGATGTGCTTGTGACGTCAAGATTTTCATTAGAGTAGTTCGACCCTATAAACCGGAAGGCGGGGGTCAACCTCGACGTGCATCTTGACGGGCAAGTAGCAGGTCCTACTGAATACCAAGATGGAATTCTTTCTCCCGTTAGTGAGTGGGTTATATGTCCTATGCGGTCATTGGCAGATGAGATCATAAGTATTTGGCCAAAGCATTGGAGCTAGTTGTATTAGATACACGACAGCTCGATGATCTCGATTTGCATTAACGCATGCATAGCGTCAAGTACAGATAGGGTTTGACTGACCGTGACCCTATAACTTGATCGGGACATTTGAAAGAAGGGTTTATACGTATACTGGTATTCACGACAGAATGGTTCTTGAATGATCCCAATCATTCGTTCTCAATTGGGGTACAGTGTAGGCCACCAGGCTGGCTAGGTGGTGCTACTACTCTTTGATTCCTCCCATTGCTGACTGAGACGGACCTACCGAGTCGCGCAATAGGATTGACGACGGAATGAATAAAGCTAATTCTCTCATTATGAATATTAGATATTGGATATCTAATTTTGGAACATTAGATGTTTAAATCGATTTATTGGATAAATTGATTTACGGCCTAATGAATTAAATATTTCACTGGGTGATTAATTTAATTCATGAATATAATTTTTTCTTGGAGAAATTAATTATGTTATTTTGTATTTGATATGTTTAATTAATTGGATTAATTAAACGACACAAATACATCGGAACGGAATCGGAATTTATCTGTTTGGACTCGCGGGAGTCCGAAACGAACCGAACTTGTCTGATTTCTACATGGGCCAACCCCCACATTTCCACCCACTTTCATATGGACCCTTGTTCCATTCTTTAATGTTTTGATCATTGAGGTGGTGGGGCTTTGATTTTCATAATAATGAGATGTTACATGTGAAGAGTTGAATAAATGAAGAAGACATCTCTCACTTGAGATTCCAAGCCAATTCCAACGTGAATAGAGAGAGAGAGAAAAGACTTCTCCAAGTCTTCTTCATCTTTGTTCATCAACTTCTTCTTCATTTTTCTTGGAAAAAAATTGAGAGAAATTATTGAGAGATATATTATACACTTAGAGTGTAGTAATAAATAGCTTCATCACTTAGCTCTAGCCGTATCCTCGGAGGATAGCAAGGTGATCGTCGTTCCGGTCATTTTTCCGGCGCGTGGCAAGTAGAGACGCGGTGCTTTCGGCGTTGGATCGTTCAAGAGCTTGGGGAATAGCTCAAGAGAAGGTTATCCATTTAATCAACGGACTACGAGGGTATGTTTCTCGTATCGATTGTATTTCGTTTTTGATATTCGTATATATGTAGCTCGATTGATCCTCGTAGGGATTCGGATCGAATTAATTTTCATTTTACCGCTTCCGCTGGGCCTTCATTTTAGGCACTGAATCCCAACAGTGGTATCGGAGAGTAGGTCTTGCGATCGTATATACGATATTAGCATTTGGAATGCTCGATTAGATGGTGAATGATTTGGAATCATTTTAGTCATAATCGTGGTATATGTTTTTACGTTCGTTGTAGTTATATTTTTCGTAAGTTTATGTCTAAATATAAATCTTAATTTCTTGGAAATATGATTTATATTGAAGATATGAATGTTGGAGAATATAGATATTGGATATCCGGTCGAAAAACTACTCCCGAAATCTTTGTTGACAATCGGGAGGGTCCGAAAGTCGGGGCCGCATCCGAGCTGTGCGGCTGGCGGCAGCATCTTGTGGGCGCGGCACGATCTCGAGGGCCGCGGCCGCGTGGCTGCCGGGCAGCCGGCCGGCATGCCGATCGTGATCGGCCATGCCAGCATGTCTGCCGCATGCCGCCAGCGATGACTCGGCCATGGCAGGCCAATTTCGCCCCGGCTCGATTTTTTCGTGTATTCTTGAAAATTAATCTCCCGCATGTTAAATTGGATTTAATATGATTAAAATGATTTCTGGTATTTCATTTTATAATGGAAATTTGATTAATTGGAATATTTATTGTCGACCGAATTATTTTGAACGTTATCATATTACCGATTGTGTGAATCGATTGGATCGGTTCGTATTGTTGATTGGATCAATGTATCTGTACGCTTTCCATTTATTTAGTATTTATTGAATGAATGCTTTTGAATGGGGATGTGGTTCGTGGACTTAGTTTTTGAATCGTTCGTTTTATTCCATTGGGTTGTAAAGGCCGTTTTGAGCCTATTTATTTTACTAGAAAAATTTGTATCTAGGATGCAATTTTCAATGTAAAATTTATATGTAATGACGAAGACTGGAGGAAGATCCATTTCGAGAAGACGAAGATTCAAGACGAAGACTTGTAATTAAATTACGGAGTTTTTGTTTTCTAGGAATGGTCCATGAACCACATGTTGGTAGCAACTAGGTTGTGAATGGTTGTTTCATATTGTATGAATGCCACAAACGCGCTTAAATGATTAATGTGCAAAGTGTAACGCTAATCGCGAAAATTCTCCCACGATAAATTATTAAGTTTATAAGGTTTCAAGGTTTTCCTTCCCTCCATCGAGTTTTCGGGAAATTGAAATCCAAACCAGATGTGCTATGCTTCCGAGTTATCGGGGTAGTCTTTAGAGGAGGACGAATAAATTACCGAGAGCGCATTGGATGCCTTCGGTTGGAGCAAATTTTATCCCTAGAAACCTGATAGGTTGCCGGATAAGATTCAATTGTGAAACTGATTTGCGTTGATGGTATAAACTTAACTTGTTCATGAACCATAGAAACCGTATAGGTTGAGGGGAGTGAACAAGGGGAAAAAGAAGATCGAATCATCCATTAGATGGGTTGGTGTTGGACACCACTTTATGAAAATTAATAGACTAGAAACCTGTTCGGTTGCCCTCTATTAAGATTTATAAAGAACTCGATCACCACTATGAAGTAGAGCGACGATACTTCCGGATTTCACATGGGAGTGTGTTATTCCGATAAAAATAGTGGGAGCTGGGTAACAAGAATAGAAAAGACCTTAATTCTATACTCAGAACATAATATAACAAGTCACTAATTAATCTGTTATGCTTAATGCAGACATAACTCAATATGACAATGAATCCACTCGCAATTCTGCTCGAAAAGAACACCCTGATTGGACCTAACTTTGTGGACTGGTTTCGCAACCTGATGATAGTACTCAGTATAGAGGCACTGGGATACGTCTTAGAGACAGACATTCCGGCACCTCCTGTGCGGACCAGAGCCAATCAGGAAGAGAACGAAAACCACGAAAAGTGGGTTAAGGATGACGTAAAAGTCCGTGCATACATGATGGCTTCTATGTCTAATGAGCTTCAGAGAGCTCATGAGAAAATGACTTCTGCTTGGCAGATTCTATCTCACTTAACCGAACTTTATGGTGAGCACACCAATCGCTAGATATGAGATATCCAAGCAATCGTTCGGTGCAAGGATGAAGGAAGGTGAGAAAGTTGGGAACACATCCTCAAAATGATATCCATGATCGAGAGATTGGAGGCTCTTGATTTTAAAATGGATACTTCTCTCCAAACCGACCTTATCCTACAGCCTCTCCCGATTCCTTCTCACGTTTGTTATGAACTTCAAGCAATGAGATTGCATGTAATTTAGTCAAGCTAATGAACAAACTTGTGACCGCTCGATCTCGAGATGAAGACTCATGGATGAAGGAGTGCCCTTGTGATTTCTTCCGACTTCTAAGTCTAAGAATAAGAAGAAAAAGACCAAGAAGCGGACTGGACCACAAGCAAAAGACCTTAAGGGTAAGGGCAAGGCCCCGATGGTTCCAAAGAACAAGAAGAAGAAGGATGCTTGTCTCAAGTGCGGTGAGCTGGGCCACTGGGCTAGAGACTGTCCGATTCTTCATGGCACTTGAGGTACATAACTTTTCGTTTTGGAAACAAATTGTTCTGCTACTGTATTTTCTACTTCCTGGATACTGGATTCTGGTGCTAGTTCTCATATTTGTACCGTGAATCAGGATCTAGAACAAAGTAGGAAGCTTGGAGCTGCAGAAGTTATGATCACAGTCGGAAGTGGGCATAGGGTCGAGGCGACCGACATAGGATCACTTATTTTGGGTTTAGAATCCGGCTTTGTTTTGACTTTAGAAGATGTACTTGTTTTGCCCAAGGGGCACAAAAACATTGTATCCATTCCGGTCATGGACCGAAAAGGCTTTTCATTTTTCATTGATGATGGTTCCTGCAAATTTATTTTAGAAATAAACTAGTGGGTACTGCTACATTGTTGAATGGATTGTATCATCTAAATCTCAGCAACAAAGTAGTTGTGAATACTATGACTAGAAAACGTGGTAGGGATGAAACCAATCAAGTTTTGAAATGGCATCTAAGACTTGGTCATGTTGGTCAGACCAAGGTTTACAAGATGGAAAAAGATGGACTTATGGGTCCATTGGGATCGAATCCATTTCCTACTTGTGAATCTTGCCTTAAAGGCAAAATGACTAAGTCCCCCTTCACAGGGACTTTTGAAAGAGCCGCTGATAAACTGCGATTAATCCATACTGACGTTTGTGGTGCTTTGGAAGCAGCACGTGACGGATATCAATATTTCATTACATTTACAGATGATCATACTAGGTATGGTTATGTATACTTAATGAAACATAAATCCGAGGCCTTTGAGAAATTCCAGGAATTCAAGGCCCTAGTCGAGAAACAAACTGGTAATCATATCAAAGCACTTCGGTCGGATCGAGGTGGCGAGTATATGAGTACGGAGTTTGACGAGTTCCTTAAGGAACATGGAATAGTTTCACAACTAACACCTCCAGGTACTCCTCAGTTAAATGGTGTGTCAGAAAGAAGGAACCGGACCCTGTTGAACATGGTCCATTCCATGCTGGGCTATACTGACTTGCCGATTTACCTATGGGGGTATGCACTCCTGACTGTCGCTTACATCTTGAACAGATGTCCTTCCAAATCCGTTCCTAAAACTCCACATGAGATGTGGGAGGGCAGGAAACCAAGTTTTAATCATATTAGGATTTGGGGATGTCCCGCCTATGTCAAGAAGACTAAGGTGGAAAAGTTGGAAGCTAGGTCTGTGAAGGGACGTTTCATTGGATTCCCGTCTGGGACGATGGGATATCTATTCTACATGCCCGAAGATTGAAGGATCGTTGTTGCTTTACAAGCACACTTCCTGGAAGATGAGTTCATTCAGGAAGGTGGAGCAGGTAGAAGTATTTCTTTAGAAGAATACAATGAAACTCCTCGAGAGACACACTGCAAGCTGGAACCGAACTTTCTGAAACACAAGTACAACCACCTCGTAGGTCTAGTAGGGTGTCTCATTTACCTGAGAGGTATGGGCTTGTGCACTTGGAGGAGCTGGGTCTCCATGAGGTTCCAAGTGATAGCCAAGAGACCGACCCGACGACCTATGACCAAGCGATGGTGGATGTAGACTCCGCGAAATGGCGTGAAGCTATGGAAGCTGAGATAGACTCGATGCATGTCAATCAGGTCTGGACTCTAGTAGACCGCCCCAAGGGCATAGTGCCTATTGGGAACAAGTGGATCTACAAGAGAAAGACTGATGGTGATGGCAAGGTTGACGCCTATAAGGCCAGGCTTGTGGCAAAGGGTTATACCCAAAAGGAAGGGATCGATTACCACGATACCTTCTCGCCCGTAGCCATGATCAAGTCTATTCGCATGATGCTTGCTATAGCTACCTACCACGATTATGAGATATGGCAAATGGACGTAAAGACGGCTTTCCTTAATGGATTCCTCGAGGAGGAAATCTATATGGAGCAGCCTAAAGGCTTTGTGTCCGAAGTCGATATTCAGAAAGTGTGCAAGCTTCATTGCTCCATTTACTTGATCAAGCAAGCGTCGCGTAGTTGGAACCTTCGTTTTGACGAGGCAATCAAAGAGTTTGATTTCGTGCAAAATGAAGAGGAACCTTGTGTATACAAGAGGGTTAGTGGGAGCAAGATCGCATTCTTAGTACTCTATGTAGATGACATTCTACTAATAGGAAATGATGTGGGAATGCTCAGTTATGTGAAAGCTTGGCTTTCGAGTAATTTCTCCATAAAAGACTTGGGAGAAGCAACCTATATTCTTGGTATTCGGCTCTACTGAGATAGAGCGAAGAGAACAATATGCCTTTCCCAAGCCCTCTATATAGATAAAATCTTAAAGCGATTTAAGATGGATGATTCTAAAAGAGGGTTCCTACCGATGCAACATGGAATAAAACTCACCTTGAAGATGTGTCCTCAAAGTGAGGAACAACGCAAGGAAATGAGTAATATACCATATGCTTCGGCCGTGGGTAGCCTTATGTATGCTATGTTGTGTACAAGACCTGACATCGCGCATGCTGTAAGCGTGGTGAGTAGGTTTCAGGCAAACTGACACGCTTTTAGTGTAACTATCGCAAGTGCACGATATCGTATCAAGTAGTAAAGTGGACTTTTTGAGTCCGGTTTATCGATCCCACAAGGAAGTTTGGTTATAATTTGAATTATACACTATTAGTCTATTTTTATAGATACTTAAGATGAGTGAAACACACAATTAAAAAGTTTGGTTTAATAATTGCAAAGAAATTACAATAATAGTTCTAATGTTATAAGGAAATAAAAAGATAGCAATAATAATAGATTGATTATCGATAAAATGAAATAGTTGGGATTACAAACTTAGTTCGTCATTAGTTATAAAAGATGTATTGGAGATCATAAGATGAATTTACTAATTATGTTGTGTAGATTCGATTTTCCTTAAAAAGACGGTTTCTCTTTCGAACTATAAAACGTCCCTTACATATTGAATCAATCCACTATATTTCTATGTTGATTGGCTTCAATACATAGCATTAGGATTTATGAAAATAACTCAAAGAATCATCTAAGGACTAGGGGTATATTTCTATCCCCTAGAACAACTTAGAGTGAAGATCATTTGATCTAATCAAACATATTTTCTTTCGAAACATATGAAGACCATAAATATCGTCATTTATTGGCCAAATAAATAAAAATTGTTAAAACAATGAAAATCACACACAATAATAAGTAATTCACAATATATCTTTATACAAATATAAATAACATGACTAACCTTGTTTATAATCCCAACTAAAGATTACTTAGCCCATGAAGGGTTTATTACACATATTACAAGCTTGTGTGGTCATTATTAGTTGAATCAAGAGAAAGAATTGATCCTAACTCCCTTAGTAGATAAAGGAGATAGAAACAATAAACTCTCTGAACAACATATGTTATACCACACTTACAAAGATCACTCAAGAACACAAGTGTGTTCTTCACACAAAAAGAAAAGTTTACAAAAAAATGGAAAATTATAAGATGAATGATGAATGATGAAGGATCTAAGGGGTCTATTTATATACCTAAAGTCATCTAATAGCTCCAAAACTCCAGCATTATTACATTAGATCGGATCAATGCCAGCCATCACCTCAATAATACACAAAAAGTATAAAAAATTAGACAAATCATAGTAATGTCCAAGAGTTACTACTGTAATATCTGTGAGTTACGGCCGTAACTAGTGACTTACGGCCGTAACTTCGAATGTTACGACCGTAACGTGGCTTCGTAAATTTGCTCATTTGAAGCTTGGATAGTTACGTTTTGGCCCAAAATTTCTCGGACTTTGCGTTTTGCCCAGATCTTCTTCGGATGATAACTTTTGATATATAACTCGATTTTGAATCCTAAAGATCGCCGAATTTGTCTCGGAAAGCCCTACAACATGAATATATCAAAATTCAATAAATAGAATATTTATTAAACATGTTGTTTCTTGAGTAATTCAGTTATTTAATCCGATCATCATCCGATAAAAATAAAATTATTAAAACTAATAAATTAAAAGCAAAAACGAGTAGACTAGCTCAATTATGGGTGAATTTTATCGATACAAACCATGGATAAGTGTACAAACCGACACTTATCACACCCCCAAACTTGAATTCTTGCTAGTCCCGAGCAAGACTCTTTATTATTCATGCTCCAAAAATAAAAATAAGAAAAATTAATACACACATAAATTAAAATATAAAAAGAGAAAAGGAGATCAAAATGCCATTAATAAACAACAACCAGCTTTATACAGTAGATAGAAATGAATCAAGATTCAAAATAAATCTACTAATGTTTTTGAAGTTAAAACACGGTTTTTATTTCGTAATTCCAAAATCAAGGTTTTCCCCCCAAAAGGTTGATTATTTCTTTCCCACTCGTGATACACACGACTCCCTTTAATGGTTGCTCTCGATCACTAGTTTATTTTTCGACTCAATATGAAGAAGAATTTCATTGGCGTCATCAAATATTGTGATTTTCACAAAATTGAGTGTATTGAAATTCAGCTGCTGATTAATTCAAATCTGCTCATAAACTACATCCCTTTTAGTGATAGCTTTCACACCGTTATTTGCTAACGTGTAGCTCTTTTCACTAACACAATTTCTATCTCATTATTTTTCTTTCGTAAAAAGGTGATAGCTTTCACATCGTTATTTGCTAACGTGTAGCTCTTTTCACTAACACAATTTCTATCTCATTATTTTTCTTTCGTAAAAAGGTGATAGCTTTCACACCATTATTTTCTAACGTGTAGCTCTTTTCACCAATTTTTCTGAGACGGCAGCTACGCACCAACAATGGTTAGTCCTTTATTTTTCGCAAAATTTAAGACTTCCAAAATTAGGCAGCTGTTGCTGCTCAACGCTTCTCCTTTTCGTCATTTATTTTTTTAGGTGATAGCTTTCACACCGTTATTTGCTAACGTGTAGCTCTTTTCACCAATGACTCCTTTTTTCTTAGGGAATAGAATTTTTGCAGAAAATCATTTTTTAGTTAAGCATGAAAAATCAAAAACTCCACAAATTAAGTAAATTTCAGTTTTATTTTTCATCAACCAATTGATTCTTCTTTTCTCAAGGTAACGAATGACTCAATTTTATATGATAATTACAAGGCTCGAAAAGAGAGATTAAGGCTCAAAAATTTTTGGAATATACAATTTTTTTACCGGTTAAAACGATTTTAGAAGCTTGTATATAGCTAATTTATTGGTGTTATGGCCAGATCTAGAAATCTCATATATATATATATATATTTATCAAGAAATATATATTCACTAAACCTAATCAATGCCAAATAATAAAAACACACCACACAATACACTAATCAAAACATACCACAATCAAAATCCAAATAAACATCATAGTTCAAAAACCACAAAATAAACACACAAGTACGAAAACACCCCCAAACTTATAAGTAAAACTGTCCCGAGTTTTAAAAAAATAATAGCAAGCGAGAAAACAGAAAACTCCCTGAAATTTTAGCTTTGTGATCCTCCAGGTGTGTCTTCAGGGATGTTTAGAAAATGGAAAAGCTTTTCAAAGCACTTCTCCATTTCTAATTGTCGCTCGAGTATTTCATTCTGATTTCTCATAATTTCAGCGTGGGATGTTTCTAATCCCTGAACTATTTCAAGCAAATTTTCCTCAAAAGGCGTCAACTCATAACCGGCATCCTCCTCGGCTTCATATTCCTCCTCCTCGCTACTATCCTCTTCCAGTTCCAAACGTGCCCGTTTGCTTCTCAATTGAGTACTTCGAAAAATACTACTCCTACTGCTCGCCGATCCCCATGTGTTAAAATATCACCCCTGCCGAAATTTTGACTCTCTGGCTCCTGCAAATACCGGTGATAAGGCAGGGGTATGGCATCTTCTGCCTAGTCAGGACCATGCCGGCATAGTGACAAATAGTAGTGTAAATGTGAGTACCCAAATCCATTTTTACCCCCCGACGGATAGCAAATAAACCTCGCAGGTGGCCAATGGAAACCGTCGTCAGAGTCGAAGTCGGGTAAATACTCCCGGCTGCCCACATCCATAAATACCAAGCATCATCCATTAGGTCCGCCTGGTTGTATCGGGGTTTGATCATCCCAATACTGTCATGCAACTCGCTCACTAACGCCCAGCGTAAAACTCTATCATCCGGCACCTCTTCATTAGGTAAGATAGAAATGTCAACCGCGTTAGTACAATTAACCCCCAAAAACTTGTTAATGACATCCGGTGAAAAATTAATCGATTTCCCATTCACAGTAGTCTGATGATAAGTAGGTGACCCTACCTGCCCAATGGATTTGTTGAAAGAATTGTAAAAGTTCAGGGTAAATGTCGGGTTACCATTTGGGAGATCGGAAACGAACTTTTCCCAGCCGTTGTCTAAGAATATTTGGATGAAAGGGGTAGTGATTGTGTCTCTATCCGCATCACCGATGAAATCATCAAGATTGAACAATCTTTCCTTAATGCACTTTGTGTTTTGATTTCTTTGTGGCGGTGCCGGACCTTGAGATGACGAACTGACCTTTTCTTTTTCTTTTGTTGATTTTTTCGGTGCCATCCCTGAAATTTAACAAAATCAACTTCTTTTCATCACACGACTATAATCATCAAGCAAAACCAATAAAAACATAAAAAAAATTCAAAGATTTTTGTTGTGGCATTTCGTCGGACACCTTGAGTTCATAGTTTTTTTAACAAGTTTTTCTTATTCAAACTCAAATCCATAAAGCCACCACAAATCAATGAATCAAATAACCACACAAATATCAACAATACTCACAAATGAACAAGATTTAATCAACGAATCATACGGAAATAAGAATCGAAAAACAAATATGAAGAGAAAAACTAAAAACTAAAACTCAAGAATATATAAATTGAAACAATGATTGAAAGAGAACCTGATGATTATGTGTTAATGTTGATATGTTAATGAATTGTATTGAGGAATTTGAGTTTTTAGAAAGTAGGGATTGATAGGGGGAAAAAATCGCACTCCCGGCCGCTTGTGTCTCGTCTGGTTTGTGAAAGTGTTGTAAAGTCCGTTTTTTTTAATACAGACTAGTAGTTACGGCCGTAACCTATCCAAGTTACGACCGTAAGTTGCTTTCGTTTTTCAAACAGGTTTTTATGTTACGACCGTATCTTTCCAGACTTACGGCCGTATGATGGTTTCCTTTTTTTTTTGGAACCTGTTTTAAGATACGGCCGTAACATGTAGGAGTTACGGCCGTATGAACCATTCGTTAAAAAGCATGATACTACTTACGGCCGTATTATTTAGGATACGACCATATATATATATATATTTTAATTTTTTTTAAAGTATAAACAAAATTATAATTATTATATGTGTGAGAATAATGAAAGAAAGACTCCCTGGATTTTATGAACGATCTGATCCTTGCTCTTGTTGTTGAATCCTTCCGTGTTACCCTCAAACTTATTTTCGAAATAATAGAGATTGGGTTGGCTCCCAATAAGCGCTTTGTTTAACGTCCTTAGCTTGACTTCTCGTCAGATTAATTAGGTATTTCCAGCATTATGATTGACTTTACTGTCGAGAATTCTCCTCCCAGATATGGCTTTAACCGTTAACCGTTTACTTTGAAACTCCCGTCGGTTGTATTATAAATCTCCACAGCTCCATGAGAAAACACCTCTTGGATCGTGTAAGGGCCTGCCCATCGTGATCGCAGCTTACCCGGAAACAGACGCAATCGTGCATTAAAAAGCAGAACTTGGTCTCCTGTTTTAAAATCTCTTCTTAGAATTCTGTTGTCATGCCATCTTTTCGTTTTTTCTTTGTAGATTTTGGCATTTTCATATAAGTCAAGTCGGATTTCATCCAACTCATTTAACTGCAGCAACCTTTTCTTTCCAGCCAACTGTTCGTCAAAGTTTAATTTTTTTATAGCCCAAAAAGCTCGATGTTCAAGTTCTACTGGCAGGTGACAGGCTTTTCCAAAAACCAGATTTAAATGGAGACATGCCTATCGGTGTCTTATAGGCTGTTCTGTAAGCCCAGAGCGCATCATCCAGCTTTTTCGACCAATCTTTCCGAGATGAGTCGACTGTCATCTCAAGTATACGTTTCAGTTCACGATTGGAAACTTCGACTTGTCCACTAGTTTGTGGGTGATAAGAGGTAGCGACAAGGTGTTTTACTCCGAATTTGGTCAATAGAGCCTTAACCTGGTGATTGCAGAAATGAGATCCGCCATCACTGATAATAACTCTCGGAGTTCCGAAGCGAGTGAATATATTTTTCTTTAGAAAATTTACCACGACCTTAGCTTCGTTTGTTGGTAATGCAACAGCCTCCACCCATTTGGATATGTAGTCTACATCTACAAGGATGTATTCATTAGAGAATGATGATGGAAAGGGTCCCATGAAATCAATGCCCCAAACGTCGAAGATTTCAACTTCAAGGATGAAATTCATTGGCATTTCATTTCTTTTTGACATGTTTCCATGTCTTTGGCACCGGTCACACTTCGAGACAAGTGTATGTGCATCTTTGAATAGAGTGGGCCAATAGAATCCTGCTTCAAGAATTTTGTCATTGTTTTGAACCCCAAAATGTCCTCCATAGTGAGAGGAATAACATCTTTCTAATACCTTCTCCATTTCTTCTTCCGTATGCATCTCCGGATGATTTGATCAGTGTCCTTGTCTCGAACAATGAGGATCTTCCCAGAATAGTATTTCAACTCGGAGAAGAATTTTTCTTTTGATGATGGGAAAAATTTGGGTGAATTATTCCACTAACAAGGAATTAACGATGTCGCATACCATGGTGCATTTTGTTTTTCTGGATATTAGA
Source organism: Orobanche coerulescens (assembly GCA_033398695.1). Classification (NCBI taxonomy): domain Eukaryota; kingdom Viridiplantae; phylum Streptophyta; class Magnoliopsida; order Lamiales; family Orobanchaceae; genus Orobanche; species Orobanche coerulescens. The sequence continues at coordinate 180,568,029 of CM065808.1, forward strand.
GATTTGGAATGGTTGTTCATCCTAAATACTTCATTTATTTCCTTCTCTTGAGCATTGTTTTGGTCGAGTCTAGAGAGATGATCCGCCACTTGGTTTTCTGCTCCCTTCTGTCTCGATTTCTATGTCGAATTCTTGCATAAGTAGAACCCATCGGATTAGCCTTGATTTTGCATCTTGCTTTGTCATTAAATATTTCAAAGTCGAATGATCGGTGTAGACTATGACCTTTGATCCCAATAAGTAGGATCGAAATTTGTCAAAGGCATAAACCACTGCAAGCATCTCTTTTCAGTTGTTGTGTAGTTCAGCTGAGCATCATTCATAGTCCTGCTAGCATAATGGATCACTTGCATCATTTTGTCCTTCTTCCTGCCCAAGACGGCCCCTACGGCATAATCACTTGCATCGCACATTAAAAAATGAAAGGAATAGTCCAATCTGGAGAAATGATGATTGGAGCTGATGTAAGCTTATCCTTCAAAGTTGCAAAGGCCACGTGGCATTCATTTGTGAAAAGGAATGGTGTATCTTTCTCAAGCAAAGAACAGAGAGGTTTTGCTATTTTTGAGAAATCTTTTATAAACCTCCGATAGAATCCTGCATGTCCGAGAAAACTCCTTACTCCTTTCACCGAAATTGGTGGAGGAAGTTTTGCAATCACTTGGATCTTTGCCTTATCGACTTCAGTTCCATGTTGTGAGATTCTATGGCCAAGTACGATTCCTTCCTGGACCATGAAGTGACATTTCTCCCAATTGAGGACTAGATTTGTGTCTTCACATCTTTCCAAGACCATGCCTAAGTGAATTAGGCATTTATCAAATGAATCTCCGAAAACCGAGAAATCGTCTATGAAAACTTCAATGAATTTTTCAACCATGTCTGAGAATATTGACATCATGCATCTTTGAAATGTGGCTGGAGCATTGCACAATCCGAATGGGATTCTTCTATAGGCAAATGTTTCATAAGGGCATGTGAATGTTGTTTTCTCTTGGTCTTCTGGGGTTATTACGATTTGGTTGTACCCTGAATAGCCGTCGAGAAAACAGTAGTAAGAATGTCCCGCCAATCTATCTAGCATCTGATCAATAAATGGGAGTGGAAAATGATCTTTTCTTGTCGTCTTGTTTAGTTTCCTGTAATCAATGCACATTCTCCATCCTGTGATCGGTCGTGTTGGTATAAGTTCATTGTGCTCGTTCTCTATGATCGTGATTCCACTCTTTTTTGACACCATATGTACAGGGCTCACCCATGGACTATCTGAGATTGGATAAATGATTCCCGCGTCAAGTAATTTAAGAATCTCTGCCTTCACAATTTCCTTCATGTTTGGATTCAAACGTTGTTGATGCTCAATTGAAGGTTTGCAGTCATCTTCCATCAAGATTTTGTGAGTGCATATAGAGGGGCTTATTCCTCTAATGTCTGCAATAGTCCATCCAATTGCTCTTTTGTGATTCCTCAATACCCTTAGTAATTTCCCTTCTTCAAGTTTGGTCAATATGTTAGATATGATGACCGGAAGTGTTGAGGAAACGCCCAAGTAAGCGTATCTCAAATGTGTGGGTAGAGGTTTGAGATCAAGTGTTGGAGATTCTTGTAAAGAAGGGAGGGGTTTAGCGGAGCTTGTCCCCAATTCTTCAAAATGTGAATGCTTTCTTAAGGTTGGTAGTGCTTCTAGATAGTTAACTGTTTCGGCCAAGTGATATTCTTCTTCCATGTCAAGTTAGAGAATTTGCTATACATGTCTCAAGAGGATCTTTAGATAGAATTTTCTCTAAAGACTTGTTCACCATGGCTTCAATTGTGTCTATTTTTAGACAATACTCATCTGTGGAGGGTTGATTCAAAGTTTTTAAGACATCGAAGATGACATGTTCGTCTTCCACTCTGAGAATTAGCTTTCCTTCATAGACGTCAGTAAGAGCACGTCCGGTTGCGAGAAATGGTCGTCCCAAAATAATGGGAATATCCTGATCTTCTTCCATGTCGAGGATGATAAAATCTGCTGGAAATATGAATTTATCAACTTTGACAAGCACATCTTCAACTATCCCACATGGATATTTGATTGACCGATCGGCTAATTGTAGTGAAACTGTTGTTGCTTTTGCTTCTCCCAAGTTCAATTTGTTGAAAATTGACAGGGGCATCAAGTTGATACTTGCCCCTAAATCACAAAGAGCTTTGCCAAAATTCACTTCACCAATTGTACACGGATTGTGAAAGTTCCTGATCTTTTAGCTTGGGTGGCAACTTCTTTTGTAGTATTGCGCTACATTCCTCTGTTAGCATGACAGTTTCGTATTCTTCAAGCCTTCGTTTGTTGGAAAGAATATCTTTCATAAATTTGGCATAGCTTGGCATTTGTGCTAGAGCATCGGCAAAAGGAATGTTGATGTGTAGCTTTTTGAATATTTCCAAGAATTTCCCGAATTGAGCATCGAGCTTGTGATTCTTCAACCGTTGAGGAAATGGGATAGGTGGAACATAAGATTTTGTAGCAATTGGACCTTTTTGAGATGAAGGTCCTGTATTAGATTCTTTTTCTGATTCTTGATTTTGTTTAGTTTTTTGTTTTTCCATATGGTTTTCCGTAGAAATTTCGGGCAACTTCACTCCACTTCTTGTTGTGATAGCTTGTACATTTTCCCTTGGATTTACCTCGGTATTGCTAGGTAACATGCCATGAGATATTTTTGAAAGTATTTTGGCCATTTGGCCAACTTGTGTCTCCAGATTTTTAATTGAAGCATCATTTCGTTGTTGATACTTCAGTTGTTGTTCAGCTAGCTTTGTGATTGCTTCTTCCCATCCGGGCTTCTTTTCTTGATGTGTTGGATTCAACACATTGTTGTTGTTTGCATAAGAAAAATTTGGATGATTTTTGTACCCTGGATTGTATGTTGGCCCGTAAGGATTGTATGCTTGCCTTTGGAAATTCTGAGCATACGCCACTTGTTCTGGTGGTGGTGTTGACTGCTCTTGTTGCACTAAGGGACAGATAGTGCTGTTGTGAGTTGCTCGACAAATTTCACATGAAAAAGCTGAAATTTGTGGAGTTTGCACCGTCTTCACAGATTGAGGAGTTGAAAAAGACATTTCCTCGACTTTCTTTAATAGAGCTTCAATTTTTACCAACATAAGTGAATAAGAATCCACTTCAAAAACACCATTTGGTTTCTTTTGGATATTTCTGTCTAGCCATCTTGCACTTTGTTCACTTATAACCTCAAAAAGATTATAAGCCTCTTTCATAGTTTTGTTTCCCAGTGAGCCATTTGATGATGAATCGACATTGGCTTGGCATGAAGGTAAAATTCCAGAATAGAAGTAATTGACTTGTGCTACCAAATTGAAACCATGGTTAGGACATTTTCGTAGCATATCTTTGTATCTCTCCCATGCTTCGTGGAATGATTCTGAATCTTGTTGACGAAATGTAGAGATTTCGTATTTGAGTTTCGCCACTTTTATTGGTGGAAAGTATTTAGTGGTGAATTTCTGGACAAATTCGGGCCAATTTGTTATGCTTCGTGGTGGCAAAGTATCTAGCCACTCTCTTGCTCTGTCCTTCAAAGTGTGCACGAAAAGTCTCATTTTGATCGCCTCGTCATTTACATTTGGATATTTGAAATTTCCACATATTTCCACAAAACGGTTAATATGGAGATATGGATTTTCGTCGGTTCTTCCATAGAATGAGTTGTTGTTGGAGAAGAGATTGATGACATCTGGGCGAATTTGAAAATTGTCCACTCCAAATGGTGGATAGATTACACTTGATTGAACGCTCAAAGATGGGGGGTTCATGAATTCCCCAAAGAGCATGTTGTCTTCATCTAATTCCGGCACAATAGGATATTGATGATGTTGAATGTTTTGAACATTAGGTATTCCCCCCACCGGATGAATTCTTTCGTTATCATTTCCTTGGGGGAGACGTGGATTTAGTTCGTCCGCCATTGATGGTGAAGAAATAATGTTTTTCTTTTGTTCTCTTCGCTTTCTTCTGAATGTGGCTTCGATCTCGGGATCTAGTGAAACTAAATCGCGATTGTATGTCCTTCGCATAGACAAGAGAATCTACAACAAAGAAAAAGTTGTATTTATAACAATAGTTAATAATGTAATTTTTCAAATATAACTTATACTTCAAGAACGGCGCCAAAAACTTGACACGCTTTTAGTGTAACTATCGCAAGTGCACGATATCGTATCAAGTAGTAAAGTGGACTTTTTGAGTCCGGTTTATCGATCCCACAAGGAAGTTTGGTTATAATTTGAATTATACACTATTAGTCTATTTTTATAGATACTTAAGATGAGTGAAACACACAATTAAAAAGTTTGGTTTAATAATTGCAAAGAAATTACAATAATAGTTCTAATGTTATAAGGAAATAAAAAGATAACAATAATAATAGATTGATTATCGATAAAATGAAATAGTTGGGATTACAAACTTAGTTCGTCATTAGTTATAAAAGATGTATTGGAGATCATACGATGAATTTACTTATTATGTTGTGTAGATTCGATTTTCCTTAAAAAGACGGTTTCTCTTTCGAACTATAAGACGTCCCTTACATATTGAATCAATCCACTATATTTCTATGTTGATTGGCTTCAATACATAGCATTATGATTTATGAAAATAACTCAAAGAATCATCTAAGGACTAGGGGTATATTTCTATCCCCTAGAACAACTTAGAGTGAAGATCATTTGATCTAATCAAACATATTTTCTTTCGAAACATATGAAGACGATAAATATCGTCATTTATTGGCCAAATAAATAAAGATTGTTAAAACAATGAAAATCACACACAATAATAAGTAATTCACAATAGATCTTTATACAAATATAAATAACATGACTAACCTTGTTTATAATCCCAACTAAAGATTACTTAGCCCATGAAGGGTTTATTACACATATTACAAGCTTGTGTGGTCATTATTAGTTGAATCAAGAGAAAGAATTGATCCTAACTCCGTTAGTAGATAAAGGAGATAGAAACAATAAACTCTCTGAACAACATATGTTATACCACACTTACAAAGATCACTCAAGAACACAAGTGTGTTCTTCACACAAAAAGAAAAGTTTACAAAAAAATGGAAAATTATAAGATGAATGATGAATGATGAAGGATCTAAGGGGTCTATTTATACACCTAAAGTCATCTAATAGCTCCAAAACTCCAGCATTATTACATTAGATCGGATCAATGCCAGCCATCCCCTCAATAATACACAAAAAGTATAAGAAATTAGACAAATCATAGTAATCTGTCAAGAGTTACGGCCGTAACATTCAGGAGTTACGGCCGTAACTAGGGTGACTTACGGCCGTAACTCCTGAATGTTACGGCCATAACGTGGATTCGTAAATTTGCTCATTTGAAGCTTGGATAGTTACGTTTTGGCCTGCAATTTCTCGGACTTTGCGATTTTGTCCCAGATCTTCTTCTGATGATAACTTTTGATATATAACTCTGATTTTGAATCCGGAAAGACTGCCGAATTCGTCTCGGAAAGCCCTACAACATGAATATATCAAAATTCAATAAAGAGAATATTTATTAAACATGTTGTTTCTTGAGTAATTCAGTTATTTAATCCGATCATCATCCAATAAAAATAAAATTATTAAAACTAATAAATTAAAAGCAAAAAACGAGTAGACTAGCTCAATTATGGGTGAATTTTATCGATACAAACCATGGATAAGTGTACAAAACTGACACTTATCACAAACCCAGGTAGGGAACATTGGACTGCTGTAAAGAACGTTCTCAAGTACTTAAGAAGAACTAGAGATATGGTTCTTATGTATGGCGGTGGAGAATTGGATGTGGTGGAATTCACTGATTTGGACTTCCAAGTACTGAAGGACGACTCGACGTCCACTTCTGGCTACATATTTACTCTTAATGGAGGAGCAGTATCTTGGCATAGTGCCAAGCAAAGCACGATTCGATTCCATCCGCTGATCGAGTATCAAGCACCTGAGGCTTCTAAGGAAGGGTTCGGATTAAGAAGTTTCGGGAGAACTTCAAGTGATACCATGTGCCGAGCCGCCTGCTCCGCATCATCGCGACAACGACGGAGTCAGAGCGCAGGCCAAGGAGCCGAGGTTTCACAACAGCACCAAACATATTGAGAGGAAGTATCATCTCGTAAGAGAATTTGTTCGCAAGGGATACATTGTGCTGCACAGAGTAGACTCGGCCGACAACGTCGCCGATCCACTGACCAAGACACTATCTCAGACTAGCTTGGAGCGTCATCTGGAGAACATGGGTATAAGATACCATAGTGTGTGGCATTGAGTGCAAGTGGGAGATTGTTCGGATTATGCCCTCGAATGCCACTCAGAGGTTGTTGAGTGAGGGCATTGTACTTGTAATTATGTAAACCATTTATATAAGGCAAATGAATGTTTCTTTATTTACTGGTAGTTACTGGAATTCCTAACTCGTAAATAAACATATAGAAACTAGTCCGTGTATTTGAGAGCAAAACGTTCCACTCTTTATTGGATAAAGGGGCCTTTGGAAAGGTTATAGCTCAAATACTTAATCGTTTCGCAAGTCGATGAAACTTGGTACCGGGCGTTAAGTTTATGTGAAGACTTGTATGACATGTTCTCCGACATGGAGAGTGCCCGCTTAACGCTAATGGTTAGTGGGAGCACACGTTATAGGTATGCTAATTAGATTAGTATACTCAACCGACTCACCCTCGATTCGTCACACGGATTTCACTCCGGACGCTTAATGACGGAATCGAAAGGTTGTGATAGGTATTCGTGGACCTTCGACTTGAGGATTTAGTAGGGATGTGCTTGTGACGTCAAGATTTTCATTATAGTAGTTCGACCCTATAAACCGAAGGCGGGGTCAACTCGACGTGCATCTTGACGGCAAGTAGCAGGTCCTATCAATACCAAGATAGAATTCTTTCTCCCGTTAGTGAGTGGGTTATATGTCCTATGCGGTTATCGCGATGAGATCGTAAGTCTTTGGCCAAAGCATTGGAGCTAGTTGTATTAGATACACGGCACTCGATGATCTCGATTTGCATTAACGCATGCATAGCGTCAAGCAGATAGGTTTGGTCGACCGTGACCCTATAACTTGATCGGGACATTTGAAAGAAGGGTTTATACGTATACTGGTATTCACGACAGAATGGTTCTTGAATGATCCCAATCATTCGTTCTCAGTTGGGGTACAGTGTAGGCCACCAGGCTGGCTAGGAGGTGCTACTACTCTTTGGTTCCTCCCATTGCTGACTGAGACGGACCTACCGAGTCGCGCAATATGATTGACGATGGAATGAATAAAGCTAATTCTCTCATTATGAATATTAGATATTGGATATCTAATTTTGGAACATTAGATGTTTAAATCGATTTATTGGATAAATTGATTTACGGCCTAATGAATTAAATATTTCACTGGGTGATTAATTTAATTCATGAATATAATTATTTCATGGAGAAATTAATTATGTTATTTTGTATTTGATATGTTTCATTAATTGGATTAATTAAACGACACAAATACATCGGAACGGAATCGGAATTTATCTGTTTGGACTCGCGGGAGTCCGAAACGAACCGAACTTGTCCGATTTCTACATGGGCCAACCCCCACATTTCCACCCACTTTCATATGGACCCTTGTTCCATTCTTTAATGTTTTGATCATTGAGGTGGTGGGGCTTTGATTCTCATAATAATGAGATGTTACATGTGAGTTGAATAAATGAAGAAGACATCTCTCACTTGAGATTCCAAGCCAATTCCAACGTGAATAGAGAGAGAGAGAAAAGACTTCTCCAAGTCTTCTTCATCTTTATTCATCAACTTCTTCTTCATTTTTCTTGGAAAAAAATTGAGAGAAATTATTGAGAGATATATTATACACTTAGAGTGTAGTAATAAATAGCTTCATCACTTAGCTCTAGCCGTATCCTCGGAGGATAGCAAGGTGATCGTCGTTCCGGTCATTTTTCCGGCGCGTGGCAAGTAGAGACGCGGTGCTTTTGGCGTTGGATCGTTCAAGAGTTTGGGGAATAGCTCAAGAGAAGGTTATCCATTTAATCAACGGACTACGAGGGTATGTTTCTCGTATCTCTTGTATTTCGTTTTTGATATTCGTATATACGCAGCTCGATTGATCCTCGTAGGGATTCAGATCGAATTAATTTTCGTTTTACCGCTTCCGCTGGGCCTTCGTTTTAGGCACCGAATCCCAACAATGCGTCGTTAATTGCTCGTTATTGTTTTGAATCATTACCGGTGGCGTTGTTATGGTCGTCGTGGGGCGTGTTTTGACGCTATATATTCTTTCGCGTTGCTTGTAACGTTTCGCCGTTGGGCGCGATTTTTTTCAGTTCTTGTGTATCTCGTTGAGTTTTACTGGTGGGATATTGCTTCTCCCTACTTTATTTAAGTTTCGGGACGAAACTTCTTTTAAGAAGGGTAGAATGTAATATCCGCAATTTTGGATTTCCGGTTATTTTCTTTTTTCGGCGGAGGTCCATTTCTACAACTCGCTTGGGACCGTTTCATCATTCTGAGAATGATTAATTCTGCACTTTTTGTCATCCGAGTTCGTTTCGGTATTGTTTTGTTGAGTCCCGTGTTTCTTAACGACTTTTCCGCACTCGAGTTTGATTCTTGTGAAAATCGTCCGAAATTACTGTTTCGAGTTTCCCGTAAGTCCGTTTAACTTTGTTAGACGTGTTGTGAACTTCGGTTTCGTTATTCGATCACGTATCGTGATTTTCGGACGTTTTGGGCCATTTTCGTAATTTCCCAAAGTTTGGGGTAATTACCTTCCGTTGTCGAATTTCGAGCCTTCGGGTGGTCGGAATCGTGTGTTCTATTATCTCTTAGATTCGTCTTTGCGAGTACTTCGTAACCGTATCTTCGGTTCGTATTCAGGTTCGGGTTTCGGGGTCGTTCGGATCGTCATTGTGATTCTTCATTTTGTGCCCGGAGGCTGCTGGCCTGACCTGGGGGAAACGGCCCTGAAAACGGCGGTGCTGAGCGCCGTGTCCTGCGCCGGGTCGGCCAGGACCGGCAGCCTGCCGAGACATGGCCGAGACACCCGGCGCTGGTGTGGGCCGTTTGCTGCGCCGTGTCCGGCAGGTGTATAAATATGGCAGAGCAGTCGGGTTTCACTCTTTTTTTCTCACTCGTTTTCTTCCATTCCTCGACTGAAGGTTGATCAATCATGGAGTAATGTTGTTATACAATAAATCCATGAAGTTTTGAGGTTCATATCATCAATAATCCGTCCTATAACATCCTTTGATCGAGCGAATCAGGTCAGATTTTCTAGAAATCTAGTTTTGGGAATTTTGTTCGATTTGTCCGTTTAATCCGTTTTAACTCAGAATAGTGATAGATTAATGATTGTTAAGCTATATTATATCAAATTCCTTGTTATTCCACGGTTGGATTGCCACGGATTTGTCGTTTTATTGAGTATCTTATCGACGCCTTGAAGGTGTTCGATAAAATGTCACAAAGAGAATCCGAGCGTTCTACGCTTATTCTTCCTCGTTCGTTCGTTAATTTATTGATGTTATAATGTTAGGGTCAGATTCCTTGTGAAGAACGCGAGTCGGAACCCTTCCATTCGTTGTCTTCGTCGTAGTACAAGCTTCCCGGTCGAACCGTGTTCTTCGGGGTATTCGGTATCGGTTATTAAGGCATGTATCTTATTATACGAATTGTATCTTATGACTAATAATCACGTATGATAATTATGATGATTTTGCTTGCCTTCGTAAATATGTTCTGTTTGAATTGGTTGTGTATTCCGCAATTTGAAGGCTTTGTGATAATAATGTTATATTGGTATACGTGTTAGGTGTTGTGACATTTGTGCAGGATTGCGACGTACATATGGATGGTTGTACACTTGGTTGTGCAATGTATTGTGTACCGAACGTGTGTTATGTTGGTTGTGTGTCGTTGATTGATGATAGTTTTGTTGAGAGTATTGAGATTGTGTTATGTGCGTGTGATGTATGATTTTGTGGTGATCAACGTGATTGACTAACTGCGCTCATTGTTGTATGTAATGTGAATGTGAATGTGATGTGCTGGAACGTTAAGTTCACTCGTGCGGGTTCGACGGGACCTACGAGGATTCATGGCACAGGTCCATGGGATCAGAACTTAGTGTGTGGTGCTGAGGTCCAATCGTGCGGGTCTGACGAGGCCTACGATGATTCATGGCACAGGTCCATGGGATCAGGACACAGTACGTCCAACCATGCAGGTTCGACGGAACCTACGGTGACACGTGACACAGGTTCACGGGGTCGGGACTGGTTGTTGTGATTGTTGTGCTTGCTCAATCCGTGTGGGTTGTTGAACCTACGGAGACTCGTGGCAAGTGATCACGGAGTCATGAGCATGATTGATTGTTGTGATTGTTGTGATTGGTTAAGTCCGTGCGGGTTGTTGAACCTACGGAGACACGTGACAGGGGATCACGGTGTCACGAATCATGTTTTGTAAATCAAACTCTTTATAAGAAAGTTTTAAGAAAAGAATGTTGGGCCGAGCCCCACGAGATTTATGGAAATGTTTTCGTACTGTAAATTGTTGAAACACAATTTGAGATTTGGGTTAAGACCCTAAGATTTTCGAAAGGTTTTGAAATTCTAAAAATTCCCGAGATGATAATCTTATTTTCGAATGCTTCATAGCTTATCTTCCCTTGTAAAAAAAACCTCCCGGGATATTTTGATATTTGATTGTTATATTTGATTCACGATTATTACTTGCTTGTTATATTTCGTATGATTTGATGCTTGCACTAGTAAAACAGTGGAGTTTTACTAACCCCCGAGTAATCGGGGGGTGGATGTCTGTTTTGCATCCAGGTACATGCAGATTTAGGGGAGCAGTCACAGGATTGGCACAAGAGGATGACGAGCTGCGATACTAATCATGAGTCGAGAGTTGTTTGATTTTTGTTGTGTTGTCAGAGTTGATTTCAGTCTTCCGCTGTATTGTATTTCGACCCCTATATGGGTAATGTCGTTTAAGTCAGTTTTTTTGATTGGGTTGTGTGACCTCAACGGTCTGTGTATTCACGTGTAAGTGACCATAACGGTCTGTATTATTTTATTGTTTGACCCTGGTCGGGCAAGCATTTGGTTGTTTATGGATGTTTAGCCTGGTAGATCCTTGTGGAAAGGGTCTACGGCGTGTAATATTCCCATATGGTTTTGGGGGTGTTACACATTAGATCTATTTAGGCATGCTAATTAATTAATTACTAAGACTAATAAGCAATTTAAATATTATTTATTATTTATTAATTAAATATGTTGATTAATTAAAATATCCTAATCTAGATCCAAGATCATAGGATATTACCTTTTGAAGCGCGTTGGTTACTTCCTTCTTGATCGCCTTGTATTTCTACCTTTAGACCTTCTAGAGTATGATCCGCCTTGAACCGGACGTTGTGTGGGCAACGAGCTACCGGATCTTGTTTGGACACCTATGGATCGGCAGAAACAATATGCCTCACAATTCTCGATTTTCTTTTCTTCAAGTAATTCCGATGTGTAGCAAGAATTAAAGTGTTCTCTCAATTGTGGAATCAAAGACACAAGTCAAGATCCACAATTAAACACTTAGAAGAAAAATCGAAATTTCTTGTGTATGATAAAGCATAAAATCGGCCATCAACCCATAAGTCCTATTTATAGGCTCTTGGACTACTACTAGGGATCTTAAGGAGGATTATGGAAGGACTCCCATTTAATTCATCTTACCTTATTAGGACTCTTCCTAATATATGATGAATTAATTAATATCAACTTAGTCCACTAAAAAGTTTGATATTGCACTTCCTACCAAAATCCCAAATTACGAAATTGGGCTCCTTATTAAATATATTATTTTCCGTGTTTAAGATATCGAATGTCCATTAATTAATTATAAGCTACTGACAGCTTTAATTAATTAATATCTTATCCAAGAGTAGTACCACTCGAACCTTATTATTATATCGGAATTAAATCCACCTGCAGGGTTTTAATATAATAATCATTACCGAGCTCCTCAAGGGGACATCATCAACCCGCACGAGTTGGGACACGATTTCTAGTAATAATAGTAATTGTCGTATAAACAATATTATTGCCCAAGATACGAGGCTTATTGAGTCGATCATTTTGACTCTCACCTATGGTAAATCAAAGCAAAAATTATTATAAATACACAATTAAATATTATATACTTAGAATTAAGAAATAATAAGTATCCGAGATTTACGTTCTTCTTACACAAGATGTAAGACACTATCTCACCTCGATCCTGTTCAACGTATGCAAATACGCTAATGTATGCTAATAGTCAATACCAACTATTCTCAAGCATACACTACAACCCTTTATATAATTTGTCTAATAATTATATAGGTTGTGAACTATTATATTATTTTATAAGGCACCGATAATGTGATCTTCCATGTGACACCAACACACCACATTATCTACAATATAAAATAGTTAGACATTTCATTTGCATAACCATAACGTGAATAAATATGCAAATCATATGATTAAGTGTAATTAATATCCTCATAGGTAGTAACAGGGAAATTAGGTAATACAAGCATAAAGTATGCTTTGCAGTATACAATCCTAACAGAAAAAACATTGCAAGACAAATGGATCTCGACCCAAAGTCATTTCCCGCAAAATAATCTTTACACAATTGTTGGGATCTCAACCCGAAATCTCATCAAACCATAGTATACAAAACAATAACAAGGTTCGTTTTCCAACACCAAAACCTCACAACCAAGGAACTAAACACATACGACACATTTTAATGCCATTCTAGCCGAGTACCAAAATCCTATATATAATGTATCTCAACATAAAGAACAAAAACGTTGTGATATTTTGGACATACAACAGTTAAGAAAATCGCCTAGAACCGGGGCTAAACCACTGGTCACATCCGAGGCCTCTATGGACCTTCCCGGACTGGCCATAATTATAAATCACGCACAGGCATCGCCTAGGACCGGGGCGAAACCACTGGTCCCATTCGAGGCCTCTAAGGACCCTCCCGAACTGGCTAGCGAATAACCTCGTGAATCCGGAGTGAAAAGTCATGGATTCCCCCGAGGCCCCGTCGGACCCTCCCGGAGTGAGCAAAGCACACACATATACATTTGAAAAACACATTGTCTCAATTGTTAGTCACAATATATATAGTCAATGCACTTACTAGAAATGTCCACTTACCCGACAAATAACTACGACCTACACAGCTTAACAACAACCTAACAATTCTAGACGCATCGCTACAAATCAACAGGTATAACAACCGATCAAACCATAACACCAATTCAAATCCCAACTCCATGACACACAACCCAGTGATCATCAAATCCTTACAACGCACGTCTAAGTGTACTATGTAACCGACACCACATCTCTAGTGACAAAGACTCTACAGCAAGCAACAAGCCGACTCTAACCTATCATAACATCTACAACGACTCTTATAATACAAGGTCAACAAAAGTGAATGACCATCACAATTTCATTACAACTTCAATTCACACAATATAAATCATATAGACAAGAACATTTGCCTCGATAATTGATGCCGAAATCTCCGACGAAGACGGCTCACCGGATCGATCCATTGAAATCCCAACCCTTATTATAAATACATAATTGACAATTTAATATAAGGTCCAATTTAATATCTTATAGCTACAAGGTAATTAATCGGTTAATATATTACCTCAATTGCGCCCCTAAATTCAACGATCGGATCAGATGACCAAGGATACTCAACCGGAATCCATATCTCAATTCAACTATCAATCGAGATCATAATCCAAATTCCTCAACAATTGCCCCGAATACGAACTCCGAACTCGGGCTCACTCCATGTTCAAATACACTTACCCGCTCATAGACCATATTATCAAGACTTTGCTCTACTCTCATTTTCCCCATCCATAATTCCAACACAAATACATATACACAACTATTACACACACAGACAGACACACACACACACACACATGTAATATCTGTACTTTCTATTTTTGGTGTATTTTTCGTTTCGGACAACTCGCTTATTACTAGTTTGGAATTCTGAATCTATTCTGTTCTTGGAGTTTCTCCATCCGGACGAGTTTCGAAGATATTTTTACGTATTTTCATCTTGAATTATATTTTGTTGTATGTATGTTCGATTCCCGTAAAATTTGTTCGATTTTGTTATGCCTCTATTTCTATGAGTTCGTTTGGATGAGATGCTCATGTTGTGAGTTTCGGATTGTTAATACGTCGTATCATGAATTTTCGGATGTTTGGGCCATTTTGTAATTTCCTACAAGTTTAGGGTGTTTTTATCCTCCTTGTCGTATTTTGGATTCCTCGGTAGTTGGAAGTGTATTTTTTTTCATCACTCAGCTTCGTTGTTATGGATACCTCATGTTTACACTTTTGATTCTATCCTTGTGTTGCGTTTTGTCGTTGTATCGACTGTGCAAAATTAAGTGTTTAGTAGTGTGGGACTGCTGCATGCATAACGTACGTTATGCATGCTCCCTTACGTACATTATAGAGGCATCATAACGTACGTTATACCTTATTGGCAACGTACGTTATGGTTTTCACAATAGAGTACAGATTGTTTGTTACGTACGTTAACTTGTAAGAGGTTACGTACGTAAACATCATAACGTACGTTAACAACTCGTGTTTACGTACGTAACACACTGTCAGGCGTTTTAAATCCTGACTTAACCTCAGTCGCGTTATTTTGTTCCTTCTCATCCCTTTGTGCGCGACGTGAGTTTCCTTGAGCGATTTGGAGCGATTTGTCCAGAGCAATCCGTAGAGTTCCTCTGAAGATTGATTATTGTGTACCAAGGGAGGTTAATCATCATCATAATCATCATTCTCTGTCCGAATCAAGGTATACATCGTTGAACCCTAGTTTTTGGGGATTTCGGGATTTTTGACATAATTCTTCCTTTTAATCCAATTTAGCTCCGTCGAATTGTTAGATTACGAATGTGTAGTTGTAATCCCTTGTTTCCATTATAGTCTAACGAATTTAACCTCGTAATTTCACCATTGTAAGATTAAAACCATCTAGGACTTCGTAGTGACCGACAAATTGTTCCAACGGGTAGAATTAGGATTAATTCTTACCTTTCCACAATATTGAGACTTGTTTGTATACGTTTATTGTGTTAGGGACGGATTTGGGAGGATTGTTCGAACCGAAACCTATTCTTTCGTCGTTTCCTTCGCGTCGTATTAACCAAGGCAAGTACATGTATTGCATTCTGTTATGTATGTTACGTTTTCAAAATTTATGATAAATTGTGGTTTTCGGGTGCGTGAGTTGTGTTCCTTCCACCCGGAGCGTTCGACGGGATGTCTAGGGGTCGATACTAAGGGGTACGGCTGCGGAAGTAGACTTGGGTGCGTGTGTGGTTGAACATCCACCCGGAGCGTTCGACGGGATGTCTGGGGGTCGATACTAAGGGTACGGCCACGGAAGTGGTGTCCCACCCGGAGCGTTCGACGGGATGTCTGGAGGTCGATACTAAAGGGTACGGCCACAGGACACCAGTTGTGATTTTATGATATCGTGATGAATTGATAACTGATTTGAATGCCAATGTAGTATTCCGGAATATCTATGGCAAATGATTTCTGATTGAGATGACTGTGAAAAATCATATTTGTATATAATGTTATGTAATTGTGTACTTGCACTAGCTATTCGAATGCTAACCCCTTAAATGGGGGAAATGCATCTTATGCATTTCAGGTACCGGAAGAGCTGAGGAGCAGGCACGGGATATGCACGCAAAGGATGGATTGGCATGATTATGAGGCTCGAGTCTTTATTTATGTTCGGTCATTTATACTGTTTGAGTATTGGAATTTGTCTGGTTTTATTGTATTCGGTTAAAGTCCCCTGCGTGGGCAATGATATGGTATCGACTTATATTTTCACGTACGTCTATTAAAACATTTTGGCCGAGGCCACAGCCTCATTTTTACATTGATGATTGTGCCTTTGGGATTTTCATGTACGTAATGTGTGTCATGTGTTAGCCTGGTAGACCTCATGAGGGTTCTACGGCGTGTAATGTCCCAATTGTGAATTGGGGTGTTACATTTATGGTATCAGAGCCTTATGTTTTGAATGCTAGGCTGTCGGTTAATTTTAGGTCTGTCAGTTATGTCGTTAGAGTCAGTCGTTGAGCCTAATATCATCATGCTACCGTCTTTTCGTGCGACCCGTGGCTGTAAGTCTCCTCGAACTCTTATACTTCTGTAATTCGTTTTCTTGCGTTGTTCAGAATTGTGAATTGTGAATTTTTCTGATCTTGTTCTTTTCATATTTTCTTCAGTATGTTGAGAGGTCGCGGTAGACCAGCTAGGGGACGCGGTCGAGGCCGTGGTCGTGGTGCTAATAACGAGGAAGGCTCACTTTCTCAGTCCTCTGTGGATTTGGCTTCTCATTCAGTGCCGTCGGGTAATAACGCCGACGCCGGGGTTACTGCCGTACTTCAGCAGTTAGTAGCCCAACTCACTCAGATAGCTCAGGGTGGACGCCAAAATCCACCCCCGACTCCATAGGACGAAGCTAGTAAATGGATTCAGATAGTAACTAAGATGCACCCCCCTCGTTTCACTAGTTCTTCTGACTCCCTCGGTTGGGAGAATTGGCTCTTTCAGTTAGGCAGGACTTTTGATGCCGTAGCTGTAATATCCGCAATTTTCGATTTCCGGTAATTTCTTTTTTTTCGGCGGAAGTCTGTTTTGACGACTCGCTCATGACCGTTTCGTCATTCTGAGAATGCTTAATTCTACACTTTTTGACATCCGAGTTCGTTTCGGTGTCGTTTCGTTGAGATCTGTGCTTTTTAGCGACTTTTCCGCACTTGAGTTCGATTCTTGCGAATCTCATCCGAAACTGTCGTTTCGAGTTTCCCGCAAGTCCGTTTATCTTTGTTGGACGTGTTGTGAACTTCGGTTTGGTTATTCGATCACGTATCGTGATTTTCGGGCATTTGGGCCATTTTCGTAATTTCCCAAAGTTTGGGGTAATTACCTTCCGTTGTCGAATTTCGAGCCTTCGGGTGGTCGGAATTGTGGGTCCTACTAGCTCTTAGATTCGTCTTTGTGAGTACTTCGTAACCGTATCTTCGGTTCGTATTCGAGTTCGGTTTCGGTGTCGTTTTGTTGAATTCAGGATTTCTAAACGACTTTTCTAAGTATGAGTTCGTCTTTGTTAGATCACCATTAATTTTTGGTAACTCCAAAAATTATAAATCTTTGCAATATTATAGAACATCGAGTTAGCTTTCCAATGGTTCAAACGGTGAGTCAATCGGAGTCCGGACGAGAGAGTTATGGTCGTTTCAGTTTTTGGCCGAGCACTTCCAGGAGCCTTTCGGCCGATAGGGGGGTCGATAGACTCTACTGCCGGCATTCTGTAGGGGTATCGGTTGGGCCTATCGGCCGATAGGCTGGCCGATAGGTTCTGCTGTGTTACACTATAAATGTGTTGTTTTGAGCGTGAAGCTCATTCCCTTCCCCATTTTTTCCATCATGTCGCGAGAGAAGATATAGAGGGGGAGAGTTCTTCATCCGGGGGTCGATTTTCATCATTTCTTTTCGGTTGTGAGGCTCGGATAATCAATCTAACGCGTGTTCTACGGATCTTAATACTTGAATCACTCAAGGTAATATCTCTTGAAACCCTACCTTTTTGGATAATTGGGGATTTTGGGGTTTTGTCCGATTCTTTTCGTTTCGTTGATGGATTCATGATGAATATGATTATTCTTGTTGGTATTCTTAGTTTCCCTACGGATTCATGGTATATTTCGTGATTTTTACGGAATCGAGAGGGTTCGGTTGTGGTCCGCCCTCGTTGTTGTTTGTATACGAATATACATGAATCGTAGGCGGGTTCCCGGGAGTATTCCATTTCCATAATCGTTTAGAAGTGGTTGTGATTGTGCAATTCGAATCGTTAGGTTCATTTTCGTCGGTTCCTCACGGTCATGCTTGATTCTTCCGTTCCGTTCATTGTCGTCTTCCTTTTCGTTAGCATCGGGCGTTCCGAAGCTTCCCGGTTGAGCCGTATCCGTTCGTGGTTCCGTGCTCGTGGTATCGAGGCAAGTACCTTGCCCATACTTTTCTCGTTTTATGTATATGATGATCGGTAGTTGTCTCGATGCGTTTGTTTGGTTATTTGAAATGAAGTTTCAAAAGGATTTCGGTTTGGCCTCGTTAAAGGCTTTCTTTCAAAACGAGTTTGATTTGTGAACGGTGTTTTGAGAATTGATTATGATTTGGTTATTTTGAACGTTGAAGGATTTTATGATGATACTCCTATTGTTTAAGTTATGGAATCGTGTATTTCCTTATTTAATCTTGTTATCGTAATTTTGAAGAGTTTGATAATGGTGTCGAGTTAATGGCCATCTCTAGTAAGTATTCGTAATGAACTTACATTCTTAGCATATTAGTGTTGCATGAGTAACGTGTGTGTGTGTATGCTCACTACGGGTTAGATCCGACGGGGTCTCGGTAGGGGTCCACGGAGGGGTGGATCCGCGAGCTTGCTTTTAACCACTACGGGTTAGATCCGACGGGGTCTCGGTAGGGGTCCACGGAGGGGTGGATCCACGGTTAATTGTGGTGCATTTTTGCAAATGTGATTTGATATTGGCATTTGAAATGAGTACTTTTGAACGGTTTTCATGATTGCATGCATCGACTAAGTGTGTAAGAGGTAAGTTGTTCGTTTGGCTTACTTGGCTAGGATGGCACTGGAGTATTTTGTTGTTTGTTTTAAATCCTTTATCTATGGATTTTGATGTTGGGATACGAACCTCCTGGTCGTTCTTGTGTACTGTGAGTTGATGAGATTTGGGGCTAAAATCCCAATGGTTTTGTAAAAGTCGTTTTACGGATTTGGGGCTAAAATCCCAACGGTTGGTTAATGTCATTTTTCGAAAGTAAACCTTTGGGCGGTGACCCCTTTTGTCTTTTGGTTTTGAAAAGTAGGATTTGATAATCCTAAATTGTTTTCTATTGAAACTCTCGATGGCATTCTAAACTGTTTTATAAATTACTTCCATTGATTTATGATATTTCGTTTTGAAATGTTTTCTCAAACCCTTGCCTCGGGAAGTACTTTTCGTTTCGTTTGGATCTTTGAGGATCCTCGGTTATTGTTATTCGTGGAATGTGAATTGTATGGCTCGTTTTTGCACTTTGTATTTGCACTAGCAAAACAGGAGTTTGCTAACCCCAGTATTCGGGGTGGATGTCTGTTTTGCATTCGTGTTTTGGAGCATAACACCGGGTCGGCACGAAGGATGATGAAAGATGATCGATACTAATCACATGAGGAACCGTACATCGTGTGTTGGTTCGGTTGTACTTTATTTTCATTCTTTGTATTGTTCCCGTTATGCGGTGTAGTGTATTTTGTCCCTGCGTGGGCATGAGTTGTATTTGAGTTGTATGTATTTGTGGAAAGACCAAATCGGTCTCTTCGAGTCATTGTAGCCTCGAAGGCATTGTCGAGATGTTAAATGTCGTTACTCACTGGTAGATCCTTGAGGAAAGGTTCTACGGCGTGTAATATCCCTGAGCGGATTGGGGTGTTACATAAATGGTATCGAGCTTAGGTTGAGGAAACCTAGGCCGTCGGGTCAAGTCGTGTTGTTTGAGTCTTGTTTCGTTGGATTTTTATCTGATCGAGTCGTGTCGCGACGCTTCGTTTGAGTTTGTTGGTCGTGATTAGTATCGTGGGGCGATCATCATCTTCGTGCGACTGTGGAAGTAAGTCTCCCTTCTTTGTGTTGTGCCTCGTGTGACACGAGCTATTTTTATGATTAAATCTTAAGTGGTGGAATCATTATGTGAATTTTGATTTCACGATATGTATTTAGTCGACTCTCGTATTTGATTTATACGAGGAATGTCGTCGTTTGTGATGTCTTTTATTGTTGTTTTTGTCCGTTGTTGATGATTTTCGAATCGATTTGCACGTTTCACAAGTCTCTTGTGGAAGCTTTGTGCTTATACGCGTTCGACTTGTTCACTAGCCAGTGCGGGAGGGTATTTTATCAGTGGTTTTGTTCTGAATGTGGTATTTTATCGTTTATTTTCGTTTAAAGACATGTATTGTCTTGATTTTAAACGTTTTGATGCGTGTGCTAGGAGTTGTTTTAGTGAACGTCGGTATGTGTGAGTTTTGGGCATTCTGGCCTATTGGATTTTTGAAAACCTTAGAGTATCTTAGAAAAATAAATTTCGAGACATACTTTTCAAATGAGTTATTTTCTTGTGGTACATCCTAGATGCCACAATGTATTTCAAAAATTTTCTACCTCGAGGATCAAAATGTTTTGAGATATTTTCAACACTTTTATTTAGACCCGAGGGTCGAATAATTTGAAAGTTTTCACTAAGAGAAAGTGTCTTCATTTTTATCAAATGCAAAATGGTTCTCCAATGTCTCGATAACGATGTTTCACGTTTGTACTTTTTTTTGAAAGATGATACTCAAGATCAATCGGTATTCTTCTAAATTATTTTCAAAATGAGGTTTTCGTTTTTAAAACCTATCCATTCCCGTTTGAGGGCTGGGTATGTATGTGTGATGTTCGCGTTGTCCTTTTGATACTTTCTCCCGAGTATGACCGAATTGGCGGTGTGAGCGTTGAGACGCTTTCCACACATTGGTATTGAATGTTGTCGCCTCATGGCAATTTCTGCGTTGTCGCGCATGTGCGAGCTGTTAGAGCTTGATTTGGTATGACCGTGTGCATCGGTGATGGTTCCGTTATGCGTCGATTGTTTAATGTCTTGTTACCTTGCTCCCGTTTTTGTGAATTTCGTGGACGAGGTCAAAGGTAATAGCCGTACTATTTTGACTTCTATATTTTCTCTTTCTCCAGTCTATCGATTCGCTCGTGTTCGTTGATACTGTCTGAACTTGTTTTGTATTTCGGGTTCATCATTCGAACGAGCTGTGATCTTGTTTTGGGTCGATCTGGTTATCGCTGTGACTTTTCCGAGTTCGATTCGATTCTTGTGAACCTTGTTCGGAAGTAACATCTGTTGGTCCTACTAGTTCTTTTATTCGAAGTGGATCGGATTTGGAACTTCTGTATTTTCGACTCTGTCGACTCGTTTATGTTCGTTGACATTTCTGAACTTTCCCTATCCCTTACTATTGTTGATCGAACGAGTGTGGTATTGTTTTGGAATAACTCGTTTGTCGCTGTGACTTTTCAATCGCTATTCCCTATCCTGTGGATCTTGTGGGAATGCACGTCTTGCTGTTCTCACCAGGTCATCCTGGGAGTTGTGGTTTGAATTTTATTATCCTACGTGTTTCGGACATGATTGTTCGATTTTTGTTGTCTCAATCGTTTGTTTGTTCGGTTTTTGTTCTCGTTTCGTGATTGTTGAGAGTTCAGGCTCCTTCTTAATTTCATTAAGTTTTGGAAATTAGACTCGTTATCGATCTACAAAACCTTGGGCGGTGGAATTCCGTATTTATTCAGCGTTTGGCTCGCATTTGATTGGTGAACCGTTGGGTTGGTCAATCATATTGATTTTCGTTCGTTGAGTTTTGTGATTGTTCGGATAATCGACTCGATTGTATTGTCTATTTGATGACGCTTGTCACTCGTTGATTTTATTATGTCTCTACCGGTGACGTTGCGTTAGTCGCCCTAGAGCGTATTTTCTCGCCGTATGTCTCTTTGCGTTCCTTGCAGTGTTTCGCCGTCGAGCGCGAGTTTTCGGTTTTGTGTATCTCGTCGAGTTTTCCTGGCAAGGGATATTGCTTCTCCCTAATTATTTTAAGTTTCGGGACGAAACTTCTTTTAAGGAGGGTAGAATGTAATATCCGCAATTTTCGATTTCCGGTAATTTCTTTTTTTTCGGCGGAAGTCTGTTTTGACGACTCGCTCATGACCGTTTCGTCATTCTGAGAATGATTAATTCTACACTTTTTGACATCCGAGTTCGTTTCGGTGTCGTTTCGTTGAGATCTGTGCTTTTTAGCGACTTTTCCGCACTTGAGTTCGATTCTTGCGAATCTCATCCGAAACTGTCGTTTCGAGTTTCTCGCAAGTCCGTTTATCTTTGTTGGACGTGTTGTGAACTTCGGTTTGGTTATTCGATCACGTATCGTGATTTTCGGGCATTTGGGCCATTTTCGTAATTTCCCAAAGTTTGGGGTAATTACCTTCCGTTGTCGAATTTCGAGCCTTCGGGTGGTCGGAATTGTGTGTCCTACTAGCTCTTAGATTCGTCTTTGTGAGTACTTCGTAACCGTATCTTCGGTTCGTATTCAGGTTCGGGTTTCGGTGTCGTTTTGTTGAATTCAGGATTTCTAAACGACTTTTCTAAGTATGAGTTCGTCTTTGTTAGATCACCATTAATTTTTGGTAACTCCAAAAATTATAAATCTTTGCAATATTATAGAACATCGAGTTAGCTTTCCAATGGTTCAAACGGTGAGTCAATCTGAGTCCTGACGAGAGAGTTATGGTCGTTTGATTTTGGCCGAGCACTTCCGGGAGCCTTTCGGCCGATAGGGGGTCGATAGACTCTCTCGCCGGCATACAGTAGGGGTATCGGTTGGGCCTATCGGCCGATAGGCTGGCCGAAAGGATCTGCTGTGAAACACAATAAATGTGTTGTTTTGATCGTGAAGCTCATTCCCTTCCCCATTTTTTCCATCGCTGCGAGAGAGAAGATATAGAGGGGAGAGTTCTTCATCCGGGGTCGATTTTCATCATTTCTTTTCGGTTGTGAGGCTCGGATAATCAATCTAACGCGTGTTCTACGGATCTTAATACTTGAATCACTCAAGGTAATATCTCTTGAAACCCTACCTTTTTGGATAATTGGGGATTTTGGGGTTTTGTCCGATTCTTTTCGTTTCGTTGATGGATTCATGATGAATATGATTATTCTTGTTGGTATTCTTAGTTTCCCTACGGATTCATGGTATATTTCGTGATTTTTACGGAATCGAGAGGGTTCGGTTGTGGTCCGCCCTCGTTGTTGTTTGTATACGAATATACATGAATCGTAGGCGGGTTCCCGGGAGTATTCCATTTCCATAATCGTTTAGAAGTGGTTGTGATTGTGCTATTCGAATCGTTAGGTTCATTTTCGTCGGTTCCTCACGGTCGCGCTTGATTCTTCCGTTCCGTTCATTGTCGTCTTCCTTTTCGTTAGCATCGGGCGTTCCGAAGCTTCCCGGTTGAGCCGTATCCGTTCGTGGTTCCGTGCTCGTGGTATCGAGGCAAGTACCTTGCCCATACTTTTCTCGTTTTATGTATATGATGATCGGTAGTTGTCTCGATGCGTTTGTTTGGTTATTTGAAATGAAGTTTCAAAAGGATTTCGGTTTGGCCTCGTTAAAGGCTTTCTTTCAAAACGAGTTTGATTTGTGAACGGTGTTTTGAGAATTGATTATGATTTGGTTATTTTGAACGTTGAAGGATTTTATGATGATACTCCTATTGTTTAAGTTATGGAATCGTGTATTTCCTTATTTAATCTTGTTATCGTAATTTTGAAGAGTTTGATAATGGTGTCGAGTTAATGGCCATCTCTAGTAAGTATTCGTAATGAACTTACATTCTTAGCATATTAGTGTTGCATGAGTAACGTGTGTGTGTGTGTATGCTCACTACGGGTTAGATCCGACGGGGTCTCGGTAGGGGTCCACGGAGGGGTGGATCCGCGAGCTTGCTTTTAACCACTACGGGTTAGATCCGACGGGGTCTCGGTAGGGGTCCACGGAGGGGTGGATCCACGGTTAATTGTGGTGCATTTTTGCAAATGTGATTTGATATTGGCATTTCCGGAAATGAGTACTTTTGAACGGTTTTCATGATTGCATGCATCGACTAAGTGTGTAAGAGGTAAGTTGTTCGTTTGGCTTACTTGGCTAGGATGGCACTGGAGTATTTTGTTGTTTGTTTTAAATCCTTTATCTATGGATTTTGATGTTGGGATACGAACCTCCTGGTCGTTCTTGTGTACTGTGAGTTGATGAGATTTGGGGCTAAAATCCCAATGGTTTTGTAAAAGTCGTTTTACGGATTTGGGGCTAAAATCCCAACGGTTGGTTAATGTCATTTTTCAGAAAGTAAACCTTTGGGGCGGTGACCCCTTTTGTCTTTTGGTTTTCGAAAAGTAGGATTTGATAATCCTAAATTGTTTTCTATTGAAACTCTCGATGGCATTCTAAACTGTTTTATAAATTACTTCCATTGATTTATGATATTTCGTTTTTGAAATGTTTTCTCAAACCCTTGCCTCGGGAAGTACTTTTCGTTTCGTTTGGATCTTTGAGGATCCTCGGTTATTGTTATTCGTGGAATGTGAATTGTATGGCTCGTTTTTGCACTTTGTATTTGCACTAGCAAAACAGTGGAGTTTTGCTAACCCCCGAGTATTCGGGGGGGTGGATGTCTGTTTTTGCATTCAGGTTTTAGAGCATAACACCGGGTCGGCACGAAGGATGATGAAAGATGATCGATACTAATCACATGAGGAACCGTACATCGTGTGTTGGTTCAGTTGTACTTTATTTTCCGCTGCTGTATTGTTCCCGTTGTACGGGTGTAGTGTATTTTGTCCCCTGCGTGGGCATGAGTTGTATTTGAGTTGTATGTATTTGTGGAAAGACCAAATCGGTCTACTGAGTCATTGTAGCCTCGAAGGCATTGTCGAGATGTTAAATGTCGTTACCAGCCTGGTAGATCCTTGAGGAAAGGTTCTACGGCGTGTAATATCCCTGAGCGGATTGGGGGTGTTACAGTAGCTTGTCCCGATGACAGAAGGGTACATATTGCTCAGTACCTCATGGATAAGGAAACTGCGGAATGGTGGGAGGCTGTGACGCCCAGAGACCGTCAGGCCACTTGGGAGGAATTTAAAGCTGCTATGGAAGCAGAATATTGTCCACCGCTAGTCAAGGAGCGCAGGATTATAGAATTCTTCACTGCTACACCTCAGGATGTGCCAATTTCTCAGGCCATCATCACTTATAATCAGCAGTTAGGATTCGTGAAAGATCAGGTGAGGACCGAGGCCGACAAGATCCGTTATTTCAATATGCGCATGAAATCGCATATCAGGCAGAGTATGGCAACGATCATGTGTGTCACCTTGAAGGAGTATCCGGATCGCGCCCTAGCGATCGATATGGATGCACCGGAATCAGAGTTGGGTACCGAGGCCAAGAAACAGAAAACAGCTGGCAGTTTTTCAGCCAGCAAGAGTGGCCGATTTTCAAGAGCATAGTCTGCCCCTACACCTGGGAAGAGGCCGTTTCATCAGGCTGGAGGATCTCAGGGTAATTGTTCAGTCCAGTCCATTGCTTCTGGTGGCAGGGTTTGTTTTAACTGCAACCAATATGAGTATTTGATGAAGGATTGCCCTTCTCCTCCAGTTACTTGCTTTACTTGCGGGCAGACCAGACACCGCGCAGCGCATTGTGAGAGAGACACCAGGGCTGCCAGAGCTCCGACTACCACTGCCGTTCAGAGAGAGCACAATATTGATCAGAAGACTCCAGTTACTCATGTTCCTCAGATTTCGGGCCATGGTAGGGGCCGGGATCAGCCGGATCGCCGAGATGCATCTAGTTCGGGCTCAGTCCGCCCTCGGTTATATCAGATGAGGCGCACGGAGGAGGCAGACATTCCGGTGGCGTCAGGTACCACTCAGATCCTTTCTCATCCAGTTTTGGTGCTTTTCGATTCGGGTGCTACTCATTCTTTTATTGCTTCGGATTGTGTGTGTCGTATTGGTATTCACTGCTTGTTCGAGTGTGAACTGTTTGTAGTGGGTACGCCTAGCGGGGATCGTATGGTTGGGGACCGGGAAGTTAGGGATTGTCCAGTGAGGATCGGGAGCCGAGATTTGCCCTCAAATCTCATTGTTATAGATCTTAAGGGTGAGGATTTGATCCTCAGGGACGATTGGTTGGATCGTCACGGTGCTATCATGAACTATCGTACTCGTACCATCTCGATAGTGGCCTAGGACGGCACCGAGCATACTCTCATAGGTTGTAAACCGGGTAGATCGGGAAGTGTGATTAGTGCCTTAAAGGCGATGAAACTTCTGAATCAGGGTTGTGTCGGCTATTGGTATTACGCTCTGCAGGCGGAAGATGGCGGAGTCAACATGTCGTCGATTCCAGTTGTCAGCGAGTACCCCGACGTATTTCTAGATGACTTGCCGGGATTACCACCACAGCGAGAGGTTGAGTTTCCTATTGATCTTGAGCCGAATGCGGCCCCCGTTTCTCGAGCGCCATACCGTATGGCACCGTCGGAGATGTTAGAATTGAAGAAACAGTTGGGGGAATTGTTAGATAAAGGGTATATTCGACCGAGCGCATTGCCTAGGGGTGCGCCCGTACTTTTTGTTAAGAAGAAGGATGGATCGCTTCGTTTATGCATCGACTACCGAGAATTAAACAAGTTGACCATCAAAAACAAGTACCCTTTGCCCAGGATCGACGACTTGTTTGATCAGCTTCAGGTAGCGACAGTCTTTTCGAAGATTGACTTACGATCGGGCTACTACCAGTTGAGGATTCGGGACAGCGATATACCAAAAGCTGCTTTTCGGACGAGATATGGCCATTACGAGTTTGTGGTTATGCCTTTCGGGCTAACCAATGCCCCAGAAGTGTTCATGCAGTTAATGAACAAAGCTTTTATCGAGTATCTAGACAAATTCGTAGTCGTCTTTATCGACGATATCCTTATCTATTCCCGGAGTCGAGAGGAGCATGTTTTACATCTCCAGATTGTGTTGGACACTTTGAGAACTAGTTGTGCGCGAAGTTCTCTAAGTGTGAGTTTTGGCTCAAGGAAGTGATGTTTCTCGAGCACGTGATTTCAGCGGAGGGAGTTCGGGTAGATCCACAGAAGATAGAGGCGGTGATGGCTTGGGAACCGCCCAAGAATGTGAAGGAAGTGAGAAGTTTTCTGGGACTTAGAGGCTATTATCGTAGATTCATTGAGGTGTTTTCTAAGATCGCTAGACCGCTCACTCAGTTACTCCAGAAAACTCAGAAGTTCGAGTGGACCGCAGACAGACAGGATAGTTTTGACGAGTTGAAGAGACGATTGACTACCGCACCCATTTTAGCATTACCTCAGGGGAACGAGGATTTTTTGGTGTATAGTGATGCTTCGGGCCTCGGGCTCGGATGTGTTTTGATGCAGATAGACAGGGTTATTACTTATGCGTCCCGCCAATTGAAACCTTATGAGGTAAATTACCCCATGCACGATTTAGAGTTAGCTGCGGTCGTTTCCGCCTTAAAGATCTGGAGGCATTATCTCTATGGGTCGTCGTGTAAGATTTTTACGGATCACAAGAGTTTGAAGTATATCTTCAGTCAGAAAGAGTTGAATATGAGACAGCGTAGGTGGTTGGAGCTAATTAAAGATTATGACCTCGAGATAATTTATCATCCGGGTAAGGCTAACGTAGTGGCTGATGCGTTGAGCCGGAAGCCGATGGCATTACAAATGTTAGAGGTACTTACACCACAGAGCAGGATCCAGCGGGATTTTATTTGTCAGAATATCGAGGTTTGGGTTCAAAGTGTTCAGGGCCAGTTATGTGCGTTGGAGATCACTTCGTCTTTGACTGATGATATCAAGGCGAAACAGTATGATGATCCGTTTTTGGTCCAGTTGAGGGAGGATGTAAGGAAGGGGAAAGCCCCTGTATTTGTGGTTCAGGATGATGGAGTTTTGATATTTCGCAGCAGATTATGTGTACCGAGTGATATTGAGTTGAGACAGAAGATCTTGAGTGAAGCTCATACCACACCTTACTCTATACATCCTGGTACGAGCAAAATGTACAAGGATGTAAGGAGTAACTACTGGTGGAGCAATTTGAAGACGGACGTTAGCAAGTTTGTGGCGAAGTGTTTGACCTGTCAGCAGGTTAAAATTGAGCATCAGCGGCCCGCGGGGTTGCTACGACCACTTCCCATTCCGGAATGGAAGTGGGAAGACATCTCTATGGATTTCATTACCGGGATGCCCACGACTCGGACTGGAATGAACATGATTTGGGTTATTGTCGATCGGCTAACCAAATTAGCTCATTTCCTGAGTATTAAGGACACTTGGGGGCCGGAGAGGCTGGCACGAGTGTTTATTGCAGAGATCGTGAGGTTACATGGGACTCATAGAATTATTGTTTCGGATCGAGATGGCCGGTTTGTATCACATTTTAGGCAAGCTGTTCATCAAGATTTGGGGACTGGGTTGAGACTCAGTACATCTTACCACCCTCAGACCGACGGGCAGTCAGAGCGGATGATCCAGGCGCTAGAGGATATGTTGAGAGCCTGTTCCTTAGATTGGAAGGATGATTGGGAGTCGCACTTGCCATTGATCGAGTTCACATACAACAATAGTTGGCATGCCTCGATCAAAATGGCACCATTTGAGGATTGTATGGGAGAAGGTGCAGATCGCCGTTATGTTGGGACGATGCGTCCGAGTGAGTTGGTACCGAACCCGATATAGTAGTTGATACGAGAGAGAAGATTGCTCTGATTCGCGATAGGTTGTTGACGGCCCAGAGTCGGCAGAAGTCTTATGCCGATATGCATCGCCGGCCATTGGAGTTTGAGGTGGGGGACCATGTCTTTCTTAAGGTGTCGCCGACATGGGGAGTTTACCGTTTCGGCTGGAAGGGTAAACTTAGTCCGAGATATATTGGACTGTTCGAGATTTTAGAGAGAGTTGTAGAGCTTGCATATCGGTTAGGCTTGCCGCCGTCCTTGAGTCACGTGCATAACGTATTTCATGTTTCCCAGCTTAGGAAGTATGTACCGGACCCTAACCATATTATTGATTTTGGAGAGATTGAGTTGGGACCCGACATTACCATCGAGGAGAGGCCGATTTAGATTTTAGAGCATCGGGTGAAACAACTTAGGCACAAAACCATGTAACACCCCCAGATTTAACCGGAAATATTACAGCGCCGTGGGCCCCGAGATGGAACCCACAAGGCTAAAAGAAATTTTCGCAAGCATTTACAAATGCCCAAGAGGCCAACGACGGTACTATCTTTAAAAAAATTCACAAAGACTTATAAAATTCATTTATCAAAAACCGTCGTAAAAACTCATTTGAAATCGCAAGGCCAAACAGCCGACACCCAAAAGTTTAGAAAACGATTTCCAAAGTAACCTCAGTTACTAGATACCAAAAGAGCATTTCAAAATACTCACGCAGCGGAAAAAGACCAACCATAAAGATACTCTAGCAGCGGAATACAAGAACCGATCAAGAAACTCAATGCACACAACATGTCTAGCCGGTATCCTCCGAAGCTCATCTCTTCACGACCGCTACCAGCTCGATACTCCGAGAACCTAAAAAGAAATCCCACGACGGGGTCAGCCATAATATCCAACAATGATATCAATCACATCACATCAATAATACATACCAATGAGAATACAGAATAAGAATACGACCAATGTAATCTTACCGTCATAACTTTACTTACTCAAGTAATTCTCATCAGAATAACCCTTATCACACTTTACATCCTGTACTCGATTAACTAATAAACTCGAACATAATATCTGTATTGTACCTCAAACAATATTCAAGATTCTCAAACTGTCATCACCAACTCACGATACGGAAATATACCATTACCGACCAATACGATCCATCGAATAACATCATCAAATCCCAAGACGATAACCGATTTTCCATCAAAGACAATTACCAAGGAAATACAGAACATACCTCGAGATATGAAGTGCCACGACAATCATATCAGTCTAATCCGAGATCAGATCAATGCAATACGGACACGGTCCTAACACAGGACCTACAAATGCATACTCATATGACCACGTCAATATGATCACAGCAATATCAATCATGTATACTCAATGGAAATCCGACGATCCAGCGCCCTCAGCATAGATCCCTTTGTTGATCCTATCAGATCAACATAAGGTGGATAACTAACAATACACATATGAACAACAACATATGATACAATCAATGATGCGAATTCACAAGATTCCATCAACACAATACTGGTAATCTAACGATCCAGCGCCCTCAACATAGATCCCCATGATGATCCCGTCGAACCAACGCATGGTGGAAAACCCTGTCCAACGATCCAGCGCCCTCAGCATAGATCCCCATGATGATCCCGTCGAACCAATGCATGGTGGACATCCGATCCAGCGCCCTCAGCATAGATCTCATGATCTCACAAGATCAACACAACGTATAATTCACATGATCTCACAGGATCAACACAACATAAACAATACAATTATGCATACACATATGCAACTCAATATGTTCATCAACATGAACAACATAACATGCACGATAACATGACAATTTACTAGGACGACTTCATGTTCAACAACATGAAAGAAAGTGTACGAGACCAAAATAAATAACATTAAACCATAATCAATATGGAATACTTGCCCCGAGTCCTTCGGGAGCAACCTTGATGTCCAATCATCACCGACGATTATCCTCAATGCTCGGCGATCCAAACGTACGGTGAACTATAGATACTCATATCCTCATCTTTACCATAATGTAACCTAGATATTCGAACATACCAATAACTGAGATAAAGAATATACATTATGGTTTATCTCCCAGAATCGAAAGGACGATATGCGATCCGAATACCCAGAGTTCACAATAATAATCATCGCTATATGCATTATAAACGAAATGAAACTGAAACCATTCATTAAATATTATAACTGAGCAAGTAATAACTTGCCTCGATACCGATACGATGATGATGAAGCCGCTACCAGTCACAATGCCTTCGTCTACGAGCTCCTCGGCCCTGACCATGCAATTCACGAACACGCTCGAACACGACCGCAACATCCGGTTATAATCGCCGATCAATAATCTCAACCTATCGAAGTAATCAAATAACATACATCCGATAACAATCAACACCCGACAAAACTAACCAATCGAACTCAACGGTTCAACACAACCTCGAATAAACGTAGTCAGAACAAACCAAATCAAACCATCACGAATTCATAATCAAAACACAAAAATACTGCACTGTCTGCCTACTTAGCGCACGTTAAACGCATAACGTAGAGTGCGCTAAGTTGTCCCGTTAGCGTGCGCTAGCCAGTAAGATTAGCGTGCGCTAATGCTGTTCAGTGGCATGCATTCCAAACATCGACTCACATCTTGCGACTACGAAACCGAATGAAGGAAGACATAAATCTCCATATCTCTTGAAGATAAACGACCCCATAATTATCACCATGATCATGTCAATGTCCATATATCAATAACAACATCAACAATCAAACCGACTCGATAACAAGGATCGTATCATATTCAATCTGGAATTCAACCTAGTATCATGATTCATCTCATCTAAATCGACCAATATAATTACCAAGATTCAGAAATCCTTCTTAGATCGGGTTAAATGAATCAACATCCTTATGGTATGAAGAATCTTAACTAACATCCGAAACTCTTATCAAAATTCCATTGAATCTCATATAACATCATCATATGATTATCCAACATGCTCCTTACATGCAACCATCCAAGAAAAACGAACCATTAACAAAGGAATACGAAGATTACTCGGTTTAGGCAGACCAAAAGAAGAACACTAGAACTCCATTCCAAGAATCATGAATAACTTGAAGAACAAGGCTTGAATCCATGCTCTCCATCTTAATCTTGTTAAAGATCACCATCTCTCAGTGTTTGAGACCTCAAACCTCTTTCTAAAAACTCTCTCTCGGTTGAAAGAAGGAAGAATGACGAAATGTTTAATAACACCCTTCTGTCCCTTTTTATAATATTCATTATTAGCGTGCGCTAACATCTCATGTTTAGCGTGCGCTACCGCCTTAGCGTGCGCTAACTGACTTTGTTAGCGTGCGCTATCGAGCCTGAGGCTCTTGTCTTGCTTCGTAAACTAACTTACGTCGTAATGCCTATGTATTAACGTCGTAAATCATCTGCTTAGCGTCGCAAGTCATTTACCTTAGCGTGCGCTAATACCAGTTGACTTGCTACAGTCTACACCTACCACGAAGATGCTCGCGACCCCACAAGCCGAAATCGACCAATAAAGCCAAGATTCCCTGTTGACCGATATATAGTTAGCGTGCGCTAATCAACATGCATTAGCGTGCGCTAACACTACATTACAACATCCGTTGACTTATCGAGCGTGCGCGAAAGTGGCACGGTCACGCGTAGATTCCTTCGATCTGTTGCATTAGCGTGCGCTACATTCTGCCTCTAGCGTGCGCTAACCATGAACGATAGCGTGCGCTACACTTGACCATTAGCGCGCGCTAGTCAGGCTATACTTAGCCATTTCCAACTCTTCTCGTCCAACGTCTCAACATACAGAATACGAACATACGGCATACTAAACACATATACTTCTTAAATGTAATTATCAACCAAATATGACAATTATACCAATACAGATGTCTCAGTCCTTTATTTATTTTATCTCTACTGTACAGATTCCACGTTGTACAATGTAACTCGGATAAAATAATATCAAACAACAGTAGTAGAATTTCCGGATATTACATTCTACACCCCTTAAAATAAGTTTCGTCCTCGAAACTTGCAATCCATCATAAAACAAACAAACATACCGTTTAACCCAAAATATCCCAAAGCCATCACGACACTGATCAATCATCATTATTCTGAATAGCCAAAACTGCATACTTACAAATACGCAGGTCG
This sequence comes from Orobanche coerulescens, assembly GCA_033398695.1. Lineage (NCBI taxonomy): Eukaryota > Viridiplantae > Streptophyta > Magnoliopsida > Lamiales > Orobanchaceae > Orobanche > Orobanche coerulescens. Next base: position 180,600,964 of record CM065808.1, read on the forward strand.
ACGATCTCCGGAGATACTAGCCAGCGATCTCACTGTACAGTCTCAATACGCTTACGATCACAATTCCCTGAGTCTCAACAAAATATATCATCCTCGGATCAAACAATCTGCCCGAATCAAATCCTGTCTGCCTGATTACATAATCAAGTTCCAATTCGAATAATATCCGATATATCTGTGAAACAACTGCCCCAAACGACACGAATCCCGAGACACCGACACAAAATCCGAACGCTCAGATGATCACCAACAATGATCAACCAATAAGTCAACCGAATTTATCATCGACATGATAAATTCCAATCTGACCAACCAGAGGTCAAAACACAATCGAGAATATCATCAACATGATAAACTCCAATATGACCAACGAACGGTCAACGATAATCGAGAATACCTTCAAACGGTAAGCTCCAACACGATCAACACAGAACCACAGAAACCGATATACGAACGAATAAAGTTCTCAAAACGACACACCAATCACAAACCGACGAACATATCCAATCATACAGGGAGTGGGAACGACCAAATCGATACTCAAAACAACCAGCATGAGGTCAACAATCCCAAATTCACAAAAGAAATCATTCAAAAATCACTATGGTAAAAATCGCGCTACTACCATACCAATGGAATTACATAGCACATATGCCCCGATTTCGCAAAATCCAATGTTCCAAAATTACATCATGTGCATGAATCTACAACACACGACATATTTCTCTTATCCGATAAATCAATCGATCATCCTTGCATAACCAAACGACCATACCAAAGTTCGGATCCATATTCCTCGTTCCACATTGATATATTACCCAGTTCGTGAGTCACACTCACAACTTCACCATGATATGTAATATACACTAAATGTGTATGGTTATTAATCACATTTTCAAAACCGGTTTGAAATCATATATTCTTGTCACGAAGACAATTTTCGAAAGTTCTTTCAAGAGTTTGAAAACTCAAAACATAAATTTTCGTAAGACCACGAAATCAATTTTAAAATTAAATCGGCTCGTCACTAATATCCACTGATATTCCATCGGAAAACCACACGATAGAATTCCAAAATCTCAAATATATAGACCCTGATAAAAAGTCCTCTCCACATACTACTCGCAACGTCTTCTTAATCCATCCTGGATCACCTCAAATATAATATGACAAAACATTGAAACAAATCAATAAATCAAACACAGCGAAAGACTTCCCGAGAAGTTCCATTTGAACAAGTAAACCCAAAACCTCAAAAGGTAGGAACAAAATAGATAAACGATTGATAAAGAGTTTTACAAATCTCGGGAGTTTTAGAAAACAGGAAAGCTTTCTTTTGAACATTAGGGTCTCAGCCCGTATCTTGTTCCGCATTACAAGAAGTTTAAAAAAAATAGAAAACTCTTTTCGGACTCCAAGTCCTGAGTTACAAAACTATTTCAAAATCGAGTGGGTCTCGGCCCAAAAATCATTTTCCGTAAAACATCCGTAAAACATTCATTTTGAAAGGTATCATTTTCAAATGATCAAAAGCAGTTCATATATCTCAAAATGAATTAACATGCTACATGTTCTTCTCAACCATGCACAATATTTCTCCCCAAATGCACAATTCCGTTCCAAAATCTAACCAACATACTGATTTCCAAAATCATAGTTTCTCAAGATCATCAATCCTGTCCCACTCTGGCATCTCATGCTGTAACGCATGATATCTGCTGAATCTCAAAACATATCAACTTAGAATGGCAATAAATCTCAATGAAATTCAAAAATCCAAATACTTACAGATCGTGAAGCCGACGATTCCCCGTGATACTGGCACATGTCTCGAATCTATAAAATACTCGACACAGATATTTTCAAAACACACGTTTTGCAAACTCAGTGCAACTCGAGAACACAATATATCACGTAAACACCGTTTGGAAAAGTTATAACAAGCCCAGTACGATACTCGCAAATCCGATAACGCACAAGCCTGAGTGAACAACAAAGACTCATGGCTCTAATATTTGTCAATTGACAACTCGAATGACGCAACAAAAACACGACTCAACTCGACCCAAATACCTAGGTTTTCTCAACCTAATCTCCGATACCATATTCTGTAACACCCCCAGATTTAACCGGAAATATTACAGCGCCGTGGGCCCCGAGATGGAACCCACAAGGCTAAAAGAAATTTTCGCAAGCATTTACAAATGCCCAATAGGCCAACGACGGTACTATCTTTAAAAAAATTCACAAAGACTTATAAAATTCATTTATCAAAAACCGTCGTAAAAACTCATTTGAAATCGCAAGGCCAAACAGCCGACACCCAAAAGTTTAGAAAACGATTTCCAAAGTAACCTCAGTTACTAGATACCAAAAGAGCATTTCAAAATACTCACGCAGCGGAAAAAGACCAACCATAAAGATACTCGAGCAGCGGAATACAAGAACCGATCAAGAAACTCAATGCACACAACATGTCCTAGCCAGTATCCTCCGGGAAGCTCATCTCTTCACGACCGCTACCAGCTCGATACTCCGAGAACCTAAAAAGAAATCCCACGACGGGGTCAGCCATAATATCCAACAATGATATCAATCACATCACATCAATAATACATACCAATGAGAATACAGAATAAGAATACGACCAATGTAATCTTACCGTCATAACTTTACTTACTCAAGTAATTCTCATCAGAATAACCCTTATCATACCTTACATACTGTACTCGATTAACCAATAAACTCGAACATAATATATGTATTGTACCTCAAACAATATTCAAGATTCTCAAACTGTCATCACCAACTCACGATACGGAAATATACCATTACCGACCAATACGATCCATCGAATAACATCATCAAATCCCAAGACGATAACCGATTTTCCATCAAAGACAATTACCAAGGAAATACAGAACATACCTCGAGATATGAAGTGCCACGACAATCATATCAGTCTAATCCAAGATCAGATCAATGCAATACGGACACGGTCCTAACACAGGACCTACAAATGCATACTCATATGACCACGTCAATATGATCACAGCAATATCTATCATATATACTCAATGGAAATCCGACGATCCAGCGCCCTCAGCATAGATCCCTTTGTTGATCCTATCAGATCAACATAAGGTGGATAACTAACAATACACATATGAACAACAACATATGATACAATCAATGATGCGAATTCACAAGATTCCATCAACACAATACTGGTAATCCAACGATCCAGCGCCCTCAGCATAGATCCCCATGATGATCCCGTCGAACCAACGCATGGTGGACATCCGATCCAGCGCCCTCAGCATAGATCTCATGATCTCACAGGATCAACACAACGTATAATTCACCTGATCTCACAGGATCAACACAACATAAACAATACAATTATGCATACACATATGCAACTCAATATGTTCATCAACATGAACAACATAACATGCACGATAACATGACAATTTACTAGGACGACTTCATGTTCAACAACATGAAAGAAAGTGTACGAGACCAAAATAAATAACATTAAACCATAATCAATATGGAATACTTGCCCCGAGTCCTTCGGGAGCAACCTCGATGTCCAATCATCACCGACGATTATCCTCAATGCTCGGCGATCCAAACGTACGATGAACTATAGATACTCATATCCTCGTCTTTACCATAATGTAACCTAGATATTCGAACATACCAATAACTGAGATAAAGCATATACATTATGGTTTACCTCCCAGAATCGAAAGGACGATATGCGATCCGAATACCCAGAGTTCACAATAATAATCATCGCTATATGCATTATAAACGAAATGAAACTGAAACCATTCATTAAATATTATAATTGAGCAAGTAATAACTTGCCTCGATACCGATACGATGATGATGAAGCCGCTACCAGTCACAATGCCTTCGTCTACGAGCTCCTCGGCCCTGACCATGCAATTCACGAACACGCTCGAACACGACCGCAACATCCGGTTATAATCGCCGATCAATAATCTCAACCTATCGAAGTAATCAAATAACATACATCCGATAACAATCAACACCCGACAAAACTAACCAATCGAACTCAACGGTTCAACACAACCTCGAATAAACGTAGTCAGAACAAACCAAATCAAACCATCACGAATTCATAATCAAAACAAAAAATCAAAAATCTTGCTCGCCTACTTAGCGCACGTTAAACGCATAACGTAGTGTGCGCTAAGTTGTCCCGTTAGCGTGCGCTAGCCAGTAAGCTTAGCGTGCGCTAATGCTGTTCAGTGGCATGCATTCCAAACATCGACTCACATCTTGCGACTACGAAACCGAATGAAGGAAGACATAAATCTCCATATCTCTTGAAGATAAACGACCCCATAATTATCACCATGATCATGTCAATGTCCATATATCAATAACAACATCAACAATCAAACCGAATCGATAACAAGGATCGTATCATATTCAATTTGGAATTCAACCTAGCATCATGATTCATCTCATCTAAATCGACCAATATAATTACCAAGATTCAGAAATCCTTCTTAGATCGGGTTAAATGAATCAACATCCTTATGGTATGAAAAATCTTAACTAACATCCGAAACTCTTATCAAAATTCCATTGAATCTCATATAACATCATCATATGATTATCCAACATGATCCTTATATGCAACCATCCAAGAAAAACGAACCATTAATAAAGGAATACGAAGATTACCTGGTTTAGACGAACCAAAAAGAAGAACACTAGAACTCCATTCCAAGAATCATGAATAACTTGAAGAACAAGGCTTGAATCCATGCTCTCCATCTTAATCTTGTTAAAGATCACCATCTCTCAGTGTTTGAGACCTCAAACCTCTTTCTAAAAACTCTCTCTCTCGGTTGAAAGAAGGAAGAATGACGAAATGTTTAATAACACCCTTCTGTCCCTTTTTATAATATTCATTATTAGCGTGCGCTAACATCTCATGTTTAGCGTGCGCTACCGCCTTAGCGTGCGCTAACTGACTTTGTTAGCGTGCGCTATCGAGGCCCAGAGGCTACTGTGTTGCTTCGTAAACTAACTTACGTACGTAATGCCTATGCATTAACGTACGTAAATCATCCTGCTTAGCGTACGCAAGTCATTTACCTTAGCGTGCGCTAATACCAGTTGACTTGCTACAGTCTACACCTACCACGAAGATGCTCGCGACCCCACAAGCCGAAATCGACCAATAAAGCCAAGATTCCCTGTTGACCGATATATAGTTAGCGTGCGCTAATCAACATGCATTAGCGTGCGCTAACACTACATTACAACATCCGTTGACTTATCAGAACGTGCGCCGAAAGTGGCCTGGTCCACACGTAGATTCCTTCTGATCTGACTGCATTAGCGTGCGCTACATTCTGCCTCTAGCGTGCGCTAACCATGAACGATAGCGTGCGCTACACTTGACCATTAGCGCGCGCTAGTCAGGCTATACTTAGCCATTTCCAACTCTTCTCGTCCAACGTCTCAACATACATAATACGAACATACGGCATACTGAATACATATACTTCTTAAATGTAATTATCAACCAAATAGGACAATTATACCAATACAGATGTCTCAGTCCTTTATTTATTTTATCTCTACTGTACAGATTCCACGTTGTACAATGTAACTCGGATAAAGTAATATCAAACAACAGTAGTAGAATTTCCGGATATTACAAACCATCCCTTTGGTTAAAGTTAAATGGTCGAGGCATGGATCCGAGGAATCCACGTGGGAGACGGAAGAGAGTATGAAGTCGAGATACCCCGAGTTATTCGCGTTGTAAGTTTCGGGACGAAACTTATTTTTAGGGGGAGAGAATGTAATATCCGTACTTTCTATTTTTGGTGTATGTTAGTTTCGGACGACTCGCTTATTACTAGTTTGCAATTCTGAATCTATTTTGTTCTTGGAGTTTTTCCATCCGGACGAGTTTCGAAGATATTTTTACATATTTTCATCTTGAATTATATTTTGTTGTATGTATGTTCGATTCCCATAAAAACTCGTTCGATTTCATTATGCCTCTGTTTCTATGAGTTTGTTTGGATGAGTTGCTCATGTTGTGAGTTTCGGATTGTTAATCCGACATCGTATCATGAATTTTCGGATGTTTGGGCCAGTTTGTAATTTCCTAGAAGTTTAGGGTGCTTTTATCCTCCTTGTCGTATTTTGGATTCCGCGGTAGTTGGAAGTGTATTTTCTTTCATCACTCAGCTTCTTCTTTATGGATACCTCGTGTTTACACTTTTGATTCTATCCTTGTGTTGCGTTTCGTCGTTGTATCGACTATGCAGAATTAAGTGTTTAGCAGCGTGGGACTGCTGCATGCATAACGTACGTTATGCATGCTCCCTTACGTACGTTATAGAGGCATCATAACGTACGTTATACCTTATTGGTAACGTATGTTATGGTTTTTACAATAGAGTACAAATTGTTTGTTACGTACGTTAACCTGTAAGAGGTTATGTACGTAAACATCATAACATACGTTAACAACTCGTGTTAACGTACGTAACACACTGTCAGGCGTTTTAAATCCTGACTTAACCTCAGTCGCGTTATTTCATTCCTTCTCATCCCTTTGTGCGCGACGTGAGTTTCCTCAAGCGATTTGGAGAGATTTGTCCAGAGCAATCCGTAGAGTTCCTCTGAAGATTGATTATTGTGTACCAAGGGAGGTTAATCATCATCATAATCATCATTCTCTGTCCGAATCGAGGCATACATCGTTGAACCCTAGTTTTTGGGGATTTCAGGATTTTTGACATAATTCTTCCTTTTAATCCGATTTAGCTCCATCGAATTGTTAGATTACGAATGTGTAGTCGTAATCCCTTGTTTCCATTATAGTCTAACGAATTTAACCTCGTAGTTTCGCCATTGTAAGATTAAAATCATCTAGGACTTCGTAGTGGCCGACAAATTGTTCCAACGGGTAGAATTAGGATTAATTCTTACCTTTCCGCAATATTGAGACTTGTTTGTATACCGTTATTGTGTTAGGGATAGATTTGGGAGGATTGTTCGAACCGAAACCTATTCTTTCGTCGTTTCCTTCGCGTCGTCTTAACCAAGGCAAGTACATGTATTGTATTCCGTTATGTATGTTACGTTTTCAAAATGTATGATAAATTGTGGTTTTCGGGTGCGTGAGTTGTGTTCCTTCCACCCGGAGCATTCGACGGGATGTCTAGGGGTCGATACTAAGGGGTACGGCCGCGGAAGTAGACTTGGGTGCGTGTGTGGTTGAACTTCCACCCGGAGCGTTCAACGGGATGTCTGGGGGTCGATACAAAGGGGTACGGCCGCGGAAGTGGTGTCCAACCCGGAGCGTTCGATGGGATGTCTGGGGGTCGATACTAAGGGGTACGGCCACGGGACACCAGTTGCGATTTTATGATATCGTGATGAATTGATAATTGATTTGAGTGCCAATGTAGTATTCCGGAATATCTATGGCAAATGATTTCTGATTGAGATGACTCTGAAAAATCGTATTTGTATATAATGTTGTGTAATTATGTACTTGCACTAGCTATTCGAATGCTAACCCCTTAAATGGGGGAAATGCGCCTTATGCATTTCAGGTACCGGAAGAGCTGAGGAGGAGGCACGGGATATGCACGCAAAGTATGGATTGGCATGATTATGAGTCTCGAGTCTTTATTTATGTTCGGTCATTTATACTGTTTGAGTATTGGAATTTGTCTGGTTTTATTGTATTCGGTTAAAGTCCCCTGCGTGGGCAATGATATGGTATCGACTTATATTTCCACGTACGTCTATTAAAACGTTTTGGCCGAGGCCACGGCCCCATTTTTAAATTGATGATTGTGTCTTTGGGATTTTCATGTACGGAATGTGTGTCATGTGTTAGCCTGGTAGACCTCATGAGGGTTCTACGGCGTGTAATGTCCCATTTGTGAATTGGGGTGTTACAACACACAAACACACAAATATATATATATATACACACACCTATATACACACATAAACGTACATAAGCATACACACACACGCACAACCTTGCACACGCACACAGAGAACACAGTTGCACACGGACACACATTACCCACACACAAAAACACACACACTCTACATACGTTCTCACGCAAGTCACATACATACACACATCATTCGCAAACAAACACAAGCCCACACACCTACACTCCGGCATACATACACACACACACACACACACACACACATATATATATATATATATATATATATGATAGCCCAGACAACATCAGCTACATCGTCATCCACCTGCGCGGCTGTCTCGTCGAAAAATGAAAACCACCACCGATAAGCCCGAAATACCAAACCCCGAACCTCTATCCTGTCGGTGGTGCTCAATACCGCCCCCGAAAACCACCCTCGAAACCTATTGCGTCAATCAGTAAACTTACCCAGAAACCAAAGTCGCCGGAAATCAAGGCCCAAGCCCACTGGAGATTTAAACAGCCCAAACCACTGGGCCTCCATCAGGCCCGGCCTTGGCCCATGCCTATGATGGCTTTGGCCATGGGTAGCCCCATAAGGGCATCATTTTCTTCAAGCCCAGCCCCCAAATTTTTTTTAATAGCCGATTTAATATATTAATATATTAATAGGCCCCGGGCATCATTTTCTTAATAGCCCAGCCCTCAATTTTTTTTACTACTTCAGAGCTTGTGACTTCAACCATCGGCATCTAGCACATCACTGTATCATGATTTTCGGAAAATACGATTCATCTTGCAGCCCTAATTCGACTTCGACTCTCGCGGCTGTTTTGAGGTAGGTTGCAGGCTTGCAGCCCTAATTCATCTTGCTGTTTTATTTTTTGCTATTTGAAAATCAGATTTTGCAGGTAGGCAGGCAGACGGGAGGAAGCCGAAGACTCTTGCTCGTTAGTTCAGGCGGACAGGATAGCCCTCAGCCCCCAGGTGTTTTCTATCCTTTTATTAAATAGTAGATATTTGTTTCAATATTTTATATATGTTTCCTACATCACAACCATCGGGTGCTCAAAATAGAAAAATAAAAAAAATAGACAAATAGAAATCGAGAAATCGATGCAAGGATCTATGAGTAAGTTTCTTGTTAGACCATCAAACATATCTGAAAATTTGGTTGAGCAGCATCCTATTGAAAATCCGGTTGAGCATCCAGTTGAAATTGATTTTGCTAGTGATGATAATGAAAAATTTGATAATACTGGTGATGATGATAATATTGATAATGCTTACGATGGTGATAATAATGATAATTCTCTTGATTGTTAAAATCCCCGTGTTGATGATATTGGTGTCAATATATTTGATCCTAGAGTTTGGGATGGGTTGAATTCAAAAATGAGAGACTTACTTGTTGAAAAGGGGCCTATTAGGGAAACTAACATCGTATTTCCAAAAGATAATATAGGTAGGCATTTCTCTTCTGAATATTATCTTCGTAAACTAATAAATGGTGATTGCTATGATAGAAAATGGTTGGTTTATTCTAAAGAGTTGGATAAAGTCTTTTGTTTTTGTTGTAAGCTTTTTCAAGATGGTCGATCAAAAAGTCAATTAGCAAGTGATGGTTTAAATTATTGGAAACAACTTAGTATTTGGTCTGAGTTGCGACTGAGGTTGAATAAGAATCAAACACTTGATAGAGAGTTGCAAGAATTAATAAAAAAAGATACCGATCATTGGAAAGAAGTTTTGATTAGAATAATTGCTACTGTGAAATGTCTTGCAAAATATAATTTGCCTTTCCGTGGAACAAATGAAAAACTTTATGAAGAGTCTAATGGGAACTTTTTAGGCATAATTGAAATGATTTATGAGTTTGATCTTATCATGAAACAGCATTTTCAGCTTATTGAAGGTAAAAAAACTCATTATCATTATCTTAGCCACAAAAATGAACTGATTGAAATGTTGGCATTCGATGTGAAGAGTGAAATCATAAAAAAGATCAAAGAGGCAAAGTATTTTTCAGTTATTCTTGATTGTACTCCGGATGTGAGCCATAAAGAACAAATGACTTTGATTATAAGATGTGTTGATGTGTCAAGTTCTCCTATACAAGTCGAAGAGTTTTTTTAGAATTTTTGGTTGTAGAAGATACATCCGGCTTTGGACTTTTTAATGTATTACTTGATGTTTTGAAATCACTTGATTTGGATGTTAATTATATGCGGGGGCAAGGGTATGATAATGGCTCTAATATGAAAGGGAAACATCAAGGGGTGCAAAAAAGATTTCTTGATATAAATCCTAGAGCCTTTTATATGCCATGTGGTTGCCATAGTCTTAATTTAGTTTTATGTGATATGGCGAATTCTTGTCACAAAGCAAACCTTTTTTTGGTACTTGTCAGGCAATATATAATGTATTCTCTAATTCTAAAAAGAGATGGACTGTGTTATTAGAACACATTGACGATTTGACTTTGAAATCCTTATCTTCTACTCGTTGGGAAAGTCATATTGAAAGTGTTAAAGCTATTAAATCTCAAATTGGCCAAAGTAAAGATGCTTTGATACAATTATCTCAAGTAAGTTAGGATGGAAAAGTATGTAGGGACGCCGAATCATTGGTAAACGGTGAGCTTTCAAGTTTTGATTTTATTGTGAGTTTGGTTATTTGGAATGAAGTTTTGTATAGAATTAATTTAGTTAGTAAGAAATTACAGTCCAAAGATATGCTTCTTGATATTGCAATAGAAAATCTCAAGGGATTGGTTGTTTATTTTGAAAAATATAGGGAAAGTGGGTTTACATGTGCTATTAATGAAGCTAAAGAAATTGCAAATAGTATTGGAGTTGAGCCTGAATTTGCTATAAAACGTTCTTTTTCTCGAAAAAAGCAATTTGATGAAATTCCTGTAATATCCGCATTTTTTTTTCTTCTTTTCTGATATTACTGTTTTAGTGTATTTTCATTTTTGTTATATCTCGCTTGTAACCATGTCGACATTTTGAATCTATGTTATTCTTGGAGTTTCTCCATCGGGGATGATCTTGGTGATGTTTTTATATTATTCCGTTTTATGTCATGTATTATGGCATGGACGTTCGATTCTCGTAGAACTCGTTCGCTTTTGTAATACCTTTGGTTTCACGAGTTCATATAGTTGAGTTGTTCGTGTTGTGAGTTTCGGTTTGTTAATCCGACGTCGTATCGCGGTTTTTGGAACGTTTGGGCCGTTTCGTAATTTTTCTAAGTTTAGGGTATTCTTGTTATCTTTGTTGTTCCTGAACCTTCGGGCATTCGGAATCACGCTTCATCATAACATTTTGGTTTCTGACTTAAACCCGTGGTGAGTGTATCCGTTGGTCGTGGATACACCTTGTTATTTTTCTCTTTTCGATCGTCTCCTCGTCGAGCAGTGTTTCAGACTATGGCCTGCTGTCAAAGGCCATGTTACGGCCGTAAGCCGTATATGTTACGGCCGTAATAATCGAGAGTTACGGCCGTAAGCTTCCTTCATACGGCCGTAACAAGGCTTCGTTTCTTACCTCCTGGTCCAGTTCCGAGTTATGGGCGTATCATGTTCGAGTTACGGCCGTAAGTATCGATACAGCCGTAATGGTATTCTTGATACGGCCGTATGTGTCATTCGTCAAATTTGCCCAGTTCTTTCCAGAGGCCAGTTACGGCCGTAAGAGAGTCAGGTTACGGCCGTAATGTTCCTATGTTATGGCCGTATGTGGGGTGTGTTACGGTCGTAACACCTGCCAGTATATAAACTGGCAGCGGCCCGGTTTTTCCTCATTTCTCACATCTCTCTCTTCTCTTCGCGACGGGAGCAACGACTGAGGCTAGGGTTCGTCTGATTTCGATCCAAACTCCATTGTAAGGGCATATTCAAGTATCATATCATCCACCTATCGCTAATCATCCATCGTTCATCTTCGAATCAAGGTAAAATCTCTTAGAACCCTAGTTTTAGATAAATTGGGGGTTTTGGGATTTTTGTCCGATTCGTTCCGTTTTGTTGGTGGATTCTTGATGTATATGACTAATCTTGTCGTTATCATTAGTTTTCCTACGGATTCATGGTATATTTTCATGGTTTTGCGAAATCGAGAGGGTTTGGTTGTGGTCCGCCCTCGTTGTTATTTCTATACGAATATACATGAATCGTAGGCGGGTCTTCGGGTGTATTCCATTCCTGTATTCGTCTAGAGTTGGTTGTGATTATGTTCTTCGAATCGTTAGGTTCAGTTCCGTGGGTTCTTAGCGTTCGTCGGTGATTATCCTTTCCATTCGTTGCGTCATCAATTATTCAAGGCAAGTATTTTTGGAAACCTTTATGCTTAACGTGGAATGGTAGTGTATTTTGTGTGTGATTTGCTCACCTCGTGTTGGTCCGACGGGATCAAGGAGGGAATCCAAAGGGTTGAGTCCTGGATTCATGAGTTTGTATAGCTAGCCAGCTCGGGAGGGTCCTTAGAGGCCTCGGGCGGGATCAATGATATTACTCTGTTCCCAAGGCAAATTGTTTGACTGTTTGTTTCCGGAAAAGACATGTCTGGTTTTGACTTTTGAAATTGATATTGGTGCATGTACTATGAAATGTGTAAGCGATTGGTTTACCTTGATTACTTGTACTAGCGTAATTGCTAACCCCTTTGGGGACCCGTTTTGGGGAAATTCTTGTTATAGATTTCAGGTTATGATTATCCGGACGAGCAAGCACGGGACAGTACGAGGATGTTGGCCAGGGTCGTTGACATGTGCATTTGGGTCTTCTTATTTTCTTTCGTTGACTTCGATTTGGTTGTTTCCCATTTTTATAAACTTAAAGATTGTGCTCGCGAGTACTTAGGCTTTTCATTTTGAACTCCGTATTGTATTACTTAAAATTGTTACATTTTCGGGTGATGCTTATTTCGCCGGTTGCTCCGGGCGTATCTTTTTATGTCATATTATTTAAATGTGTGTCCTCACTAACCGAGATGGTTAGTGGAGTGGAGTTTTCTTGATTATAGCCTGGTGGGTCCCAAGTAGGGGTCCACGGCGCTGTAATATACTCTGAATATCTCGGGGTGTTACAGAAAATGGTATCGGAGCTTAGGTTTATGGAAACCTAGGCTTGTTGGTTATTTGGGTCTAGTCGTGTTTGTTTTGCACATTGTCACACCGCTGCCAGCATCTCGGTACTTCCAGTGCTCGTAAGTTTTCTTATTCGGTCCTTTGTTTTCTTGCATAGTATTTCCGCCTTTCGAATCGTAGTTGCTTTTTCCTCCCTTACTCATCATCAATATACTTCTGCTACCTCTTAACACCAGTATGGATGCCGGAGGAAATCATGGTCGTGATCGTGGTCGTGGATGCGGCCGAGGACGTGGGGCAGCCGGTGGGGCGGCCACGTCGCATTCTTCGGGAGCCGGCAGTACCGGTGACCATCACAGTCATGCTTCTTCTCAGGAGCGCGCCGATCTTGGTATTGCGGCTGTTATGCAGCAAATGGTTAACCAGATGGCGGCGATAGCTCAGGTGGTTCAGAAACCCTATCAGGCCCACGCTAATCGGGGCGGAACGGACCGTTGGCTCCAAGATGTCATCAAGATGCATCCTCCTCAGTTTTCGGGAGCATCAGACCCGATCGGCTGGGAGGGGTGGATCAAGGAGATATCTAAGGTCTTCGTTGCCACTAACTGTCCCGAGGACCGTAAAGTCCCTATTGCTCAATACTTTCTCATAGGGGACGCTACGAATTGGTGGGAGGCCGTTGGGCCCAAAGATCATGTTGCTTCGTGGGCCGAATTTCAGGAGTTGATGGAGACTGAATATTGCCCGTGGCCAGTTAGACAGGCACGAGTCCATGCTTTCTACGATGCTCAACCTCGGGATATTCCCGTATCCCAAGCTATTGCCGATTTCAACAAAGAGCTCGGCTATGTGAAAACCCAAGTTGTCGCTGAGAGCGACAAAATTTTCCATTTTTCCAGGAGGATGAAACTGTCCATTCGAAACTATATGTCTGGACTCTTCTGCACTACTTTGAAGGATTATCAGAGTAGGGCCCTCGCTTATGATATGTCGGTGACAGCTAGTGATGTGGCTCGTGAGAGTAAGAAGCAGAAGTCGGTCGGAAATTTTTATGGTCCCAAGAGTGGAGGCTAGCAGAAATCTCAGGCTGCAAATATTTCTACGGGCGGTTCGGCTCGTTTCTCTGGGAGCTTTCGGGGTGCCGCCGGAACCTCCGCTCGTGAACCCACATGCTTTAACTGTGGTGTGCAGGGCCATAGGAACCGGCAGTGTCCTCGTCCGCAATTTACTTATCATACTTGTGGACAGTTGGGCCACAAGGCCCTCTTTTGTGAACAGATCAGACAGCTTCGCGGCGCCCGTTCTTCTCACCCAGCACCTATGGAACCGAGTGTGAACCAGGGCTCATTTGCTCCGCCGCCTCCATCGAGTGCCGGCCGAGGTAGGGGTCGAGGTCAGCCCGCTAGGGGAGGAGCTTCCAGTTCGGCTCTGCCCAGCCGCGTATCTACGAGATGAGGAGGGCCGATGATCCAGCGGCTACTGTGGCGACAGGTACCGTTCATATCCATTCTCATCCTGTCGGTGTGCTTTTTGATTCGGGTGCTACGCATTCATTCATTTCTCTAGAGTATGTACGCCGTTTGGGTCTCGACTGCTTGTCACCTTGCGAGCCTTTCATCGTTAAAATTCCTAGCGGTGATAGAATTGTCGCTGATCGAGAGGTCCAGGACTGTTCTGTGTTTATTTGTGAGAGGGTCTAGCCCTTTAATCTTATTGTTGTGGGTATCGAGGGTGAGGATTTGATTCTCGGGGATGAATGGCTCGAGCGGCCTGGTGCAATCATGAACTACCACACGAGGATCATTACCATGTTAGCCGATGACGGCACTGATCACTCTTTCGCGGGGCGAAAGAGAAACCAGAAGTTTGTTATTAACGCCTTGAAGACGATGAAACTCCTGCGAAAAGGGTGTACTGGTTATTGGTGCTACGCCTTGAAGGCGGAGAATGGTGGAGTCGAGCTTTCGTCGATTCCAGTCGTTAGTGAGTTTCCTGATGTATTTCCTGACGAGTTACCGGGATTGCCACCAGATCGTGAGGTCGAGTTTGCTATAGAGTTAGAGCCGGGCGCAGCTCCAATTTCGAAGGCGCCGTATCGCATGGCACCTTCAGAGATGGCCGAGTTGAAGAAACAGTTGAGTGAACTTTTTGAGTCGGGGTATGTTCGACCGAGCGCCTCGCCTTGGGGCGCACCGGTCCTGTTTGTGCGTAAGAAGTATGGTTCACTGCGTTTGTGTATCGACTATCGCGAACTGAACAAGGTGACCATCAAGAACAAGTATCCTTTGCCGAGGATTGATGACTTGTTCGATCAGTTGCAGGGAGCGGCAGTATTCTCGAAGATTGATTTGAGATCGGGGTACTATCAGCTCCGGGTGAGGGAGTCCGATGTGCCGAAAACAGCTTTTCGGACGAGATACGGACATTATGAGTTTGTAGTTATGCCTTTCGGGTTAACTAATGCGCCGGCGGTGTTCATGCAGTTGATGAACAAAGTCTTTATCGAGTATTTGGATAAGTGTGTCGTCGTCTTCATTGACGATATTCTTATCTATTCGAGGAATAAGGAAGAGCATGCCCATCATTTGCGGATAGTGTTAGACATTTTGAGGACCGAGCAACTCTATGCGAAGTTCTCGAAATGTGAGTTCTGGCTGAAGGAAGTGATGTTTTTGGGTCACGTGATTTCAGTCGAGGGAGTTCGTGTGGATCCGCAGAAAATTGAGGCAGTGTTGGATTGGGCACCGCCCACGAATGTGAATGAGGTCCGTAGTTTCTTGGGATTGGCTGACTACTACCGTAGGTTCGTCGAGGGTTTCTCGAAACTAGCTCGGCCACTTACACAGTTACTCCAGAAATCCGAGAAATTCGTCTGGAATGACGAGAGGCAGTCCAGTTTTGAGGAGCTGAAGAGGCGTTTGACTTCAGCCCCGATTTTAGCGTTGTCGTGTGGCAACGAAGGCTTTGCTGTTTATAGCGATGCTTCGGGTCAGGGTCTTAGGTGCGTATTGATGCAGCACGGCAAGACCATCGTTTATGCGTCGAGACAGTTGAGGCCATATGAGCTTAACTACCCTACTCATGATTTGGAATTAGCGGCAGTTGTTTTTGCGCTCAAGATCTGGCGTCACTACCTTTTCGGCTCTACATGTCAGATTTTTACCGATCATAAAAGTCTGAAATACATATTTACTCAGCGGGAGTTGAATATGAGACAGAGAAGGTGGTTAGAACTGATTAAGAATTATGACCTCGAAATCCTTTATCATCCGGGCAAGGCGAACGTCGTGGCCGACGCCTTGAGTCGGAAACCGATTGCGTTGCAAACGCTTGAGGTCCTTACATCTCAGTCGGAGCTTCGGCGGGCTTTGATCGAGTTAGATGTTGAGGTTTTGTTGCCTGGAGCTGCCGGGCAACTTTGTGCTTTAGAGATTTCGTCGTCTTTGATCGATGAAATTAAGCTGAAGCAGTTAGAGGATCCGATGATTACCCAAATCCGAGAGAACGTTCTTAAGGGAAAGTATCCTGGCTTTGTGATTCATGAGGATGGTGTTTTGAGATTCCAGAGTCGGCTTTGTGTACCGAACGACTTAGAGTTGAGACAGAGTATTCTGCACGAGGCCCATGCTACACCTTACTCCATTCATCCTGGTTCGAGTAAGATGTACAAGGACCTGAGGAGGTATTTCTCTTCTTCTGCCTTTTCTTCAGAATTTTCTTTTCCTTCTTCCTCATCTTTTTCCTTTTCATTTTCTTTTTCTGCTCCTGCATCTCCTCCATCATCGCCATCATTATTATCATAATTATCATCATCATTGTTATCATCATCCTTATCCTCTTCTTCCCCTTCATCATCATCATCTTTTTCTACTTCTTCTCCTTCTTCTTCTTCTTCATCAGCCAACTCTTCTGTCTTCTCAATTTCTTCTGGCTGTTTTTCAACTGGAATATTTTCTTCTGTTTTTCTCTCTTCTTCTTCTTCTTCAACCACCAAATCAATAACTTCATTATTTCCTTCTCCATCTACTTCCTCAATTCTAATCTCTTTTTCAACTTCCTCCTCCTCCTCTCCAAAGGAACCATCAAAAATGCTAAGCATGATAGAATGGATAAATTGGTCCATGTTTGTTTTAAAATGGGACATGAACCATTTATCCGGGAGGATTAATACTAAGTCTGATTCTTTGCAAAAGTGAATCAGAACCTCCTCAGTGGCTTGGGGATATTCCCAACCACTAGTTGCAATGTAGGTTTGAAGGTTTGTAAAAGTCAAAGTCTTGAAAAATTTCCACTCTTCAAATATATGTACAAAAGAGTGTTTTAATGCTTGTGGCTTAACAAGCTGGAGTTGTTCAATTGAAAGGTTGAAAGTATTATTTTCTAGTAGGTTAAAAGTATAATCAGCTTCAGGAATAGAAATTATGAGACCTGCTTCTTCTTCTTCGGACATGTAGACTGGGGGGGTGAGAATAGGTACAATCCGAGTCTCAAGGGTGTCTGGTGCAGGCAGGTCTTCCGGATGAATTGGTGATCGGACTGGGGGGCTGGCAAGGTGTTCAGACTGCTCTCCCTCGCTAAATTGCAGTTTCCTTGGCCTCTTGGGAGAGGGTTCCGGTGATGACTCCAGAGTAGAGGGTCCTTCAGGGGCTGGTCCCCGTCTCTTGAATCTGACTGCAATGGGTGTGTCGTCGGACTCGGTGTCGGACTCGACTGCAGTTGCGATATCAGCTGCAGGTCTGTCCGATTCTCCTGATGAATGGTATCTTGGATATGTCCTTGAGTCCGTGACTCCTTCAACAACTGAGCTGCTTTCCCAGTGCCTCCGACTTTCTTCACCTTCTCATGGTCCATATGACCAAGCCTTTTATTGGGGTGGAAGGGGTCAGTGTTTCCCTTTGCCACTCCAGTCTTCTCCAAAAACCAACTGAGATGCGTTCCAAACGCCAGCTTTGTTTTGAACTTCTTCTCATCGTCAAGCCACTCGACCTTGTTGATCTCTCTCACGAGTTGCCTGAAGATATAGTCAGCCCAATCAACTTCTTCTTCCTGAATCAGTGCTCCCAGCACCATAAACTTCGACGACGACAGTTGATCATAACTGCCCGCCATCCCCATTATTATTTTGTTGGTAATATCCAACGCAACACGGTAAATCCTCTTAAGTTCACTCCTCTTGGCTGTGAATTTCAGTTTTTCTGGGATATTTTCCACCTTAATCTTTTTCCAGGTTTCGGCGGCGGATTGCTTGAGAGCTTCGACCGCTAAACCATGGTGCTTCATTCCGAAGATAGAACGAATCGTCTCTCGAGATATGATGACTGGTATTCCACCAACTGTGCTATGAATTCCGTCTTGAATCAGATAAGCTTCGCGATAGAACTCAACAACATCCTCTTTGAACATGTGTTGCGGGTTGATTCTAGAAATGGGTAGATCCCATTAAGCTTCATTGCGCGAATCAGATTAAGCATGTCGTAGTCCTCCAGATTGGCTTCCAATAAGCCTTCAAAGTCGACAACCATCGAGAAAATGATCTGGTCTTTCACCGCCTTCAAATTCACTCCTTCGAAAGATGCCATTTCTGCAAATAAAGGATTTTAGTGTATATTTTTGCTCTGAAAAATCTAGGGTTTCTGTAAGCGTAAAGAGTAAAGTGAAAGGTCTTCTTTCCTTATAAAGAAGATGAAAAGACGTTTGTATTAGTTTATTATATATTTGAACGGTGGTACGCCTTTTGATATTCTTTTGAATTTCAAATTTGAATCGGTGGCCCAGTTTAAAATTCGACGGTTGATTCTGATTGGCCAATGTGGAGGTTGATGTAATAGGCGATTGACGCGTGTATTAAAATTGCCACTTGGCTTATAAGAATGTGTATTTAAATGCCATCCGTTAGCCAAAATTAATATAATAATATTATAAATGTGGCAGATAATAATTAAATATTCAGAGGTCAGTTTAGAAAACTTAGCTGGTCTGATTTGTTGACTGTTGACCACTCTGTATCAGGTGAGTTAACTTCTCGCCTGGTATTCTGATCAGCTAGGTTGCTTCATCCGTCCTTCGTCTTCTCGCCTGCATCAGCTTGGTCTGTCCTTCCTCTGAAATGCTTTAACTTGCTTCAGTACTAGATTCCCAATCTAGTAATCCAAGGTCTCTGCTTAGCTCCAGGAATCTTTCTTCTGGCAAGGGTTTGGTGAAGATGTCAGCTATTTGGTAGTCTGTGCTGACTCTTTCAACTCTAACCCTTTTGTTAAGCACATGGTCTCTAATGAAATGGTGCTTAACATCAATGTGCTTCGTCCTTGAGTGCAAAACCGGGTTGTTGGTTATTGCAATAGCACTATTGTTGTCACACCAGATAGGAACTTCATTTGCAATGATATTATAGTCCCTTAACTGTTGTCTGATCCATAGAATCTGTGCACAACAGCTACCTGCAGCTAGGTATTCTGACTCTGTAGTGGAGATAGAGTTAGAAACCTGCTTCTTGCTAAACCAGGATATCAGTCTGGTTCCTAGGAATTGACACGTTCCACTAGTGCTCTTCCTGTTGATTTTGCATCCTGCGAAATCCGCATCTGAGTATCCTGATAGCTCGAAGTATCATCCTTGGGATACCATAGTCCAACATTAATTGTAGATTTTAGGTACTTAATTATTCTCTTGGCTGCATCTAGGTGTGATTGCTTCGGCTTGGACTGGAATCTTGCACAAACTCCAATGGCATATGATATGTCTGGCCTGCTTGCAGTGAGGTACATAAGAGATCCAATGAGTCCTCTGTAGTGGGTTGAGTCCACTGATATGCCTGCCTCGTCTGCATCCAGGTGAGTACTTGTGCTCATTGGAATTCTTGCGGGCTTGGCTGATTCCATTCCATATCTCTTGATGAGATCTCTGGTATACTTTGCTTGGTTGATGAAAATTCCTTTTTCCATCTGCTTAACTTGTAGTCCGAGAAAGAAGTTAAGCTTTCCCATCATACTCATCTCAAATTCTCCTTGCATGAGGTTGGAGAATTTCTCGCATAGCTCTGGATTGGTTGACCCGAATATGATGTCATCCACATAAATCTGGACTATTAATATGTGGCCTTCGTGCTCCACTCTGAATAGGGTCTTGTCCACCTTCCCTTTGCAAAATCCATTTTTCTCAAGACACACAGACAGTGTTTCATACCATGCTCTTGGTGCTTGCTTGAGTCCATACAGAGCCTTCAATAGCTTATAGACTTTGTCTCCTTTGACAAAACCTGGGGGTTGCTCTACATAGACTTCTTCTTCTAGAATTCCATTCAGAAAAGCACTCTTTACATCCATCTGGTAGACTTCAAAGTCCTTGAATGCAGCATATGCGAGGAATAGTCTGATGGCCTCTAATCTTGCAACAGGTGCATAGGTTTCATCAAAATCTATTCCCTCACACTGTGCATAACCTTTTGCTACAAGTCTGGCTTTATTCCTAACAACAGCTCCGTCTTCATCACTCTTGTTTTTATACACCCATTTGGTGCCAATAACCTTCTTGTGATCAGGTCTGTCTGTTAGTTCCCAAACTTTGTTTCTTTCCATCTGCTCCAATTCCTCTTGCATGGCATTAATCCATGAATAATCTTCCAAGGCTTGTTCTGTAGTCTTGGGTTCAATTTGCGACATAAAATATGAGAACATCGCCATTCCTGTTGGTAGGGTTGACTGTCTCGTCTTAACTCCATCAGTCAACTTTCCAATTATTTGCTGGATTGGGTGATCCTTGAGCCATTTGGGAATATCGTCCTCTTCTGGGTTTGTTCCCCCTGTTGGATTGCCCTGGTGGTTATCTGCATTAGCTGGGTTCTGGTCTGCCACTGGATCAGCTACCGCCTTGTCATCTGCAGGTTGGTTCTGATCTGCAGATGAGTCTTTGTCAGCTCCATTTGGTCTACTTCAGCAAGAATCGGATCGGATAGGTTTGGTGATCTGTCGATCTGCGATTGGGTCTTGGCCACTGCAGTTGGGTCATCAGTGATGCAGTGAGTCCACCATTCCAGTGTCATGTATAATGACTTCTTCAAGGGTTGCTGACTTGAGCTTGTTCTCAATAAGCTCAACTTGTTTCCTGTACTCAACGGTAGATTCATCAAAAACAACATGGGGTGTTTCCTCCACAACTAAGGTTCTCTTATTAAAAACTCTATATGCCTTGCTTCTTTGGGAATATCCCATAAAGAGACCGTCATCAGTTTTAGCATCAAAGGCATTTAGCTGTGTTTTACCATTGTTGTGGATAAAACACTTACAACCAAAAACATGAAAGTAAGCAACAGTAGGAGTTCTATTATTCCAAACCTCATAGGGAGTTTTGCCATGTCTCCCTACTATCATACTCTGATGCAGGTGTGACAGCCGTGTTGATGACTTGACCCAGAACCTTTTAGGCGAGTCCGCTCGCAATCATGGACCTTGCTGCTTCCTTCAGGGTTCTGTTCCTTCTTTTAGTAACACCATTCTGCTGGGGCGTCCTGGCTGCAGAGAGCTCATGCTGGATCCCATTCTGATCGCTATAATCAGTTATCGCCTTGTTGAGAAACTCTCCTCCTTTATCTGATCTGATCTTGATTATGGAGAGGGATTTCTCATTCTGGATCCTTCTCAGCAGCTCAGGTAACTTGGTCAAGGTTTCACTTTTCTTGTATAGGAAGATAATCCAAGTGTACCTTGAATAATCATCTACTATTACAAGTGCATGCTTTCGGCCGCTCAAAGTCCTTGGCTTGATAGGACCAAATAGATCCATGTGGAGTAGATCTAAGATCCTTGTTGTGAGCGTTGTAGGATGAACTAGCTTGAACGATGCCTTGGTCTGCTTTCCTTTCTGACAAGAATCACAGAGTGCTTCCTTCTTGAATGCTTCATTTGGAAGTCCTCTGACCAGCTTATGAGAACTGATTTTGTTGATGGCTTTGAAGTTCAGGTGACATAGTCTTTTGTGCCACAACCATCCATTCTCAGCTACTGTCTTGGATAGAAAACAGGAGTTAGGTGTTCCTGTGTTCCAATCAATCATGTAGACATCTCTTCTTCTGAAACCTTGTAGCTTTATTTCTCCAGATAAGATGTCTATCACCATACACTTCAAGATGGTGAAGACTACTAGATTCTTCTCGTCACAGAACTGGCTTATGCTCAGGAGGTTGTACTTGAGCCCTTTGACATAATGAACTTTGGATATCACAATGTTTCTTCGGTGCAACTCTCCAAAGCCTTTTGTCTGTCCTCTAGAGCTATCTCCAAAGGTTACATCGGGACCTCTTTCTTTGATGTATTTGGTCAGCATCTTCTTGTTCCCAGTCATATGCCTCGAGCATCCAGAGTCTACAAACCATTCTTCACCTCCAAAACTTGAGCTTGAGGAGATGTGGTTGTAGTCCTTCCACCTTTTCTGCAATTAAACAAGCAGAGATTTAGGTACCCAAATTTGTGTGGGTCCTTTGAGGTTAGCTGGTTTCCTGGAGAATTGATTTCTCCTTGGATTATAGAAATTGTTATTATTATTATAACCCTCATAAGGTGTCAGTGGTCGAGGTCTGAATCTCCTGGTTGGATTGTATACCGGATATTCCTCAAAGTTTTGATAGTGTGGGCCATTTATAAATCTAGGCTGAGACCATTTATTAAATCTTTGTGGTCTCCACACTTGTTCATTTTGGTAATTTGGATAACCTTGAGGTTTCCATCTGCCCCTCCCATTATGAAATCTATTTTTGGGGAGTTGTTGGTAATAGTGGGCATGTTGTGCAGAAGCTTTGCTTTTGCACAGGCATTGCCTAGTCGCCTGTCTAGGTGGCTGTCTGGTGTAACCTGACTACAACCTAGACGTTTGACTTGGCTGTTGCCTGTTTTTGAATATTGGTTTATATACAGGCTCAGCAGTCGAGACTATTGTTTCTCCCTTGATAAACTTGGTTTCAGAACTAGAGGGAGTGTGAGAATCATATCCAAGGCCCGATTTGGTATATAGTGACCTTTTATAAGTACACAATTCTCCCAGAGTTGAAGACGCCTTCAGGGAGGTTATTTCCTGAGCCTGAGTCTTATTTATCTGAGCCAGCTTAGTAAACTCGGCTTTGGCATGAGCAAGTGCAGCTGATTTTTCTTTAAGTAAAATGGTTAGTTGATCTATCTCAGCTGTATTGACATTTGACTGGTTTTTAAAGTCAGCTGTAGTTGTCTCAACCTTATTCAAATCTAGGCTGAGTTTTTCGAAATCATTTTTCAGCTGCCTATTCTCATCTTGCAGTGAGTCTTCTCTTGTCTGACTTGGTGTGCGATTTGAGTGTTTCAAAATCTTTAAATAAGCGATTTACCGATTCATGTAGATCCATATCTTGTGACATGGTGATCTATCATTTGAACCGGTGGGTTTAGAAGTTACCTCTTCATCAGCTAGGTTTGCCATCGTGCGATCATACTCCTCCTCTTCATCGAAAAGAATCCATTGCTTGATTCGACATGCTCCTGGTCTTCTCCGATGAGGGCCTTTCTTCTATCTTCTTTTCTGCCCACCTCCTTCTTGGTTTCGTCCTTCTTGAGCTCGGGACAATCCATTTGAATGTGTCC
Source organism: Orobanche coerulescens (assembly GCA_033398695.1). Lineage (NCBI taxonomy): Eukaryota > Viridiplantae > Streptophyta > Magnoliopsida > Lamiales > Orobanchaceae > Orobanche > Orobanche coerulescens. The sequence goes on from CM065808.1 coordinate 180,624,641, forward strand.
GATCTTGTGACAATTATAGCATTCTACTTTCCAGCTTCCAGCCTTCTGGTTCCTTCTTGGATTCTCCTTGTAATTTTTCTTGTACTTGGAGTAGTTCTTTCTAAAATTGCTGAACCTTTGCATTATGAAAGCCATTTCTTCCTCAAAATCTAGTGGATTTGGAGGTTTCACATCAGATAGGCTCTTGGCAGGGGACTCTGCTGCAAATGTGATTCCCTTCTCTGCAGGCTCAGTTGAGGATGAACTTGGAAGCTCGAACTCATAAGCCTTCAGATCAGAGAACAGCTCCTGAATCATTATCTTATTCAGGTCCTTGGACTCTCTCATGGCCACGACCTTCATGCTCCATTCGGGGTTGAGAGATCTGAGAACCTTTAGTGCCATTTCCCTATTGCCATAGGTTTTGCCCAGGGAATTGATCTCATTAATAATTTCAGTGAACCTTGTGTCCACTTGATCTATGGATTCACCATTCTTAATTTTAAAGTTGTCAAATTTTTGGATAGCAATTGACAGCTTGTTTTCCTTGATCAGCTCCGTTCCTTCACACATTAGGGCTAATGTGTCCCAAATTTCTTTGGCATTCTTACAGTTCTTGATCTTGACCATGGTGGATTTGTCAAGAGTTTGATATAACACATCTCTGGCCCGGTTATCAAGATTGGCCAGCTTTCTTTCTTCGGGAGTCAGCTCCGTCCTCTTCTTAGGGATCTTCTCTGGCCTCCCTGCTGCGATCTCCTCTGCTGTGTTGTCCTTCTCAAAGATGAATGGACCGTCTTCAATGATGCACCACATGTCGTCATGAATTGAAGATAAGTGTGCCTGCATCCTTATCTTCCACAGATCATACTCGTCAACTGAAAACACAGGGAGTCTAGAGTGCATGTGTTCCATTATAAAGTGAGAGTAAAGATATATATCTGATATAGATCTGGTTCGTGAAATAGATGAACCAACCTCTCCGATTTTGATGATGTCATTAATATAAAATCAAATGTTTATTACTTGGCAAAATGTAAGGAAGAACCAAATGAGTATCTTCCATAGGCCAGATATGTTAGGTATATAACTTGGCAAAATGTAAAGAAGAACCAAATGAGTATCTTCTGTAGGCCAAAAATTAGTTAGGCTGAAAAACGGCTAAGTACTGAGTACAGCTTAGTCCATCAGAGAGGATCCGCCGACTCCAATCAGAGTAACTCTGGTCAACAAAATTTATCAGAGAAGTTTGACCAGACTGCAGCCAAAGTACCTCAGGGAAGTCACCTGATCAGATAAGTCACAAACAGTGAACAGCCGAGAGGACCTATCTGCAGAGATATTAGCTGCACATCAGCCTACTCGAATGCGGCCAAGTACTCCAAGTCCACGTCAGCATGAGTTGAAAAGTCAAGAATTTCGGAAAGTCACATGCAACGTGAATAGACAAATTGGAGTGATTCCCGCAGGAGATATGATTTAAATAAATCATCCAGACCCACCTTGAAGACTTTAATCCTTTTATATTCAAAAGATTCGGCGCTCACATGCAGAAGTCTTCACAACAGTTGGAAGATAAAATAAAATAATGGGAATCCAGCCTTGCAACGTTCAGAAAGAATAAACAATGAAGTCTCCCTCCAACGGACGGATTTGTTCAAAAGATTTGCAACGGCTACAAGGAAAAAGCTCAGAAATCATGACCTATATATATATCCGAAGATTTGAAGCTGAGCAACTACCAGTGGGAACATACATTCAAGCGATCAAAGCAATCAAGCAATCTAAAGCAATCAATAGCATCGTGAAAAGAGCAGTTCCAAAAGTTCATACTTAAAGAAGCTCTTAGTTGGAGAAGACAAAAACTCTTGTCTATAATCCTGAGTACGGGGTACTTCACTGGTTGAAGTAAGAGACTGTAAAGGCATCCAAGGATCGAGGATCAAGAGGTGCAAGGCAGTCAAGTGTGTACAACGGCACGGATTTCCACTAGTTGGAAGCTGTTGTAGTGTGGTTTGAATCACTGTAATATTTATCACTGGTTGAAAATTATAGTGAATTCATCTCCAACTGGTTTGGAGAAAAGTGGATTAGTAGAGGATTACCCCACCTCTGAGACCACTATAATTGCCTGCGTTATTTACTGTTTTACTGCATCATACTTAAACTGCTGCATTCATTGTTAAGTGTTTCATTAAGTTGATTTCTATTCGTCATCAGCTGACTTCCGCACATATCTAAGAACAAACGACTCCAAGTCATTTGTTTAACTATCAGCTGAAGAAACTCACTCTTCGTGAAAAAGAGTTCAAGAGTTTCTACAAGTCTATTCACTCCCCCTCTAGACTTGTACCTGGACGACTTGTGACCTACATCAGCGACCGGCTGGGTTATTGCAGTCACTTCCCGTTCCGGAATGGAAATGGGAAGATATATCGATGGATTTCATTACGAGTTTGCCGAGATCGAGATCGGGCATGAATATGGTTTGGGTGATTGTTGATCGTCTGACCAAGTCGGCACATTTTATGGGCATCAAGGACACTTGGGGTCCGGAGAAGTTGGCTCGTGTATTTATCGCACAGATCATGAGGCTTCACGGTACTCCGAAGTCTATTATTTCGGATCATGATGGCCGTTTTGTATCACACGTTTGGCAGGCGTTGCATAAGGCGTTGGGTACTAGTTTGCGCCTGAGTACCTCTTTTCACCCCAGTCAGATGGGCAGTCGGAGCGCACTATCCACACATTGGAGGATATGTTGCGTGCTTGTGCTCTCGATTGGAGCAATGACTGGGAGGAGCATTTGCCATTGATCGAATTCACGTACAACAACAGTTGGCACGCGTCGATTCGGATGGCACCGTATGAGGCACTTTATGGGCGGCGATGTCGATCACCGATTTGTTGGAATGAGGCGTCCGATTTTGTCGGGACCGAGCCGGATGTCGTTTTAGAGACGAGGCGGAAGATAGACTTAATTCGGGAACGGATGTTGACTGCCCAGATTCGACAGAAGTCATATGCCGATGTCCGTCTTCGACCTTTAGAATTCGAGGTGGGAGACCACGTTTTGCTGAAGGTGTCACCGACAAGAGGAGTTTTCCGTTTCGGGAAGAAGGGGAAGCTGAGTCCGAGATTTATTGGACCCTTTGAGATTCTCGAGAGAGTCGGTGAGTTAGCATACCGTTTGGCGTTACCTCCGGACTTGAGTCGCGTGCATAGCGTTTTCCATGTTTCCCAGCTAAGGAAATATGTCCCGGATCCTAGTCATATTATCGACTATAGTGAGATCGATATTGCCGAGGACTTTACCTTCGAGGAGCGTCCCTTGAAGATTTTGGAGCACCGTGATAAACGACTAAGGCATAAGACCATCCCTTTGGTCAAGGTGCAGTGGTCGAGACATGGTGTCTAGGAGGCAACTTGGGAAACCGAGGATAGCATGCGTGCTAGATATCCCGAGTTGTTTGTTTCTTAAGTTTCGGGACGAAACTTATTTCTAGAGGGGTAGAATGTAATATCCGCATTTTTTTTCTTCTTTTCTGATATTCCTGTTTTAGTGTATTTTCATTTTTGTTATAGCTCGCTTGTAACCATGTCGACATTTTGAATCTATGTTATTCTTGGAGTTTCTCCATTGGGGATGATATTGGTGATGTTTTTATATTATTCTGTTTTATGTCATGTATTATGGCATAGACGTTCGATTCTCGTAGAACTCGTTCGCTTTTGTAATACCTTTGGTTTCACGAGTTCGTATAGTTGAGTTGTTCGTGTTGTGAGTTTCGGTTTGTTAATCCGATGTCGTATCGCGGTTTTTGGAACGTTTGGGCCGTTTCGTAATTTTCCTAAGTTTAGGGTATTCTTGTTATCTTTGTTGTTCCTGAACCTTCGGGCATTCAGAATCACGCTTCATCGTAACTTTTGGGTTTCTGACTTAAACCCGTGGTGAGTGTATCCGTTGGTCGTGGATACACCTTGTTATTTTTCTCTTTTCGATCGTCTCCTCGTCGAGCAGTGTTTCAGACTATGGCCTGCTGTCACAGGCCATGTTACGGCAGTAAGCCGTATATGTTACGACCGTAATAATCGAGAGTTATGGCCGTAATCTTCCTTCATACGGCCGTAACAAGGCTTCGTTTCTTACCTCCTGGTCCAGTTCCGAGTTACGGGCGTATCATGTTCGAGTTACGGTCGTAAGTATCGATACGGCCGTAATGGAATTCTTGATACGGCCGTAAGAGAGTCAGGTTACGGCCATAATGTTCCTATGTTACGGCCGTATGTGGGGTGTGTTACGGCTGTAACACTCACCGATATATAACCGGGCGGCCCAGTTTTTCCTCATTTCTCACATCTCTCTCTTCTCTTCGCGACGGGAGCGACGACTGAGGCTAGGGTTCGTCCGATTTCGATCCAAACTCCATTGTAAGGGCATATTCAAGTATCATATCATCCACCTATCGCTAATCATCCATCGTTTATCTTCGAATCAAGGTAAAATCTCTTAGAACCCTAGTTTTAGATAAATTGGGGGTTTTGGGATTTTTGTCCGATTCGTTCCGTTTTGTTGGTGGAAACTTGATGTATATGACTAATCTTGTCGTTATCATTAGTTTTCCTACGGATTCATGGTATATTTTCATGGTTTTGCGAAATCGAGAGGGTTTGGTTGTGGTCCGCCCTCGTTGGGTTTTCGGGTGTATTCCATTCCTGTATTCGTCTAGAGTTGGTTGTGATTATGTTCTTCGAATCGTTAGGTTCGGTTCCGTGGGTTCTCAGCGTTCGTCGGTGATTATCCTTTCCGTTCGTTGCGTCATCAATTATTCAAGGCAAGTATTTTTGGAAATGTTTATGCTTAACGTGGAATGGTAGTGTATTTTGTGTGTGATTTGCTCACCTCGTGTTGGTCCGACGGGATCAAGGAGGGAATCCAAAGGGTTGAGTCCTGGATTCATGAGTTTGTATAGCTAGCCAGCTCGGGAGGGTCCTTAGAGGCCTCGGGCGGGATCAATGATATTACTCTGTTCCCAAGGCAAATTGTTTGACTGTTTCCGGAAAAGACATGTCTGGTTTTGACTTTTGAAATTGATATTGGTGCATGTACTATGAAATGTGTAAGCGATTGGTTTGCCTTGATTACTTGTACTAGTGTAATTGCTAACCCCTTTGGGGACCCGTTTTGGGGAAATTCTTGTTATGGATTTCAGGTTATGATTATCCGGACGAGCGAGCAAGGACAAGACGAGGATGTTGGCCAGGGTCGTTGACATGTGCATTTGGGTCTTCTTATTTTCTTTCGTTTACTTCGATTTGGTTGTTTCCCATTTTTATAAACTTATAGATTGTGCTCGCGAGTACTTAGGCTTTTCATTTTGAACTTCGTATTGTATTACTTTAAAATTGTTATATTGTCGGGTGATGCTTATTTCGTCGGTTGCTCCGGGCGTATCTTTTTATGTCATATTATTTAAATGTGTGTCCTCACTAACCGAGATGGTTAGTCGAGTGGAGTTTTCTTGATTATAGCCTGGTGGGTCCCAAGTAGGGGTCCACGGCGCTGTAATATACTCTGAATATCTCGGGGTGTTACAATTCCAAATACCGAGAGAGAACAACAATCTGCTCAAGAGACATTTAGAACTGATTACTTTCTTGTTTTAGTTGATATGTCTCTTTCTCAATTGCGAACTAGATTTGAACAAATGCAAGAATTTGAATCTATTTTTGGTTTCTTGTTTGATGGTCGAACGTTATTTACCTTACATGACGATGAATTAAAAAAGTCGTGTTTGAATCTTGAATGTGTTTTAACAAATGGTGATGATTCTGATATTGATTGGGAATGTTTGTTTATGGAGTTACAAGTTTTGAAGGTAATGTTACACGAAGAGGCATCCAATATACTCTGACGAGTCGATCCCTCCGATCAACCCTGGCGGTCGGATCAACATGCTTCAAGCAGGAGGTGGAAACCTCGGGGGCCTTTCTCCGATTTCCACCATGTCAAACAGGAAGCGAAACCTGCGGTTGGATTTGGGGGGGTCCAGCATGGAGCAATCACTTGGGGGACGACTCCTTGTGCACGGCAGTTGAGGATATTTAAGAACCTGGGAGCCAGATACACATCTCGCGATTTAACTGGTAGCGGTACTGTGGGGTCGGGGCTGTTATCCCGAGGACTAGTCAGGTGTAAGCTTGAAAAAAAAAAAAAAAAAATCTGATGATGAATTTCGTTTGGTAGAAGATTTAACGTGGAAGAGTGTGCCACCATGTGAAATTCTATCAACGCTAAAGGATCAAGATGAGACTAACTTGTCAACACTCCCGACAATATATGAGGCACAAAAAAAATTCGCAAGGACGCGAAAGTCGGTAAAACTCCAATGCAGGTTCTTATGTCCCTTTTGCATATTAATCGTTATGTTTATCAGACTTATACACACCCAATTACAAACGAGTTGCAAGCTTTATTTTTTGTTCATCCTACATCTTATGAGATATGGCGTGCATTCCCACACGTATTGATTATAGATGCCACGTACAAGACGAACATATATAATATGCCTTTTGTTCAAATTGTTGGTGTAACTTCAACCAACAAGACTATCTACAGGTTGGTGGGTCCCGCCTCAAAAAAAAAAAAAAAACATTAAGGAACCTTTGAAAAAAAAAAAAAAAAAAAAAACTTCAACCAACAAGACATTTTGCATTGCTTTTGTTTTTATAAGTGAAGAAAAGATGGACAACTATAAATGGCCTTGGAACAGCTAAAGTGGACGCTAAATGAGTGCATGCACCCACGGGTTATAGTCACAGATAGAGAGTTGGCTCTCATGAATGCGTGTGAAATAGTTTTTCCGCACGCTAATTATTTACTCTGTAGATGGCACATTGGTCAAAATATTTTGAAGAATTGCAGGCCAACTATTAGGTCGCAACGTGATTGGGACCTTTTTCAATCGACGTGGAAGTTACTAGAAGATTATCCAACGTGGATATCATACACGGAAAACTACGTGAAACTTCGAATATTGTTGTCAAAATACCCCCATAAGTCTTTTACATTAATATTTATAGTCGGAGAATTTTATTCATACCTCATATCTAATATTTATTTTTCTTTCCTTTCAGGTGTTTTAAGATACGTAAAGATAACTGGTTGGACAAATATAAAAAATATTTTGTGTCTGCCTCGATTGACCAGTCTTTGAACTTTGGAAATCGCATATCCAACAGAGTTGAGAGCCAATATGCCAAGTTGAAGAAGTACATGTATACTCAAAATTATACTTTGGATAAATTTGTTCGCTGTATTGATAAGATCGCAAAGTCACAACTCACGACAATCAAAGAAAGTTTTGCGAAAAGTGAAATTTCTCGTTATCATATGTAATATCCTGAATTTTAGAATAATATTTTATCATGACCTTGTTGGAATACTAGTAATATGAATATTTAATTTTGGTTCTGGACGTAATATTGAGTAAATGAGAGTAATATGTCGGGTAGTATTTTCTAATATCGTCGAATAATTATTGGTAAGAATGTGACGGTGGCCAACGTTGTATTCTTCGATAAATTATTCAACGAGAATTAGAGAAATTATCCGAACTCTTGAGATATTAGATTAGAATATTGGTGAGTTATTAGTTTTATCGGACGCAGTATGAATTAATCGATTAATCGAGTCAGAAGACTGAATAATAGATCCGTAATTTATCCGTTTTTGATTGGATATGACATAATTTGAAATTATGTCCCACTACCTATTTTAAATAATCACTAAGTTCATTATTAAACACATTTTTATTTCAACTCTCCTTTCTCTCTCTTCTCTAATTCACGTCTACTCTCTCTCTCTCTCTCTCTCTCTCTCTCTCTCTGTGAGTTCCAGGCGACATCAAAGGAGGGCGAGGCATGGGACTTGGTCTTGGTGGGCTCCGGTCCGGGCTCCCAACGGCGGAAGAGCTCGAAATAGGCCGGATTCTGAGTCTTTGGTCGGAGTTAAAGGAGGTTCGGATGGAGCCGGAAACGAACTGGGTTCCTGACACCGGAATCGTGTTCCGGCGGCTCGATTTCAGGGACGGGCGGTCGGAGGCGGAGATAGACGAGGTCAGGCCGTTGGACACTGGATTTAGATCGGGCTGTTCGAGCCTTGATTTTCCGACGAGGTGGGGCTGAAGAACCGGCGGTCGATTTCTTCATAGTCTCCGGCAACGGACTCGATTTTCATATCGGATGTTGGCCGATTTGTGGTGTTCCGGTGAGATAGATTTAGATCGACTGGTGAGAGCTTCCGACGAAAGTCAACTGCTTGGTTCGACTTTTCCGACGATGGGTTTTTCCGGCGAAGGTTGGTCGGGGTTAGAGGATGAAATTTTAGAATTTGTTTACTTACTCCGGTAGGCGGTAGAAGGGTTGAGAGTCGGTTTGAACGGGATTCAGGTGATCGGAAGTTGATTCCGGCCAGGAGACGGTCGGATTCCGACGGGAGCTCGGTACTTTATGTGTGTTGTATCTGTGTATGTTTGCTGTATATATATATATATATATATATGTGTGTGTGTGTGTGTGCAGGTGTGTGTGCAGGAGTGTGTGATGTGTGTTGTGTGTGTATATATATATATATATATATATGTGTGTGTGTGTGTGTGTGTGTGTGTGTGTGCGCAGGTGTGTGCAGGAGTGTGTTGTGTGTTGTATGTATATATATATTATATATGTGTGCAGGTGTGTGTGTGTGCGGGAGTGCTTTGAATGTGGTGTGTACATATATATATATATATACATGTCTGTAGTCGTGATTGTGTGTGTGTGTGTGTTCGTATTGGAATTCGGACGGGGAAAAACATAGATGTAGATGAAGGTTTTGATAATTTGGTCTACGAGCGGTTGAATGTATTTGGACCTTTGGAGTGAGCCAGAGTTCGGAGTGGAATTTGTGTTCGGAGCAATAATCGAGTTGTGGATCCGGGTTAATTATCATTGGTCGTTTGATCCGATCAATTTATTAAGGGGCGCAATTGAGGTAATATATTAGCCGACTAATTACCTCGAAATTATAAAATATTAAATTGGACTCTTATATTAAGTTGTCTATTATGTATTTATATTAAAGGTTTGAATTTCAATGGATCGATCGGGTGAGCCGTGTTCGTCGGGACTTTCGGCATCAATTATCGAGGTAAGTTATTACTTGCTCAGTTTATATTATTTAATGAATGGTTTTCGTTTCATTCGTGTATAATTCGTACAACAATGTTTATAATAGTAATCACAGGAGATTTGGGATTATAAATCGTATTCGAGTTTTGGGAATCTAAATCATAATGTATATGATTTACTTTTGTTATTGGTATACTTGTATATCGAGGATATATTGTGATAAAGACGAAGATATGAATTATCTGCAATCCGTGATACTTTGGACCGTCGAGTATTGAGGATAATGGTTCGTAATGGTTTAGACATTGAGATCGTTCTCTAAGGACTCGGGGCAAGTACTCTAATCATTTTTATTATTTGTGTCGATCATGTCGTGATACATTCGTGTATCGTTGTTGTCATGCATTTGTGTATTGTTGTTGTCGTGTATTGTGTACCGTTGTTTTGTACAGTTGTGCATTGTTGTCATATGTCCACCTCGGGTTGGTCCGACGGGATCATCGGGGGATCTATGCTAGCATGCGCTGGATCATCGGACGGGTTTTCCACCCCGGGTTGGTCTGACGGGATCATCGGGGGATCTAGGCGATGAGCATGGATCAGGATTGCCATGTATTGTTGTTGTGCATATGTATATTATGGGTTTGCCATAAGTATACATTGTCATTATTGTTGTGATCATATTGACGTTGTCATATGAGTATGCATTTGTAGGTCTTGTGTTAGGACCATGTCCGTATGTTGTGTGGATCTGATCTCGGATTAGACTGACGTGATGGTAATGGTATTTTGTATCTTGAGGTATGTTCCGTATTTCCTTGATACTTGTCTTTGATGTACAATCGATTATCGTATTGGAATTGTCGACGTTATCCGACGGATTCAATTGTCCAGAGTTGGTATAATTTCCGTATCGCGAGTTATGATAATGTTTTGAGAACCTTGAGTATTGTTGAGATACCGTACAAATATTTTGGTATTATCTTAATGTGTTGTTAAGGATACGAATCGTGGATACTCGTAAAGTTACAACGGTAAGATTACATTGGTCGTATTCTTACTTAGTATTTCCATTGATATGTAATTATTGCTGAGATGTGATGGTTATAATTGTTGGATATTATGGCTGACCCCGTCGTGGGCTTTCTTTTTAGGTTCTTGGATTATCAAGCTTGTAGCGGTCGTGGAAAGATGAACTTCCCGGAGGATACTGGCTAGGACATGTATTTATATATTGAGTTTCTGATCAGTTGTTGTATTTCCGCTGTTAGAGTATTTTAAATTATTTGTCTTTTTCCGCTGCGTGAGTATTTTTAAATGGCCTTTGGTATCTGGTAACTTAGGTCACTTTGGCAATCATTTTCTAAATCTATTCTGTCGGTACGTGTAAGCAATAGCTTAACGTATGTTTTTAAACTGTTGAGTTTTGGCATTTCGGGCCTTGTGGTTTCAAATGAGATTTTACGACGGTTTGTTAAACGGATTTTATTGAGTCTTCAAATATTTTTAAAAGACAGTACCGTCGTTAGCCTCTTGGGCATTGATAAATGTTTGCGAAAATTTCCTTCAGCCTTGTGGGTTCCATATCGGGGCCCACGGCGCTGTAATATTCCCGATCAGATCTGGGGGTGTTACATCATAAACACAATATACCATGCTTCAATTTACTATGGGGTTTCGCCTCAAATGAAGCTCTCGATTTAATGGAGAAAGAGATTAATCGGTCGAATGGTTTTCAACTAGATTCCTCAACTTGTGGTTGTCAACTATATAACAGTTGTGGGTTACCGTGTGCTTGCAGACTTTCATTGTACATGACCTCAGGTCCGTATTGTAATATCCGGAATTTCTACTACTATTATTTAATGTTATTTTATCCGAGTTATGTTGTACTGCGTGGAATCTGTAGAGTATATCTGTACAGTATGGATAAAATAAATGAAGGACTAAGATATCAGTATTGGTATAATTATCGTACTTGGTCGATAATTGCATTTGAGGATAGTGTGTATTCGATGAGAATATTATTGGAAGGAGTATATGTATTCCGTATGCCGTATGTTCGTATTCTGTTATTAGCGCACGCTAATATACAAGCGTAGCGCACGCTATCGTACAGGGTTAGCGCACGCTAAACGCAAAGGATAGCGCACGCTAGTGCAGACCAGATTAGAAGGAATCTATGTGTGGACCCAGCCACTTTCGGCGGATGTGCCGACGAGGTCAATAGATATTTGTTGTGAAGGATTAACGCACGCTAATGCATATTGTTAGCGCACACTAACATCAGATCGGTCCAAAGGGAATCTTATCCTAGTCAGAGCTGTCAGTGTGTGGACCAGTCTTCGGAGCATACAGACAAACGAGTCAACTATGAGTAGTGCACGCTATGATCAGACACTAGCGTACGCTAAATAGAGGATATTACGTATGCTATTGCATGGGCATTGCGTACGTGAATCATTGTATCCAGTAAGGCAGTAGCCTTTGGACTGCGATAGCGCACGCTAACAAAGACAGTTAGAGCACGCTAATAATAGTCAGTATATATATATGTGCAGTTGGCCATTATTCTTCATTTCGTCCATTCTTTCCTTGCAACCGATAGAGAGAGTTCTTAGAGAGATGTTTGAAGTTTCAAACACTGGATTATGGTGGAGTTAATCATCCATAACAACATTTGAAGCTTGGAAGTGATTGAGAATGAATTCCACCTTGGAAATCCATCCATTCCTTCAAAGAGGTAATTACTCTTCACTTTGGGATTTCATTTTGTATTGTATATGATGACCTTGAGTTGATAATCGTCATGTATATGAGGTAACAAGTATTATTATGATACTGGTTACCGAGTTATGTTGATGTTATTGTTGATATACGGGTATTGATATGATCCGAATGGTTTCGAATTGTGTTGTTTATCTTCAAAGAGATATGTTGGCTAATGTCTTCCTTCAATTCGGGTCTTTGATGTTGTTGTTGTTGGTTTCTACATATGATGGTGAACATAGCGATGATTATGAATTCTTGGTATTCATATGTTGACATTGAGGAAGAAGATGATCTGTGAATATATGACTTGGATTATGAGTTGGATGATTGTTTATATGTTAAAGGATATCGGATTTCGTTGTTTTGATAGCTATGAACATGGTTTCGAAATCACTTAGTGTTCTTGATAATCGTCATATGTTGATCGGTATCTGAAATGCTTGCAAATGCATGTCATTAGCGCACGCTAGGGTTACTGGCTAGCGCACGCTAACGGGTGCGACTTAGCGCACGCTGCGTTATGTGTTTAACGTGCGCTAAGTAGGCAGACAGTGCAGTATTTTCATGTTGTGGTTATGAATTCATTACGGTTTGAATTGGATTGAACAAACTAGTGGTTAATCGAGATATAGTAGAACCGTTGGTTTATTGATTGGATTGTTGATTGTTATCGAACTTGTTGTTTATCGAATTACTGTAATATGTTGAGAATATTAATCCGTGATTATAACCGTGTGTTGCGGTCGAGCTCGAGAATGTTCGTAGATTGCTTTGGTCGGGGCTGAGGAGTTCATAGACGATGGCAAAGCAATTGGTAACGGCTTCATCATCGTCGCGTCGGTATCGAGGTAAGTTATTACTTGCTCAATGTAATACCCGAGATTCTCGGTTCCAGTTATTTTTGAACTTTTGTCGATTGCGCCGTTCATTTTGTTCTGTTGGCGATTTCTTGAGATTTTCCCTTATGTTGGGTACAGCACGATGTACCGTGTTGTGGTGTTCGTTGGGTACGACTTATCGTTGTGTAAGTCGAGCTAATAGTATGTCTTGCTTTTTTATGTGCTCGTTTTCGATTTGGATCGTTGGTGTTGTCCGTTAGTGTTTCGTTGCATGTTGAATAATTATTGTTTTGTCGAGGAGTATCGTTTTTGTGCATTTGGTCGACTTTGAAAGATCACCACCGGCGCTTATAAAGTCTAAAAATTCTGAAACTTTACAATGTGATAGAGCATCAAATTAGCTTTCCAATGGTTCAAGCGGCGAGTCAATCGAGTCGGACGGAGAAGTTATGGTCATAATGACAAAGTCTACTTTGTCAATACGGCCTGGAATACGTATTGTTTGCACCGTTTTCTTGAGTCGTTTATAACACGGCGCTGGAATACGGCTCTAATTTGGGCCGTTTTCGAGCCGTTTTGTCAAGTGGTATAAATAGGACGATCGCGTTTTCACCCATTTTCACTTCTCTCTCTCGGTTTTAGGGCGATTTGATGGGATTTCAATCCTGAGTAGATTATCATCATATTCTTGAAGTCTTGATCATGTTTAACAACATCTAATCCATTGTTCTTCGTCGGATTGAGGTAATTCTTCAAAAATCCCTTTTCAACTATTTTGGGGTTTTTCCTTTTGATTTCAATGGGCCGATTATGATGAATTGGTCATGTAATTCTTGTTGTATTGGTTGTAATCTACGGATTAGTAACTCGTTTATCGATTTCGTTTCACGGAACATGATTTTGGCTTTCTTGGAGCGAACCCTTGGACCCTTGTAGTTTCTTAGTGTCGATTGAGATTTCGTTTAGTGTTGTTGATTCGTAGCGGTATTATTCTCATGGTGATTGTGTTGTTATTGATTTCTCGAAGGTGGTCGGTTTGGGGGGGGTCAAGCTTTTTGGGGCTGGTTCGGCCGAGCTATTTCGGACTGCTTTTTGTTTTGGCCGGGTTGTTTCGGACTATTTTGGGGTTGTTTCGGCCGAGCCGCTTTTCGGAGTATTCACAAATTGATTTGAGGCAAGTATCTTGCCCATACATTTCGTGTTTTGTGGATATTATGGTTGTTAATCGTCGATATGTGCTAAATAAATATTAATAACTATTTTTCAAAAGAATCGGAATATTTACCATCATGCTTTTTGTAAAGGTGATCCGTGTGTCGGGAATTAATGTGCTTAGTTGAATATGTGTGCTAGTGTCGAGTATAGAATCACCTTACTTTCTTGTGATGTCATTGCGTATGATTATGTCGTTGGTAAATGTAAAGTGTAATTCTTTTGTCAAATTATGTGCTTGGAGTCACGTTTTTATGTATGAATATGTGAGTTTGTGTGATATTAGTTGTGTCGTTCGGTGCTGTTGAAATCTTGTGCTTCCTTGTGAATCGTATCACTACTTGGTCGTGAGTATATGTTGGATGAACTGGCCATTCTAGTAAGGTACCTCGACTATATATACTGTGATTGACCTTCGAGGCTTGTGGTTTGCAACTGTGATTTTGAAACGTGTGTGTGTGTTGTTCCTTCCACCCGGAGTGTCCGACGGGATGTCTGGGGGTCGATACTAAGGGGTACGGCCACGGAAGTGGATTTGGGTGCGTGTGTGGATGAACTTCCACCCGGAGTGTCCGACGGGATGTCAGGGGTCGATACTAAGGGGTGCGGCCGCGGATTTGGTTTCAAACACGGAGTGTCCGACGGGATGTCTGGGGGTCGATAGTAAGGGGTACGGCCGCGGGTTACCAGTTGTGGTTTTCATCTTGAGGATGACGTTGATGTTTTCGTTAATTGTGATATTGTCCGGAGTATCACAATGCTTTGTGCTTGGGGTCGAGAGACATTATATATCGAGTCTTGGTGCTTGGCTAGAATGGCATAGGAATAATGTGTTATGTGTAATGTGTCCTTGTAAGTGAATTGAAGTGGATGATCGGGTCGTGGACCCTGTGTTTTGTGACCGGAATGGTTGGGTCGTGGACCCCGTGTTTTGTTAAACGGATTTGTATTTTGAAAAATGAACTTTGGGGCTGTGACCCTAAATGGCTTTCGAGGAATTAAGAACATTTTTAATTTTTGATGTTTTCAAAACTCCCGAGATTTGGAAATGTTTTCAAAATGCTTACTTGCTTCGTTTCTGCTTTCAGGACTTGAACTATTTTTAACTAAATATATCTCGGGAAGTCTTTCGTTATATTCTCGGAATGTGTTGTGTATGGCTCGTATTTGCACTTTATACTTGCACTAGCGAAACAGTGGAGTTTTGCTAACCCCCGAGTAATCGGGGGGTGGATATCTGTATTGTGTCCAGGTACATGCGGGTTTTCGGGAGCAAGACACGGGATCGGCACGAGGGATGATGAAAGACGAATGATACTAATCACACGAAGGCCGGTTTGGGTTCGATTAGTTGAGTCCATTGTATTGTCTTTTCCATTGTCTTATTGTTCGTTGTTGCAAGTATTTTACCCTTGTGTGGGTATGAGTGCGGATGAGTTTATGTATTTTGATTTTAAGTCGGTGACGAAAGACCAAATCGGTCTATTAGTCCGTTATTTTGATTCGTCGGTATGTAATGTAATGTGTTGTTCGATGTCTAGCTGGTGGATCCTCACGGAGAGGGTGCGGCGTGTAATATTCCGGTTTGATGCGGGGTGTTACATTTATGGTATCGAGCTTAGGTTGAGGAAACCTAGGGTGTCGGGTCGAGTTATGTGTTGTTGAGTCTTGTATTGTCGATTTTGTCCGAGGAGTCGTGTCGCGATGCGTCGTCTGAGTTTGTTGGTCGTGATTAGTATCAAGGTGCAGCCATCATCTTCGTGCGATCTGTGGATGTAAGTCTCCCTACTACATGTTGTACCACGAGCTATACGAGCCTGTATGATTCTGTGTTATGTAGTAGTATTTGAAGGTGCATCGTGAGTAGTGACATATATTTGTTAATTCCGTTTTGTGTTAGAATGAAGAATGATATTGCCAAATGTATCCTTGTATGAACTGTTTTTCTTACAAGAGCAACAACCTTGGAATTTTTAGTTTCGAGGGCTTAGAGCCACGTAAATTTTTAAAATGTTCTCCAAGGGAGGAAAAATTTCGATTTTTGTATGATGACCTCAAGGTCGAAAATTTTTAGACTTCAAACTACCGATATTTCATTTTCATCTCATACTATAAGTTTTCAAAACTCGAGTTTTTAACTCAAATAAGGTCTACAAATATACTCAAGACGTGACTCTCATTTGTAACTTTTCGGTTTCATGATTGTTGGTCAGAAGATGTGTATTGATGATGCTCTCGTTGTTGAGCAGTGGTGCCTGTTTTATGATTAAAATAGTAACGTGAATGTTGAGTCCATCGGTATGTATGTGTTGAGATAGTCCTCCTTATTGAGAAATAAAATTTTCGTTTTTGTAAGATGATTTTCTTTTGATGGTTGCTTGTGAGATGTTATAATTATGTGAATCGATGACATTTAGACTCGTATGTTGTTGCTTATTTGTAACCTTCGAGTTTAGTATTACCTCGTATATGTTTGCAATTGTGTTGGTGATTAGAGCAGTTAGCACATGCTTAATACGAGCCTAACGCGCGCTAACGTGGCGTGTTTAGCGCACGTTAATCTTTGTTGTAACGCGCGCTAATCAACCTGGGCAGGAGCTATGTAACCGCATTATAGCCGTTAGGTCTAACTTTTGCGGCCAATCACCTGTAGTTGTATTCTCTACGTGGTGTCTAGTGATAACAACTGTTGTGCGTGAATGTATGTTAAGACTTTTCGTATTGCTAGGTGATATTTGATTGTGTTTGATGAATTGATAAATTATGTCTGCTGTGTGTGTTCAAAAACACTTTCCTGGAAACTTCACAAAGTTTTGACAGTTCGATTAATCGGCGGCTCCGTGTATACTTTGAAAATTATTTGGAATTGGCAAGCCGGCCTTGGATTCTCAAATAAAACCTCGATGGTATTTGAAAGAGTTGTTTTAAAGTACATGTAGACATTTTGTAAAATATTACCATCGTTGATGTTTGTGAAGTGTTGGGAGAATTTTCGAAAATGATTTTTAACGTATTGTTGTATTTTCAAATAATTCGAGTGAATGATTTTCAAAAATCTTTCACACCATAAAAATATTTTATTTCAGAAACCACTGCGATTTTTATTTTCAAAAAAAAAAAATATAGTGAAAGAGGAAAAATCTCACTCGATATAAAGTTCAAACTCGGATTTGGAAATGTTAGAGTATGTAAGAATGATTTGATGATCTTGCATAGTTAACTTGTTAGTTGTTAACGGCGATGATGATACGTAGAGGCTTGATGACTTCAAATGATTTCAAATGAGACGGTTAAAATATGTTGTTTACAAGTTTTGATGAAACAACCCGAGGTACCAAAAGTACTTTAAAAGTTTTACTTTGAAGAGCACACAAATCCAAGGATTTTCAAATGATATCATTTAAAAGAATACCTCGTGGATTTTCTTATCGAGTTGTTCGTAGTTACCTTATGTGATATTGTCGTCTTTGAGTTGATACTTTAGCATGTTATTTTTGCGAAGTTGTGGCATCGTATCGAGTGAGAATCCGCTTAGTATGCCGATGGACGAGGATGTGGTCGTGACCGCGATGATTGGTCATGGATATCGGATGCGGGACCAAGAAGATATGGCCGAGAAGGTCGCTATTCCGGCATTTCGTTCTCGTTGTTTAGATTTGAGGACGAAACCTCTTTTAAAGGTGATCTGATGTAATATCCGCACTTTTCGATTTTCGGTAAAAATTTTTTGTTTTTGCCAGGAGTCCATTTTAACAGATCCTCTGTGACCGTTTCGTCCTTATGTGAATGTTTCATTCTACACTTGTTGACATCCGAGTTCGTTTCGGTGTCGTTTTGCTGAGTTCCGTGCTTTTTGGCGACTTTTCCGCATTTGAGATTGATTCTTGCGAACCTTGTTCAAAATTTTTGTTCGTATTTCCCCGTAAGTCCGTTTAACCTTGTTAGACGTTTTGTGAAGTTCAGTTTGGTTATACGTTGTCTTATCGTGATGTTTCAGACGTTTGGGCCATTTTGTAATTTCCCAAAATTTTGGGGTGGTTGCCTTCGTATCGTCTATCCAGATCTTCAAGTTAGCGGAATCATGTGTCATCTAGAGTTGCTCTGCCTGGATTGTTTCATGTTTCAAGTTTCGGGACGAAACTTCTTTTAAGGAGGGTAGAATGTAATACCCGAGATTCTCGGTTCCAGTTATTTTTGAACTTTTGTCGATTGCGCCGTTCATTTTGTTCTGTTGGCGATTTCTTGAGATTTTCCCTTATGTTGGGTACAGCACGATGTACCGTGTTGTGGTGTTCGTTGGGTACGACTTATCGTTGTGTAAGTCGAGCTAATAGTATGTCTTGCTTTTTTATGTGCTCGTTTTCGATTTGGATCGTTGGTGTTGTCCGTTAGTGTTTCGTTGCATGTTGAATAATTATTGTTTTGTCGAGGAGTATCGTTTTTGTGCATTTGGTCGACTTTGAAAGATCACCACCGGCGCTTATAAAGTCTAAAAATTCTGAAACTTTACAATGTGATAGAGCATCAAATTAGCTTTCCAATGGTTCAAACGGCGAGTCAATCGGAGTCCGGACGGAGAAGTTATGGTCATAATGACAAAGTCTACACCGCCGAATACGGAATACGACGCTGTTTGCACCGTTTTTGCCGAAGTCGTTTATAACACGGCTGGAATACGGCTCTAATTTGGGCCGTTTTCGAGCCGTTTGTCAAGTGGTATAAATAGGACAGTCGCGTTTTTCAGCCCATTTTCACTTCTCTCTCTCGGTTTTAGGGCGATTTGATGGGATTTCAATCCCTGAGTAGATTATCATCATATTCTTGAAGTCTTGATCATGTTTAACAACATCTAATCCATTGTTCTTCGTCGGATTGAGGTAATTCTTCAAAAAATCCCTTTTCAACTATTTTGGGGTTTTTCCTTTTGATTTCAATTGGGCCGATTATGATGAATTGGTCATGTAATTCTTGTTGTATTGGTTGTAATCTACGGATTAGTAACTCGTTTATCGATTTCGTTTCACCGGAACATGATTTTGGCTTTCTTGGAACGAACCCTTGAACCCTTGTAGTTTCTTAGTGTCGATTGAGATTTCGTTTAGTGTTGTTGATTCGTAGCGGTATTATTCTCATGGTGATTGTGTTGTTATTGATTTCTCGCGAAGGTGGTCGGTTTTGGGGGCTGTTTCGGGGCTGTTTTGGGGCTGGTTCGGCCGAGCTATTTCGGGATTGTTTTGGGGCTGTTTTGGCGAGTTTCGGGACTATTTTGGGGTTGTTTCGTAGAGCCGCTTTCGTCGGAGTATTCACAAATTGATTTCGAGGCAAGTATCTTGCCCATACATTTCGTGTTTGTGGATATTATGGTTGTTAATCGTCGATATGTGCTAAATAAATATTAATAACTATTTTTCAAAAGAATCGGAATATTTACCATCATGCTTTTGTAAAGGTGATCCGTGTGTCGGGAATTAATGTGCTTAGTTGAATATGTGTGCTAGTGTCGAGTATAGAATCACCTTACTTTCTTGTGATGTCATTGCGTATGATTATGTCGTTGGTAAATGTAAAGTGTAATTCTTTTGTCAAATTATGTGCTTGGAGTCACGTTTTTATGTATGAATATGTGAGTTTGTGTGATATTAGTTGTGTCGTTCGGTCTTTGTTGAAATCTTGTGCTTCCTTGTGAATCGTATCACTACTTGGTCGTGAGTATATGTTGGATGAACTGGCCATTCTAGTAAGGTACCTCGACTATATATACTGTGATTGACCTTCGAGGCTTGTGGTTTGCAACTGTGATTTTGAAACGTGTGTGTGTGTTGTTCCTTCCACCGGAGTGTCCGACGGGATGTCCGGGTCGATCTTAAAGTACGGCCACGAGTGGATTTGGGTGCGTGTGTGGATGAACTTCCTCCCGGAGTGTCCGACGGGATGTCCGGGGTCGATACTAAGTACGGCCGCGGAAGTGGTTCCCACCGAGTGTCCGACGGGATGTCCGGGGTCGATACTAAGGGGTACGGCGCGGGTTACCGATTGTGGTTTTCATCTTGAGGATGACGTTGATGTTTTCGTTAATTGTGATATTGTCCAGGAGTATCACAATGCTTTGTGCAGGGTCGAGAGACATTATATATCGAGTCTTGGTGCTTGGCTAGAATGGCATAGGAATAAGGTGTTATGTGTAATGTGTCCTTGTAAGTGAATTGAAGTGGATGATCGGGTCGTGGACCTGTGTTTTGTGAGGAATGGTTGGGTCGTGGACCCGTGTTTTGTTAAACGGATTTGTATTTTGAAAAATGAACTTTGAAATTTGTGACCACTAAATGGCTTCGAGGAATTAAGAACATTTTTAATTTTGATGTTTTCAAAACTCCGAGATTTGGAAATGTTTTCAAAATGCTTACTTGCTTCGTTTACCTTTCAGACTTGAACTATTTTTAACTAAATATATCTCGGGAAGTCTTTCGTTATATTCTCGGAATGTGTTTTGTATGGCTCGTATTTGCACTTTATACTTGCACTAGCGAAACAGTGGAGTTTTGCTAACCCCAGTAATCGGGGTGGATATCTGTATTGTGTCCAGTACATGCAGGTTTTGGGAGCAAGACACGGGATCGGCACGAGGGATGATGAAAGGCGAATGATACTAATCACACGAAGGCCGATTTTGGGTTCGATTAGTCGAGTCCATTGTATTGTCTTTTCCGCTGTCTTATTGTTCGTTGTTGCAAGTATTTTACCCTTGTGTGGGTATGAGTCTGGATGAGTTTATGTATTTTGATTTTTAAGTCAGTGACGAAAGACCAAATCGGTCTATTGGTCCGTTATTTTGATTCGTCGGTATGTAATGTAATGTGTTGTTCTGATGTCTAGCCTGGTGGATCCTCACGGAGAGGGTCTGCGGCGTGTAATATTCCCGGTTTGATCTGGGGGTGTTACACTCAGTTTATAATAGAATGGTTTCCGTTCCATTCGTTTATAATTCGTATAGCAATGTTTATAATCGTAATCACAGGAGATTTGGGATTATAAGTTGTATTCAAGTTTTGGGAATTAAATCATAATGTATATGATTTACATTTATTGTTGGTATACTTGGTATCGAGGATACATTGTGGTATAGACAAAGACGCAAATTATCTACCATCTGTGATATTTTGGACCGTCGAGTATTGAGGATAATGGTTCGTGATGGTTTGGACATCGAGATTGCTCTCCTAAGGACTCGAGGCAAGTACTCTAATCATTTTTGTCATTTCGTGTCGATCATGTTGTGATACATTCGTGTATCGTTGTTGTCATGCATTGTGTATCATTGTTATATGCATTTGTGCATTGTTGTCATATATCCACCTCGTGTTGGTCCGACGGGATCATCGGGGGATCTATGCTAGCGTGCGCTGGATCATTGGACAAGTTTTTATACCACGGTTGGTCTGATGGGATCATCGTGGGATCTAGGCAGTGAACGCTGGACCATCGGATTACCATATGTGTTGTTATTGTGCATATGTGTATTATGGGTTTGCCATAAGTATACATTGTTGTTATTGATGTGAGCATATTGACGTTGTCATATAAGTATGCATTTGTAGGTCTTGTGTTAGGACCGTGTCCGTATGTTGTGTTGATCTGATCTTGGATTAGACTGACGTGGTCTCGTTGTGGCATTTCATATCTTGAGGTATGTTCCGTATTTCTTTGGTATTTATCTTTTGATGGACAATCGATTATCGTGTTAGGATTTGATGATGTTATTCCGATGGATCGAATTGGTCAGAGTTGGTATATTTCCGTTTTGCGAGTTATGATGATGTTTTGAGAATTTTAGGTATTACTTGAGGTACTGTATGGATGCTTTGTTTGAGTTTATTGATTAATTGAGATTACGAGATGTGCATTGCAATAATGGTTATTCTGATGAGAATTATTACGAATTTGGTAAAGTTACGACGGTAAGATTACATTGGTCGTATTCTTACTTAGTATTTCCATTGATATGTAATTATTGATGTGATGTGATGGTTATCATTGTTGGATATTATGGCTGACCCCGTCATAGGCTTTCTTTTTAGGTTCTTGGAATATCAAGCTTGTAGCGGTCGTGGAGAGATGAGCTTCCCGGAGGATACTGGCTAGGGCATGTATTTGTGTATTGAGTTTCCTGATCAGTTCTTGTATTCCGCTGCTAGAGTATTTTTAATTGTTGTCTTTTCCACTGCATGAGTATTTTTAAATGGACTTTTGGTATCTGTAACTTAGGTTACTTTGACAATCTTTTTCTAAACTATTTTGTCGGTACGTGTAAGCGATAGCTTAATGTACATTTTTAAACCATTGAGTTTTGGCATTTCGGGCCTTGTGATTTCGAATGAGATTTTATGACGGTTTTGTTAAATGGATTTATTAAGTCTTCAAATGTTTTAAATAGATAATACCCTCGTTAGCCTCTTGGGCATTTGTAAATATTTGGAAAAATTTCCTTCAGTCTTGTGGGTTCCATCTCGGGGCCCACGACGCTGTAATATTCCTGGTAGGATCTGGGGGTGTTACAGAATATGGTATCGGAGCTTAGGTTGTGAAAACCTAGGCAGTCGGGTCGAGTTCGGTCGTGTTTTGTTGCGTCATTCGAGTTGTCGATTGACTAATACTAGAGCCCTCGATTTTTGTTGTTCATTTGGGCTTGTGCGTTATGTGATTTATCAGTGTGGTACTGGGGTTGTTGTAAACTTTTCCCAAATGATACTAACGTGTTTCTTCGGATGGAGCTGTGTTGTGTTATCGAGTTGAACTGAGTTTGCAAAATGTGTGTTTTGTAAATGTCTATGTCGAGTATTTTCTAGAGTCGAGACATGTGCCAGTATCACGGGGAATCGTCGGCTTCACGATCTGTAAGTATTTGGATTCTTGAATTGCATTGAGATTTATTGCCGTTCTAAGTCGATATGCTTTGAGATTCAGCAGAATATTATGCGTTACGGTATAAGGTGACAGGGTCGGGACAGGATTGATGATCTTCAGAAGTTATGATTTTGGAAATCAATATGTCGGTTAAGTTTTGGAACGGATTTGTGCATTTGGGAGAAATTATGTGGATAGTTGAGAAGAGCATGTAGTCATGTTAGTTCATTTTGAGGTATATGGAACTGTTTTTGAGCATTTGAAAATGATACTTTCCAAAATGAATGTTTCACGGATGTTTTATGGAAAATGATTTTTGGGCCGAGACCCAATCGATTTTGAAGTAGTTTTATAACTCAGGACTTGAGGTCCGAAAGGGGTTTTTCTACTTTTTAAACTTCTTGTAATGCGGAGCGAGATACGGGTTGAGACCCTAATGTTTCAAAAGACTTTTCTGTTTTCTTAAAACTCCCGAAACTTGTAAAACACTTTATCAATCATTTATCTATTTTGTTTCTGCGTGTCGCGGTTTTGATTTACTAGTTCAAATGAGACTTCTCGGGTAGTCTTTCGCTGTATTGATTTGTTTCAATATTTTGTCATATCATATTTGAGGTTATCCAGGATGGGTTAATGATTGACGTTGCAAGTCATATGTGGAAAAGGAGTTTTTGGTCGGAGTTTATATACTGAGATTTTGGAACTCTATCGTGTAGTTTTCCGATGGAATATCAGTGGATATTGGTGACGAACCGAATTGGTATACAGGACTATGGATGTGGTCAATCATTTGCATAGTTTTCATTTTAAAACTTCGAAATCGTGTGGATTCGAAGGAAACTGTTATCGAATACTTGGCACCAGCGAGCCGATTTTTTTTTTTCGAAAATTGATTTTGTGGTCTTACCAAAAATTTATGTTTTGAGCTTTGAAAATTTTGAAAGAACTTTCGAAAATTTGTCTTCTTGACGAGACTATATGATTTCAAACTGGTTTTGAAAATATGATTGATATACATACGCATCTAGTGCATAATGCATATCATGGTGAAGTTCTGAGTGAGACTCACAAACTGGATAATACATCAGTATGGTACGATGAAAAGAGATCCGAACTTTAGTATGGTAGTTTGGTTATCCAAGGATGATCGGTCGATTGACCAGATAAGAGAAATATGCTGCGTGTTGTAGATTCATGTACAAGATGTGATTTTGGAACTTTGGATTTTGTGAAACCGGGACATATGTGCTATGTGATTCCATTAGTATGGTAGTAGCGCGATTTTACCATAATGATTTTTTTAATGATTTCTTTGTAAGTGTAGATTTAGGGGTGGTGACCCCATGCTGGTTGTTTTGGATATTGAGTGGTCGTTCCCACTCCATGTATGATTGGATATGTTCGTCGGTTTGTGATTGGTTGTTCGTACGCCGAGTAGTATGTAAACCAGTTGGGTATGATTATTGAAGATCCACTGTATGTGATTGGTGTGTCGTTTTGAGAATGTTATTCTTTCGTATATCTATTTCTGTGGTACTGTATTGATCATGTTGGAGCTTACCGTGTGAGGGTATTCCCGATTATCGTTGATCGTTCGTTGGTAATATTGGAGTTTATCATGATGATGATATTTTCGATTGTGTTCTGACCTCTGGTTGGTCATATTGGAGTTTATCATGTTGATGATATTCTTGGCTACGTTTTGACCTTTGGATTGGTCATATTAGAGTTTATCATGTCGATGATATTCTCGGTTAATTTATTGGTTGATCATCTGAGCGTTCTGATTTTGTGTCGATATTTCGGGATTTGTTGTTATTGTGTTGGGCAGTTGTTTCACAGATGTATCGTGTATTGTTGGTTTTCAGCAGATTGGGACTTGATTGTGTAATCACCCAAATAGGATTTGACACAGATAGATTATATCGTCCAGAGATGATATATTTTGTTGAGACTCATGGAATGTGATTGTAAGCGTGTTGAAGCTTTACAGTGGAGTCACTTGCTAGTATCTCAGAAGATCGTCGACTTTGCGCATTTGTAAATATGCTATTTTGGTTATTCGGTAATAATGACGATTGATCGCTGTCATGATGGTTTCAGAATATTTTAGTTGAACGGTTTGATTGTTTTTATGACAGATTGCAAGTTTCGAGGACAAAACTTATTTTAAGTGGTGTAGTATGTAATATCCGGAATTTCTACTACTATTGTTTAACGTTATTTTATCCGAGTTATGTTGTACAGCGTGTAATCTGTACAGTATGGATAAAATAAATAAAGGACTGAGAAATCAGCATTGGTATAATTGTCGTACTTGGTCGACAATTGCATTTGAGGATAGTGTGTATCCGATGAGAATATTGTTGGAAGGAGTATATGTATTTGGTATGTCGTATGTTCATATTCTGTATGTTGAGACATTGGACAAGAATAGCTGAAAATGTCTAAGTATAGCGCGCGCTAATATACAAGCGTAGCGCACGCTATCGTGCAGGGTTAGCGCATGCTAAATGCAAAGGATAGCGGACGCTAGTGCAGACCAGATCAGAAGGAATCTATGTGTGGACCCGGCCACTTTCGGCGCATGTGCCGACGAGGTCAACGGATATTTGTTGTGAAGGATTAACGCATGCTAATGCATATTGTTAGCGCACGCTAACATTAGATCGGTCCAAAGGGAATCTTATCCTAGTCAGAGCTGTCGGCGTGTGGACCCGTCTTCGGAGCATACAGACAAACGAGTCAACTGTGAGTAGCACACGCTATGATCAGACACTAGCGTACGCTAAATAGAGGAGATTACGTACGCTATTGCATGGGCATTGCATAAGTAAATCATTTTATGCAGTAAGGCAGTAGCCTCTGGACTGCGATAGTGCACGCTAACAAAGACAGTTAGCGCACGCTAATAATAGTCAGTATATATATGTGCAGTTGGCCATTATTCTTCATTTTCGTCCATTCTTTCCTTGCAACCGATAAATAGAGTTTTTAGAGAGATGTTTGAAGTTCCAAACACTGGATTATGGTGGAGTTAATCATCCATAACAACATTTGAAGCTTGGAAGTGATTGAGAATGGATTCAACCTTGGAAATCAATCCATTCCTTCAAAGAAGTAATTACTCTTCACTTTGGGATTTCATTTTGGATTGTATATGATGTCATTGAGTTGATAATAGTCATGTATATGAGTTAACAAGTATGATTATGAGATTGGTTACCGAGTTATGTTGATGTTATTGTTGATATACGGGTATTGATATGGATGCTTTGTTTGAGTTTATTGATTAATTGAGATTACGAGATGTGCATTGCAATAATGGTTATTCTGATGAAAATTATTACGAGTTTGGTAAAGTTACGACGGTAAGATTACATTGGCCGTATTCTTACTTAGTATTTCCATTGATATGTAATTATTGATGTGATGTGATGGTTATCATTGTTGGGTATTATGGCTGACCCCGTCATGGGCTTTCTTTTTAGGTTCTTGGAATATCAAGCTTGTAGCGGTCGTGGAGAGATGAGCTTCTCGGAGGATACTGGCTAGGGAATGTATTTGTGTATTGAGTTTCCTGATCAGTTCTTGTATTCCGCTGCTAGAGTATTTTTAATTGTTGTCTTTTCCGCTGCGTGAGTATTTTTAAATGGCCTTTTGGTATCTAGTAACTTAGGTTACTTTGACAATCGTTTTCTAAACTATTATGTCGGTACGTGTAAGTGATAGCTTAACATACGTTTTTAAACCATTGAGTTTTGGCATTTCGGGCCTTGTGATTTCGAATGAGATTTTATGACAGTTTTGTTAAATGGATTTTATTAAGTCTTCGAATGTTTTAAATAGATAATACCGTCGTTAGCCTCTTGGGCGTTTGTAAATGTTTGCGAAAATTTTCTTCAGCCTTGTGGGTTCCATCTCGGGGCCCACGGCGCTGTAATATTCCCAGTAGGATCTGGGGGTGTTGCACGTATATACACTTACTCCTGATTGATTTAATATTTTGAAGTCTTTATTCTTCAACATTTGAGACAAGAAAATATATGCAGGTGAGTGCATTCCCTTGGATTCAATAGATATATTCTGTAGAATGCTAGATCTTTCACTGGCAGCATCTTTGCCAAGTGACGATATTTGTTGTGATATTGAATTAAACCATGTTAAATAACACTTCAACAAACAGTCTGATGCTGGAAAAAGAAGTGTCTTAAGAAAGTTGGTTGACATATTCAATCCAAGTAAAACTACCATTAAAAAGAACATCCGCGGACGACCGAGTTTGAAAAAACAACAACAAAAAAAAACATGTTCCTCCTAAAAGTAAAGATTTGTGAACATACAGTCAGCCAACGAGGTTCTTTGGGATTGATTTGAACGTCGAACTGGCAAGGAATAGTTCTTACATGAACTATCAAACAAATTACGATCGCGATCCGATCCAAGATTTAAATGAAGAGCCGGCGAGACATAGTTCATTTGTGGATTTAAATGAAGAGTCGGCGAGACATAGTTCTATAAATCAAGCTCCAAGAAGACGCATCTTTTCAACCATGTCAAATTATGTTGAGTTGAACAAGGAATCAGCAAGACATAGTTCATACGTAACCCCACTTCCACACTTGAACGGAGAGCCTCAATCATGGTACATTCATCTACTAATGGATGAAATTCCATTGATGTTTCATCCTTACATCACACATATTCAAGATGTCAGAGGTGACGGAAACTGTGGATTTCGAGCAATATCTGTTTGTCTTGGGTATGGCGAAGATGAGTGGCTCTATGTTCGACGTCAACTGCTAGACGAGTTACTGAGTTCATACCATGCCTATGCTAGAGTTTTCAGTGATGGAATCGACGAACTACATACTTTATTGAATTTCTTACAATCGTTTGCACCTCCAAAACACTGGATGCTTATGCCTGACACAGGTATCCTGATTGCCAACATGTTTGGTGTGGTCCTTACTTTTTTAACCAAGCAAGGCGCTATCACTTTCTTTCCTCTTTGGAAAGGTCCGAAAGTATTTTTGTACCATCGAATTATTACGATATCAATTGTATATAATAGTCATTATGTGATGGTACAATTAGAAGGAGATTGTCTGATGCCTATCATTTCAGCTTACTGGATCCGCCACAAAGCCTTGTGTGCAGCTGGATGGGAAACTATGTTCATGTCACGTCTGGAACTTTATAGACAACTGAAATCTTGTAATCCCAAAACACCTTTTATAACTATAGAGGATTGTTAAATGGTAGTATTATTTTGGGTCTCTAATTCTTGTGTTCATGTATTTATGAAGGATTGTTAAATGATATTATTTTTAGTCTCATATCTTTGTTTTTATGTATTCATTTATATTTTTATAATAACATATATAAAAATATATTGTTAAATATATTAAGATAAAATAAAATAAAATTGATGAAAACAAAAAATAATAAAAAGCAAAACAAAGGATAAAAAGGGGAAAAAATTAAATTCTGGGGTGGGGCGAGGGGCGGGAGGAAAAAAAAACAAAGGGGGAGGGGGGAAGGTGGGGGGTGTCAGAAGGGGGAAGGAAAAAAAATAAAGGGGGAGTGGGGCCTAATGATTAGATGGGTGGTGTATGATTACTAACAAGATAGTGTATGAACCCACACCCCCCAAAAAAAAGGGAGAGGGGGGCCTAATGATTAGATGGGTGGTGTATGATTCCTAATAAGATGGTGTATGAACCGGTTAGAATCATAATTAAAAAAAATCACAATCCATTCTTATATTTTATATTACCGTAATATCCGTCTCTACATTACTCTGATCTTCTGACCCGATTAGACAGATTAAATTTTGCTACATCTGATTAAATTATCGTCGATAATTCTCCAATGATGTTCGATCTGATTCACCAGGAGTCGTTCTGACCCGGAGTTGATCAGCTACTTATAATATTAAAAATTTAAAGTCCACCAAAATTTCAATTCAAAAATTCCCGGATATTACACCAACTACTGAAAGCACTCTTGTTCGCGAAAAAAATGTATATACCAACCACCCAGAAATCTCAAACCCAAAGAAAAAATAAAAAAATATACAAGTACCAAAAAAATTGTTTATTGTCATGCAGTGAGTGATTTGTTTATGCTTGGACGAATAATATATGCACCTTGGATGTCAATCAAGTCAAAGATATTATGTTCTACTTTCTTTACTAAAATAATAGTATTTATGCATGTTTTCCTGTATTAAGACAACATTATAAATTTGTAGGGTAGAGTCAGCTCATTCAAGACTGGAAAAGTATTTAGGTGATATGATGTCTTCGATTGACACATATGTTGAAAAAAATAGATAACATGTTGATTTCAGAATTTGGAGATATCAGAGCATCGTTTGAGAGGTCGCAGATTATGAGGTTTCACATTTTCAATGATGAAATCTATACAAATTTAACTGCACATATGAGAAGTCATATGTTAGATAAAATGATCGACATGATAGATCCATATAACTGCACATATTAAGAACCCCCCTACAACACAAAAAGTAAAGGCCGACCTAGATGAAAAGAGCAAAGCCAAGGAAGGATGGGTTCTTGCTTTGAGTCGACTAACACTCGGCGAAACTCTGATCCATATATTCAGAAATTGCTTAGAGCTTATTGGAGTCACATTAGTTATACAGTTGATGTTCTTGGGGATGGTAACTACACAGGTGATTTTAAAATTTTATCCCGCGCGGGCCTTATCCCGGTTGGGACGGGACGGAACGGGAGGGGACGGGTTTAGTCCCGCATAAAAAAGTTCAAAATATACATTAGAAAAAAAGTAAGAAAATCTACAATTTTATACATTTAAATTCGGAAAAAATATCCAACAAACTAATTTAATAGCCTAAATTAAATTTTTAAAATATCAATTATTAACATTGAATACAACATATCCATTTTTTTGAAAAAACATCAGTTACTAACTTTATATTGATTGATTAAGTTTGTGTATAATTATAATATATAGATAGTAAAAAATAAAAATAGTTTATTATTAAAAATTAATTAAAAAATGGTTACAAATAATAAAAATATATGATTTTAAAAAGGGTTAAAAACTTAGCGGGACGGGACGGGCCTTACGGGCCTCAAATTTTTTGTCCCGTGTCCCGTCCCGCAGTTACTCTAATGGGACGGGACGGGACGGGCCTAGTGTTTTTAATTTTGGATCCCGTCCCATCCCGGGTAATTTTGGGACGGGACCGGGACGGGATCGGGATTTTTATTTTTTTGCCCACCCCTAATAATTTGTGTTTGTTAATAGTTTTTATATATGTTATTTGTTTGTCTTATTTTCTAATAATTTCTTAATATAAATTATCAATTTTAGTAATAACGAAATAAAAAAAGACTATCATTATTAATTATATCTAACTAAAATAAAAATTAAAAAACAAAAGTTAGAAAAGAAGAAAGAAAAAGAGGGGGAAAGAGGCAAGCAAAGGGAAAAAAAAAAAAGAAAAATTGTCATTATAAATCTCAAGTTTTGCGTGTCTTCCAATATTAATTTCAAGTTTGAGTTATTCTTGATTAATCTCAAGTTTGGGAGTTGTCTTCCCATATTAGTCCCGATTACTTGTAAGTTGTTTAACATGTCATTTTATTCCTCTTTTTTCTCTTTCCTTCCACTGCTAATAAAAATAATTTCAAAATACTAATAATAATTAAAACAATAATAATTTCAATAATAATAATTTTGGAATAATAAAAACAATACTAATAATTTCATAATAATAATAATAATTTCTGAATAATAATAATCATTATAAATCCCAAGTTTTGCGTGTCTTTCAATATTAATCCTAAGTTTGAGTTATTCTTGATTAACCCCAAGTTTGGGAGTTGTCTTCCCATATTAGTCCCGATTAGTGTTGCCACATTGTAACCGGAACCGGTGGTTCTGGCCCGAATCGGCACGTGGTCAATGGTTCCGACCCGGATTGTTGGCTGCGGGCCGGTTCCGAAATTGGAATCGGTATTAAGTACGGACCGGTTACGGGCCGAAATTTCTGGGTCCGTGAACCGACGATCTGAACCGGCGGTTCGGCCCAGAACGGACGAGGTTGCAGCTGTAACATGACACGTTTTTAGTGTAACTATCGCAAGTGCACGATATCGTATCAAGTAGTAAAATGGACTTTTTGAGTCCGGTTTATCGATCCCACAAGGAAGTTTGGTTATAATTTGAATTATACACTATTAGTCTATTTTTATAGATACTATGATAAGTGAAACACACAATTAAAACGTTTGGTTTAATATTTGCAAAGAAAATGCAATAATAGTTCTAATATTATAAGGAAATAAAAAGATAGCAATAATAATAGATTGATTAACGATAAAATGAAATAGTTGGGATTACAAACTTAGTTCGTCATTAGTTATAAAAGATGTATAGGAGATCATAAAATGAATTTACTTATTATGTTGTGTAGATTCGATTTTCCTTAAAAAGACGGTTTCTCTTTCGAACTATAAAACGCCCCTTACATATTGAATCAATCCACTATATTTCTATGTTGATTGGCTTCAATACATAGCATTAGGATTTATGAAAATAACTCAAAGAATCATCTAAGGACTAGGGGTATATTTCTATCCCCTAGAACAACTTAGAGTGAAGATCATTTGATCTAATCAAACATATTTTCTTTCGAAACATATGAAGACCATAAATATCGTCATTTATTGGCCAAATAAATAAAGATTGTTAAAACAATGAAAATCACACACAATAATAAGTAATTCGCAATAGATCTTTTATACAAACATAAATAACATGACTAACCATGAAGGGTTTATTATACATGTTACAAGCTTGTGTGGTCATTATTAGTTGAATCAAGAGAAAGAATTAGTCCTAACTCACTTAGTAGATAAAGGAGATAGAAGCAATAAACTCTCTGAACAACATATGCTATACCACACTTACTAAAATCACTCAAGAACACAAGTGTGTTCTTCACACAAAAAGAAAAATTTTACAAAAAATGGAAAATTATAAGATGAATGATGAATGATGAAGGATTTAAGGGGTCTATTTATACACCTAAAGTCATCTAATAGCTCCAAAACTCCAGCATTATTACATTAGATCGGATCAATGCCAGCCATCCCTCAATAATACACAAAAGTATAAAAATTAGACAAATCATAACAATTGTCAAGAGTTACGGCCGTAACATTCGGGAGTTACGGCCGTAACAAGGACGACTTACGGCCGTAACCCACAGATGTTACGGCCGTAACTTGGCTTCGTAAATTTGCTCACTGGATGCTTTGATAGTTACGTTTTCAGCCCAGAATTTCTCAGACTTTGCGTTTTTGCCCCGGATCTTCTTCGGATGATAACTTTTGATATATAACTCTGATTTTGAATCCGGAAAGACTGCCGAATTCGTCTCGGAAAGCCCTACAACATGAATATATCAAAATTCAACAAAGAGAATATTTAATAAACATGTTATTTCTTGAGTAAATCAGTTATTTAATCCGATCATCATCCGATAAAAATAAAATAAAAAAACTAATTAATTAAAAGCAAAAAACGAGTAGACTAGCTCAATTATGGGTGAATTTTATCGATACAAACCATGGATAAGTGTACAAAAATGACACTTATCACACCCCCAAACTTGAATTCTTGCTAGTCCCGAGCAAGACTCTTTATTAATCACACTCCAAAAATAAAAATAAAAATAAGACACAAAACTAATAATACACACAAAAATTAAAATATAAAAAGAGAAAAGGAGATCAAAATGCCATTAATACACAACAACCAGCTTATACAGTAGATATAAATGAATCAAGATTCAAAATAAATCTACAAATGATTTTGAAGTTAAAACACGGTTTTAGTATTGTAATTCCAAAATATAAGGTTTCCTCCCCATAGGTTGATTATTTCTTTCCCACTCGTGATACACACGACTCCTTTTAATGGTTTCTCTCGATCACTCGTTTATTTTTCGACTCAATATGAAGAAGAATTTCATTGGCGTCATCAAATATTGTGATTATTCACGAAATTGAGTGTATTGAAATTCAGCCGCTAATTAATTCAAATCTGCTCATAAACTACATCCCTTTTAGTGATAGCTTTCACACCGTTATTTGCTAACGTGTAGCTCTTTTCACTAACACAATTTCTATCTCATTTTTTTTCGTAAAAAGGTGATAGCTTTCACACCGTTATTTGCTAACGTGTAGCTCTTTTTACCAATTTTTCTGAGACGGCAGCTACGCACCAACAATGGTTAGTCCTTTATTTTTCGCAAAATTTAAGACTTCCAAAATTAGGCAGCTGTTGCTGCTCAACACTTCTCCTTTTCATCATTTTTTAGGTGATAGCTTTCACACCGTTATTTGCTAACGTGTAGCTCTTTTCACCAATGACTCCTTTTTTTTTATTTTTTTTAGGGAATAGAATTTTTGCAGAAAATCATTTCTTAGTTTAAGCATGGAAAATCAAAAACTCCACAAATTAAGTAAATTTCAGTTCTATTTTTCATCAACCGATCGATTCTTCTTTTCTCAAGGTAACGAATGACTCGATTTTATATGATAATTACAAGGCTCGGAAAGAGAGATTAAGGCTCAAAAAATTTTGGAATATACAAAAAGTTTTTTTTTTACCGGTTAAAACGATTTAGAAGCTTGTATATAGCTATTTTATTGGTGTTATGGCCAGATCTAGAAATCTCATAAATCAAAATACTATAAATATATATATATATATATATAATAAAAAATTAAGGCAAATAACCAAATCAATCAAAACACACCAAAATACGAAAACAAACCACCCCCAAACTTAAAAATAAAACTGTCCTCAGTTTTTTAAAAATAAAAAAATAAAAAAATAAAAATCAATGCAGAAAAACAGAATACTCCCTGTTAAGAAAGTTGATGTCTGAGCTAACGCCTTTTAGAATCTGCAAGAGAATAAATATACGAGGCACACAACAAAAGAAAACAAAATATACTCGTAAGTATAACACAATTTTTAAGATGCGCATCAAGAAATTCCGAAGAGTCGCCTTACGCTGCCATCAAAGTTTTTATAAAAAACACACAATAAACATTACAGTAAAAAAAATAACAATACATAAATCGCGAATAGATGCGCGTCAAGAGATCAGAAGAAACTCCTTAAGGTGCCACCATTTAGCACGATTATTACACACGACAGAAAGTAAAAATACAAGAGGTCCGACATGGGTTATCAAAGGGAGAGGAATGAATCCACTTTTCGTTTTCTCACGGTAAAATCTTCTACCTGCACAATTTTAGCGAGTCTTTGGATCCGTTGAGGAACAAATTCATTGAGT
Organism: Orobanche coerulescens; assembly: GCA_033398695.1. Lineage (NCBI taxonomy): Eukaryota > Viridiplantae > Streptophyta > Magnoliopsida > Lamiales > Orobanchaceae > Orobanche > Orobanche coerulescens. The sequence continues at coordinate 180,658,883 of CM065808.1, forward strand.
TTTTGATTAGTTCATCGGTGTTGTTGCAACGACTATGATTCGTTTAGCACGCTCGGAAATAAAACCCTTTTCACAGAGTAGTCGATGAAAGACAGTAAACCATCAAAGAAACCATTGACATTAAGCACACCTATTGGTTTTGATGAACATTTAGTCAGGCTCTGGTAACCACATGAAAAAGTTCCTCAAGGGTGCCAAAACCACCGGGAAGGGTGATAAAGGCGCCAGAATTATTTATCATGTGAGTTATGCGATCTTGCATATTTACAGATCTAAACTCATCTCCAATAGTTGACCCGGTAATTTTACTTTCAGCCAGAGGTTTTGGGATTATTCCCAACACTCTTACTCCTTCCATATAGGCAGAAGCAGCAGCTCGTCCCATTAATCCTAGACTTCCTCCTCCGTAAACTACATGAATGCATTTTTCTCCTAAGGTGCGACCCAAATTGTGGGCTGCTTCAGCAAAGCATGCCTCTTTTCCATAACTAGCTCCACCAAAAATACAGACTGTGCTAAATTTTTTTGTTGAAGATGATGACTTCATTTTTGAAAAGAAAAATTTTTTTTAGAGAGAAACAGAGAAAAGTGCAAATTTGAGGGATGAATGAAAGAAACCAGTAGAAAGTTTACTTATAGAAGAAAAAGAAGGTAAAAATTGTTTAACAAGTTTGTGATTGCGTTTGATTGTGCTTCAACTACTCAATAGAATAATGAAAGCATTTATCGTGTAGCACATTTTTTATTCAGAAAATCTCACCACACGACAAAAATAAAAGATACTTACGCGTATGTACAGTAGTTGTGATTGTGGCTCACATCTTCCTCTGATTTTACGTTCAGAAACGGCCTAAACGCCTTCTATGAGTCGGGGAGAAGCTTCCCATCCAATTTTCTTACAAATTGGCAAACAGGGTCTTTTAACGTCAGATTCCCAAGACGTTGTTCATATTCTGGTTGGAATTTATTCCACAAACATCGAATTCTGTAATGTACGAGTCCAGTAGGATGCGTGTCAAGAGAAATTTCGATATCATCTAAATTATCCTTATTCAGACCATCCTTAATGAACTGAATTTTATCTTCTCTGTTTGTAGATGGAATTCCTAAAGATCGACATTTTAAATTACAGTTCCATCTAGCACATTTATAACAAACGGCTATCATCTTTGCTCGTCGTTTCTTCGCATATGAACTTTTTCCTAGCCCTGGTAAAAATCTAGTCGGTGTTTCTGTGAATTCACCCTCTATTCTTACTTTGGCTTCAATTATGAATCTTATGTCAAAAGGTATGCTTTTATTCATAAGCAACCTCATTCTTTCAAGCCTTGTCTTGTAAATTTTTAAAATTGCATTTTTGCTTAGAAAGGGAAATCTTTTTTCGATTTTATACAATGTTTCTTCCATGACAAAAAAAATAAAAATAAAAATACAATGAAAATAATTGAAGAAAATATCTACAAATATCAGTTGTTGTGGGAAACTGAAAAATCCGACTTTAATAGTCACGGAGTACCGTTATCCGCCACTTGACCGGACAAACACAATTGAGTACTAAGTTACAACGTCGAGAAATTTGTACCTATAAAAATAGTTTACAATGTAAGATTTCAAATATAACTTATACTTCCCCGGCAACGGCGCCAAAAACTTGACACGTTTTTAGTGTAACTATCGCAAGTGCACGATATCGTATCAAGTAGTAAAGTGGACTTTTTGAGTCCGGTTTATCGATCCCACAAGGAAGTTTGGTTATAATTTGAATTATACGCTATTAGTCTATTTTTATAGATACTATGATAAGTGAAACACACAATTAAAAAATTTGGTTTAATATTTGCAAAGAAAATGCAATAATAGTTCTAATATTATAAGGAAATAAAAAGATAGCAATAATAATAGATTGATTAACGATAAAATGAAATAGTTGGGATTACAAACTTAGTTCGTCATTAGTTATAAAAGATGTATAGGAGAACATAAAATGAATTTACTTATTATGTTGTGTAGATTCGATTTTCCTTAAAAAGACGGTTTCTCTTTCGAACTATAAAACGCCCCTTACATATTGAATCAATCCACTATATTTCTATATTGATTGGCTTCAATACATAGCATTAGGATTTATGAAAATAACTCAAAAAATCATCTAAGGACTAGGGGTATATTTCTATCCCCTAGAACAACTTAGAGTGAAGATCATTTGATCTAATCAAACATATTTTCTTTCGAAACATATGAAGACCATAAATATCGTCATTTATTGGCCAAATAAATAAAGATTGTTAAAAAAATGAAAATCACACACAATAATAAGTAATTCACAATAGATCTTTTATACAAACATAAATAACATGACTAACCTTGTTTATAATCCCAACTAAAGGTTACTTAGTGTAACACCCCCAATCCGCTCAGGGATATTACACGCCGTAGAACCCTTCCTCAAGGATCTACCAGGCTGGTAACGACATATAACAACTCAACCATGCCTTTAAGGCTAAAATGACTCAGTAGACCGATTTGGTCTTTCAACAAATACATACAACTCAAATACAATTCATGCCCACGCAGGGGTCAAAATACAATAAACTCCCGTACAACGGGGAAAAGATACTGCAGCGGAAAAGAAAATACAACTAGACCAATACGACATCAACGGATCCTCGTGTGATTAGTATCGTTCATCTTTCATCATCCTTCGTGCCGACCCTGTGTTATGCTCCAAAACCTGAATGCAAAAATAGACATCCACCCCCCGAATACTCGGGGTTAGCAAACTCCACTGTTTTGCTAGTGCAAATACAAAGTGCAAATCGAGCCATACAATTCACATTCCACGAATAACAATAACCGGGAATCCTCAAAGATCCAAAGCGAAACGAAAAGTACTTCTCGAGGCAAGGGTTTGAGAAAAACCTTTAAAAATCGAAATACCATAAATCAATGGAAATAATTTATAAGACGGTTTAGAATGCCATCGAGAGTTTTAATAGAAAACCATTTAGGATTATCAAATCCTACTTTTCAAAATCCACAAGACAAAAGGGGTCACCGCCCCAAATCTTTACTTTCCGAAAAATGACATTTACCAACCCGTTGGGATTTTAGCCCCAAATCCATAAAACGACTTTTACAAAACCATTGGGATTTTAGCCCCAAATCTCATCAACTCACAGTACACAAGAACGACCACAAGGCTCGTCTCCTAACATCAAAATCCACAAATAAAGGATTTAAAACAAACAACAAAATACTCTAGTGCCATCCTACACTTACCTCTTACACACTTAGTCGATGCATGCAATCATGAAAACACAGTTCCAAAACACTCATTTCCGGAAATCCAATGATCAAACCACATTTGTAAAAATTCACCACAATTAACCGCGGACCCACAGCTTCGTGGATCCCTGCCGAGACCCCGTCGGATCTAACCCACAGTGGTTAAAAGCAAGCTCGCGGTCCCACAGATTCGTGGAGCCCTACCGAGACCCCGTCGAATCTAACCCGCAGTGAGCATACACACACACACGTTACTCATGCAATACTAACATGCTAAGAATGTAAGTTCATTAAGAATACTCACTAGAGATGGCCATTAACTCGACACCATTATCAAACTCTTCAAAACACAATAACAAGATTAAATACGGAATACACGATTCCATAACTTTAAACGATAGGAGTATCATCATCAAATCCTTCAACGTTCAAAATAATCAAATCATAATAAATTCCCAAAACACACCGTTCACAAAACACACACGCATTTGAAAGAAAGCCTTTAACGAGGCCAAACCGAAATCTTTTGAAACTTCGTTTCAAACAACCAAACAAACACACTAATACGATCACCGATCATCATATCCACAAAATAAGAAAAGTATGGGCAAGGTACTTGCCTCGATATCATGAGCAATGGAAAAGTGAACGGATACGGCCGGGTAGCCTTCAAATCCCCGAACACTATCTAGAACGCGATAACACCGAAATTACTACGGGAAAACACCACATGAATCATCAATCACCAACGGAATTCAACATCGGAATCATCGAGCACCTATAATCCTCCGTAAGGAATAATAAAACATGATTACGACGAGAATCAAGGCCGAAAACAACGGAAATCCCAACAAACTATCAAAGGGAACTCATTCGAACATTTAATCGAACATTAAATGTTCAAGACCCTTCAAGAACAAAGAAATCACCTCTCGGGTCGAAGCAGACCAAAGATACGAGTATCCAATCCGTAGAAGAAGTTCAAAACAACGTTTATACAACAACTAATTGATCAAAAGCAGTTGGAATCTAAATCAAAAAGGAAAATCCCCAAATCTACAAAAACAAGGGTTCAAGCCACAATACCTTGATTTGGATGAAGGATTCAAGTAGAGGTCGAAAATCTTCAACAAGACTTGAGGAGGATGATCTATACAAGTTTTGGAGCACTCAAATCGCCCAAAATCGCCATCAAATCGCCTAAGATGAAGGAGGAAGAAGAGAGGAGAAAAAATGAAGTTTTTCTCCTCGCAAATCTGCTAAAAACGCGAAAAAGCCCGTGTGCGCGGCACGGGATGAGTGTGCCGCGGCCCGGGGCCACCAAAAATGCCCAGAATTAGCTTAGTGCCGCGGCCTGGCTGAGTGTGCCGCGGCTGCAGTGCAACCTCCTTCAACACCAAAAAGGCACACCGTGCGATCTTCGCTATTTCGACCATAACTCCTTAAATGCGGACTCCGATTGACTCACCTTTTGAACCATTGGAAAGCTAACTTGATTCTCTATAACGTTGCAAAGATTCAGAATTTTTGGAGTTTCCAAGAATTAATGGTGACTTTACAAAGTCGAACTCCCACGTGAAAAAGTCGATTAAGGACACGGAACTCAACCAAACGACACCGAAACGAACTCGGATGACAAAAAGTGCAGAATTAATCATTCTCGGAATGACGAAACGGTCATGATGGACTTGTCAAAACGAACTTCCTCCGAAAAAAAGAAAATTACCGAAATTCAAAATTGCGGATATTACATTCTACCCTCCTTAAAAGAAGTTTCGTCCCGAAACTTAAAACAGGTAGGGAGAAGCAATATCCCGCCAGGAAAACTCAACGAGATACACAAAAACAGAAAACTCGCGCCCAACGGCGAAACACTGCAAGAAACGCAAAGACACATACGGCGTGAAAACACGCTCCACGACGACCAATACAACGTCGCCGTTAGGGATATAATAAAACCAACAAATGACAAGCGTCATCAAATGGATAATACAATCAAGTCAATTATCCGACAATCACAAAACACAACGAACGAAAATCAATATGATTGACCAACCCAACGGTACATCAATCAAAACGCGAGCCAATCGCTGAACAAATACGGAATTCCACCGCCCAAGGGTTGGAAGATCGAAAACGAGACTAGTTTCCCAAACTTAAGGGAATTAGGAAGGAGTGCAGGCGCTCAACAATCGCGAACGAGATCGACAAAAACCGAACAATCAAGCGATCGAACCACAAAGATCGAGACAACAAAAATCGAACGATCATGTTCGAATCACGAAGAACAATAAAAATTCAAACAACAACTCCAAGGTTCACATCTCGACTCGAGACAATATATGATCCGGTGAAAACAACAACATATGCATTCACATAAGATCCACATGAGAGGGAATAGAAATTGAAAAGTCACAACGACAAGCGAGCTATTAGAAACAATACCACCCTCGTTCGATCAACAAAAGCAAGGGGCGAACAAGCTCGAGAAAATGTCAACGAACATAAATGAGTCGACAAAGTCGAAAACACAAGAGTTCCAAATCCGACCCACTTCGAATAAAAGAACTAATAGAACCGGATGATGTCACTCCCGAACAAGGTTCACAAGAATCGAACCGAACACGAAAAGTCACGGCGATAATCGGATCGACCCATAACAAGATCGCATTTCGTTCGGACGATGAAACAAATACGAACAAGTTCATAAAGTATCAACGAACATGAGCGAATCGAAAGAATGGAGAAAGAGAAAATATAGAAGTCAAAATAGTACGGGCATTACCTCAGGCCGTCCACGAAATTCACAAAAACAGGAGCAAGGTAACAAGACATTAAACAACCGACACATAACGGAACGATCACCGATGCACACAGCCATACCAACCCAAGATCTAACAACTCGCACATGCGCGACAACGCAGAAATCACCACGAGGCGACAATATTCAACACCAACATCCCACCTCTCACAAGGGGCTAACACAACAAATGTGTGGAAAACGACTCAACGCTCACACCGCCAATTCGGTCATACTCGGGAGCAAACATCAAAATGACAACGCGAACATCATACATATATACCCAGCCCTCAAACGGGAATGGATAGGTTTTAAAAACGAAAACCTCATTTTGAAAATAATTTAGAAGAACACCGATTGATCTTGAGTATCACCTTTCAAAAAGTACAAACGTGAAACATCGTTATCGAGACTTTGAAGAACCGTTTCGCATTTGATAAAAAAATGAGGACACTTTCTCTTAGTGAAAACTTTCAGAATATTCGACCCTCGGGTCTAAATAAAAGTGTTTCTAAAACATTGAAAATGTCTCAAAACATTTTGGTCCTCGAGGCAGAAAAATTTTGAAATATATTGTGGCACCTGGATGTACCACAAGAAAATAACTCATTTGAAAAAAAATATGTCTCAAATTTATTTCTAGGATACTCAAGTTTCGAAAATAATTCAATGCCATAAAGGACGATGCAATAAAGGCTAGAATGCCCAAAAATTTCATGTAATCACACGGAACATCATAGCGCTGTGGGTCCCGCGTCGGAACCCCAGGCTAAAAACCATTTACAAAAATGCCAAAAAGGCTGATGACGGTAATATTTCAAAAATTCACAGTAGCCATTTACAAAATGCTAAATACCGTCATAAGAATTTCGCCAAAATGATCAAGGCCATAATGCCAAAAATTCGGTTAAGGGAATTGGTTTTCGAAATAAAACTCGGTCGGTAAAATACCGAAAGTCATTACAAAAGAACTCACGCAGCGGATAAAAGAAATACAGTTCAACACGCACAATCCAGCAACACTACTCCTCATAAGAACAAAATATTAGAGTCAAATAACCACATTCAGAACAAAACCACTGGCCCCATTCGAGGCCTCTAAAGACCCTACCGCACTGGCTAGTGAACAAGTCGAATGTGTATAAGCACAAAGCTTCCACAAGAGAACTTGTAAAACGTGCAAATCGATTCGAAAATCATCAGCAACGGACAAAAACAATAATAAAAAGACATCACAAGCGACGACACTCCTCGTAAAAATCAAATACGAGAGTCGATTAAATAAATATCGTGAAATCAAAATCCACATAAAGATTCCATCACTTAACAAATAATCATAAAAATAGCTCGTGTCACACGAGGTACAACACGAAGAAGGGAGACTTACTTCCACAGGTCGCACGAAGATGATGATCGCCCCACGATACTAATCACGACCAACAAACTCAAACGACGCGTTGCGACACGACTCAGTCAGATAAAATCCGACGAAACAAGACTCAAACAACACGACTTGACCCGATAGCCTAGGTTTCCTCAACCTAAGCTCTGATACCATTTATGTAACACCCCCAATCCGCTCAGGGATATTACACGCCGTAGAACCCTTCCTCAAGGATCTACCAGGCTGGTAACGACATATAACAACTCAACCATGCCTTTAAGGCTAAAATGACTCAGTAGACCGATTTGGTCTTTCAACAAATACATACAACTCAAATACAATTCATGCCCACGCAGGGGTCAAAATACAATAAACTCCTGTACAACGGGGAAAAGATACTGCAGCGGAAAAGAAAATACAACTAGACCAATACGACATCAACGGATCCTCGTGTGATTAGTATCGTTCATCTTTCATCATCCTTCGTGCCGACCCTGTGTTATGCTCCAAAACCTGACTGCAAAATAGACATCCACCCCGAATACTGGGGTTAGCAAACTCCACTGTTTTGCTAGTGCAAATACAAAGTGCAAATACGAGCCATACAATTCACATTCCACGAATAACAATAACCAGAATCCTCAAAGATCCAAACGAAACGAAAAGTACTTCTCGAGGCAAGGGTTTGAGAAAAACCTTTAAAAATCGAAATACCATAAATCAATGGAAATAATTTATAAGACGGTTTAGAATGCCATCGAGAGTTTTAATAGAAAACCATTTAGGATTATCAAATTCTACTTTTCAAAATCCACAAGACAAAAGGGGTCACCGCCCCAAATCTTTACTTTCCGAAAAATGACATTTACCAACCCGTTGGGATTTTAGCCCCAAATCCATAAAACGACTTTTACAAAACCATTGGGATTTTAGCCCCAAATCTCATCAACTCACAGTACACAAGAACGACCACAAGGCTCGTCTCCCAACATCAAAATCCACAAATAAAGGATTTAAAACAAACAACAAAATACTCTAGTGCCATCCTAGCCAAGTAAGCCAAACGAACACTTACCTCTTACACACTTAGTCGATGCATGCAATCATGAAAACACAGTTCCAAAACACTCATTTCCGGAAATGCCAATGATCAAACCACATTTGTAAAAATTCACCACAATTAACCGCGGACCCACAGCTTTGTGGATCCCTGCCGAGACCCCGTCGGATCTAACCCACAGTGGTTAAAAGCAAGCTCGCGGTCCCACAACTTCGTGGAGCCCTACCGAGACCCCATCGGATCTAACCCGCAGTGAGCATACACACACACGTTACTCATGCAATACTAACATGCTAAGAATGTAAGTTCATTAAGAATACTCACTAGAGATGGCCATTAACTCGACACCATTATCAAACTCTTCAAAACACAATAACAAGATTAAATACGGAATACACGATTCCATAACTTTAAACAATAGGAGTATCATCATCAAATCCTTCAACGTTCAAAATAATCAAATCATAATAAATTCCCAAAACACACCGTTCACAAAACACACACGCATTTGAAAGAAAGCCTTTAACGAGGCCAAACCGAAATCTTTTGAAACTTCGTTTCAAACAACCAAACAAACACACTAATACGATCACCGATCATCATATCCACAAAATAAGAAAAGTATGGGCAAGGTACTTGCCTCGATATCATGAGCAATGGAAAAGTGAACGGATACGGCCGGGTAGCCCTCAAATCCCCGAACACTATCTAGAACGCGATAACACCGAAATTACTACGGGAAAACACCACATGAATCATCAATCACCAACGGAATTCAACATCGGAATAATCGAGCACCTATAATCCTCCGTAAGGAATAATAAAACATGATTACGACGAGAATCAAGGCCGAAAACAACGGAAATCCCAACAAACTATCAAAGGGAACTCATTCGAACATTTAATCGAACATTAAATGTTCAAGACCCTTCAAGAACAAAGAAATCACCTCTCGGGTCGAACGAACCAAAGATACGAGTATCCAATCCGTAGAACAAGTTCAAAACAACGTTTATACAACAACTAATTGATCAAAAATGGATTGGAATCGAAATCAAAAAGGAAAATCCCCAAATCTACAAAAACAAGGGTTCAAGCCACAATACCTTGATTTGGATGAAGGATTCAAGTAGAGGTCGAAAATCTTCAACAAGACTTGAGGAGGATGATCTCTACAAGTTTTGGAGCACTCAAATCGCCCAAAATCGCCATCAAATCGCCTAAGATGAAGGAGGAAGAAGAGAGGAGAAAAAAATGAAGTTTTTCTCCTCGCAAATCTGCTAAAAACGCGAGAAAAGCCCGTGTGCCGCGGCACAGGATGAGTGTGCCGCGGCCCAGGGCCACCAAAAATGCCCAGGAATTAGCTTAGTGCCGCGGCACAGCCTGAGTGTGCCGCGGCACACGGTACAGCCTCCTTCAACACCAAAAAGGCACACCGTGCAGTCTTCGCTAATTCGACCATAACTCCTTCGTCTGGACTCCGATTGACTCACCGTTTGAACCATTGGAAAGCTAACTTGATTCTCTATAACGTTGCAAAGATTTAGAATTTTTGGAGTTTCCAAGAATTAATGGTGACTTTACAAAGTCGAACTCCCACGTGAAAAAAGTCGATTAAGGACACGGAACTCAACCAAACGACACCGAAACGAACTCGGATGACAAAAAGTGCAGAATTAATCATTCTCGGAATGACGAAACGGTCATGATGGAGTTGTCAAAACGAACTTCCTCCGAAAAAAGAAAATTACCGAAATTCAAAATTGCGGATATTACACTTAGCCCATGAAGGGTTTATTATACATGTTACAAGCTTGTGTGGTCATGATTAGTTGAATCAAGAGAAAGAATTGGTCCTAAATCCCTTAGTAGATAAAGGAGATAGAAGCAATAAACTCTCTGAACAACATATGCTATACCACACTTACTAAAATCACTCAAGAACACAAGTGTGTTCTTCACACAAAAAGAAAAAGTTTACAAAAAATGGAAAATTATAAGATGAATGATGAATGATGAAGGATTTAAGGGGTCTATTTATACACCTAAAGTCATCTAATAGCTCCAAAACTCCAGCATTATTACATTAGATCGGATCAATGCCAGCCATCCCCTCAATAATACACAAAAAGTATAAAAAATTAGACAAATCATAACAACCTGTCAAGAGTTACGGCCGTAACATTGTAAGAAACATTGTATAAACTACAATTTTGTACCAACTCCCATAACACTATTATTATAAGAATAGACTAATAGATCTTAGTAAAGTGGACTATTAGTCATGTTATTAAAACACGGTTTTAGTTCTTTCAATACACTAATTAGCGATAGTCACAATATTTTACACTAATGATAAGTGTCATTTTTGTACACTTATTCATGGTTTATATCGATAAAATTCACCCATAATTGAGCTAGTCTACTCATTTTTTGCTTTTAATTAATTAGTTTTTTTTTTCGATTCTTATTTCCGTATGATTCGTTGATTAAATCATGTTTATTTGTTAGTATTGTTGATATTTGTTTGCTTATTTGATTCATTTATTTGTGGTGGCTATATGGATTTGAGTTTGAATAAAAAAACTTGTTAAAAAACTATGAACTCAAGGTGTCCGACGAAATACCACAACGAAAATCTTTGAATTTTTTTTATGTTTTTATTAGTTTTGCTTGATGATTATAGTCGTGTGATGAAAAGGAAGTTGATTTTGTTAAATTTCAGGGATGGCACCGAAGAAATCGTCAAAAGGAAAAGAAAAGGTCGGTTCAACATGAAAACGTGCGCCGTTATCCGCCACTTGACCGGAGAAACACAATTGAGTACTAAGTTACAACGTCGAGAAATTTGTACCTATAAAAATAGTTTATAATGTAAGATTTCAAATATAACTTATACTTCCCCGGCAACGGCGCCAAAAACTTGACACGTTTTTAGTATAACTATCGCAAGTGCAGGATATCGTATCAAGTAGTAAAGTGGACTTTTTGAGTCCGGTTTATCGATCCCACAAGGAAGTTTGGTTATAATTTGAATTATACACTATTAGTCTATTTTTATAGATACTATGATAAGTGAAACACACAATTAAAAAGTTTGGTTTAATATTTGCAAAGAAAATGCAATAATAGTTCTAATATTATAAGGAAATAAAAAGATAGCAATAATAATAGATTGATTAACGATAAAATGAAATAGTTGGGATTACAAACTTAGTTCGTCATTAGTTATAAAAGATGTATAGGAGATCATAAAATGAATTTACTTATTATGTTGTGTAGATTCGATTTTCCTTAAAAAGACGGTTTCTCTTTCGAACTATAAAACGCCCCTTACATATTGAATCAATCCACTATATTTCTATGTTGATTGGCTTCAATACATAGCATTAGGATTTATGAAAATAACTCAAAGAATCATCTAAGGACTAGGGGTATATTTCTATCCCCTAGAACAACTTAGAGTGAAGATCATTTGATCTAATCAAACATATTTTCTTTCGAAACATATGAAGACCATAAATATCGTCATTTATTGACCAAATAAATAAAGATTGTTAAAACAATGAAAATCACACACAATAATAAGTAATTCACAATGGATCTTTTATACAAACATAAATAACATGACTAACCTTGTTTATAATCCCAACTAAAGGTTACTTAGCCCATGAAGGGTTTATTATACATGTTACAAGCTTCTGTGGTCATGATTAGTTGAATCAAGAGAAACAATTGGTCCTAAATCCCTTAGTAGATAAAGGAGATAGAAGCAATAAACTCTCTGAACAACATATGCTATACCACACTTACTAAAATCACTCAAGAACACAAGTGTGTTCTTCACACAAAAAGAAAAAGTTTACAAAAAATGGAAAATTATAAGATGAATGATGAATGATGAAGGATTTAATGGGTCTATTTATACACCTAAAGTCATCTAATAGCTCCAAAACTCCAGCATTATTACATTAGATCGGATCAATGCCAGCCATCCCCTCAATAATACACAAAAAGTATAAAAAATTAGACAAATCATAACAATCTGTCAAGAGTTACGGCCGTAACATTCAGGAGTTACGGCCGTAACAAGGATGACTTACGGCCGTAACCCCTGAATGTTACGGCCGTAACTTGACTTCGTAAATTTGCTCACTGGATGCTTTGATAGTTACGTTTTCAGCCTAGAATTTCTCAGACTTTGCGTTTTTGCCCCAGATCTTATTCGGATGATAACTTTTGATATATAACTCTGATTTTGAATCCGGAAAGACTGCCGAATTCGTCTCGGAAATCCCTACAACATGAATATATCAAAATTCAACAAAGAGAATATTTAATAAACATGTTATTTCTTGAGTAAATCAGTTATTTAATCCGATCATCATCCGATAAAAATAAAATAAAAAAACTAATTAATTAAAAGCAAAAAACGAGTAGACTAGCTCAATTATGGGTGAATTTTATCGATACAAACCATGGATAAGTGTACAAAAATGACACTTATCACAAGCTAGATAAGTATTGATCCTTACATTTTGGAATTACAATACTAAAATAATAGCATTCACGAAATTGAGTGTATTGAAATTCAGCCGCTAATTAATTCAGATCTGCTCATCAACTACATCCCTTTTAGTGATAGTTTTCACACCGTTATTTGCTAACGTGTAGCTCTTTTCACTAACACAATTTCTGTCTCATTTTTTTTTGTAAAAAGGTGATAGCTTCACACCGTTATTTGCTAACGTGTAGCTCTTTTCACCAATTTTTCTGAGACGGTAGCTACGCACCAACAATGGTTAGTCCTTTATTTTTCGCCAAATTTAAGACTTCCAAAATTAGGCAGCTGTTGCTGCTCAACACTTCTCCTTTTCGTCATTTTTTTTAGGTGATAGCTTTTGTAACACCCCGAGATATTCGGACTAATTACAGCGCCGTAAACCCTTTAGGTAAGGATTTACAAGGCTAATTTCAAAAAGAGTGTAAATATAAACCAATCGTACCACTGAAGTTCAAAGACATATTTGAATCAACCGATCAAAGAGTTAATTTATACAACCATATCGAAAAGACATTACTAAAACAGACGTACTCGAGTACTAAACGAAACAAGAAGACAAATCACAATAACAATAACATCAATCACATCACTGAGCCATCTCATCGTCCTGTCGGTACTGTGGTTGTCTCCCCGCTCCTCGGCTACCTGAACATCAAAACAATGTCCACCCCCGCAGGGGTTAGCAAAACGATGCTAGTACAAGTATCATAATACAATAGATCATCAATGCATCATAAAACATGCAAAACGGACTTCCGCTACCGGAATCCAACGATGCGAATCCTCACGATTCCATCAACACAATACAGGGTAATCCAGCGATCCAGCGCCCTTGGTATAGATCCCCATGATGATCCCGTCGGACCAACGCATGGTGGAAAACCCGTCCAGCGATCCAGCGCCCTCAGCATAGATCCCCATGATGATCCCGTCGGACCAACGCATGGTGGACATTCGATCCAGCGCCCTCAGCATAGATCCTCATGATCCCCTCTGATCATTTATACCATAACCAATCAACTATGCATACACATATGCATTTTAATATGTTCATCAATACGAACAAATAATCAACCAATATCATGAGAATTTTAAGAAATACATCTCATATTCAACAATATGAACAAAACCACAAGCATGATCAAAGATTCAATATAAATCGAACTCGACATATGATACTTGCCTCGAAAATGGCAAGACGAAATACTTCGATGATCTCAACACACTCGAAGGCCGCCTCCTTCGATCAACGTAATGTGCTCGAACCTTAACAAAAGGAACGATATACAAATCATCTCAAGTCGAACAATGGCCTAACAATTCGGCCTACGGCCGAAAAGCTCAAAATAAACAAGCATGCGGATTGCTTAGCGCTCGCTACGTACTCTACGTAACGTGCGCTAAGACGGATCATAGTGTACGCTATCGTATAAGACTAGCGTGCGCTAGCAACGTCTGGCGATCGACTCGGGTCTCATAACGTCGCTACGCGTGCGTTTCGGGCGTTGACCCGATAGCGCACGTTAACTCACACGTGTTAGCGTGCGCTAATATTGCATGGCGAGAATCGCAAGCCAAACCTGGGTTGAATGGTGAAGAACTCATGAATCCTACCGTGATAATACAAGTTATCCTCGGGCAAATCATGCTAATAAGGTTTGTGGAAGATTTATGATCGTGAAATACAAATATACGGATAGCCAACTCAACATCACAATTCCTCTACGATCTTCAAGAAATAATCTAAGTTCCATCGTCTTACGTTCCAAAACACCTGATTCCAACGTATACAACGTATCAACTGGGTAATATCTGATTACTTGATCATAAATCGAGTTAAACATGCTTAGGTGTCCTTATAATAAGATGGTTCAAAGGTTCATTCGACATCTAGTACCGATACGTCAAAAGTATCCTTCTAACATGTGATGAACGAAATACTTGCTATCCAAACATGATTCAAATCTTCCTTATGAACATACTAATCATTGGTGAAGAATCACCTACCTCGAAGTAGTGAAGAACACGGATGAAATGGAGCAATCCAACACCGAAGGCTTGAACACCAATCTCCAATGATGTATGATCTTCAATCTCGAACTAGGAGGTTGAGGAGGTTGATACGGAGTGTTTAGGATGAAAGTAGTTATGTTCTATGTGTCAAAGTTCGGGTTGTGGGAGGAGAAGGAACTGAAATCACGAATAGGATGCTGTCCTATTTATAATAAATGGCTATTAGCGCGCGCTAGACCCTGTTCGTAGCGTGCGCTAACGGCTCACGATCTAATCGTACTCGGCACTTAGCGTGCGCTACGCATCGACCAGTAGCGTGCGCTAAAGGCGTTGACTTCGGCTTTTCCCGAAAGCCGTCAGTACATCCGACACGATCCGGCGGGGTCCCCGGCCGATCTCACCTACCACCACACGTCTCAATCAATCGACCACGCATAGCGTGCGCTAATTACACTCGGTAGCGTGCGCTATGAAACCACGTTAGCGTCGCTACCCTCGGCTGTAGCGTGCGCTACATGCACAGAATTTCAATCTTTATATCACATATACGAAATTATATGCTCGACAAAATCGGATAATGAAATAAAGATAATAGTAATAATACAAAAGTACAATAATTACAATATCTCAAGTTCTAATTACATAACGAAATCTCGGTATTACATCCTTCCTCCCTAAAAAGAAGTTTCGTCCCGAAACTTAGGACGAAAACAACTCCGGATATCTAGTCTTCATACTGTCCTCCATTTCCCAAGTGGCCTCTTCGACTCCATGTCGTGACCATTGTACTTTAACCAAGTGTATTGGTTTATTCCTCAATTGTTTGATCCGGCTCTCAAGTATCTTGATTGGTCTTTCTTCGAAGGTGCCATCATTAGCTATTTCGAACTCGTCGAACTCAATGACGTGATCGGGTCCGGTACATACTTCCGCAATTGGGATACGTGAAACACATTGTGAACGTGACCCAGCGATGGCGGTAAGGCCAACCTGTATGCTAAATCTCCCACTCTCTCGAGGATCTCGAAGGGTCCGATATATCTCGGACTAAGTTTGCCTCTTCTCCCAAAACGGAAAATCCCTCGTGTAGGAGACACCTTCAATAGTACGTGGTCTCCAGCGTCGAACTCTAGAGGGCGACGACGTACATCGGCATAAGACTTCGCCGACTGGCGATCAACAGTCTCTCTCGAATCAAGGCTATCTTCTCTTGAGTCTGAATAATCAATTCCGGTTCCGTCCCGATTAAATCCGAAGAATCATCCCAGCACAGGGGTGATCGGCATCTTCTCCCGTACAAAGCTTCAAATGGTGCCATCTTAATAGAAGCATGCCAACTGTTATTATAAGTGAACTCGATCAAGGGCAAGTGAACTTCCCAATCAGTCGACCAGTCTAATGCACAAGCTCTAAGCATGTCCTCTACTGTCTGAATAGTCCTTTCGGACTGACCGTCCGTTTGGGGATGATAAGCTGTACTAAAGTTTAGCTCGGTCCCCAAAGCCCTGTGAACTGCTTTCCAGAAGTGTGACACGAAACGACCATCTCGATCCGAAATAATGGTCTTCGGCGTCCCGTGCAATCTGACTATCCCCGCAATAAATATTTGTGCCAATCTCTCGGGTCCCCATGTATCTTTAATTCCCAGGAAATGAGCCATCTTGGTTAGTCGATCAACTACAACCCAAATCATGTTCATTCCCGTTCTAGTCCTTGGCATACTAGTGATGAAATCCATCGAGATATCCTCCCACTTCCATTCAGGGATCGGAAGTGGCTTTAACATTCCGGCAGGTCGTTGATGTTCAATCTTAACCTGCTGACAAGTCAAACACTTCGAAACGTACTCCGCTACGTCCTTCTTCATATTTCCCCACGTAAGTTTTGCTTTAAATCCTTATACATCTTATCACGCCGGGTGAATAGAATAGGGCGCGCTGTGAGCTTCCTTCAGAATAGTCCTTCTCAAATCATCATCATCGGGAACGCAAAGTCGACTCTGAAATCTCAGAACTCCATCATCTTGTATCACGAATCCTGGGGCTTTTTCTTTCTTTACTTCGTCACATAATCGAATATTCAGAGAATCGTTCAATTGTTTAGACTTGATCTCCTCGACTAGTGATGAAGTCAGTTCCATCACATAAAGTTGCCCTTGGATTCCTGGTGCCCATACTTCAATCCCCTCGCGGATCAGTTCCCGTTGAATGCTGGTCTGGGGCGTAAGAGCTTCCAACACTCGAAGAGAAACAGGTTTACGGCTCAAAGCATCGGCTACTACATTTGCTTTCCCCGGATGATAGAGAATCTCCAAGTCGTAATCCTTGATCAATTCCAGCCACCTTCTCTGCCTCATGTTTAATTCTTTCTGACTGAAAATGTATTTGAGGCTCTTATGATCTGTAAAGATCTGACAATGAGTGCCGTACAGATAATGTCGCCAAATTTTCAAGGCAAAGACCACAGCTGCTAGCTCCAGATCATGAGTAGGATAATTAACTTCGTACGGTTTCAATTGCCGAGAAGCATAAGCAATCACTTTATCCTTCTGCATCAACACACAACCCAAACCCTGATTTGAAGCATCGCTGTATACCATAAATCCGTCAGTTCCTTCTGGCAGCGCTAATATAGGTGCTGTCGTCAGCCTCTCTTAAAGTCGTCAAAACTAGCCTGGCACTCCTCATTCCACATGAACTTTTGAGTTTTCTGTAACAGCTGAGTGAGCGGACGAGCAATTTTGGAAAATCCCTCTACAAAGCGGCGATAATATCCAGCAAGTCCTAAGAAGCTTCGGACTTCTTTCACGTTTTTAGGAGCTTCCCACTCCAAGATTGCTTCGACTTTCTTCGGGTCCACCTGAACTCCGTCGGATGATATCACATGCCCAAGGAAAGTTACTTCCTTAAGCCAGAACTCACATTTAGAAAGCTTAGCATACAGCTGTTCCTTTCTCAAGATGCTCAAAACCACACGTAAATGTTCAGCATGTTCCTCTGCGTCCCTCGAATATATCAAGATGTCGTCAATGAAAACGACCACAAATTTATCCAAGTACTCCAAGAATACCCGATTCATCAATTGCATGAATACCGCAGGAGCATTGGTAAGTCCAAACGGCATCACTACGAATTCATAATGCCTGCACGATCTGAAAGCAGATTTCGGTATATCCGATTCCTTAATTCTCAACTGGTGGTATCCTGATCGCAAGTCAATCTTCGAAAATACCCTTGCCCCTTGCAGTTGATCAAACAAGTCGTCGATCCGAGGTATAGGATACTTATTCTTGATCGTCATCTTGTTAAGCTCCCTGTAATCAATACACAGTCGGAGGGATCCGTCTTTCTTCCGGACAAAGAGAACGGGCGCTCCCCAAGGGGAAACGCTCGGTTGAATATAGCCCTTCTGTAACAATTCCTCCAGTTGCTTCTTGAGTTCATACATCTCGGTTGGCGCCATGCGGTATGGTGCTCTGGAAATAGGAGCTGCTCCAGGCTCTAGTTCAATAGTGAATTCCACTCCCCTCTGCGGAGGTAACCCAGGTAGTTCGCCAGGAAATACATCGGAGAACTCATTCACCACTGAAATGGACGAGAGCTCTACTCCTTCCTCTTTCCTCATGGCATAGCACCAAAGTCCGTGACATCCTTGCTTCAGTAATTTCACAGCTTTCATTGCCTTGATCAATTTCCCCGAGCTTCCCGGTCTCCATCCTCGGAATAAGTGTTCAGATCCGTCATCAGCAATGATGGAAATGACTCTCTCGGTAATTCAAGACACTCCATAACGGTTGAGCCAATCATCTCCGAGAATTAAATCGTCACCGCAGATGTCAACCACAATAAGATTCGATGGCCAATCTCTTCCTTCTATAGATACCGGGAAATCCTTAGCTTCTAAGGTTCCCACAATTTTCTCTCCGCTCGGTAATCCCACAACATAAGGTTCACAATTATACAAGCACGAGATGTTCAAACGATTAACACGGTTCAAAGACATAAAAGAATGCGTAGCTCTGAATCGAACAAGACACTAACGGTTGCAAAAGGATCTCGAATCGTACTGATGCAACTTGTGTTCGATCATCGATTTCCTCAACTCGTAAATGGCGTGGAGGAACGGACCCAAAGACTGGATGCCTCTCTCTTCCCGGGCTGCTGCTGAAATCCACTTTGCCGCGTCTGGTTCACACTCGTCTCCTTCGGACTGGAGCCGGAGCGCGAGTACCAAAAGATAGGTTCGCATTCACACAAAAAGGAGAGCGATGTCCATCCTGTCCACACTCGAAACAGGTCACAGCAGGCGCGAAACAATCACGTCGAACATGTCCCGCCTTGCCACAGTTATAACACTTCTTCCCTGTGTCAGAAACAGTCGGTGCTGCCCGGAACTTCTTTCCTCCTCGACTAGGATGCGGAGGTCTCCTGGATGAGTGAAAAGAGGACTGACCCCGGCGGGGCCCGCTATTCTTATTCTCCGTGAAGTTGCCCGACACCTTCTGTTTCTTTGCTTCCGTCGATTTCTCTACTGCTGCTTCCTTCATATCGTAGGCCAACGCCTTGTCCTGATACTGCCTCAAGGTGGTACAATCAAATCCAGACATATATTGCTGAATTTCCGGCTTCATTCGCATGTCAAAATGGAAAATCCTTTCCGCCTCGGTCCTGACCAGGTGGCGCACATAAGTCAGCTGGTGATTAAAAGTCTTAATCACTTCCATCACAGATGCTTCCGAATTTTGTGGTGAGAAAAACTCCCGAACTCGGGCCTCTCTAACTGGGCGAGGACAATACTGTGCCTCCATCATCAACTTGAATTCTGTCCAGTCAGCATTATGCTCCTCTGGTCGAATGGCCTCCCACCAGTCGAAAGCCTCCCCGGTCAAAAGATACTGGGCGACCGGAACCTTCCTATCGTTGGGAATGTTAATCCCCGCAAAAATCTTCTCTAATTCCTTCAGCCAATGATCCCACGAAAGCATCTCAGTGGAACCGTCAAATTTCGGAGGATGCAATTTGACCACCTCGGTAAGCCATTTATCTCCCCGATTATCCACGTTATTCTGTTGTCCCATCGCCGTCTGCATGCGATCCACAACTTGAGCAAACTGGTTTATCTGGGCAACCACTCTTGAAGCACTCCCGCACGTTAGGATCGCATTATTATTTGCCGATCTCGCCGTCCCCTAATGTGAATCCGTTTGGCTAGCGGCTATCTCGTGAGTAGATACCGATTCTTCTTGCCTCGCATTTCCACGTCCGCGTCCCACGACGGCCCGCGTCCACGACCTCCTCTCAACATACTGTAAACATAAATACTCAATATCCAGGGCAAACGTTCTAAGAGTACATCCATCAATGTTTACAAGACAAGAATTAAATAAAACAGTAGTATTCGAGATTAGGAAACTTACAACCACAAATTAATTGACGATCTTTGGCTCAAAGCAGTTGATGTTACGAACGACCAATAATCAATAACGTAAACAGACCCAACTAACCCGACTGCCAAGATATCCATAAATCTTAGCTCCGATACCATATTCTGTAACACCCCGAGATATTCGGACTAATTACAGCGCCGTAAACCCTTTAGGTAAGGATTTAAAGAGTGTAAATATAAACCAATCGTACCACTGAAGTTCAAAGACATATTTGAATCAACCGATCAAAGAGTTAATTTATACAACCATATCGAAAAGACATTACTAAAACAGACGTACTCGAGTACTAAACGAAACAAGAAGACAAATCACAATAACAATAACATCAATCAAATCACTGAGCCATCTCATCGTCCTGTCGGTATTGTGGTTGTCTCCCCGCTCCTCGGCTACCTGAACATCAAAACAATGTCCACCCCCGCAGGGGTTAGCAAAACGATGCTAGTACAAGTATCATAATACAATAGATCATCAATGCATCATAAAACATGCAAAACGGACTTCCGCTACCGGAATCCAACGATGCGAATCCTCACGATTCCATCAACACAATACAGGGTAATCCAGCGATCCAGCGCCCTTGGTATAGATCCCCATGATGATCCCGTCGGACCAACGCATGGTGGAAAACCCGTTCAGCGATCCAGCGCCCTCAGCATAGATCCCCATGATGATCCCGTCGGACCAACGCATGGTGGACATTCGATCCAGCGCCCTCAGCATAGATCCTCATGATCCCCTCGGATCATTTATACCATAACCAATCAACTATGCATACACATATGCATTTTAATATGTTCATCAATACGAACAAATAATCAACCAATATCATGAGAATTTTTAAACACATCTCATATTCAACAATATGAACAAAACCACAAGCATGATCAAAGATTCAATATAAATCGAACTCGACATATGATACTTGCCTCGAAAATGGCAAGACGAAATACTTCGATGATCTCAACACACTCGAAGGCCGCCTCCTTCGATCAACGTAATGTGCTCGAACCTTAACAAAAGGAACGATATACAAATCATCTCAAGTCGAACAATGGTTTAACAATGCCTACGCCAAAAGCTCAAAATAAACAAGTCATGCGGATTGCTTAGCGCGCTACGTACTCTACGTAACGCGGCGCTAAGACGGACCGTTAGCGACGCTATCATATAAGACTAGCGTGCGCTAGCAACGGTCAGATCGACTCGGTGGTCTCATAACGCACGCTACGTGCGTTTCGGCGTTGACCGACCGATAGCGCACGTTAACTCACACGTGTTAGCGTGCGCTAATATTGCATGGCAGAATACTGCAAGCCGAAAACTGGGTTGAATGGTGAAGAACTCATGAATCCTACCGTGATAATACAAGTTATCCTCGGGCAAATCATGCTAATAAGGTTTGTGGAAGATTTATGATCGTGAAATACAAATATACGGATAGCCAACTCAACATCACAATTCCTCTACGATCTTCAAGAAATAATCTAAGTTCCATCGTCTTACGTTCCAAAACACCTGATTCCAACGTATACAACGTATCAACTGGGTAATATCCGATTACTTGATCATAAATCGATTTAAACATGCTTAGGTGTCCTTATAATAAGATGGTTCAAAGGTTCATTCGACATCTAGTACCGATACGTCAAAAGTATCCTTCTAACATGTGATGACCGAAATACTTGCTATCCAAACATGATTCAAATCTTCCTTATGAACATACTAATCATTGGTGAAGAATCACCTACCTCGAAGTAGTGAAGAACACGGATGAAATGGAGCAATCCAACACCGAAGGCTTGAACACCAATCTCCAATGATGTATGATCTTCAATCTCGAACTAGGAGGTTGAGGAGGTTGATACGGAGTGTTTAGGACGAAAGTAGTTATGTTCTATGTGTCAAAGTTCGGGTTGTGGGAGGAGAAGGAATCAAATCACGAATAGGATGTTGTCTCTATTTATAATAAATGGCTATTAGCGCGCTAGACCTGTTCGTAGCGTGCGCTAACGGCTCACGCCTAAACTGTACTCGGCACTTAGCGTGCGCTACGCATCGACCTGTAGCGTGCGCTAAGGCGTTGACTCGGCTTTTCCCGAAAGCCGTCCAGGTACATCCGACACGATCCGACAGGGGTCCCCCGGCCAGATCTCACCTACCACACGTCTCAATCAATCTGACCACGCATAGCGTGCGCTAATTACACTCGGTAGCGTGCGCTATGAAACCACGTTAGCGTACGCTACCCTCAGCCTGTAGCGTGCGCTACATGCACAGAATTTCAATCTTTATATCACATATACGAAATTATATGCTCGACAACATCGGATAATGAAATACAGAGAATAGTACTCATACAAAAGTACAATCATTACAATATCACAAGTTCTAATTACATAACAGAAATCTCGGGTATTACATCCTTCCTCCCTAAAAAGAAGTTTCGTCCCGAAACTTAGGACGAAAACAACTCCGGATATCTAGTCTTCATACTGTCCTCCGTTTCCCAAGTGGCCTCTTCGACTCCATGTCGTGACCATTGTACTTTAACCAAGTGTATTGGTTTATTCCTCAATTGTTTGATCCGGCTCTCAAGTATCTTGATTGGTCTTTCTTCGAAGGTGCCATCATTAGCTATTTCGATCTCGTCGAACTCAATGACGTGATCGGGTCCGACATACTTCCGCAATTGGGATACGTGAAACACATTGTGAACGTGACCGGCGATGGCGGTAATGCCAACCTGTATTCTAAATCTCCCACTCTCTCGAGTATCTCGAAGTGTCCGATATATCTCGGACTAAGTTTTCCTCTTCTCCCAAAACGGAAAATCCCTCGTGTAGGAGACAACTTCAATAGTACGTGGTCTCCAGTCGAACTCTAGAGGGCGACGACGTACATCGGCATAAGACTTCGTCGACTGGGCGATCAACAGTCTCTCTCGAATCAAGGCTATCTTCTCTTGAGTCCGAATAATCAATTCCGGTTCCGTCCGATTAAATCCGAAGAATCATCCCAAAGACAGGTGATCGGCATCTACTCCCGTACAAAGCTTCAAATGGTGCCATCTTAATATAAGCATGCCAACTGTTATTATAAGTGAACTCGATCAAGGGCAAGTGAACTTCCCAATCAGTCGACCAGTCTAATGCACAAGCTCTAAGCATGTCCTCTCTGTCTGAATAGTCCTTTCTGGATCGACCGTCCGTTTGGGGATGATAAGCTGTACTAAAGTTTAGCTCGGTCCCCAAAGCCCTGTGAACTGCTTTCCAGAAGTGTGACACGAAACGACCATCTCGATCCGAAATAATGGTCTTCGGCGTCCCGTGCAATCTGACTATCCCCGCAATAAATATTTGTGCCAATCTCTCGGGTCCCCATGTATCTTTAATTCCCAGGAAATGAGCCGTCTTGGTTAGTCGATCAACTACAACCCAAATCATGTTCATTCCCGTTCTAGTCCTTGGCATACTAGTGATGAAATCCATCGAGATATCCTCCCACTTCCATTCAGGGATCGGAAGTGGCTTTAACATTCCGGCAGGTCGTTGATGTTCAATCTTAACCTGCTGACAAGTCAAACACTTCGAAATGTACTCCGCTACGTCCTTCTTCATATTTCCCCACCAGAAGTTTTGCTTTAAATCCTTATACATCTTACTGCTGCCCGGGTGAATAGAATAGGGCGCGCTGTGAGCTTCCTTCAGAATAGTCCTTCTCAAATCATCATCATCGGGAACTCTAAGTCGACTCTGAAATCTCGTAACTCCATCATCTTGTATCACGAATCTCGGGCTTTTCCTTTCTTTACTTCACATAATCGAAGGATCGTAGAATCGCTCAATTGTTTAGACTTGATCTCCTCGACTAGTGATGAAGTCGGCCCATCACATAAAGTTGCCCTTGGATTCCTGGTGCCCATACTTCAATCCTCGCGGATCGGTTCCGTTGAATGCCGGTGCAGGCGTAAGAGCTTCCAACACTCGAAGAGAAACAGTTTACGGCTCAAAGCATCGGCTACTACATTTGCTTTCCCGGATGATAGAGAATCTCCAAGTCGTAATCCTTGATCAATTCCACCACCTTCTCTCGCCTCATGTTTAATTCTTTACGATGAAAATGTATTTGAGGCTCTTATGATCTGTAAAGATCGACAATGAGTGCCGTATGTATAATGTCGCCAAATTTTCAAGGCAAAGACCACATTGCTAGCTCCGGATCATGAGTAGGATAATTAACCCAGACGGTTTCAATTGCCGAGAAGCATAAGCAATCACTTTATCCTTCGCATCAACACACAACCCAAACCCCGATTTGAAGCATCGCTGTATACCATAAATCCGTCGGTTCCTTCTGCAGCGCTAATATAGGTGCTGTCGTCGGCCTCCTCTTAAGTTCGTCAAAACTAGCCTGGCACTCCTCATTCCACATGAACTTTTGAGTTTTCTTAATAGGTGAGTGAGCGGACGAGCAATTTTGGAAAATCCCTCTACAAAGCGGCGATAATATCCAGCAAGTCCTAAGAAGCTTCGGACTTCTTTCACGTTTTAGGAGCTTCCCACTCCAAGATTGCTTCGACTTTCTTCTGTCCACCTGAACTCCGTCGGATGATATCACATGCCCAAGGAAAGTTACTTCCTTAAGCCGTAACTCACATTTAGAAAGCTTAGCATACACTGTTCCTTTCTCAAGATGCTCAAAACCACACGTAAATGTTCGGCATGTTCCTCTGCGTCCCTCGAATATATCAAGATGTCGTCAATGAAAACGACCACAAATTTATCCAAGTACTCCAAGAATACCCGATTCATCAATTGCATGAATACCGCAGAGCATTGGTAAGTCCAAACGGCATCACTACGAATTCATAATGCCTGCATAGGGATCCAAAGCGATTTTGGTATATCCGATTCCTTAATTCTCAATCGGTGGTATCCACGATCGCAAGTCAATCTTCGAAAATACCCTTGCCCCTTGCGATTGATCAAACAAGTCGCCGATCCGAGGTATAGGATACTTATTCTTGATCGTCATCTTGTTAAGCTCCTGTAATCAATACACAATCGGAGGGATCCGTCTTTCTTCCGACAAAGAGAACGGGCGCTCCCCAAGGGGAAACGCTCGGTTGAATATAGCCCTTCCGTAACAATTCCTCCAGTTGCTTCTTGAGTTCATACATCTCGGTTGGCGCCATGCGGTATGGTGCTCTGGAAATAGGAGCCGCTCAGTGCTCTAGTTCAATAGTGAATTCCACTCCCCTCTGCGGAGGTAACCTGTAGTTCGTCAGAAATACATCGGAGAACTCATTCACCATGAAATGGACGAGAGCTCTACTCCTTCCTCTTTCCTCATGGCATAGCACCAAAGTCCGTGACATCCTTGCTTGATAATTTCACGGCTTTCATTGCCTTGATCAATTTCCCGAGCTTCCTGGTCTCCATCCTCGGAATAAGTGTTCGATCCGTCATCGCAATGATGGAAATGACTCTCTCTCGTAATTCAAAGACACTCTCCATAACGGTTGAGCCAATCATCTCCGAGAATTAAATCGTCACCGCAGATGTCAACCACAATAAGATTCGATGGCCAATCTCTTCCTTCTATAGATACGGGAAATCCTTAGCTTCTAAGGTTCCCACAATTTTCTCTCCGCTCGGTAATCCCACAACATAAGGTTCACAATTATACAAGCACGAGATGTTCAAACGATTAACACGGTTCAAAGACATAAAAGAATGCGTAGCTCTGAATCGAACAAGACACTAACTGGTTGCAAAAGGATCTGAATCGTACACGATGCACAGCGGTGTGTTCGATCATCGATTTCCTCAACTCGTACGGGCGTGGAGGAACGGACCCGGCCTTGGATGCCTCTCTCTTCCCGGCGTTACTGCTGCTGAAATCCACTTTCTTTGCGTCTGGTTCACACTCGTCTCCTTCGGGACTGGAGCCGGAGCGCGAGTACCAAAAGATCGGGTCGCATTCCCACAAAATGTTGCGCGATGTCCTTCCTGTCCACACTCGAAACAGTCACAGCAGGCGCGAAACAATCACGTCGAACATGTCCCGCCTTGCCACGGTTGTAACACTTCTTCCACTGTCGAAGCTTGATCGGTCTTTGCCGGAACTTCTTTCCTCCTCGACTAGGATGCGGAGGTCTCTGGATGAGTGAAAAGAGGACCGACCCGTGCGGGCCCGCTATTCTTATTCTCCGCGAAGTTGCCCGACACCTTGTTTCTTTGCTTCCGTCGATTTCTCTCTGCTTGCTTCCTTCATATCGTAGGCCAACGCCTTGTCACAATCTTGCCTCAAGGTGGTACAATCAAATCCGGACATATATTGCTGAATTTCCGGCTTCATTCGCATGTCAAAATGGAAAATCCTTTCCGCCTCGGTCCTGACCAGGTGGCGCACATAAGTCAGCTGGTGATTAAAAGTCTTAATCACTTCCGTCACAGATGCTTCCGAATTTTGTGGTGAGAAAAACTCCCGAACTCGGGCCTCTCTAACTGGGCGAGGACAATACTGTGCCTCCATCATCAACTTGAATTCTGTCCAGTCAGCATTATGCTCCTCTGGTCGAATGGCCTCCCACCAGTCGAAAGCCTCCCGGTCAAAGATCTTGGGCGACCGGAACCTTCCTATCGTTGGGACGCTTAATCCCGCAAAATCTTCTCTAATTCCTTCAGCCAATGATCCCACGAAAGCGTCTCAGTGGAACCGTCAAATTTCGGAGGATGCAATTTGACCACCTCGGTAAGCCATTTATCTCCCCGATTATCCACGTTATTCTGCTGTCCCATCGCCGTCTGCATGCGATCCACAACTTGAGCAAACTGGTTTATCTGGGCAACCACCTGCTGAAGCACTCCCGGCACGTTAGGATCTGCATTATTATTTGCCGATCCCTGTTGTCCCCCGGAATGTGAATCCGTTTGGCTAGCGGCTATCTCAGGAGTAGATACCGATTCTTCTTGCCTCGCATTTCCACGTCCGCGTCCACGACCGCGTCCGCGTCCACGACCTCCTCTCAACATACTGTAAACATAAATACTCAATATCCAGGGCAAACGTTCTAAAAGTACATCCATCAATGTTTACAAGACAAGAATTAAATAAAACAGTAGTATTCGAGATTAGGAAACTTACAACCACAGTCCAATTGACGATGATGGCTCAGCAGTGATGTTACGAACGACCAATAATCAATAACGTAAACAGACCCAACTAACCCGACTGCCAAGATATCCATAAATCTTAGCTCCGATACCATATTCTGTAACACCCCGAGATATTCGGACTAATTACAGCGCCGTAAACCCTTTAGGTAAGGATTTACAAGGCTAATTTCAAAAAGAGTGTAAATATAAACCAATCGTACCACTGAAGTTCAAAGACATATTTGAATCAACCGATCAAAGAGTTAATTTATACAACCATATCGAAAAGACATTACTAAAACAGACGTACTCGAGTACTAAATGAAACAAGAAGACAAATCACAATAACAATAACATCAATCACATCACTGAGCCATCTCATCGTCCTGTCGGTACTGTGGTTGTCTCCCCGCTCCTCGGCTACCTGAACATCAAAACAATGTCCACCCCCGCAGGGGTTAGCAAAACGATGCTAGTACAAGTATCATAATACAATAGATCATCAAAGCATCATAAAACATGCAAAACGGACTTCCGCTACCGGAATCCAACGATGCGAATCCTCACGATTCCATCAACACAATACAGGGTAATCCAGCGATCCAGCGCCCTTGGTATAGATCCCCATGATGATCCCGTCGGACCAACGCATGGTGGAAAACCCGTCCAGCGATCCAGCGCCCTCAGCATAGATCCCCATGATGATCCCGTCGGACCAACGCATGGTGGACATTCGATCCAGCGCCCTCAGCATAGATCCTCATGATCCCCTCGGATCATTTATACCATAACCAATCAACTATGCATACACATATGCATTTTAATATGTTCATCAATACGAACAAATAATCAACCAATATCAAGAGAATTTTCAGAAATACATCTCATATTCAACAATATGAACAAAACCACAAGCATGATCAAAGATTCAATATAAATCGAACTCGACATATGATACTTGCCTCGAAAATGGCAAGACGAAATACTTCGATGATCTCAACACACTAGAAGGCCGCCTCCTTCGATCAACGTAACAGGCTCGAACCTTAACAAAAGGAACGATATACAAATCATCTCAAGTCGAACAATGGTTTAACAATTGACTACGGCCGAAAAGCTCAAAATAAACAAGGTATGCGGATTGCTTAGCGCGCTACGTACTCGTAACGTGCGCTAAAGACTGATAGCGTACGCTATCGTATAAGACTAGCGTCGCTAGCCACGGTGCAGCGATCGACTGGCTGGTCTCATAACGTATGCTACGTGCGTTTGGGCGTTAATCGACCCGATAGCGCACGTTAACTCACACGTGTTAGCGTGCGCTAATATTGTATGGCGAGAATCGCAGCCAAATCGGGTTGAATGGTGAAGAACTCATGAATCCTACCGTGATAATACAAGTTATCCTCGGGCAAATCATGCTAATAAGGTTTGTGGAAGATTTATGATCGTGAAATACAAATATACGGATAGCCAACTCAACATCACAATTCCTCTACGATCTTCAAGAAATAATCTAAGTTCCATCGTCTTACGTTCCAAAACACCTGATTCCAACGTATACAACGTATCAACTGGGTAATATCCGATTACTTGATCATAAATCGATTTAAACATGCTTAGGTGTCCTTATAATAAGATGGTTCAAAGGTTCATTCGACATCTAGTACCGATACGTCAAAAGTATCCTTCTAACATGTGATGAACGAAATACTTGCTATCCAAACATGATTCAAATATTCCTTATGAACATACTAATCATTGGTGAAGAATCACCTACCTCGAAGTAGTGAAGAACACGGATGAAATGGAGCAATCCAACACCGAAGGCTTGAACACCAATCTCCAATGATGTATGATCTTCAATCTCGAACTAGGAGGTTGAGGAGGTTGATACGGAGTGTTTAGGACGAAAGTAGTTATGTTCTATGTGTCAAAGTTCGGGTTGTGGGAGGAGAAGGAACTGAAATCACGAATAGGATGCTGTCCTATTTATAATAAATGGCTATTAGCGCGCGCTAGACCCTGTTCGTAGCGTGCGCTAACGGCTCACAGTCTAAACTGTACTCGGCACTTAGCGTGCGCTACGCATCGACCTGTAGCGTGCGCTAAGGCGTTGACTCGGCTTTTCCCGAAAGCCGTCCAGGTACATCCGACACGATCCGACAGGGGTCCCCCGGCCAGATCTCACCTACCGCACGTCTCAATCAATCTGACCACGCATAGCGTGCGCTAATTACACTCGGTAGCGTGCGCTATGAAACCACGTTAGCGTACGCTACCCTCAGCCTGTAGCGTGCGCTACATGCACAGAATTTCAATCTTTATATCACATATACGAAATTATATGCTCGACAACATCGGATAATGAAATACAGAGAATAGTACTCATACAAAAGTACAATCATTACAATATCACAAGTTCTAATTACATAACAGAAATCTCGGGTATTACAGCTTTCAAACCGTTATTTGCTAACGTGTAGCTCTTTTCACCAATGACTCCTTTTTTTTTTAGGGAGTAGAATTTTTGCAGAAAATCATTTCTTAGTTTAAGCATGAAAAATCAAAAACTCCACAAATTAAGTAAATTTCAGTTCTATTTTTCATCAACCAATTGATTCTTCTTTTCTCAAGGTAACGAATGACTCGATTTTATATGATAATTACAAGGCTCGGAAAGAGAGATTAAGGCTCAAAAAATTTTGGAATATACAAAAAAATGTTTTTTTTTACCGGTTAAAACGATTTAGAAGCTTGTATATAGCTAATTTATTGGTGTTATGGCCAGATCTAGAAATCTCATAAATCAAAATACTATAAATATATATATATATATATAATAAAAAAATTAAGGCAAATAACCAAATCAATCAAAACACACTAAAATACTAAAACAAACCACCCCCAAACTTGAAAATAAAACTGTCCTCAGTTTTTAAAAAAAAAAAAAAATCAATGCAGAAAACAGAATACTCCCTGTTAAGAAAGTTGATGTCTGAGCTAACGCCTTTTAGAATCTGCAAGAGAATAAATATACGAGGCACACAACAAAAGAAAATAAAATATACTCATAAGTATAACACAATTTTTAAGATGCGCATCAAGAAAGTTCGAAGAGTCGCCTTACGCTGCCATCAAAGTTTTTATAAAAAATACACAAACAGTAAAAAAAATAACAATACATAAATCGCGAATAGATGCGCGTCAAGAGATCAAGAAGAAACTCCTTAAGCTGCCACCATTTAGCACGATTATTACACACGACAGAAAGTAAAAATACAAGTGGTCCGACATGGGTTATCAAAGGGAGAGGAATGAATCCACTTTTCGTTTTCTCACGGTAAAATCTTCTACCCAGACAATTTTAGCGAGTGCTGGATCTGGTTGAGGAACAAATTCATTGAGTTTTTTGATTAGTTCATCTGGTGTTGTTGCAACGACTATGATTCGTTTAACAAGCTCGGAAATAAAACCCTTTTCAGCAGAGTAGTCGATGAAAGACAGTAAACCATCAAAGAAACCATTGACATTAAGCACACCTATTGGTTTTTGATGAACATTTAGCTGGGCTCTGGTAACCACATGAAAAAGTTCCTCAAGGGTGTAACACCCCGAGATATTCGGAGTATATTACAGCGCCGTGGACCCCTACATGGGACCCACCAGGCTACAACAAGCGAACACCCCTCGACTAACCATCTCGGTTAGCGAGGATACACAATCAAATAATACATCACATGAAAATACACCCGAAGCAACCGACGAAATGAGCAACAATCGACAATGTAGCAATTTAAAATAATACAACACGGGGTTTGAATTGAAAAGCCTAAGTACTCGCGAGTACAGTCTATCAGTTTATAAATATAGGAAACAACCATATCGAAGTGGACAAAAGAAATAAGTAGACCCAAGTGCACATGTCAACGACCCTGGCCAACATCCTCGTACTGTCCCAGCGCTCGCTCGTCCGGATGATCATAACCTGAAATCCATAACAAGAATTTCCCCAAAACGGGTCCCCCAAAGGGGTTAGCAATTACGCTAGTACAAGTAATCAAGGCAAACCAATCGCTTACACATTTCATAGTACATGCACCAACATCATTTCAAAAACCAAAACCAGACATGTCTTTTCCGAAAATAAACAGTCAAACAATTTGCCATGGGAACAGGGCTATACCATTGATCCCGCTCCGTGATCCCTGAGGACCCTCCCGAGCTGGCCATATTATAAAACAAATCACGCACACGCATCGCCTTGGGAACAGGGCTATACCATTGATCCCGCTCCGTGATCCCTAAGGACCCTCCCGAGCTGGCTAGCGAAACAAACTCGTGAATCCAGGACTATACCATTGGATTCCCACCGTGATCCCATCGGACCCTCCCGAGGTGAGCAATCACACACAATATACATTACCATTTCACGTTAAGCATAAAGGTTTCCAAAAATACTTGCCTTGAATAATTGACGACGCAACGAACGGAAAGGATAATCACCAACGAACGCTATGAATCAACGGAACCGAACCTAATGATTCATAGAACATAATTACAACCAACTCTAGACGAACACGGAAATGGAATACACCCAAAATCCCGCCTACGATTCATGTATATTCGTACAAAAATAACAACGAGGGCGGACCACAACAAAACCCTCTGGATTCTGTAAAAATCACAAAATATACCATGAATCCGTAGGAAAGTTAATGATACTAACAATATTAATCGTATTCATCAAGAATCCACCAACAAAACGGAAAGAATCGGACAAAAACCCCAAAATCCCCAATTATCCAAAAGGTAGGGTTCCAAGAGATATTACCTTGAAGATTCAAGTATTAAGATCCGTAGAATACGCGTTAGATTGATTATCCGGGCTTCACAACCGAAGAAGAATGATGAAAATCAACCCCCAATTGATGAATGATGAGAAGCTCTCCTCCTCTCTCACTCTCTCTCGCGTAAATGGAAGAAGAAGAAGGAAAATGAGCTGCTCTCGCTCAAAACAACACAATTATAGAGGGTTGACCGCATTGTGTGCCGCGGCTCAGCTGAGGTGTGCGCGGCACAGGCCAAAAAATTGCTCCCAGGGTTCGGCAGTGTGCCGCGGCCCAGCCGACATGTGCCGCGGCACCCGGTACAGTCGAGTTTTGGCCGAAAATGCCACACGAGTGTGCCGTGGCCCGGACGGGTGTGCCGCGGCACTGACTGGCACTGTGTCGCGGCACCGAACGGTTGTGCCGCGGCACTGACTCGGCACTGTTCCGCGGCACCGGACGGGTGTGCCGCGGCACACAGTACAGTCCGCTTGGCCAAAACAGGAGGAATGTGTGTGCCGCGGCGCACACTCCTTGTGCCGCGGCCCACACCCCCTTTTGGGTCCCAAAATGATAAAAGAAATGATCCGGAAAGAGAATAAAAGCGATAGGACTCAAATTTGGGAAACAATAACACGAAATGGATCCACGGCAACCCCGAAACGGCGGTTCCGCACGACAACAACGAGAATTAGATCAATAGATGACAGGAAAGATACACTGAAAGATACACGAGGGTTACTACAATCGAGAAATACACCGAAAATGAAAATACAAAGTAAAGAAAAAAAATGCGGATATTACATTCTACCCCACTAAAAATAAGTTTCGTCCCGAAACTTAAGAAACAAACAACTCAGGGTACCTAGCACGCATGCTATCCTCGGTTTCCCAAGTTGCTTCCTCGACACCGTGTCTCGACCACTGCACTTTGACCAAGGGGATAGTCTTATGCCTCAGTCGTTTCTCACGATGCTCCAAAATCTTCAAGGGACGTTCTTCAAAAGTAATATCCTCGGCGACATCAATCTCACCATAATCGATGACGTGACTCGGATCCGGGACATATTTCCTCAGCTGGGAAACATGGAAAATGCTATGAACATGACTCAGGGCGGGGGGTAACGCCAAACAGTATGCTAACCCACCGACTCGCTGGAGAATCTCGAAGGGTCCAATAAATCTCGGACTCAACTTCCCCTTCTTCCCGAAACGGAAAACTCCTCTCGTCGGCGACACCTTCAGCAAAACGTGGTCTCCCACCTCGAATTCTAAAGCTCGACGACGGACATCGGCATAAGACTTCTGTCGACTCTGGGCAGTTAACATCCGTTCCCGAATCAATTCTATCTTCCGCCTCGTCTCTAAAACGACATCCGGTTCGGTCCCGACCAAATCGGACGCCTCATTCCAACAAATCGGCGATCGACAACGCCGCCCATAAAGTGCCTCATACGTTGCCATCCGAATCGACGCATGCCAACTATTGTTGTACGTGAATTCGATCAATGGCAAATGCTCCTCCCAGTCGCTGCTCCAAACGAGATCGCACGCACGCAACATATCTTTGAACGTCTGGATAGTGCGTTCTGATTGTCCATCCGATTGAGGATGGAAAGAGGTACTCAAACGCAAATGAGTGGCCAATGCTTTATGCACCGCCTGCAAAAAGTGCGATACAAATCGGCCATCACGATCTGAAACAATAGACTACGGAGTACCGTGAAGCCTCACAATCTGCGCGATAAACACACGAGCTAACTTCTCCGGGCCCCAAGTATCCTTGATGCCCAGAAAATGTGCCGACTTGGTCAGACGATCAACAATCACCCAGACCATATTCATGCCCGACCTCGACCTCGGCAAACTCGTAATGAAATCCATTGATATATCTTCCCATTTCCATTCCGGAACGGGAAGTGGCTGCAATAACCCAGCCGGCCGCTGATGCTCGATTTTGACCTGCTGACAAGTCAAGCACTTCGCTACAAACTGCGCGACCTCTTTCTTCATTTCATTCCACCAAAAATTCCCCCTCAGGTCCTTGTACATCTTACTCGAACCAGGATGAACGGAATAAGGCGTAGCATGGGCCTCTGGTCGCTGGAATTCGCGTAGTATAGTTTTCAAATCCGATCAATTTTAAAATTTGTAAAACCTCGGAGTATTTCCAAGGTGTCGAACCCAAGGGAATTGATATGTCGAAAATAAAGGAATTAACTCTACTCAAAATTTGACTGCTATTTAGGAATCCGAAAATTTGGTCTGTTTCTAATTATCTAACTTCAAAAATCGAAGAACAAAAATTAAATAAAAGATGAATTATCTAAATTAAGCAAATAAACAAATTAGCGAGATAAAATCACAAGTTGAGAGCTAATTGATCCTAGGGTAGTATCATCTAATTGAGTTCACACAATCCATTCACTTGATTCCTTTTCCCCAAATTTTAATTTAATCCTAGAAATAATCACTCAGCCGATCTAGAATTCCGATCAAGGCAACCTAGAAAGATAGTTAATTTAAACCCTTTTCCCCGCCAGGGCTCAAAGAATTTAAATCACTTAAAAAGCGCCAACTTATTTATCTATGATTTATCTTTCTCCACTTAGGTCTTAAGATAAAATCATATTGTGCATCAAGTATTTCCACTAATTAATTAATCCTTCCGGGCAAAATTAATCAGCTAACATGCATCGATTAAGGGCCCTTTAATCTAGCATGAGATTTAACACATCTTGTTCACAAGCCTAGGATGAAAGGTAAAAAGGTAATCAAAGGAACATCATGTGAACATCAATTAAAATTACTAACCCTAGAATCAATCAATGAATTTAGCCAGACATAATTGAAATTAAACAAGAAATAGATGGAGAATGCATATTATTAATATGAAAAGAGAGATTACAACCCTTACGGATGAACTCCGAGTCTTCAATCTCCGAAAAACAATAATAGTTGCTGCCTCCAAAAAGTTCTTCTATCAAAGGAATTAATCTTGCTAAGAAGATGTAAAATTATGCATAAGATCATAAAGGATGAAAAAGAATGATGAAAGATGGTAAACTAGGTCTAGGAGGGGGTGTATATAGCCTATGGGAGTTAAAAATCCCGATTGGAACTAATCTAGGAAACAAAATCTATCCAAAAGAGTCACAATCCGTCAAAACACGAGAGCCCGCGTAGCAGCCTATCGGCCTGGCCTATCAGTCGATAGCTTGCCCGATAGTTGGTTCGTCGGTCGACTTTACTCGATAGGGCAGGAACACCTTTCGGACGCACCTATCGGCCGATAGCTTGGGCCGATAGGTTCGTCTGTCTCTTGCAAAAATCCGTTTCTTCCGTCCGTGACTCGACTCTCGGTCCTTTGTCTCGTTTTGGGTCCTTTTGGCTCTAAAAACCTGCAAACACACTAAAACCAACCCAAACGCGTAATACGGCTCGACTAATCATAAATAAGCCAAATACGAGAACATTAATCACGAAACGAGATAAAAACCTAGTATAAAATCCTAGAAATAAGTGGTAAAATTACCACTTATCAAACCCCCCAAACTAAAGTCTTGTTCGTCCCGAACAACAAAAAGAAAAGAAAAAGAAAGTCGTGAATCATCGTGCAACTCATAGTGTTCAACCTAATCAATACTATCCTGTAATTCTCTCTAAATAATCCGAGTGTCGTAAAAGCGAGCTGCACTCAGAATAATGATTCCGCAAAGTAGTCAAGTTCAGTCCTAATCATTCGTTCATGAAGAAAATCCAGCTCAAAGATTAACAAAACGTGAGTCAAATCGACCGTCAATATGAAAGGCTAAAATAAACAAGCTAGTTCGTCCCGTTACACAGTCTAGTGGCACAATTTTCACGAGTTTCATAACAAATAAACCTCGGACAGTATTCCCTTATATATATGTTCAAGAATTTGATTCGAGTTGACCACTAGGTTAGGATCTCGGGATGTTTCATCGGGGTAATCCTAGGGTGGAACTTCCATTCTCATGTATTAGGAAACCGTTTGACGTAAAAGACACTCATGGGGCACATGGATGCTTCTAGTTACTAAGTTCCCGTCTACAGCGGAGAAACAACTCGAATATATAATTTCCGTATGTCCGAATCAAGGTCGCCGTTTTGCGCGAGAGTAAACAACGGGTCACGCGAATGCCCCCGGTTACTAGGCTCCCTATCCTTGGCACATGTGAAATATCTAAATCACTAGTCTAATCAGAGTCGTCGTTTTACGCGAGGGTAAACAACGGGTCACGCGAATGCCCCCGGTTACTAGACTTCCCTTCATAGAACAACATTATCTCGACTTTTGGGAAAAACTGACCGACTCTAAACTCAATCTAAGTGCCAACACGACTAAAGAAACAGTACGACTCACTATCCGGAAGATGTAACCAAACGTATTGACGGTGATTTTAAAACAAGTATGTATCATCACTTATCTGCCAAGACCTCTACAATCACGAAAAATTTTGGACCTAAATGAATACTATGCAAAACAGAAATAACTGACTACAACTCGACTAAAACTCGACCGTTTCTTCAGAGAGAAAAACAGTGTTGTAACATCGGTATCACACAAATAGAAGTACGAAAAATTCACGAATAAAGAAAAACTAAGACAAGCAAGGCTATCTAAGCAAACAACGAAAAGCAAATAAAAGCAAACACGAAAGCAAAAAAAACTACTACGACCTAAAAAAAAATAGAAACTAGCAAACACACCAAACGAAAATGAACATAAAAATCTAAAAACTAAGCAACCAAAAGCCAAATCCACACAACACCAATATGATAAGCACAAATAAAAACAACGGGCACCGACACAAGCAAATAATAATACAAGGCATACAAGGTACTCACACGTAAAGAAATTAACAAAGCCGCACTTCTCCCCCCCCCCCCCAAACTTATTTCGCATCCCAAAGGAGGAATAAGTTTGAAAAGAGAAAGGAGTGGTTTTGTTAACGGAGTACCTGATCACTGTGGCGGAAATGGCGGGTTTGTCGGCCGAGAGCTCCCTTTCCTTCTCTGTGGTTGCCTTAGACTTACGGCCTTACACAGCTTCGACTTCTTGCTTTGGTTTCCAGCCATTTCAAAGTTCCTTGATCGAGTTTTGAAGGAAGAAAAGTAGAAAAAAAATCGCCCCTTTCGTTCTATCGGCCGATATGTGTGTGTGTGAGAAAATCGGGTGGTGAAGGTGTTTAAAAGGGGTATTAATCAATCGGGTCGAAGCGGATACTGGGCTGGGTATGTCCTATCGGGCAGGCCTATCGGCCGATAGGCTGGGCCGATAGGAACTACTGAAACTTACGTACCTCATATCGGGCGGGATATCGGTCGATGTGGTCTGCCTATCGACCACTGCTTTCAACATGTAATTTTTTTTTAATTTTCCTCAGCCTATCGGCCGGGCTTATCGGCCGATAGGCTCGCCCGATAGGTTTGTCTGTCTCAAAAAAATTTTTCAACTTTTTCTGGTTCGCAAACTTGGTCCCGTTTTTGCTTGGATATGGCGATTAAAGACCTGCAAGTATCCAAAACTCGGAGTGCATGGATTAGAACTTAACAAAACTAACAAAGCTACTACGAAACTAGAACTACAAAAATCACGCAAACGAAAAATCGAAAACAAACGAATAAAACGAACTAATATACATACGTTGGGTTACCTCCTAACAAGTGCTACGTTTAACGTCTTTAGCTAGACGATACCTCATTCATTCCGGGTCTTCAGCGACAACTCCCCCTTGAACGGGTTTGTTGATATCAAGATAGCATACGTCCTTCTCATTAGATCGACTCTCGTTCGCCTCCAACATTCGAACATACTTTGGCAAATCCTCGTAAATTTCTTCAACATCGGAATGTGAGTAAATGGATTGTGAAATGCAATGCTCCAACAAGTCGGTCGGGGGCGGCATAATAGACTCAATTTCACAACATTCCTCGGGCGCATCATCGGGCTTCTTCATCGCGTCATAGATGGAAATTTTCAGATTTTGATCATTAACCCGGAAGGTAAGATCACCCTCTTGGACGTCGATAAGTGCTCTCCCCGTCGCTAGAAACGGTCTCCCAAAGATCAATGGTTGATTCTCGTCCTCGGGCATGTCAAGAACTACGAAATCGGCCGGGAAGACTAAGTGTTGGACTCTAACGAACACATCCTCCACAACTCCCCTCGGATACGCGATCGACCGGTCCGCCATGAGTAGAGAAATGGTAGTCGGCTTCATCTCCCCAATCTTCAACCTCTTAAAGATGGATAGAGGCATAAGATTGATGCTTGCCCCGAGATCACACAACACATTACTGAACGTTTGGTCGCCAATCATGCATGTCAAAGTAAAACGTCCCGGATCCTTCTGCTTGAGCGGGAGCTTGTTTTGAATGATAGCGCTACACTCCTCTGTCAAATTTATTGTTTCAAACTTCGCCAACTTCCTCTTACTTGCCACAGCGTCTTTCAAGAATTTAACGTACCCCGGCATGTCTCTCAAAGCGTCTAGAAGTGGAATGTTGATATTCACCTTTTGAAACATGTCGATAAATCGTTGAAGCTTTTCATCATATCTCGACTTGGCCAATCACTGTGGAAATAGAGCTTTTACCTCAAAATTCTTCATATTCGAACCTACAGGAGCCTTTCGACCGATAGGGGGGTCGATAGGCTCAACTGCTGGCATTCTGTCTGGGTATCGGGTGGGCCTATCGGCCGATAGTCTTGGCCGATGGGCCTGCTGTGTTTCATCTTCCTTCTCGTTCTCGGCTCCCGTTTCTAGTACATCCTTGTTTCCATATTTCTCAATTTCAGCCCCATGATTACTGTACCTTGTCCTAGTCCGAAGCTCGATTGCGTTGCATTGTTGCGTCTTCGGGTTGGTCTCGGTACTGCTCGGAAAATGGCCCGGCTTATGAATTCCGGCTTGGGCGTTCGCCATTTGACTCATTTGGGTCTCCACCATCGACATCTGCTTTGTCAATGCTATCACTGAGTTTCCAATAGATGTCACACTATGCTCGAGAGCCCCGAACCTCTTGTCTACTTTATAAATAAAATCTTTTTGACTCGCCTCCAATCGTTCCAACATCTCTTCCATAGGTGTCTTAGCAATCGGCTCTTGAATAACCCCGTTTTTCACGTTAAATCCCGGTGGTGGCTGGAGAGCATTGTTCGGGTTGGCATAGGAGAAATTAGGGTGGTTTCGATTGTTCGGATAATAGTTTCCCCTATTTCCCCCTTGCCAGAAGTTTCCTCCTTGCACGTAATTTACATCCTCCTTAACTGCAATAGGCTCGTTTAGCTCTTCAAAAACTGAATTGACTCCCAAAGTATTCTTTTTTAGCATCTCAAGTTCTTTTTGTTGTCTTTCAAATTTCGCCTTCAAATAACCGTAGGCGTCCTCGTCACCGGATGGGACCTTTCTTCTCGTCATCTTCCTATCGGTCACCTCCTCGTAATCATTGTTGACTGCTAGCTCGATGAGATTCTTGGCCTCTTCATAATCGTTAGCAAGAAATCCCCCTTTCGAGGAATAGTCCAACTCTCTTCTAGCCTTCCTCGTCAAACCTCGATAAAACCGAATGTAGATTTCCTCCTTGTCAATTCCATGCTGTGGGCATTTGCGAAGTAGCTTCTTAAATCGGATCCATGCCTCGTATAAGTATTCATCCTCATATTGCTCGAATTGCAAGATATCGTTGATTTGTTTTTTGCACCTTCGAGGGAGGATAGAACTGTGCTAAGAACAACCGAGTCATCTCTCTCCAAGTACCAATTTCCTTCCGATCTAGGCTCTTGTACCAATCTAGCGCATCGTCTTCTAAGGAGAACCGGAATAGGCGGAGCGTAATGACATCCGGAGGCACTCCGTTTTGCTTGATGGTGGCACATATGTCCAAAAACGACTCAAGATGAGCGTTTCGATCTTCATTAACTCCTCCTCCGTATGTTTGAGATTTCACCGTAGCGATGAGGGACGGCTTAAGCTCGAAGTTGTTGGCATCAATCTTCCCCCAACCTCCTTCTTGATAATCGTCCAGCTTAGGTCGAAAGCGAGCATTCAAAGGGATCTTCTCGGGACGAGCGAGTTCTCGTGGTGGGTCAACAATGCCGGCCATGGTATCAACGAAAGGTATATAAATAGTCTCGGTTCTCGCTTCTTGCTTCTTCCTCCTAAAAGACTTCTCGATTTCCGGATCCAAAGGAAATAAGTCCTTTCCTTGGGATCTTGTGATCATGCACCGCCTACAAAGAAGAGAAAACAAGATGTCAGGAAACGAGATCGAAAATTAATAATAATAGTAAACAACCTAAAGTAACAATCTCTTCTTTTTCGAATTATCCCTTTAAGTTTTCTATCAATTCCCCGGCAACGGCACCAAAAATTGATCGCTGGAATTCGCGTAGTATGGTTTTCAAATCCGATCAATTTTAAAATTTGTAAAACCTCGTAGTATTTCCAAGGTGTCGAACCCAAGGGAATTGATATGTCGAAAATAAAGGAATTAACTCTACTCAAAATTTGACTGCTATTTAGGAATCCGAAAATTTGGTCTGTTTCTAATTATCTAACTTCAAAAATCGAAGAACAAAAATTAAATAAAAGATGAATTATCTAAATTAAGCAAATAAACAAATTAGCGAGATAAAATCACAAGTTGAGAGCTAATTGATCCTAGGGTAGTATCATCTAATTGAGTTCACACAATCCATTCACTTGATTCCTTTTCCCCAAATTTTAATTCAATCCTAGAAATAATCACTCAGCCGATCTAGAATTCCGATCAAGGCAACCTAGAAAGATAGTTAATTTAAACCCTTTTCCCCGCCAGGGCTCAAAGAATTTAAATCACTTAAAAAGCGCCAACTTATTTATCTATGATTTATCTTTCTCCACTTAGGTCTTAAGATAAAATCATATTGTGCATCAAGTATTTCCACTAATTAATTAATCCTTCCGGGCAAAATTAATCAGCTAACATGCATCGATTAAGGGCCCTTTAATCTAGCATGAGATTTAACACATCTTGATCACAAGCCTAGGATGAAAGGTAAAAAGGTAATCAAAGGAACATCATGAGAACATCAATTAAAATTACTAACCCTAGAATCAATCAATGAATTTAGCCAGACATAATTGAAATTAAACAAGAAATAGATGGAGAATGCATATTATTAATATGAAAAGAGAGATTACAACCCTTACGGATGAACTCCGAGTCTTCAATCTCCGAAAAACAATAATAGTTGCTGCCTCCAAAAAGTTCTTGTATCAAAGGAATTAATCTTGCTAAGAAGATGTAAAATTATGCTTAAGATCATAAAGGATGAAAAAGAATGATGAAAGATGGTAAACTAGGTCTAGGAGGGGGTGTATATAGCCTATGGGAGTTAAAAATCCCAATTGGAACTAATCTAGGAAACAAAATCTATCCAAAAGAGTCACAATCCGTCAAAACACGAGAGCCCGCGTAGCAGCCTATCGGCCTGGCCTATCGGTCGATAGCTTGCCCGATAGTTGGTTCGTCGGTCGACTTTACTCGATAGGGCAGGAACACCTTTCGGACGCACCTATCGGCCGATAGCTTGGGCCGATAGGTTCGTCTGTCTCTTGCAAAAATCCGTTTCTTCCGTCCGTGACTCGACTCTCGGTCCTTTGTCTCGTTTTGGGTCCTTTTGGCTCTAAAAACCTGCAAACACACTAAAACCAACCCAAACGCGTAATACGGCTCGACTAATCATAAATAAGCCAAATACGAGCACATTAATCACGAAACGAGATAAAAACCTAGTATAAAATCCTAGAAATAAGTGGTAAAATTACCACTTATCAGCCTCACGCAAAATACTCTGTCTCAACTCTGAGTCGTTCGGCACACAAAGTCGACTCTGAAATCTCAAAACACCATCCTCGTGAATCACAAATCCAGGAGACTTTCCCTTAAGAACGTTCTCTCGGATTTGAGTAATCATCGGGTCCTCTAATTGCTTCAGCTTAATTTCATCGATCAAAGACGACGAAATCTCTAAAGCACAAAGTTGCCTGACAGCTCCAGGCAACAAAACCTCAACATCTAACTCGATCAAAGCCCGCCGAAGCTCAGACTGAGACGTAAGGACCTCAAGTGTTCGCAACGCAATCGGTTTCCGACTCAAGGCGTCGGCCACGACGTTCGCCTTGCCCGGATGATAAAGGATTTCGAGGTCATAATCCTTAATCAGATCTAACCACCTCCTCTGCCTCATATTCAACTCCCGCTGAGTAAATATGTATTTCAGACTTTTATGATCGGTAAAAATCTGACATGTAGAGCAAAAAAGATAGTGACGCCAAATCTTGAGCGCTAAAACAACTGCCGCTAACTCCAAATCGTGAATAGGGTAGTTCAGCTCATACGGCCTCAACTGTCTCGACGCAAAGGCAATGGTCTTGCCGTGCTGCATCAATACGCACCCAAGACCCTGACCCGAAGCATCGCTATAAACGGCGAATCCCTCGTTGCCACATGGCAACGCCAAAACCGGGGCTGAAGTCAAACGCTTCTTCAGTTCCTCAAAACTCAACTGTCTCTCGTCATTCCGCATTTAACTTCTGATTGAGCAACTGAGTAAGTGGCCGAGCTAGTTTCGAGAAACCCTCGACGAACCTACGGTAGTAGCCAGCCAAACCCAAGAAACTACGGACCTCCCTCATATTCGTGGGCGGTGCCCAATCCAACACTGCCTCAATTTTCTGCGGATCCACACGAACTCCCTCGGCTGAAATCACGTGACCTAAAAACATCTCTTCCTTCAGCCAGAACTCACATTTCGAGAACTTCACATAGAGTTGCTCGGTCCTCAAAATGTCTAACACTATCCGCAAATGATGGGCATGTTCTTCCTCATTCCTCGAATAGATAAGAATATCGTCAATGAAGACGACGACACACTTATCCAAATACTCGATAAAGATTTTGTTCATCAATTGCATGAACACCGCCGGCGCATTAGTTAACCCGAAAGGCATAACTACAAACTCGTAATGTCCGTATCTCGTCCGAAAAGCTGTTTTCGGCATGTCGGACTCTCTCACCCGAAGCTGATAGTACCCCGATTTCAAATCAATCTTCGAGAATACCAGACTCCTCAACCGATCGAACAAGTCATCAATTCTCGGCAAAGGATACTTGTTCTTGATGGTCACCTTGTTTAGTTCGCGATAGTCGATACACAAACGTAGTGAACCATCCTTCTTCCGCACAAACAGGACCGGTGCGCCCCAAGGCGAGGCGCTCGGTCGAACATACCCCGAATCAAGAAGCTCGCTCAACTGCTTCTTCAATTCTGACATCTATGAAGGTGCCATGCGATATGGCGCCTTCGAAATCGGAG
Organism: Orobanche coerulescens; assembly: GCA_033398695.1. Taxonomy (NCBI): domain Eukaryota; kingdom Viridiplantae; phylum Streptophyta; class Magnoliopsida; order Lamiales; family Orobanchaceae; genus Orobanche; species Orobanche coerulescens. The sequence goes on from CM065808.1 coordinate 180,702,816, forward strand.
CCGCACCCGGCTCTAACTCTATAGCAAACTCAACCTCACGATCCGGTGGCAATCCCGGTAACTCGTCAGGAAATACATCAGGAAACCCACTAACGAATGGAATCGACGAAAGTTCGACTCCACCATCCTCCGCCTTCAAGGCATAGCACCAATAACCAGTACACCCCTTTCGCAGGAGACTCATCGCCTTCAAGGCATTAATAACGAACTTCTGGTTTCCCCTCTTTCGCCCTGCGAAAGAGTGTTCGCTGCCGTCCTCGGCTAACATAGTGATGATTCTCATGCGGTAGTTCATGATTGCGCCGTGTCGCTCGAGCCAATCATCCCCGAGAATCAAATCCTCACCCTCAATATAACGACAATAAGATTAGAGAGCCAAGCTCTCTCACAAATAAACACAGAGCAGTCTCGGACCTCTCGATCACCGACAATTCTATCACCGCTAGGAAGTTTAACGACGAAAGGCTCGCAAGGTTACAAGCAGTCGAGACTCAAACGGCGTACACACTCTAGAGAAATGAATGAATGCGTAGCACCCGAATCAAAAAGCACACCGACAGGATGAGAATGGATATGAACGGTACCTGTCGCCACAGTAGCTGCTGGGTCATCGGCCCTCCTCATCTCGTATATACGCAGCTGGGCAGAGCCGACACTGGAAGCTCCTCCCCTAGCGGGCTGACCCCGACCCCTACCTCGTCCGGCACTCGGTGGAGGCGGCGGAGCAAATGAGCCCTGGTTCACACTCGGCTCCATAGGTGCTGGGTGAGAAGAATGGGCACTGCGGAGCTGTCTGAGCTGTTCACAAAAAGAAGCCTTGTGGCCCGACTGACCACAAGTATGACTAGTTAAAGGCGGACGAGGACACTCTCGGTTCTTATGACCCGAAAAGCCACAGTTAAAGCATGTGGGTTCACGAGCGGAGGTTCCAGCGGCACCCCGAAAGCTCCCAGAGAAACGAGCCAAGCCGCCCGTAGAAATATTCGCAGCTCGAGATTTCAGCTGGCCTCCACTCTTGGGACCAGAAAAATTTCCGACCGACTTCTGCTTCTTGCTCTCACGAGCCAAATCAGTAGCCATCACCGACATATCATAAGCGATGGCCTTACTCTGATAGTCCTTCAAGGTAGTGCAGACGAGTCCAGACATATAGTCCCGAATGGACAGTTTCATCCTCCTGGAAAAATGGAAAATTTTGTCGCTCTCAGCGACAACTTGGGTCTTCACATACCCCAACTCCTTGTTGAAATCAGCAATAGCTTGGGATACGGGAATATCCCGAGGTTGAGCATCATAGAAGGCATGCACTCTCGCTTGTCTGACCGGCCACGGGCAATATTCGGTCTCCATCAGTTCCTGAAACTCGGCCCACGAAGCAACATGATCTTTGGGACCAACGGCCTCCCACCAATCCATAGCGTCCCCTGTGAGAAAGTACTGAGCAATAGGGACCTTACGGTCCTCGGGACAGTTGGTGGCAGTGAAGACTTTAGATATCTCCTTGATCCACCCTTCCCAGCCGATCGGGTCCGAAGCTCCCGAAAACTGAGGAGGATGCATCTTGATGACATCCTGTAGCCAGCGATCCGCTCCGCCCCGATTAGCATGAGCCTGATCGGGGTTCTGGACTATCTGAGCTATAGACGCCATTTGGTTAACCATTTGCTGCATGACGGCCGCAATACCAAGGTCGGCGCGCTCCTGAGAAGAAGCATGACTGTGACGGTCACCGGTACTGCCGGCTCCCGAAGAATGCAACGTGGCTGCCCCACCGGCTGCCCCACGTCCTCGGCCGCGTCCACGACCACGACCACGACCACGACCACGGTTTCCTCCGGCATCCATACTGGTGTTAAGAGATAACAGAAGTATATTGATGATGTGTAAGGGAGGAAAAAGCAACCACGATTCGAAAAGCGAAAATACTATGCAAGAAAATAAAAGACCGAAAAAGAAAACTTACGAGCACTGGAAGTACCGAGATGCTGGCAGCGGTGTGACAATGTGCAAAATGAAACACGACTAGACCCAAATAACCAACAAGCCTAGGTATCCATAAACCCGGGCTCTGATACCATTTTCTGTAACACCCCGATATATTCGGAGTATATTACAGCGTCGTGGACCCCTACATGGGACCCACCAGGCTACAACAAGCGAACACCCCTCGACTAACCATCTCGGTTAGCGAGGATACACAATCAAATAATACATCACATGAAAATACACCCGAAGCAACCGACGAAATGAGCAACAATCGACAATGTAGCAATTTAAAATAATACAACACGGGGTTTGAATTGAAAAGCCTAAGTACTCGCGAGTACAATCTATCAGTTTATAAATATAGGAAACAACCATATCGAAGTGCACATGTCAACGACCCTGGCCAACATCCTCGTACTGTCCCAACGCTCGCTCGTCCGGATGATCATAACCTGAAATCCATAACAAGAATTTCCCCAAAACGGGTCCCCCAAAGGGGTTAGCAATTACGCTAGTACAAGTAATCAAGGCAAACCAATCGCTTACACGTTTTATAGTACATGCACCAACATCATTTCAAAAACCAAAACCAGACATGTCTTTTCCGGAAATAAACAGTCAAACAATTTGCCATGGGAACAGGGCTATACCATTGATCCCGCTCCGTGATCCCTAAGGACCCTCCCGAGCTGGCCATATTATAAAACAAATCACGCACACGCATCGCCTTGGGAACAGGGCTATACCATTGATCCCGCTCCGTGATCCCTAAGGACCCTCCCGAGCTGGCTAGCGAAACAAACTCGTGAATCCAGGGCTATACCATTGGATTCCCTCCGTGATCCCGTCGGACCCTACCGAGGTTAGCAATCACACACAATATACATTACCATTTCACGTTAAGCATAAAGGTTTCCAAAAATACTTGCCTTGAATAATTGACGACGCAACGAACGGAAAGGATAATCACCAACGAACGCTAGGAATCAACGGAACCGAACCTAACGATTCGAAGAACAAAATTACTACCAACTGTAGACGAACACGGAAATGGAATACACCCGAAATCCCGCCTACGATTCATGTATATTCGTACAAAAATAACAACGAGGGCGGACCACAACAAAACCCTCTCGGTTTCGTAAAAATCACAAAATATACCATGAATCCGTAGGAAAGTTAATGATACTAACAATATTAATCGTATTCATCAAGAATCCACCAACAAAATGGAAAGAATCGGACAAAACCCCCAAAATCCCCAATTATCTAAAAGGTAGGGTTCCAAGAGATATTACCTTGAAGATTCAAGTATTAAGATCCGTAGAACACGCATTAGATTGATTATCCGGGCTTCACAACCGAAGAAGAATGATGAAAATCAACCCCCAATTGATGAATGATGAGAAGCTCTCCTCCTCTCTCACTCTCTCTCTCGTAAATGGAAGAAGAAGGAAAATGAGCTGCTCTCGCTCAAAACAACACAATTATAGAGGGTTGACCGCATTGTGTGCCGCGGCTCAGCTGATGTGTGCCGCGGCACAGGCCAAAAAATTTCTTCGTGGTTCGGCAGGTGTCCGCGGCCCGGCCGACATGTGCCGCGGCACCGTCTGATCGGGTTTGGCGAAAATGACACACGAGTGTGCCGCGGCCGACGGGTGTGCGCGGCTTGACTCGGCTGCTTGTGCGCGACACCGACGGGTGTGCGCGGCTCGACTTCGCTGTGCCGCCGCACCGGACGGGTGTGTCGCGGCACACAGTACAGTCCGCTTGGCTAAAACTGGAGGAATGTATGTGCCGCGGCGCACACTCCTTGTGCCGCGGCCCACACCCCCTTTTGGGTCCCAAAATGATAAAAGAAATTATCCGGAAAGATAATAAAAGCGATATGACTCAATATTTGGGAAACAATAACACGAAATGGATCCACGGCAACCCCGAAACGGCGGTTCCGCATGACAACAACGAGAATTAGATCAATAGATGACAGGAAACATACACTGAAAGATACACGAGGGTTACTACAATCGAGAAATACACCGAAAATGAAAATACAAAGGAAAGAAAAAAAAAATGCGGATATTACAAAGGGTGCCAAAACCACCGGGAAGGGTGATAAAGGCGCCAGAATTATTTATCATGTGAGTTATGCGATCTTGCATATTTACAGATCTAAACTCATCTCCAATAGTTGACCCGGTGATTTTACTTTCAGCCAGAGGTTTTGGGATTATTCCCAACACTCTTACTCCTTCCATATAGGCAGAAGCAGCAGCTCGTCCCATTAATCCTAGACTTCCTCCTCCGTAAACTACATGAATGCATTTTTCTCCTAAGGTGCGACCCAAATTGTGGGCTGCTTCAGCAAAACATGCCTCTTTTCCATAACTAGCTCCACCAAAAATACAGACTGTGCTAAAATGTTTTGCCCCGGATCTTCTTCGGATGATAACTTTTGATATATAACTCTGATTTTAAATCCGGAAAGACTGCCGAATTCGTCTCGGAAAGCCCTACAACATGAATATATCAAAATTCAAAAAAGAGAATAGTTAATAAACATGTTATTTCTTGAGTAAATCAGTTATTTAATCCGATCATCATCCGATAAAAATAAAATAAAAAAAACTAATTAATTAAAGGCAAAAAACGAGTAGACTAGCTCAATTATGGGTGAATTTTATCGATACAAACCATGGATAAGTGTACAAAAATGACACTTATCATAACACTCCAAGATATTCAGGATGATTACAGCGCCGTAAATTCTTGATATAAGGATTTACTAGGCTAAGGATTTAAAAACAACATTGTAAAACACCAATCGTAAAATTAATTATTAAATCACCAGTCTGAAATGTAAAAATTAGCCAACATCTGAATACAAATCTCAAAGACAAATAAAACAGCAGCGTACTCGAGTACTTTATTAAAACAAAACACAATCTGACAAATCATCCTGGCCGTAACATCACTCTGCACCCTCGTCCTCATGCAGCTCTAATGGTTGTTTCCCCACCCTCATGTATCTATTGGAACATTTTGTTCCATACATGCTTAATAGTGTTTTGATGATTAAAGTTGTTACACAAAGCAAAACAACAAAAAGGCGAAGTAAATCATCGAAGGGGATGAAGTGCAAAAAGCTGTCCAAAATGCATGCTTAACGTACGTAAAAAGGATCGCTTAGTGTACGTAAAAGATTGACATTAACGTACGTAACAATATGTGTATAACGTACGTAATGAAGGGTTCAGAGTTCAAACCAGATGAACGTTGGAGGAGTCAAAGTCAGAAAAGCTACAACGGATATATGACGTCGGCAATGACGTATCCTTAACGTATGTAATGGATTATTAACTAACGTACGTACTGATCGAATCATATGCTACTGGACTGAAACTGGGTGATGTTAACGTACGTAACCAATACGCGTTAACGTACGTTAAACGGCGAATGGCCGTAATATGAAGAAGATAGCGGCCGTAATGAAGTGACAGGGAGCTAACGGCTAGTTTGATGGAGAAGGCTATAAATACCATTCCTATGGTATTGTTTCACTACAACAACTTCAAGCAAATGATACATTCATTAGAGATTGATATACTTACATTGTTTTTGTGATATTGAGCTTATATTGTTAGTTTGAGTGTTTATACATTCAACATATACACGAGAGGTAAAAGAAAAGATACGATTGGATTCGGTGTTATTAAGATCAAGGATCCGGCATTATTTGAATCGCAATCGATATATTCGTGAGGTTTATCTAGTACCGATAGAAAGCTAGAGTGGTTGATTCCTTGTCCAATAGAAAAGGAAAACGGTTTAACTTGGATCGACATAAAGACAAGTACGAGTGGTTTATCACGGACCAATTGAAGACGTGATTGTAAAGGTAATCCCTCGACCGATAGAAGAGAGGCATAGAGATTTATATCTTCAACCTATAGAAAAAGATACCGAGAGAGGACGTAGGCTCGATTATAGCCGAACCTCTGTAAGTCCGTGTGTCGTTTAATTTCCACACTTTATATTTACGCTTCCACACAATGGCGCAAATACCGATTTTGCTCCAACAGTATCCTGAACATACAACAAATGTCCACCTCCGAAGGGGTTAGCACAACGATGCTAGTACAAATACGATAATTATACAACAACAGATTATTCGACATCTCATGAAGTATAACGACAACATCATCAACGACAATGATAACAACGAGTCCCCACTACGAGAAAACTCACAATATTATTCACAACATAATAACCACAACATGATACAACATACACATGGTAATTCCGATGATCCAGCGTTCACTAGCATAGATCCCAAGATAATCTCGTCGGACCAACACGAGGTGGACATACAACAACGACACATATGCACGACAACATGTGTAACATCAATACATAAAACGGAATTAAAGTACTTGCCTTAGAAAGATGGCAAGAATAAATACTCCACGACTTCAACAAACTCGAAGGCCGCTCCTTCGATCAACCATTTGCAAACCTCGAACCTTACACAAAAGGAAATAACGACAACTTAACTTACGTAATAATTCTAACGTACGAATATCTAATCATCTACCACGGCCGAGTTAGCATTCTAAGTTGGCCGGTTCATAGTTCAACTACTCGATGAACGCTCAGTTGAACTAATGACATACTTCATGCGAATCAAATGACCATAATGGAGAAGAAATGTCGACGTCTACGAATTCAAGGATATTCCAATCATCATAAGTCCACATTCAAGTTCTGAATATCCATTCCAATACTTGGTTTGGTTATTCTAACACATTTCAACCGAGTTCTAGAATTAGTTCATCTCTACGATTTTCGTTCTTCCACACGAAATTCCTCTTTGTTAAGGTTTTAAGTTCAAAACGATTATCACCAAATTAATCACTTCGTTCTACCATCAATATGAAGATTATCACATCAAGAACCTCTACAAATCACAAACTATACTTGAAGAACGCCCTCTACGTTATCTTCTTGAATTAGTCTAACACATGTGACAACCTTAACAAATCGTTTCTCAAAAGAGTGTTTAAAAATTCATACGTACGTCTCGTTGACTTGCTTTATCAAAAGTTGTCCAGGTTCACGCAGGAATCCTTACCCGACAATATCCTCACTGGCCCCATGCGCCGATCAGACTTATCTGCTTTTGACTGTCTGTTACGTACGCTACGCCTCGACCATAACGTACGTTATCTTCAGCTCTTAACGTACGTTATGTTCTACCGATAGCGTATGTTATGACGTGCAGATGCATGCATGCATGTTTGGAAGCTCATGAATGTAGGAATACGAATACGGGAAGATCATAATTTGATTATTAATACCACATAATCAAATGCTACAAGTTCAAATACAGATGAAATACATGATAATTATCCGGTTATTACATACTCTCCATCTAAAAAGAAGTTTCGTCCCAAAACTTAAGATGTAAATAATTCTGGGTATCTCGACTTCATACTATCTTCAGTCTCCCAAGTTGCTTCTTCTACTCCATGCCGAGACCACTGAATTTTAACCAAAGAGATGGGTTTATTCCTTAATTGCTTGACTTGACTCTCGAGTATCTTAATTGGCTTCTCCTCAAACGTGCCATCATTAGCTACATAAATCTCACTGAAGTCGATATGACTAGGATCCTATATATACTTCCGTAGTTGAGATGCATGAAACACATTATGAACATGACCCAATGATGGCGGCAAGGCTAACCTGTACGCCAACTCCCCAACTCTCTCAAGAATCTCGAATGGTCCAATATATCTCGGACTCAGCTTTCGTTTCCTCCCAAAGCGAAAAATTCCTCGGGTAGTAGAAACATTCAGTAGTACGTGATCCCCAATTCCAAACTCTAATGGGCGACGACGCACGTCTGCATAAGACTTCTGCCGACTCTGGGCAGTCAACAGCCTTTCACGAATCAGAGCTACATTCTCTTGAGTCTGCACTATCAATTCTGGTTCTATCCCGATTAAGTCAGACGAATCGTCCCAACATAAGAGGGATCTACATCTTCTTCCTTCGAAAGAGGCCATTTTAATAGAAACATGCCAACTATTATTGTAGGTGAATTTAATCAACGGCAGATGAAGTTCCCAATAAGTTGAAGAATCTAAGGCACAAGCTCTCAGCATGTCCTCTACTGTCTGAATAGTCCTCTCGGATTGTCCATCGGTTTGAGGATGATAAGCTGTGCTAAAGTTGATCTCGATTCCCAAGGCTCTAAGAATCGCTTTCCAAAAATACGACACGAAGCGACCATCTCGATCTGAAATAATATTCTTTGGTGTACCATGCAATCGGACTATCTCCGCGATAAACACTCGTGCCAACCTCTCCGGTCCCCAAGTATCCCTAATGCCCAGAAAATGAGCCGACTTGGTTAGAAGATCAACTATCACCTAAATCATGTTCATCCATTGATATATTGGTGATAAAGTCCATTGATATATCCTACCACTTCCATTCAGGAATCGAAAGTGGCTTCAATATTCCGGCGGGTCGCTGATGTTCGATATTAACCTGCTGATAAGTTAAACACTTCGAGATATATTCCACCACATCTTTCTTCATGTTGCCCCACCAAAAATTCTTCTTCAGATCCTTATACATATTACTAGTGCCTGGGTGGATAGAACAAGGTGTACTGTGAGCTTTCTTCATGATTGTCTGCTTCAAAATATCAATATCGGGAACACAGAGGCGACTTTAAAATCTCAAAACTCTATCTTCATGAATTAAAAATCCCCAGGCATTTCCCTTGCTCACTTCTTCACGTAACCGAATCATCAGAGAATTATCTAATTGCTTAGATTTGATTTCTTCGGTCAATGATGAAGTTAATTCCATCACACATAATTGTCCTTGAACGCCTTGTAACCATACTTCAATTCCTTCACGAATCAACTCTCGTTGAATGCTGGACTGGGGTGTGAGTGTCTCCGGCATTCGAATAGAAACGGGTTTAGGCTCAGTGCATCAGCCACTACGTTCTCTTTTCCCGGATAATAGAGAATTTCCAAATCATAGTCAATCAATTCCAGCCATCTCCTCTGCCGCATGTTTAACTCTTTCTAACTGAAAATGTACTTAAGACTCTTATGATCTATGAAGATCTGACAGTGAGTCCCGTACAGATAGTGTCCCCATATCTTCAAGGCAAAAACAACAGATGCTAGATCCAGATCATAGGTTGGATAATTTACTTCATATGATTTCAACTTTCGTGAAGCGTATGAGATCACCTTCTCATTCTGCATCAGTACACACCCAAGACCTTGATTTGAAGTGTCACTCTAAACTATGAATCCTTCGGTTCCTTACGGTAATGTTAAGATTCGAGCCATCGTCAATCTCTTCTTCAATTCATCAAAACTGGTCTGACACATCTCGCTCCATTCAAACTTTTGGGTTTTCTGCGGTAATTGAGTAAGTGGACGGATAATTTTGGAAAACCCTTCCACGAACCGACGATAATACCCAGCAAGTCCTGAGAAACTTCTGACTTCCTTCACGTTATTAGGAGACTTCCATTCCAAAATTACCTCGACTTTCTAGGGATCTACTCGGACCCCTTCCGCTGACAACACGTGACCAAGGAACATTACTTCCTTTAGCCAGAATTCACATTTAGAAAGTTTGGCATATAACCGCTCGCTCCTCAAGAGGTTCAAAATGATCCGTAAATGCTGCCCATGCTCTTCCGGACTCTTAGAGTAGACCAAGATATCATCGATAAACACAACTACGAATTTGTCCAAGTACTCTACGAACACTCGATTCATTAACTGCATAAACACAGCAGGTGCATTAGTGAGACCAAAAAACATCACTACAAACTTATAGTGTCTGTAACGAGTTCTGCATGCTGACTTCGGGACATCTGATTCTTTAATCCTCAATTGATGGTATCTCGATATCAAATCGATCTTCGAAAATACTGTCGCTCCCTGCAACTGGTCGAACAAATCATCAATCCGTGGCAACGGGTACTTATTCTTGATTTTCATCCTATTTAGATCTCGGTAGTCGATGTACAATCGAAGAGATCCATCTTTCTTTCGAACAAAAAGAACAGGTGCACCCCAGGGCGAAACATTGGCTGAATATAACCTTTGTCCAACAATTCTTCCAGTTGCTTCTTCAATTCATACATCTCGGTAGGTGCCATACGATACGGCGTCTTAGAAATCGGCATAGCTCCTGATTCTAGCTCGATGGTAAACTCTACATCTTGTCATGGAGGTAGTCCATGTAATTCGTCAGGGAACACATCCAGAAATCATTCACAACAGGTATGGATGAAAGCTCTACTTTTCCTTCTTCTTTCTTCATCGTGTAACACCAGTATCCAGTACAGCCATGTTTTAGTAGTTTGACGGCTTTCAAAGCTTTGATCACTTTTCCTGAGCTTCTTGGTCTCCATCCCTCGAATAATAATTCGGAACCATCTTCAGCTATCAACGAGATATTCCTCTTCCAGTAGTTCATAATAGCCTCATAACGGTTAAGCCAATCGTCTCCGAGAATTAGATCGTCTCTCCTTGTATATCTACTACAATTAGATTCGTGGGCCATTCTTTGCCTCTGATGGTTACAGAAAAATTTCTAATTTCTAAATTAGCCGCAATTCTATTCCCACTCGGCAAACCCACAATATAAGGCTTACATTCATGAAAACAATAAATGTTCAAACGATTAACACAAGATAATGATATAAACGAATGTGTAGCTCCTGTATCGAACAAAACCCTAACTGGGTGCGAAAGGATCTGAACGGTACCTGATGCGACAGTTGTATTCTGGTCATCTGCCTTTCTCATCTCATAAAGGTGTGGACGAGCGGACCCAGCACTCGATGCTTTCTTTCGGTCGTACTGTCCTCTGCCTCTACCTTGGCCGAAACTCTGGGGTGACTGAACACTCTGTTGCACCTGAGGAATGCTTGTCTCTCTCTGAACTGGCTGCGAAGTACGAGCTCCAAAAGACTTTGCTTCTTATTCATAGAACACCACACGATGTCCTTCTCGTCCACAATTATAACACGTCATAGAGGGAAATGAGCAGTCACGTCGATAGTGTCCTGTTGGACCACAGTTAAAATATTTCCTGGTTGTATCTGCCATTTCTAATATGGATCTCGAGTTCTTTCCACCTTTGGATGGTTGCGGAGGTCTCTTGAATGAATGAAAGGATGACTGGGCTTTGCGGGGCCCACTACTCTTGTGCTCTGTAAAACTACCAGAGACTTTCTGTTTCTTAGACTCAGAGAACTTTTCCATGGATGCTTCCTTCATTTCTTACGACAGAGCTTTGTATTGATACTGGCGTAGAGTGGTGCATTCAAAACCTGACATATACCTCTGTATTTCCGGCTTCATTCTCATATCAAAGTAAGTCATCATTTCTGCATCGGTTCTGACCAGGTGTCGAACAAACACCAGCTGCGGATTAAACGTCTTAATCGTCTGAGCCACCGGCACATCCGAAGGCTGCATGGAGAAAAATTCTCGAATCTTAGCTTCTCTCACCAGACGTGGGCAGTACTGAGCTTCCATCATAAGTTTGAACTCTCCCCAATCGGCATCATGATCAACAGGTTGGAAGGCTTCCCACCACTCGGACGCTTCTCCCATCAGGAAATATTGGGCAATGTGGGCTCTCCGATCATCTGGGCAGCTAATCCCGGTGAATACTTTATCCAGCTCTCTAAGCCAGTGATCCCATGTCGGCATCTCGGAAAAACCATCGAACTTTGGCGGGTGCATCTTTGCCATCTCGTGGAGCCATCTATCTCCATGATTTACCAAGTCTGGGATGCCTTGTTGTCTCTCTCCCAGCTGCAATTCTACTGTCACTTGCATCATGTCCACAACTTGAGCAAATTAAGTTATTTGGTTGAACACTTGACGAAGGATGTCGGGAACAGCAAGTTCGGCATTTGTTTCCACGGTTCGCTCTCGTTCATTATTGACGGACTCTTGTTGTTCGCCAGAATTAGAGTTAGGTTGATTTGACAGCGAATCAGGAACAGAGGGTGAAGCTTCCCTTTCAACATTTCTATGTCCGCGTCCACGACCGAGACCACGTCCATGTCCTCTTCTAGACATACTGTAAGTATAAATATTCAATATACAAGGAACAATTTCATCCTAACGTTCAATCATAAAAATGTATAACATGTAAAGGACAAGATAGAGTTTAGGAAACTTACAACCACCGCTCACACGAAGACGTAGGCAGTACAGTAATGTTATTCGCGGCTGGTTACCTAAAAAGACATATATGAACTCTATTTTAACCCAACAGCCAAGATATCCATAATCTTTGCTCTGATACCATATTCTGTAACACCCCAGGATATCTAGGAGTATTACAGCGCCGTAAATCCTTGATATAAGGAATTACTAGGCTAAGAATTTAAAAACAACATTGTAAAACGCCAATTGTAAAATTAATTATTACATCACCAGTCTGAAATGTACAAATTAGCCAACATCCAAATACAAATCTCAAAGACAAATAAAACAATAGCGTACTCGAGTACTTTATTAAAACAAAACATAATCTGACAAATCATCCCGGCCGTAACATCACTTGCACCCTCGTCCTCATGCAGCTCTAGTGGTTGTTCCCCCATCCTGTATCCTGAACATATAATAAATTTCCACCCCCGAAGGGATTAGTACAATACGACAATTATACAACAACAGATTATTCGACATCTCATGAAGTATAACGACAACATCATCAACGACAATGATAACAACGAGTCTCCACTACGAGAAAACTCACAATACTATTCACAACATAATAACCACAACATGATACAACATGCACATGGTAATTCCGATGATCCAACGTTCACTGCATAGATCCCAAGATGATCCTATAGGACCAACACGAGGTGCAAAAACCTGTCCAATGATCCAACGTACGCTAGCATAGATCCCAAGATGATCCCGTCGGACCAACACGAGGTGGACATACAACGACACATATGCACAACAACATGTATAACATCAATACATAAAATGGAACTAAAGTACTTGCCTTATAAAGATGACAAAAATAAATACTCCACGACTTCAACAAACTCGAAGGCCGCTCCTTCTGTAATACCCGTGATTTTCTCTTTCGGTAATTTTTTATTTTTTGGCATTTTTCTAATTTCCAGAAACTCGCTTGCGAGCATTTTGACATTTTGATAATGTTTTGTTCTGCGTACTTGGTCATCTGAGTTTGTCTCGGGGTTGTTTTAACTGAATCTATGTTTTGAGCGACTTTTCCGCTATTTGATTCAATTCGTGTGATGGTGATTTGAAACTACGGTTTCGTGTTTCCTATAAGGCTGTTTAACTTTTTTAGACGTGTTGTGAACTTCGGTTTGGCTGTTTGATTTCGTATTGTGATTTTCGGACGTTTTGGGCCGTTTTGTAATTTCCCAAAGTTTGGGGGTAATTACTTCCGTTGTCATTTTCCGAACCTTCGGGTAGTCGGAATCGTGTTTACTTTTAGTGCTTGAGTTCATCGTTGTGCACTCTTCGTGTGCATGTCTTCGTCTTATGTTGTTGTTGTTTCGCAGTTTCGTCGTGCTCGTACTCGACGAGCTGAACTTAGTAGTTTAGAACTGCTAAGTGCCTTACGTACGCTATGTGATGAGCATAACGTACGTTAACTTCATGTGCCTTACGTACGTTAAGCCCTACTCATAACGTACGTAAGGGTCTTCACAGTTTCGGACAGCGAGTTCTGGCCATCGATTACGTAAGTAATCTTGCTTGCCTTACGTACGTAATATTTCTAACATATGTTAACCTTCTTCTTTAACGTACGTTATGCTGGCGCGGGTATATATACCCAGGAGTTAACCGTGTTCGTCATTTTTCATCCTTTCTTCATCCCTCCGCGGCTGTGGCGATTTGTTGGCGATTTTGGAGTCTTATAACTTCAAGTTTTCATCTTCTTTGAGTTCTTGGTGTTGATTAACATCATCAATCCGTGTTCTTCGTGTTTGATTCGAGGTAATTGTCTTGAATCCCTTTTCTATTTATTTTGAGAATCTTTAAGATTTGAGTTGTTCTTCATGAATCGTGTTGTTGTATATCATCAATCGGTTGTATTGATTCTATCCCTGCGATTTTATTCATATTTATTATCGTATTCGGGTTCGGGTGATGTTCTTGATGTTTTTGGGGTAGTATTAAACCCCAAGTATTCGATCTATTTTTGCTACGAATTCTTGATGAGAATTTCGTATGTTTTGCATCTTCCTTGCGATCGACCTTGTAGTAATTATGTTATTCTTATGTTTTCGACCTAGTTGGAGGATTCGAGGGTTTCCGGTCGAGCTTTCCCATTGCTTCGCGTGCTTTGGACTTGAGGCGAGTATCTCGTCTATATTCTTTATACTTTGAGAATGTGATGTGTCGTGAATTTAACGTGGACTTGTTAGTGATTGTATATTTAACCGTAACTTACTTTCAAATGAATATGTGATTTCTATGAAAGTAAATACAAATGTAAACTTGAGTTTCCTGAAGAATGATAACAACCATTTCATGTTGTATTGTGCTTAAAATGGATACTAGGAATGAGTAGTTATCTGAGGAATTATGGAGTCGCGGAATATTTGTATTATTCGCTTGTTAACCTGTTTCATGAATGATGGTGTGATGTGAATGTTGTGCACTTGTGTAGGTGTATGATGCGTTAGCTTATGTTTTACGTGTTTGCGATTGTGGTGAATATTGTACTTTTGTTGTTGTGTAATTGGTGAATTGAGATGTTACCCGGGTAGGGACCCACGAGGCCTCCGACGGCGCGTGCTTGCGAGTATAGCCAGTTGATATGTAACGACCATAAAGTTACCGAATCGGGTAGGTCTGGAGGGAGATCCGAGAATTGTCACTTGCGAGTGCGATGTCACAATAACTTATGGGCGTATTTGAGTATTGTTACCCGGGTAGGGACCCGTGAGGCCTCCGGTGGCGCGTGCTTGCGAGTACGGCCAGTTGTCATGATTTTGACCATAAGGTTATCTAATCGGGTAGGTCTGGAGAGGGCTCCGAGAATCGTCACTTGCGAGTGCGATGTCAAGATAACTTATGGGTGTGTTTGAGATTGTTTACGATAGCTAATTCAGGTGGGTCCCATCGAGGCCACGGAGGCGATTCGAGTGTTTGATTTGATATCTCTGTATTGTGAATGTTTGAATCATGGATCCCTGTTATATTGATGGACATGGTTTTATCTTTGAGGTTTGTGTTGAGAATTGAATCATTTCTATGATTTTGAAGGAAAACCTTTTTGAAAAGGAGAATATTCGCATTTCATGATTTTACACTGAGACCCCCAAAGTCTTTAAATAATCCCTTAAAGTGGTTTCTGGAGTAATTCGCATGATTCCTTTTTAGAGGAAAGAATTTGAAAAGACTTTAGACTCGGGGATCGTGTTACTACCTTGTCGAAAGGTTATTTTCATAACAGTTGTATTCTTGATGTATAACTTTATAGCTTGGTTACTTGCCAACGATTTCCATCGCTAACCCCTCGTTAGGGATTATGTTATACTTTTCAGGTATTCCGATTGGAGAGAGAGCAACCACATGATCGGCTTAGAGGATGATGTAAAGCAGCGATACTAGTCACAGTTGTAGTCGGTTGTCTGTCAGTGATCTGTCAGTCTGAGTGTTTATTCCTAAATTCTTTGTCATCCTTAAGAGGATGGACATGTTGAGTAAATTGTGATTGAGTTGTATTTTGGTTTATCAATTATACTGCTATGTTGTGTTTTGAGAGACCTAATCGGTCTATGGTTTTATGTCTTGCTCGAGTTGACCACGTGTGGGATTTGTCTTGTAGTTTCCTGCCTGGTAGATCCTTGCGGAAAGGGATCTACGGTGAGAAATACCCCTGAGTGGATTGGGGGTGTTACATATTCTATCAACCGTTCACAAACCTCAAACCTTACACAAAAGGAAATAACGACAACTCAAATTATGTAATAATTCTAACGTACGAACATCTAATCATCTACCACGGCCGATTTAGCATTCTAAGTTGGCCGGTTCATGGTTCAACTACTCGATGAACGTTCAGTCGAACTAATGACATACTTCATGCGAATCAAATGACCATAACGGAGATGAAATGTCTGTAACACCCCAAACTAAGCGGATATTACAGTTTCGTGGACCCCCGACTGGGACCCACCAGGCGAATGAAAACTGATGAATTCAATAATATAATTGTAGTACCAAACCACATTATATTGCCAAATACTACGATGAGGAGCTTAAGTACAATACACCAGGACAATACAGAATACTAGTATATTTTATATGAAGATAAAATACACCACCCTGAATAAATAAACATTTCAACGGAATTTGTAGCGGAAAAACATATGAAGAGAAACAAGAATGACTGAAAGGACTGGGGCCCCCCTACTAGTATCACTGGGAATCCTCGCCGTCAACGTGCTCTTCCCGTGCTTTTGCCTTGCCATGACCTGAAAACAATATCCCTCAACGGGGTCAGTTACACAGAACAACAATCCTCCAGGGTTGAATATACACAATCATGATATATCTTTAGTTATGAAATATCCTTAGTTATGAATTTAAGCTGAAGAGGAGCATCATAGTACGCCCGTAATGTTCTGTGCAAGTGTACAAGACGAATGACCGGACACATCCGTCCTTGTACCTAATTAGTCTCACGGAGGTAAGCGTTACCGTGTGCATAGTCCAATGTATCGATGAACCCAACACATGACTATCGTGTGCTCGACTAAAAATTCCACACATCCACACCCGGCCACGCAATATGAACCCAGAAGGTCATATGAACGAGAATGACCAAAATGAATATCAATGAATAATAATCCGACAAAGTCAAGAATGACTCACCGAGATGAAAGTAATAGTGAAGTGAATGATAGCTCAATGAAATGATTGGAACCGTCGTTCCTCGTGAATGAAATGATTATTCGACAATTACAAGTCTCAATACGGTTAATACATTATGAATGAGTTATGATTATGAATGAATCAACAACAAAAGGAATGAATATCCTTTTAACCGAGTAAGAATTAACTTACACAACACCGGTGAACAATGTCCTTCCACGAACAAACGTCCTAAATGAGATGTCGGTCGCTCGAACAACCTTGAATAATATAATTACCAACAATCCATTCAACATACTAATCAAACACGAATATAACGAACTCAAAACGTCGATACGACTAAACCAAGTTCATTGGGGCATTATATCAAACACGTTGAGACCAATCTCCGTTCGTTACGACCAAAACCTTAACTGTACCAATATCAAAATCCCAAGAAGTATTCCAAACCAACAAAACATCTTCAATACAATCAATAATCCAATATGAATATCCAAATTCGTGATTACAACAACAATTTATCGAAACCCCCAATTCCAACTCAATATTCAAAGTGTTCTTGAATAACCCTTCAGTAATCCAATGAATAATCATACATATTTATAATCATGCATACATCTCTTCATACAACATGATTATAACGTCCAAAACATCATATCTCAACACAAAATCGAAATCCAAGATGTTTGAAGAATATTACCTTTGAAGATCCAAGCACTTTGATCCGATGAACACGCGTTAGATCAACTATCCAAGATTCACAATCGAATGGAGATGAAGAAAACTGAACACCCAAGTGATAGATGATGGAAAAATATCTCCCTCAAGCTCTCTCTGTCGGATATAAGTTGAAGAATGAGAAAATGAGTAAAAAGTCCCGTCCAAGCCCTTATAAACTTCCGGAAGTTACGGCCGTAACTCGACCTACTTACGGCTGTAACATCCCAGGTCAACGGCCTTACGGCCGTAACCAGCCATCTCGTACGGCCGTAACTCGGCTTCGTCCAGAAACTGCCGACAGCCATACGGCCGTACCTGCACATGTCTTACGGGCGTAACTCGCCCTCGTCTAAAACACCTGTCGACATCCATACGGCCGTACCCGCACACCTTACGGGCGTAACTCGACCGATACGGCCGTACCCGGCCAAACTTACGGGCGTACGACCCCTTCGTCAAAACTGACCAGGCACCCTGCTTGCAACGTACGTCTGTATCCGGCCAAGCCTTACAGCCGTACCTGCCTCATCTTACGGCCGTATGCCGAAACCCTTACGGCCGTAAGTCCTTCTCATCCGACAAATCCTGAAAATTACGAACACCCCTTACGGCCGTAGCCTGCCCACCTTACGGCCGTATCTCGCCTCATCTTACGGCCGTATGCCGAAACCTTTACGGTCGTAAGTCCCATTCGTCCGAATTGGCCCGATATCAACGAACGCCTGTTACGGCTGTATCCGACAATCCTTACAGCTGTAACCCACCTTCGTCCAAAATCACCTTGAACCAACGAATGCATGTTACGGCCGTAATGTATGACTAGTTACGGCCGTAACTCGTTGCTGGACAAGATGAAAATCTGATAACTCCGATTTCTCGCTACGATTGATGAATGATCCGACATACCATACATATGTGAAAGTGAACAAGTCCAACACATGCCAAAGATGATACTTCCAGCACAAGACTACCAATCACGATGATAATGATAATACTCCCGTCCCGACACTCAAACGGAGATGACATGACGATCGGTAACTGATACATGGTTACAACATGCCATGAACGTAAATGAATGAATCATGAATGATGAGTGATTATTAATGAGTGAAAATTACTGAGTGACAATTACTGACTGATAATTACTGAATGATAATGAATGAATTGCAACCGGGTATTACATACTCCGCCCCTTAAAAAGAGTTTCGTCCCCGAAACTAAGGGTCAAACAACTCGGGATAACCCTCCCACATACTATCCTCGGTTTCCTAAGTAGCCTCTTCGACTCCGTGTCTAGACCACTGAATCTTGACCAAAGGAATCGTCTTGTTCCTCAATTGTTTGATTCGCCGCTCTAAAACTCGTATAGGACACTCCTCATACGAATGATCATCCGTGATCTCGATTTCGTCGAACTGAAGTATGTGGCTTGGGTCGGAAACATACTTCCTCAATTGAGAGACGTAAAACACATTATGAATTCAGCTCAATGCCAGAGGTAAAGCTAATCGATAAGCTAACTCGCCTACTCGATCCAAAATATCAAACGGTCCAATGAATCTCGGACTCAACTTCCCTCGTTTTCCGAAACGGAAAATGCCTCGACTCAGGGATACCTTGACCAACACGTGGTCACTTGTCTCGAACTCTAGTGGTCGACGACGATTATCTGCATATGATTTCTGTCGACTCTGAGCTGTCGACAAACGACTCCAGATCAAAGCTACATTCTCACGGGCGGCTATAAGCATATCAGGCTCGGTGTCGATTGATTCTGATAAGTCGTCCCAACACAAAGGAGATCTACAATGAAGACCGTACAAGGCCTCGTAAGGTGCCATCTTAATCGAAGAATGCCAACTATTATTGTACGTGAACTCAATCAACGGTAATTGGGCTTCCCAATCGTCTTTCCAATCGAGGACGCATGCCCTCAACATGTCCTCCAATGTCTGAATAGTCCTCTCTGATTATCCGTCGGACTGAGGATGAAAAGTGGTACTGAGATTAAGCTGAGTTCCCATAGCACGATAAACTAATTTCCAAAAATGAGACACGAACCGTCCATCATGATCGGAAACTAGGAGTACCGTGCAGTCGCACTATCTCTTTGATGAACAACTGGCAAGTCTTTCGGGATCCCACGTATTCTTAATCTCAAGGAAATGATCCGATTTAGTTAAGCAGTCCACAATCACCCAGATTGTATTCATGCCACGACGACTCGTCGGCAAACTCGTGATGAAGTCCATGGAAATATCTTCCCACTTCCACTCTGGAATAGGGAGCGGTTTCAGCATACCTGCCGGTTGCTGATGTTCTATCTTGACTTGCTGACAGGTCAAACATCTCGAAACAAATTCCGCGACCTCTCGCTTCATATTACTCCACCAGTAATTTTGTTTCAAGTCTTTGTATATTTTGCTAGACCCTGGATGAATGGAGTAAGGGGTAGCATGAGCTTCTCTCAAAATCGAGTTTTTCAACTCGTCATTCTCCGGTACGCATAACCGATTCTTGAATCGCAATAGTCCATCCTCGTGGACCACAAATCCAGGGGCTTTCCCCTGAGCCACATCCTCACGGATGCACAACAATGATGGGTCTGAACCCTGATTCGCTCTGATTGCCTCCTCAAGTGGCGATGAAATATCTAACATGCGAAGTTGCCCTTGCACTCGCTAAATCCAGACCTCAATCTCGGGCCTAAGAAATTCCTGCTGAAGCTCCTTCTGAACTATCAAATGAGCAAGCATTTGCTCCTGAACGGACTTACGACTCAAGGCATCGGCAACCATGTTTGCCTTGCCCGGGTGGTACAGGATCTCGATATCATAATCTTTGATTAGTTCCAACCACCGCCTCTGTTGCATATTTAACTCCTTTTGAGTAAATATATACTTCAAACTCTTATGATCGGTGAATATCTGACAGGTGACGCCATAAAGTTAATGACGCCAAATCTTCAACGCGAAAACCACGGCTGCTAGCTCCAGGTCGTGGGTCGGATAATTAATCCCGTAAGGTCTCAATTGCCGTGAAGCATAGGCAATAACCTTCCCATTCTGCATTAATACACATCTGAGACCGTGTCCGGACGCGTCACTATAAACCACGAATCCTTCCGTCCCTTGTTGCAAGGAAAGTACAGGTGCTGAAATTAACCGGCTCTTGAGTTCCTAAAAACTCCACTGACACGCGTCGGACCACGCGTATTTCTTATCCTTTCGCAAAAGGTTCGTCATTGGTTGAGCGATTTTAGAAAATCCTTCCACAAACCGCCGATAATAACCGGCTAATACGAGAAAGCTTCGGATCTCCTTAACATTCTTCGGAGGTAACCAATCTTGTATAGCCTCCGTCTTCTGAGGATCAACACGCACTCCGTCTGATGAAATTACATGCCCGAGAAACGTCACTTCGGACATCCAAAACTCACATTTGGAAAACTTTCCATAAAGTTGCTCTCGTCTCAACACATCGAGAACCTGATGAAGGTGAACCTCGAGCTCCTCTCGGTCACGAGAATAAATCAAAATGTCATCAATGAAGACAACCACAAACAGATCCAAAAAGTCGATGAAAACCCGATTCATTAACTCCATGAATACCGCATGTGCATTAGTTAACCCAAACGGCATTACCACGAACTCATAATGACCATAGCGTGTACGAAACGCTATCCTTTCGATATCTGACTCTCAAATTCGTAACAAATGATATCCAGATCTCAAGTTGATCTTGGAAAATACTGAAGCTCCCTGAAGTTGATCTAAGAGATCATCAATACGGGGTAGAGGATGCTTATTCTTGATCGTCACCCTGTTCAACTCCCGATAATCAGTACACAAGCGAAATGAACCATCCTTCTTCTTGACAAACAACACTGGTGCTCCCCACGGGGACGCACTTGGTCGGATATAACCTTTCTCGAACAACTCCTCAAGTTGATTCTTTAATTCCTGCATTTCGGTCGGGGCCATCTGGTACGGTGCCTTCGATATCGGGGACGTACCGGGCTCCAACTCAATCGTGAATTCCATATCTCTCTGTGGAGGCAAACCAGGTAACTCGTATGGAAATACATCGGCATATTCTCTCACTACCGGAATATCCGTCAAAATTATTGGTGATTTCTCAGTTTTGGTCATATAGCACCAATAACCAACACACCCCTGACTGAGTAATTTCACTACCTTCATCAAGTTAATGACCTTACCAGAACAGCCGGGATTACCTCCCTGAAAAACACATTCGACCCCATCGTCAGAAATGATAGTGACCATACGCTTACGGACACTAATGACGGCATCGTGATGATCCATCCAATCAATATCCAAGATGACGTCGTCTCTCGGTAAATCCACCACGATTAGGTCTGCTAGCCATACATGGCCATGAAACTGAATTGGACAATTCTGAATCTCACGATTTCCGATAATTCTTCTACCGTCAGGTAGACCAATGACATAGGGCTCACAACTAGTAGCACTACCCAGACGTAGTCTACTCAAACATGACTCGGAAATGAATGAATGCGATACACCAGTATTAAAAAGGGTACATACGGGTTGAGATAGAATATCGAGTGTACCTGAGATCATCCGGGCCTCCGGATCGTCGGTCTTCTTCATCTCATAAATTCGGGGCTTGCTAGTCCCAGCACCGGACGCTCCCGTCTGATGCTGTAGGCTCCACCTTTATTCGCTCCTATCGTCTTGAATGATGCATACTGAGTGGCCTGATTATAAACAGTTGACTGCTTCGGGGCCTGAGATGACGTCGGAGTAGGTTTGGAGTCCCTTCGGAAAAAACGGGCCTTATGCCCAGCAATCCCACAATTATGGCATGTGATAGTCTGCCTCGGACACTTGGTGTTGACATGACCAAGTTCCCCACAGTTGAAAAAGGTGATGGCCGAACTGGCCACTCGGGACTGCGATTCCGTCGGTCTGGGTACCACAGGAGGACGCTCAGAGAATGTAGAGCCCGCACGAGGCTTCTTGAAGGTTGTCTGACTGCCTTCAGACTGATTACGATTCTTTGACTTCTTGCTAGCAGATGAAGGTTGCGGTTTAGCAATCTCCTTAGCAGTAAGCTCATAAGTAAGAGCCTTCTCAATTATTTCGGCGAGAGTGGTGCAATTATGATTAAGTAACTGCATCCGCATGCGGGGTTTCAGCCTCTTGCTGAAATACTTAATCTTATCCGCCTCGGAGTGAATGATATATGAGGCGAACGGAAGAAATTCCTGAAATTTCCCGGCAATGGCGAGAACTTCCTTGTCTGTTGAGGGGTCGGGAGTGAGTAATTATGATAGTTTGGCCTTTCTGAGTAGGGCCGGATAATACCTCTCCATCATGAGGGTCTTGAATTGATCCCAAGTACATGATCCGTCGGTGGGCTTCAACGACAACCACCAAGAATGAGCGCTCTTACCCAGATAGTAAGCCGCAACTGAAACTTTGTGTCCTTCGGGACACTCTACCATAGCAAATAACTTCTCGAAATGCTCGAGCCAATGAACAATATTCGCCGACTCAGATGAGCCCTCAAAAGTAGGTGGCCTTTGGCGAGAGATGTCGCCGATGATACTGCCCACACTCCTCTCTTGCCTCTGAGGTGGCGGAGGAGGAGCCTGTTGATTTTGAGTAGCTGAGTTATGCATCATCTCCATCAATTGTGCCATCTGAGTCATTTGGGCCATCATGCCCTGTATAAAAGCGAGTGGATCAACCCGAACACCTTCTGACTGAGTTGTGTCCTAGGTACGAATCCCTGATAGTGAATGATTATGTCCAGGTGAATGAGTGGCAGCGTCGCTGCTCGATGAATTAGCATTATTCCTAGCATTTGCATGTGTATTCACACGAGCTCCTGGGTTTCGGCCCGTACCGCGGCCTCGTCCCCCGCGTCCTCTGCCTGCTCTCTCCATACTGAAGTAGGAAAGTCACATGATAATTATATCTCTCTCATGAATATCACGTTATGATTACGTCATGAAATGATGAAAATGAGCATACGCGCTCTAACATAGTGATTACATGAGTGATTAACTGAGGTAACATGATTATGTGATGAAATTCTTGAAATGATTATCTTGAACAAGTTAACAAGATTAATGATATGATCCTCAAGATCAACAACTGAACTGTGAAATGAACTGAGTGATTAACGAGTTAACATGATCATCCCGATCAAAATGAATGATGATAAGGATTATTGACTGTTGAATGATGAATGAATGATTATTGCCACAAATTATACCATGGCGTTATAAGTCTTACAGTTCTTGGTCTGAGGGGCTCGGCATTTGCACAGGTCACACGTGACGCGAAAGTCCAATGATACTAGTCTGATGATGACGATTTCAAATGAGACATGACTCGGAAGGTATTATTCAAAACCACTCTCCGATACCAACTCTGTAACACCCCAAACTAGGTGGATATTACAGTGCCGTGGACCCCCGATTGGGACCTACCAGGCGAATGAAAACTGATGAATTAAATAATATAATTGTAGTACCAAACCACATTATATTACCAAATACTCCGATGAGGAGATTAAGTACAATTCACCAGGACAATACAGAATACTAGTATATTTTATATGAAGATAAAATACACCACCCTGAATAAATAAACATCTCAACGGAATTTGCAGCGGAAAAACATATGAAGAGAAACAAGAATGACTGAAATGACTGGGTCCCCCCTACTAGTATCACTGGGACTCCTCGCCGTCAACTCTTCCCGTTCTTTTGCCTTGCCATGACCTGAAAACAACATCCCCCAACGGGGTCAGTTACACAGAACAACAATCCTCTAGGGTTGAATATACACAATCATGATATATCTTTAGTTATGAAATATCCTTAGTTATGAATTTAAGCTGAAGAGGAGTATCATAATATGCCCGTAATGTTCTGTGCAAGTGTACAAGACGAATGACCGGACACACCCGTCCTTGTACCTAATTAGTCTCACGGAGGTAAGCGTTACCGTGTGCACAGTCCAATGTATCGGTGAACCCAACACATGACTATCATGTGCTCGACTAAAATTCCACACATCCACACCCGGCCACGCAATATGAACCCAGAAGGTTATATGAACGAGAATGACCAAAATGAATATCAATGAATAATAATCCGACAAAGTCAAGAATGACTCATCGAGATGAAAGTAATAGTGAAGTGAATGATAGCTCAATGAAATGATTGAAACCGTCGTTCCTAGTGAATGAAATGATTATTCGACAATTACAAGTCTCAATACGGTTAATACATTATGAATGAGTTATGATTATGAATGAATCAACAACAAAAGGAATGAATATCCATTTAACCGAGTAAGAATTAACTTACACAACACCGGTGAACAATGTCCTTCCACGAACAAACATCCTAAATGAGATGTAGGTCGCTCGAACAACCTTGAATAACATAATTACCAACAATCCATTCAACATACTAATCAAACACGAATATAACGTACTCAAAACGTCGATATGACTAAACCAAGTTCATTGGGGCATTATATCAAACACGTTGAGACCAATCTCCAATCGTTACAACCAAAACCTTAACTATACAAATATCAAAACCCCAAGAAGTATTCCAAATCAACAAAACATCTTCAATACAATCAATAATCCAATATGAATATACAAATTCGTGATTACAACAACAATTTATCGAAACCCCCAATTCCAACTCAATATTCAAAGTGTTCTTCAATAACCCTTCAATAATCCAATGAATAATCATATACATCCATAATCATGCGTACATCTCTTCATACAACATGATTATAACATCCAAAACATCATATCTCAACACAAAATCGAAATCTAAGATGTTTGAAGAATATTACCTTTGAAGATCCAAGCACTTTGATCCGATGAACACACGTTAGATCGACTATCCGGGCTTCACAATCGAATGGAGATGAAGAAAACTGAACACCCAAGTGATAGATGATGGAAAAATCTCTCCCTCAAGCTCTCTCTCTCGGATATAAGTTAAAGAATGAGAAAATGAGTAAAAAGTCCCGTCCAAGCCCTTATAAATTACCGGAAGTTAAGGCCGTTACTCGGCCTACTTACGGCCGTAACATCCCAGGTGAACGGCCTTACGGCCATAACCAGCCATCTCGTACGGCCGTAACTCGGCTTCGTCCAGAAACTGCCGACAGTCATACGGCCGTACCCGCACCTGTCTTACGGGCGTAACTCGCCCTCGTCCAAAACACCTGCCGACATCCATACGGCCGTACCCGCACACCTTACGGGCATAACTCGACCGATACGGCCGTACCCGGCCAAACTTACGGGCGTACGACCCCTTAAATCAGCCCGACTGTGCACCACACTGCAACGTACGGCCGTATCCGGCCAAGCCTTATGGCCGTACCTGCCTCATCTTACGGCCGTATGCCGAAACCCTTACGGCCGTAAGTCCTTCTCGTCCGACAAATCCTGAAAATTACGAACACCCCTTACGGTCGTAGCCTGCCCACCTTACGGCCGTATCTCGCCTCATCTTACGGCCGTATGCCGAAACCCTTACGGCCGTAAGTCCCATTCATCCGAACTGGCCTGAAATCAACGAACGTCTGTTACGGCCATATCCGACAATCCTTACGGCCGTAACCCACCTTCGTCCAAAATCACCTTGAACCAACGAATGCATGTTACGGCCGTAATGTATGAGTAGTTACGACCATAACTCGTTGCTGGACAAGATGAAAATCCGATAACTCCGATTTCTCGCTACGATTGATGAATGATCCGACATACCATACGTATGTGAAAGTGAACAAGTCCAACACATGCCAAAGATGATACTTCCAGCACAAGACTACCAATCACGATGATAATGATAATACTCCCATCCCGACTCTCAAACGGAGATGACATAATGATCGGTAACTGATACACGGTTACAACATGCCAACAATGAACGTAAATGAATGAATCATGAATGATGAGTGATTATTAATGAGTGAAAATTACTGAGTGACAATTACTGACTGATAATTACTGAATGATAATGAATGAATTACAACCGGGTATTATAATGTCGACGTCTACGAATTCTAGGATATTCCAATCATCATAAGTCCACATTCAAGTTCTGAATATCCATTCCAGTACTTGGTTTGGTTATTCTAAGACATTTCAACTGAGCTCTAGAATTAGTTCGTCTCTATGATTTTCGTTCTTCCAGACGAAATTCCTCTTTGTCAAGCTTTTAAGTTCAAAACGATTATCACCAATCTAATGACTTCGTTCTACCATCAATATGAAGATTATCACATCAAGAACCTCTACAAATCACGAACTATACTTGAAAACGCCCTCTATGTTATCTTCTTAAATTCGTCTAACAAATGTGACAACCTTAACAAATCGTTTCTCAAAAGAGTGTTTCAAAATTCATCGTCAAAGGCATGTTACGATTTCAGCAAACTTCATCCCGATATTTAACAAAATCAAGGTTCAATTCTAATCCTTTTAACAATGGAAACCCTATGTATAAATTCTTCCACTCTCCCTAAAACATGGTGTTTGATTCTCTAAGTTATCAATAACCTTAATAGCTCCAGTAGTGATGTTCATAATCAGTATAGGAACATGAATCCTAGGCTGAGATGGCATTACATACCTTATTACGGAGGAGAACAATGAAATACTCGGCGGAACTCAACACCGGGCTTGAACACCGATTCAAGATGCTTTCCAACTTCAACCACCAAGTAGAGAGGCTAAATCAAGGGTTATATCGTGGAAGAGGCTCTCTGGACTTGCAGAATTTGGGCAAGGAACGAATAGGAAAAAGTGTGAAATGAAGTGGGTTGATGTCATATTTATAAGTTTCTGAACTTTACGTACGTTAGCCACAAAAACTTCTGTCCGTTTAGCCTTAACGTACGTTACGGGAAACTCCTTACGTACGTTTGCGTTATGTAACACCCCCAATCCGCTCAGGGATATTACACGCCGTAGACCCTCTCCTCGAGGATCTACCAGGCTGATAACTAAAATCAAACATCTAGACATCGCCTTTCAGGCTAAAATGATACAGTAGACCGATATGGTCTTTCAATAATAACATACAACTCAATTCCAAACACATACCCACGCAGGGGTCAAAATACAATAAACTCCCGTACAACGGGGAAAAGATACTGCAGCGGAAAAGAAAATACAACTGGACCAGTATGACATCAACCGATCCTCGTGTGATTAGTATCGTTCATCTTTCATCATCCTTCGTGCCGACCCTGTGCTACGCTCCAAAACCTGAATGCAAAAATAGACATCCACCCCCCGAATACTCGGGGGTTAGCAAAACTCCACTGTTTCGCTAGTGCAAGTACAAGTGCAAAAATACGAGCCATACAATTCACATTCCACGAATAACAATAACCAGGAATCATCAAAGATCCAAACATAATGAAAAGTACTTCCCGAGGCAAGAGTTTGGGTAAAACATTTCGAAACCGAAAGACCACAATTAAGGGGAACAATTTGTAAAACAGTTTAAAATGCCATCGAGAGTTTTAATAGAAAACAATTTAGGATTATCAAATCCTAATCTTTCCAAAATCAACAGGGTCACAGCCCAAAGGTTTTGTTTTCGCAATTAGAAAACCAACAGCAATACACAAGGTTAAAACCCATGTCACGTGTCTTCGGCGGACATAACATCAATTCAATATAATCGCCCAAGATACGGAAACCTTGGTCACCAAAAATACAACATCAACTCGTGAATCCAGGGCTATACCATTGGATTCCCTTCGTGGCCCCGTCGGACCCTCCCAAGGTGAGTAGAATGCGTTTTCGAAATCATATACACCAATTCGTGAAGTTTTACTCGTGAATCCAGGGCTATACCATTGGAATTCCCTCCGTTGCCCCGTCGAACCCTCCCGAGGTGAGTAAATACATTCACCAAACATACACACGCACTCGTGAAGTTTTACTCGTGAATCCAGGGCTATACCATTGGAATTCCCTCCGTGGCCCCGTCGAACCCTCCCGAGGTGAGCAAATACATTCACAAAACAAACAACCGCACTCGTGAATCCAGGGCTATACCATTGGAATTCCCTCCGTAATCCCGTCGGACCCTCCCGAGGTGAGCGAAATACATTCACACAATTAACATGTCACAACAAGGATATTCATACAATCCACCAAAGGCAACAAACACAAAGCACGACATAATCGTCAAATCACAATGCACCAAAAATGAGATAATATATGCACACACGCGTTATCAAGCGCAACATCAACACCAAACATATCCATAGGATTCACATAGTCACTCACAACCCACACAATTTACAAAACACACGCGTTTTGAAAGTGAGCCTTTAACGAGGCTAGTCGAATCTTTTGAAAAACCCGTTTCAAACAAACACACACACATACCAAGACGATCACCAATCATCATATCCACAAAACAAGAAATGTATGGACAAGGTACTTGCCTTGAATAAGAACAACGCGAAGAACCGACCGAAGTAGGTTGACACGAACCGACTACGAACCCGCCGACTCCACCGATCGCCAACTCACGTTCATAAACTACGAAGGACAATAACAACAATGAAATGAATTCCCTAACACGACTTAAAGCCGTTGAATTCAAAGAACAAATGACGAAGGTTCAAGGATTTCCCCCAAAACGGCCAAGAACACGATTCGTCCCGTCAAAACCCGAAAACGGAATTCCAAGTTGAAATATGGATATACAATCCATAGAATATGTTTAACAACATCATTTAACCATAATCGATCCATCGAAAACGGATGAAAAACGAGATCGGGGACAAATCCCCCGAAAAGTCAATTCGAAGGAAATCAAGAAATATACTTCGATTCGTCGAAGAACAATGGATTAAATGATGTTAAACACGAGAATACTACCAAGATTAATCATACCCATCATGAATTAATCAACAACACGGAACGAATCGGACAAAAATGTAAAAACCCCTAAATTCACGGAATTAGGGTTCTAAGGAAGATTACCTTGATTCGCTGGATCAAAGGATGATAACGGATGATTGATTGATGTTATGAACTCAAGAACTTCATGTATTTGTTGTTAAACAACATGGCTTCGTCGCCCATGAATCGCCAGCCGCGGACGGAGAAGGAAGGAAATGAAAAACGAAGGGAAAAGTGGCTGGTCTGTCATATATATACTGGGCCGGAACTAGCGTGCGCTATCGGCCAGTACCGGCCGAGCACTCTCGGCCATGGCCCGCATGACCCGGCACCACCGACTAATTTTGCCGATCATGACTGTCCGCCCGACTCCCGCTAGCGTGCGCTACGGCCGGAAGCCTGCGCGCTTAGCCGACTGCCCGAGAGCCTCGGTCGACCGCCGGCAGTAACGTCGCTAGCCGGCCGACGGCGTGCGCTACGCTGCCGACTAGCGCGCTACGCTGCGTAGCGTGCGCTACTGCCCGATCCTTCCCGATTCGTAACCCCGAAACCCCACCGTCCGGCCCGATAGCGTCGTTGGTCGACCAGGCTAGCGTCGCTACACTGCCGGTTAGCGCAGCCTTCCGGCAGCAGCATGCGCTACGCCGGTTCCTGCCGCATCTGTCCGGTGGTGCCCGCAATCGTCCGGCCATCCATAACCGTCCGGCGATGCGACCACTGTGGCTCGACGACCCGATTTCCGAAAACGTACGGAACGAACACGACGAAAAGTTCGCGGACAACATCAACGGCCCGAAATGAAAACATAATACCATATTCAATCATACGCGACCAAGAAACGGGTCGAGACAACAATTATAGATACGGATACCCGTAACTTTCAAGAAATTACAAAATGGCCCAAAACGCCCGGAAATCACGATACGTGATCGAATAACAAAACCGAAGTTCACAACACGTCTAACAAAGTTAAACGGACTTGCGGGAAACTCGAAACAGCAGTTTCGGACGAGATTCGCAAGAATCGAACTCAAGTGCGGAAAAGTCGCTAAAAAGCACGGAACTCAACAAAACAACACCGAAACGAACTCGGATGACAAAAAGTGTAGAATTAATCATTCTCAGAATGACGAAACGGTCATGAAAGAGTCGTCAATACGAACTTCCACTGAAAAAAAAAAAAATTACCGGAAATCGAAAATTGCGGATATTACATTCTACCCTCCTTAAAAGAAGTTTCGTCCCGAAACTTAAAACAAGTAGGGGGAAGAAATATTCCGCCAGGAAAAACTCAACGAGACACACAAGAATGCGTAACTAACGCCCAACGGCGAAATGTTACAAACAACGCAAAGGAATATACGGCGTGAAAACACGCTCCACGGCGACCAACACAACGCCGCCGTTAGGAATGTAATAAAACCAACAGATCACAAGCGTCATCAAACGGATAATATAGTCAAGTCAATTATCCGAACAATCCCAAAACACAACGAACGAAAATCAATAAGATTGACCGACCCAAAGGTACATCAATCAAAACGCGAGTCAATCGCTGAACAAATACGGAATTCCACCGCCCAAGGGTTGGAAGATCGAAAACGAGACTAATTTCCCGAACTTGAGGGAATTAGGAAGGAGCCTGAACGCTCAACAATCACGAAATGAGAACAAAAACCGAACAAACAAATGATCGAGACAACAAAAATCGAACAATCATGTCCGAAACACGAAGGATAATAAAATTCAAACAACAACTCCCAGGATGATCTGGTGAGAACTACAAGCCATGCATTCCCATAAGATCCACAGGAAAGGGAATAGCGATTGAAAAGTCACAACGACAAACGAGTTATTCCGAAACAATACCACACTCGTTCGATCAACAAAAGCAAGGGGCAGGACAAGCTCACAAATGTCAACAAACATAAATGAGTCGACAAAGTAGAATATACAGAAGTTCAAAATCCGATCCACTTCGAATAAAAGAACTAGTAGAACCAAATGATGTCACTTCCGAACAAGGTTCACAAGAATCGAACCGAACTCGGAAAAGTCACAGCGATACCAGATCGACCCAACACAAGATCACAGTTCATTCGAACGATGAAACTAAAATACAGAACAAGTTCAGAAGGTATCAACGAACACGAGCGAGTCGATAGACCTGAGAAACAGGGAATGCAGAGGCCAAAATAATACGGGTAATATATTCGACCTCTTCAAAAAGGAGTGTCGTCCCCGAAACTCACAACAATGAAACCAAGGTGACGACACAACAAGCAACCGACAAAAACATCCTTCGAAGGCTTCTCAAAGACGATTTTGATAACTGTGCTGAAGCGCGAACTCCGAAAGTCTCGATAGCCAATTCGCAAATCTGAATTCGGTGTCCCTCGAGTCCACACTCGAAATGTGTTACTGACGAGAAGGACAAAATGCACGTACATTCCCCCGACACATCACGGTTGAAATGCCTCGGCTCGGCATACCGAAAATACAAATGCTAGGTACAATGGAACATAACATCACGAAACAACAAACCGGAGATGCCAACTCAGCGCAACAAAGAATCATGACACATATCATACACAACGATTACCATCGTAAAGTAATACACACAAACACTACAACAACGACGGTATCGTTCGGCGACCTCAACGACCCGAACGATAACCAGCACATAATTACAACCATCATGAAACAATCACACATGTACGCAAACGTACAAACTCAAGTTTTAACAACTCACACAGGTGCGATAACACGCAAGCCCCCACGAAATGACAACATTAAAGATCGTCATCCCACCTTCCCCGACCACAAGCAGGAAATGATGGGTTTTAAAAACGAAAACCACCTTATGAAAACAGTTTGGAAACACCAGTTGATCTTGAGTATCATTTTACAAAAAGTTGAACAAAATCATTGTCGAGACTTTGAAAATCATCTTGCGTTTGATAAAACGAGGACACTTTCCTTTTTGTGAAAACTTTCAGAAATATCCGACCCTCGGGTCTAAGTATAAGTGTTTCTAAAACATTGAAAATATCTCAAAATATTTTGGTCCTCGAGGTAGAAGAATTTGGAAACATATTGTGGCACCTTGGAAGTACCACGAGAAAACGATTCATTTTAAAAGTACGTCTCGAAATTTATTTTCTAAGATACTCAAGGTTTTCAAAAATAATTCAATGGGCTAGAATGCCCAAAAATACTCATGTAACAATATTCGTTCAAACATATTACAATATATGCATCAAATCGCACAAAGTCAGGACAATACGTGTCTTTTACCGGGAAGGCAAGCAGTCAATTATCACAGTAAAAAAGACACAATTAATGACAACACTCCTCATACAAACAAAACAAGAGAATCACACGAACGCATCACGAAACCAAGAATCTACATGAAGGTTCCATCACTTAACACAAAATCAAACAAATAGCTCGTGTCACACAAGGCACAACACAAAGAAGGGAGACTTGCAGCCACAGGTCGCACGAAGATGATGATCGCCCCACGATACTAATCACGACCAACAAACTCAGACGACGCGTCGCGACACGACTCAGTCAGATAAAATCCGACGAGACAAAAACTCAATAGACACCATCGACGACGGCGGCTAGGTTTCCACAACCTAAGCTCCGATACCATTTCTGTAACACCACCAATCCGCTCAGGGATATTACACGCCGTAGACCCTCTCCTCGAGGATCTACCAGGCTGATAACTAAAATCAAACATCTAGACATCGCCTTTCAGGCTAAAATGATCTGATGAGCCGATATGGTCTTTCAATAATAACATACAACTCAATTCCAAACACATACCCACGCAGGGGTCAAAATACAATAAACTCCCGTACAACGGGGAAAAGATACTGCAGCGGAAAAGAAAATACAACTGGACCAATATGACATCAATCGATCCTCGTGTGATTAGTATCGTTCATCTTTCATCATCATTCGTGCCGACCCTGTGCTATGCTCTAAAACCTGAATGCAAAAATAGACATCCACCCCCCGAATACTCGGGGGTTAGCAAAACTCCACTGTTTCGCTAGTGCAAATACAAGTGCAAAAATATGAGCCATACAATTCACATTCCACGAATAACAATAACCAGGAATCATCAAAGATCCAAACATAATGAAAAGTACTTCCCGAGGCAAGAGTTTGGGTAAAACATTTCGAAACCAAAAGACCACAATTAAAGGGAACAATTTGTAAAACAGTTTAAAATGCCATCGAGAGTTTTAATAGAAAACAATTTAGGATTATCAAATCCTAATCTTTCCAAAATCAACAGGGTCACAGCCCAAAGGTTTTGTTTTCGCAATTAGAAAACCAACAGCAATACACAAGGTTAAAACCCATGTCACGTGTCTTCGGCGGACATAACATCAATTCAATATAATCGCCCAAGATACGGAAACCTTGGTCACCAAAAATACAACATCAACTCGTGAATCCAGGGCTATACCATTGGATTCCCTTCGTAACCCGTCGGACCCTCCCAAGGTGTGTAGAATGCGTTTTCGAAATCATATACACCAATTCGTGAAGTTTTACTCGTGAATCCAGGGCTATACCATTGGAATTCCCTCCGTGGCCCCGTCGAACCCTCCCGAGGTGAGTAAATACATTCACCAAACATACACACGCACTCGTGAAGTTTTACTCGTGAATCCAGGCTATACCATTGGAATTCCCTCCGTGGCCCCGTCGAACCCTCCCGAGGTGAGCAAATACATTCACAAAACAAACAACCGCACTCGTGAATCCAGGGCTATACCATTGGAATTCCCTCCGTGATCCCGTCGGACCCTCCCGAGGTGAGCGAAATACATTCACACAATTAACATGTCACAACAAGGATATTCATACAATCCACCAAAGGCAACAAACACAAAGCACGACATAATCGTCAAATCACAATGCACCAAAAATGAGATAATATATGCACACACGCGTTATCAAGCGCAACATCAACACCAAACATATCCATAGGATTCACATAGTCACTCACAACCCACACAATTTACAAAACACACGCGTTTTGAAAGTGAGCCTTTAACGAGGCTAGTCGAATCTTTTAAAAAACCCGTTTCAAACAAACACACACACATACCAAGACGATCACCAATCATCATATCCACAAAACAAGAAATGTATGGACAAGGTACTTGCCTTGAATAAGAACAACGCGAAGAACCGACCGAAGTAGGTTGACACGAACCGACTACGAACCCGCCGACTCCACCGATCGCCAACTCGCGTTCATAAACTACGAAGGACAATAACAACAATGAAATGAATTCCCTAACACGACTTAAAGCCGTTGAATTCAAAGAACAAATGACGAAGGTTCAAGGATTTCCCCCAAAACGGCCAAGAACACGATTCGTCCCGTCAAAACCCGAAAACGGAATTCCAAGTTGAAATATGGATATACAATCCATAGAATATGTTTAACAACATCATTTAACCATAATCGATCCATCGAAAACGGATGAAAAACGAGATCGGGGACAAATCCCCCGAAAAGTCAATTCGAAGGAAATCAAGAAATATACTTCGATTCGTCGAAGAACAATGGATTAAATGATGTTAAACACGAGAATACTACCAAGATTAATCATACCCATCATGAATTAATCAACAATACGGAACGAATCGGACAAAAATGTAAAACCCCCCAAATTCACGGAATTAGGGTTCTAAGGAAGATTACCTTGATTCGCTGGATCAAAGGATGATAACGGATGATTGATTGATGTTATGAACTCAAGAACTTCATGTATTTGTTGTTAAACAACATGGCTTCGTCGCCCATGAATCGCCAGCCGCGGACGGAGAAGGAAGGAAATGAAAAACGAAGGGAAAAGTGGTCGATGTCATCATATATATCTTGGGCGGAACTAGCGTCGCTAGCCTTCCCGGACTAGCGTGCGCTATCGGCCGATCGCCGAGCACTCTCGGCCATGGCCCGCATGACCGGCACCACCGACCAGTCTGCCGATCATGGTATCGCCCGACTACCGCTAGCGTGCGCTACGGCCGGAAGCTGCGCGCTAGCCGACTGGCCCAAGAGCCTCGGATGAATCGCCCGGCCAGTAACGTGCGTTAGCGCCGGCCGGCGGCGCTACGCCTTCGACTAGCGCGCTACGCTCGGCGTAGCGTGCGCTACTCGCCGATCCTTCCCGATTCCGAACCCCGAAACCCCACTCGGCCCGATAGCGTCGTTGGTCGACCAGGCTAGCGTCGCTACACTGCCGGTTAGCGCAGCGACCTTCCGGGCGATAGCGTGCGCTACGCCGGTTCTGCCGCATCTGTCCGGCGGTGCCTGCAATCGTCCGGCCGATCCGCAACCGTCCGCGATCTGACCACCAGGGCTCGACGACCCGATTTCCGAAAACGTACGGAACGAACACGACGAAAAGTTCGCGGACAACATCAACGGCCCGAAATGAAAACATAATACCATATTCAATCATACGCGACCAAGAAACGGGTCGAGACAACAATTATAGATACGGATACCCGTAACTTTCAAGAAATTACAAAATGGCCCAAAACGTCCGGAAATCACGATACGTGATCGAATAACAAAACCGAAGTTCACAACACGTCTAACAAAGTTAAACGGACTTGCGGGAAACTCGAAACAGCAGTTTCGGACGAGATTCGCAAGAATCGAACTCAAGTGCGGAAAAGTCGCCAAAAAGCACGGAACTCAACAAAACAACACCGAAACGAACTCGGATGACAAAAAGTGTAGAATTAATCATTCTCAGAATGCCGAAACGGTCATGAGAGAGTCGTCAAAACGAACTTCCACTGAAAAAAAAAGAAATTACCGGAAATCGAAAATTGCGGATATTACACGTTAGTCACTAGCTCACTGTCTCGTTTCTAACTTCCTTTAATGTACGTTAACACTCACACTTACGTACGTAATATGTTCAGCATAGCGTACGTTATTATTCTACTTTAACGTACGTTACGTCTTGTTGACTTGCTTTATCAAAATTTGTCTAGGTTCACGTGGGGAATCCTTACCCGACAATATCCTCACTGGCCCCATGCGCCGACCAGACTTATATGCCTTTGACTGCCTGTTACGTACGCTACGCCTCGACCATAACGTACGTTATCTTCAGCTCTTAACGTACGTCACGTTCTACCGATAGCGTACGTTATGACGTGCAGATGCATGCATGCATGTTTGAAAGCTCATGAACGTAGGAATACGCATACGGGAAGATCATACTTTGATTATTAATACCACATAATCAAATACTACAAGTTCAAATACAGATGAAATACGTGATAATTATCTGTGTATTACAGCAGCACGACAGGGATAAGCAGCATGTCTAGGCAGTAGGGCTAGCCCGCTAGGTGGCCGGGCTAGACGGTTTCCGCCCAAACCGGTGGTTTTGCCGAATTTTTTTTTTCAAATTCAAATTCAGATTTCTCCCACCCAATTTTATCTATAAATACCCCCCCTCCTTCCACCTTCAAAAACATCTCATTGTGTTAACAATTCTACACTATCTTCTCTTCTACTTCTAATTCTACCTCCATTCTTTTATGTGTTATTGTTCTTGTTAAATTGCTCTTGCTCTATAATTCTATTTTTACTCTCTTGCTTAATTGCTTTACTTTATTACTCTTGCTTACATTATATTACTACTAAGTACTAAATAATATTTAATACACTATATATTTCAATTACAATAGCACTATATATACTTGCTTTACTTTATTGCTCTTGCTTACATTATATTACTACTAAGTACTAAATACTATATGCTATACCATATATTTCAATTACACTAGCACTAGACACACTTGCTTTACTTTATTGTTATTGCTTTAAATTATATTACTACTAACTGGTAACTATTAAATACTATCTAGTACTATATATTTCAATTACACTAGCACTACACATACTCTTGCTTTGCATTGTTATTCTACACTATAATACCCAGTTGTGAACTCATTTATTTTCATTCAGTAATTGTCACTCAGTAATTCTCACTCATTAATAATCATTCATATTCATTCATTCGTGTTCACCGTTCGGCATAACTTTGAGTCATGTATCAGTATCATTCATTGTTCAACCCTGTTTGAGAATCGAGATGAGAATATTATCATTATCATCATTTTGGTATCCTGTGTGTGAGGTGTAGCGCACGCTACGTACTCTTTATAGCGCACGCTATTTGAGTACAGGTAGCGCACGCTATCATTCAACAATAGCGCACGCTAGCATAATTGAGGCAGACAGTCCAGTAGGTACTGGACTGAAATGGAGAATTCATAGCGGATGCTAGGAGTGAAAATAGCATACGCTAGTTGTATCGGTAGCACACGCTAAGCAATCGGTGTAGCGCGCGCTAAGGCTCGAGCAGATAGTGGATAGTAGGTTCTGGACTCCCTTTTTCTGGATGCCAACTATCATGTAGCGCGCCTTAACACTCGGTTAACGTACGCTAAGAAGAAGGCGTTAGCGCACGCTAACGAGGCAGTCAGAGTTCACTGGACTACCCGGTGAGCCTGCTAGCGCACGATAATACAGAGGCTAGCGCACGCTAAGCTGGGTTTGGTATAAATAGGGCAGTTCAGCCCCATTTCATCATTTCTTCATTTCTCCTCCTCATCCGGGCAATTTGGGCGATTTTTGGGCATTTTGTGAAGATCAATTCGAGCTGCTATCACCTATCTTCGATTGTAGAGTTTGGAAGGTCGATTTAACACAAGTTCAACGGATCGAAGAGTTTGGATCTTCAAAGGTAATTTCTTCAAACTCTGGATTTCGATTTTAGAAATGGAGTATGAAGTTTTGGATGTTATAATCATGATATGTGAAGAGATATACATATGATTATGTGTTTCTATGAACCATCTTTGGATCATTGGAGAATTATTCAGGAACCCTTGAATGTTGACTTTGGAATTTTGGGGTTTTCGATTAGATGTTGTCGTAATTTCGAGTTGTGTATTCCTATTGGATTATTGATTTCATTGACGATGTTTTGTTGGATTGAATCACTTATTTGGAGGTTGGTATTCGATATATTGGGATTGGTAGTAAACAATTGGAGATTGTTTTCAACGTGTTTATCTAAATGCCTCGATGAGTTTGGGTGGTTGTGTTGACTTTTTGAGTTGGTTGGGATCATGCTTGATTCGTATTTTAAGCGAATTTTTGGTAATTGTGTTATTTAAGGTTGTTCGAGCGACCGATAATTCCATTAAGGATGTTTGTTCGAGGAAGGACATTCTTCACCGGTATTCGAGGCAAGTTGATCATTGCTCAGTTAAAAGGATAATCATTCCTTCCGTTTTTGTTCATTCATACGTATAATTCATGCTTAGTATATTAATCATGTTGGGATTTGTAATTATCAAACTAATCATCCAATTCACGAGGAACAATGGTTCCAATCATTTCATTTGAAGCTATCACTATTTGCGTCATTATTTCACCTCGGTGAGTCATTCTTGACCCTTGTCGGCTTTCTATTCATTGTTCTTCATCATGGTTGCTTTTGTTCTTGTGACCTTCTGGGATTGTATTGCATTCCGGGTGGTATATGTGTGGAATTTTCAGTCGGGCACACTAAGGTCATTGTGTATATGCAGGTATCCGGACATATTGGACTGTGCACACGATAACGTGCCTCCGTGAGACTAATTAGGCCAAGTTTTGCGGATGTTTATGCGGGACGCCGGTCACTCAGCATACTTGTGCACTTGCCCATCCCATTCGGGCGTACTATGATGCCCCTTATTCAACTTGATTTCATAACTAATTCATGTGATTATTGTATTTGTTCAACTCTTGAGAATTGTTGTTTTGTGTAACTGACCTCGTTGGGGATGTTGTTTTTAAGTCATGGCAAGGCAAAGGCACGGGAAGAGAACGTTGACGGCGAGGAGTCCCAGTGATACTAGTAAGGGGCCCCAGTCCTTCCATTTGTTCATGTTTCTTTGATGTGTATTTTCCGCTGCAGTTTCCGTTTGGACTTTCATTTTATTCAGTGTTGTATAGTTCATATTCATATGAAATATATATGTATTCTGTATTCCTGGGTGTATTGTACTTGAAACTCCTCATCGGAGTAATGGGTATTATAACGTGGTTCGGTACTCCCATTATATTACTTACTTCATTAATTTTCATTGGCCTGGTGGGTCCCAGTTGGGGGTCCACGGCACTGTAATAGCCGCCTAGTTTTGGGTGTTACAGAGTTGGTATCGGAGCGTGGTTTTGAATACTACTTATCTGAGTCATCTCTCATTTATAATCATCATTCATCCGACTAATATCATTGGACTTTCGCGTCATGTGTGACATGTGCAAGCGCCGATCCAAAGCCCCCAAAGGCACATGAACAGTATGCATAAACCCGAGGCGGGAATCCATACAACTCAAACTCAACTAAATCCCCAAGCCTTCAAAGGTAATCAACAGGGTAACTAACAAGTAAATGTTTTATGGAAATATGATCATTTAAATGCTCAAGAAGTAATGGATCGTTTTATTTCAATGGAGTATTTGCCTTTTATGTTTGCCGATAAAATGACTTTTGAACATGCTATGCAAATGCTTATAACCCCGCCGCATAAAAAATTGGTAGAACTACTATGTGCAAGCGTATAAGTCGACGAGCCGAAGAAAAAAAAACGTGATTTAATGAAATATTTTATTCGTTGAAATCAAAATGTTTCTATATGTTCCAACATGGGAGTGATTCTTATCAAAAAAATTCTTATAAGGGTAATACTTGTCATTGGATTGATGAAAGTTGGTTCATTAAAAATATTTAATTGCATTTAGAGATTTTAATGAAATACATAATGCTACTAACATTGCTTAATTGATTATTTACATTTTAAATGAGTATAAATTTTTAAATAAGATATTTTCTGTTGGATTTGATAATGCATCCGCTAACACCACCTTCATTCCCGAGTTAGTTGCCGCCTGCTCATTGAGGTGTTTGGCGGTTCAAAACCGCCGATTTTTTGAACCGCTAGT
This sequence comes from Orobanche coerulescens, assembly GCA_033398695.1. NCBI lineage: Eukaryota > Viridiplantae > Streptophyta > Magnoliopsida > Lamiales > Orobanchaceae > Orobanche > Orobanche coerulescens. Next base: position 180,743,499 of record CM065808.1, read on the forward strand.
TCCGGTTTACCGAAAATCGGAACCAGAACCGAACTGCCTTATAGCGGTTCACGGTTACGGTTTTGAACCATGAACCGCCGGTTCCGAACCGAACTGAACCGAGGGTTCGGCGGTTCGTTTTTTTTTTCATTTTTTAAATTTTAATTTTAAAAAAAAAAGTATGGGGTAAAAATTAGACTTGAGCTTAATTCAAGTATTAAAGTTTAGACTTGAATTTTGTAATTTTAAATCTTTGAATTAAGCGCCTACGTATTTGATATCCGTAACTTTGGAGTTTAGGCTCGTAGTTCATTTTTAAATTTGGAGGGTGGGAGGGGAAAAAATAAAAATGAACTTGAGCTTAATTCAAATATTCAAAGTTAAAATTAAGAATTTCAACTTTGAATATTTGGATTAAGTTGCCTACGTATCCCCTTACCTTAGGAATCAAAGTCCTCATAGTTCACTTACCTTATACTTACCTTAGGGAGCGGAACGGAGGCGGAGAGGAGATGATTCAATCACCCAAGTCAGCCGAATCATTGCAAGATCTGGTATCATATATCAATCTCTTCTTGTTCATTATAATTTGGTTCTTGTTGGCGTAACTCGGCTTTCACCCAATCATTCAATAATGCTTGGGCGTCAAGATTTTGAGGCGTCAATCGAGATCGTCATTCATCCAGAATGTATCCTCCTACACTGAAGGCTTGTTCAACAGAAACTGTTGCGGGCGAGACAACTAGTATTTCCTTCGCAATCGTGGCAACTGCAGGAAAGATTGTAGACCTTTTTGCCTACCACTTAAAAAGATTGTTATTACCATCCGATCCATGTCCTAAAGCTCCCAATTCACTAGTTAAATAATTTTCAAGTTCTTGATAAGCATTACTTTGGTTACCTTGTTCGTTTTCGGGATAAATCTTCTTGATAGGCATTCCATTCACTAAGATCCGGAATAGCAAAACCAAAAGAAGATACACTACTACTACTACTACTACTACTAGAAGGAATGTGAACAGGAGAAGAAGAACTCGTACCAAGATCAAGACTACCACTATAATTACAAGCATATTCGCGACAAAGAGTAGATAATAAATTTTTGTATTTTGAACTAAATCGCTAGGATTTGGAGGAATAAAATTAGCAATAGGATTAGGAAATAAACCATTGTAGTAAAGTGTAAGTAATTTTAGCAAACCTTCCTCTCTAACTTTAGGATTTAAAAGTTTAGCAACTAAAAAAATCGGAGGAATATAGGCGAAATATTTTATCCATTTATCTCTCATTTCTTTTATATAATTAAATAAATCGGGAACTTTAATTAAAGACTTGAATACAAGTATAATTTTAACACAATGTTCAACAAGTGTAGAAGTGAGATAATAAATACCGGATAAAGACTCAGTTGCCTCTTTAAAAAAATTTAAAAGTGCCATTAAACTAGAGCACTTATCCTATTGAGTTGGCAACAAACGGGTATTTGTTCTTCGTTATAAAAATTACACAATGCAATACGATATTCATAACTATTATTTAACAAATTGTGAGTAGAATTCCAATGATTTGGCACATCTTTTGAAAATTTCTTTGGATGAATATTACTCCATCCACTTTTAAATAGATGTCATTTTGGCTTTGTGCACCTAAATTAAGAAAATTATTTTATGGCAATATTTGCCTCTAATAAATGATATTTTGTAATTAATGAAGAGTGAAAAGATGAATTTTGAGGTAAATTAATTAGGGGTAACAATGGAATAAAGAGAAGAATAAAGCTAAAGTGACATCTATTTTGAAAAAGTTATAAAAGTATAAAATGACATCTATTTAAAAGTGGAGGGAGTATTTTTTATGCAATATCTCTTCCATTTTTTACCTAGAGAAGAATGTCTAATTAAATACATTATTGCTTCACGGATAGGAGCATATGCTTCTTGTAAAACAGCTAAACCATCTTGAACACATAAATTAAGAACATGACAAATGCACCTAACATAAAAAAATTTATCACCAAGAGATGGCTCACATATTGCAATAAGTGATTCTAAACTAGCTGTATTGGAGCTAGCGTTATCAAAAGAAACTGAAAAAACTTTTTGTACCAAATTATATTCAGATAAATTATATGAATTTTATGCGAAATATTTTGGGCGATATGTGCGATATTAAACTCTCTAAAACCAATTAAATATTTTGTATTGTCCATAAATCATCAATCCAAATACAAGTAATTTCCATATATGAATTTGCTTCCCAATGATCACTCCAAGCATCGGAGCACATACAAACTTTATGATCTAAGTTTAAAAATATATTAGCTAAAATTAATTTTACCTCGCTAGTAGTTTTTCGAACATCACGAGTTACGGTAGAGCGTGAAATTTTTTTACTAGCGGGATTAAAACATAGTTGAGTAAAATTTTCATACATTTGGTTGTCGGCAAAGTTAAAAGGAAGAGATTTACCACAAACAAATTTAGTTAATTATTTTCTAGCGGTAATTGGATTAAATTTAAATAAAGCACTATTACTTTGATTGGGGGCATTAGACGATGTCGTCGTGCCTTGAAGTTGGGTTTGATTAGACTAGATGCTAACTTTGTCGGGATGTTGTGGCCATTGAGTGTCCCGTAACCTCCTCCTTTCTTAAACTTGTACATTTTATCGCAATAGTTGCACTTGGCCAAGAAATGACCGGGACCGGATGCAACGTCGTCCATTTTTGTATAATGGAGCGCAAATAATGGAGATTTGAGCTCGGATGGTTTCCTTTTTTTTGGTTTGTTGGTTGCTCATCATCTTCATGAATCGATTTTTAGACTTCAAACATTTCATTGATTTGTTCCTCGATTAATTCATCGGGAACATAATCTCCAAAATTCGGACTTGGAATAAAATTGGAACTCGGAGTATGAGTAGGAGTACTACCACTAGCACCGCCTCTTCCTCGTCGAGGAATTCCGGTGATAGCCTTTCTCTTTCACCGGTTAAATTGACCACTTGACATTTTTTTCAAATTAAGTATACTTGAGAGTTGAGAGAATAGAAATCAGAATGAATGTAGAGAGAAAGTAGGTAGATAGTTGGTGTGAGAAAAATGAAGGATGTGAGGGGTATTTATAGGTGTAAAAATGTATTAAAAAAAAATAAAATTTGAGTTTTTAACCGTTGGAACCGCCGGTTCCCGGTTGAACCGCCGTTTCCGGTTCGAACCGGCAGTTGAGCAAAATTCAAATTTTGAATTTTTTTTGAAATACCGGCGGTTGAACCGCCGGTTCGCGGTTCGTCAAAATACCAAACTAGAAGCGAACCTTCTTCAAACGGTTGACGGTTCCGGTTTTGAACTGAACCGCGGTTAACGGTTCAAAACCGGCGGTTTGAACCAGAACCGTGAACACCTCTACATGCTCACCCTCTTTTAATGGTAAGTATTTTCATGCTCGATGTATTTGTCTTTTTTTAAACCGTTGTGTACAAGATGCTTATGCTCTTGTTAATAAAAGTGTTGAACCCATTAGAAATGCCGTTCATATGTTGCATAGAAAAGCGTCATTTGGAAAAAAAATGGCAAAGATATTGTCGTACTAAAAAGATTAAATATACGAATTTTGTCAAAGATGTTTCTCACGTTGGAGTTCAACATATGCCATGCTTGCATCTACCTTGAATCATGTTGATCATTTATGTGATTTTTTAGAGCCACCCCCGGGGCTAACTTGCTTTTATTGCCCTCTTATTGGCAAAAATGCGCTAAATTATTTGAATTTTTAAAAATTTTTGATAGTGCAACTAGAGATTTATTCAGTGTTTATTATTGCACTAGTGCTAAAGTTTTAGAACATTGTATGTATATTGCTATTGCTTTAAATGCTTGTAGTCATAACAAAGATTTAAGTAAAATAGCATATGAAATGGTCATTAAGTGGCCTAAGTAATTTCTAGAAATTTCCGATATTTTTTTAATTGCTAAAATATTAGATCCTACAATTAAACTAATCGGTGTTAATCACATGTTACAAAATTATTATGGTACCTTTAAGGAAATGCTTCTCTATATCCAAGCATTAGCAAATAATCAACCAATGGAATTTTATATTCCCGACGTAGATTACATTAAAGTTAAGGTAAGTTAAGGTAAGAGAACTACGTGAGCTTTGATTCTTCATTATTCAATGAAAATACGTAGGCCACTTAATTTTAATATTTATATTAAAATTGATCTCAAGCTCTTTATTCATTTTTTCCCTTGTAAATTTTTTTTTTTCAATTAGTATAGTGAATTAGTTAGAATTAGTTAGTTTACTTATTCAATTTTAATGATTGTATTCTTATAAAAAAAGTTGTACATAGATAGAACCATAGAACTCAATAAATATATCAATTTTTATGCATTATTTTAATTGTAAATATTTTAGAACTATTTTTCCTTTATTGCATTTCAAATTTTCAATATTTTAAGTTTTCACAAGTAATTTAATTTCAAACAAAAAAGAAGTCATAAAAATATTACAAGTTACTGTAAATTACATAAAAAACACAACATAAAGAATTTCTAAATTATATATAAGTTATTATATTTTTATTAAATTAACTTAAGTAATTTCAAAATTTCAGCACTTGTAAATCAAAAAATTTAGAAATTCAATTCAAATCATTTAATTTAGAAAAAAAAAAAAGAAGATATAACCAACATTAGAAGCTATTATAAATTACATAAAAAACACAACATAAATAATTTCTAAATTTCATAATTATTTATAAGTTATTTTTATTAAATTAACGTAAGTAATTTCAAAATTTCAACACTTGTAGATTAAAAAATTAGAAATTTTAACACTAAATTCACTAATCATTTAATTCAAAAAAAATATAAAAAATATTACAAGTTATTATAAGTTACATAAAAAATACAGCATAAAGAATTTCAACATAACTACACAATTCATTTAATTTCATATAAAAAATAAAAAATAATAATAAAAAACGAAGGATGCCGGTTCGGCCCGGGAATCGCCGGTTTTAGGCCGGATCCTGAACCGCCGGTTTTGTAATACCCCGAGATATTTGGAATAATTACAGCGCCGTAAACCCTTTAATTAAGGATTTACAAGGCTAATTAAAAGGAATGTAAATATAATCCAACCGTACAACTGAAGTTCAAAATATAGAACTGGTTCAACTGATCCAAAGAGTTAACTTATACAACCATATCGAAAATGACATTATTAAAACACACGTACTCGAGTACTAAAGTGAACCAAGAAGACAAATCACAATAACAATAAACATCAACCACATCACTGAGCCATTTCATCGTCCTGTCGGTACTGTGGTTGCTTCCCCGCTCCTTGGCTACCTGAACATCAAAACAATGTCCACCCCCGAAGGGGTTAGCAAAACAATGCTAGTACAAGTATCATAATACATAAATCATCAGTACATCATAAAACATGCAAAACGGACTTCCGTCACCGGAATCCAACGATGTGAATCCTCACGATTCCATCAACACAATACAGGATAATCCAGCGATCCAGCGCCCTCAGCATAGATCCCCATGATGATCCCATCGGACCAACGCATGGTGGACATTCGATCCAGCGCCCTCAGCATAGATCCTCATGACCCCCTTTCGGATCATTTTACAATATAAACCATACAATCGTGCATACATATATGCAAGTTTCAATATGTACATTCATACAAACAATTAACCACGAATACCACAAGAAATCAAAGAAATCAATCTCATACTCGACAATATGAACAAAACCATATGCATGATCAAAGTTCCATCATAAACCAAACTAAACATATGATACTTGCCTCGAAAATGGCAAGAATCAAATACTCCAACAAATGACACGCGTCCGTATGCCACCGCCCCTCGATCGTACCCTATGCAAGGCTCGGACCTAAGAAATAATAAAGAATTCATCTCATGCCGTACGAATATCTAACAATCCGGTTTATGGCCGCAAGCTCAAATGAATTCTGCCTGAACTACTTAGCGTGCGCTACGTACTCTACGTAACGTGCGCTAAGCCTGCCCGTTAAAGTACGCAAATAACCAAGTTTAGCGTACGCTAGCCGTATCTTGTGATCCTCCCCGATCGGCCGATCTGCTGATGACCTAACGTACGTTACGTACCAAACGTAGCGTACGTTATTCATTCCTGATAGCGCACATTAATATGCCTATCTTAGCGTGCGCTGACTGTGCATGGCAGTTTACTACTAGGCAGAAAACTTGAGCTTAAGGTGATGAAACTCATGAAATCTTCAGTGTTGATACATGCCATCTCCGTGCATATCATGCTCATACGGTTTGTGAAAGATCTTTACGTATTAAATGACTACGAGACACAAGGATACGTATCATCATTACAACACCATAATTCATCTTGATCTTCATGAAAATATATCCTAAGTTCAATCCATTCCAAGTCCCAAAACGTATGATTCCTTTATGTAAGGACATAAGAACTTGGTAATCTCCATATACTGGTCATAATAGGTTTTGAAGATATATGAATAAGCTTAGGAGTTCAAACACTAAAAAGGTTTAACAGTTTATACGATGAAGAAGTACCGAAACATCGCAAATACCCTTCTAACACATGATGTTCGACTACATACGTATTTAACTGACTAGATAGTCCAAAATCATGATCAAAACGTCCTTCATAATAGTACTTAATATTGGTGAAGAATCACCTACCTCAAAGTAGTGAAGAACAAGGAGGAACTCGAAGCAATCCAACGCCGAAGGCTTGAACACCAATCTCCAATGATCTACAATCTTCGACTCAAGCTAGGATGATGATATGAAGGGTTTAGGATGAAGAGAGTAATTCTCTAAGTCCAAGAATTCGGATGTGGGAGTGAAAAGGCTGAAAATGCGAAAAAGGATGTTTTCCTATTTATAGAAAGTGGTTTTTAGCGCGCGCTATTCCATATTCATAGCGTGCGCTAACGGCTTACTGACTTCACTGTACTCAGCATTTAGCGTGCGCTATCCTCATATCAGTAGTGTGCGCTACCGCGTTGACTTGGCTTTTTCCCGAAAGCCGTCCAGGTTCATCCCGACATAATTCGACCGAGATCCGTAGCCGATCTCACCTACCACCCTGTCTCAATCATGCTGACTACGTGTAGCGCGCGCTAAGGTTCATACATAGCATGCGCTACGGATCCTAATTAGCGTACGCTATACTTAGTCGATAGCATGCGCTACATGCGTAGAATCACCATTTAGATCACATTCATAAAATCATGCGCTCAACAACACCGGATTATGAAATACGGAGAATAATAATCAGATCAAAATGCAACAATTACAATATCACAAGGTTCAATTGCATATCAGAAATCTCGGGTATTACATCCTTCCTCCCTAGAAAGAAGTTTCGTCCCGAAACTTAAGATGAAAACAACTCTGGATATCTAGTCTTCATACTGTCCTCCGTTTCCCAAGTGGCCTCTTCAACTCCTTGTCGTGACCATTGTACTTTAACCAAGTGTATTGGTTTATTCCTCAATTGTTTGATCCGACTCTCAAGTATCTTGATTGGTCTCTCTTCGAAGGTGCCGTCATTAGCTATCTCGATCTCATCGAACTCAATGATATGACTGGGGTCCGGTACATACCTCCGTAGTTGGGATACATGAAATACATTGTGAACGTGACTCAGCGATGGCGGTAAGGCCAACCTGTATGCTAGATCCCCAACTCTCTCGAGGATCTTGAATGGTCCGATATATCTCGGACTTAGCTTGCCCTTCCTCCCAAAACGGAAAATTCAACGTGTAGGAGACACCTTCAATAGTACGTGGTCCTCAATGTCGAACTCTAGAGGACGACGACGTACGCCTGCTTAAGACTTATGTCGACTCTGGACAGTCAACAGTCTTTTTCGAATCAAAGCTATCTTCTCTTGAGTCCGAACTATCAATTCCGGTTCCGTCCCGATCAAGTCCGAAGAATCATCCCAGTACAGGGGTGATCGGCATCTTCTCCCGTACAAAGCTTCAAATGGTGCCATCTTAATAGAAGCATGCCAACTATTATTGTAGGTGAATTCAATCAATGGCAAATGAACTTCCCAATCAGTTGACCAATCCAAAGCACAAGCTCTAAGCATGTCTTCTACTATTTGTATAGTCCTTTCGGACTGACCGTCCTTCTGAGGATGATAATCCGTGCTAAAGTTTAGCTCGATCCCCAAATCCCTGTGAACTGCCTTCCAGAAGTGCGACACGAAACGACCATCTCGATCTGAAATAATGGTCTTCGGTGTCCCATGTAATCTGACTATCTATGCAATAAATACTCGCGCCAATCTCTCGGGTCCCCAAGTATCTTTAATTCCTAGGAAATGAGCCGACTTGGTTAGTCGATCAACTACAACCCAAATCATGTTCATTCCCGTCTTGGTCCTTGGCATACTGGTGATGAAATCCATAGAAATATCCTCCCACTTCCATTCAGGGATCGGAAGCGGTTTTAACATTCCGGCAGGTCGCTGATGTTCAATCTTAACCTGCTGACAAGTCAAACACTTTGAAACGTATTCTGCTACGTACTTCTTCATATTCCCCCACCAGAAGTTTTGTTTTAGATCCTTATACATCTTACTGCTGCGTGGGTGAATAGAATAAGGCGCGCTATGAGCTTCCTTCAGAATTGTCCGTCTCAAATCATCAGCATCGGGAACGCAGAGTCGACTCTGAAATCTCAGAACTCTATCATCTTGTATCACGAATCATGGGGCCTTTCCTTTCTTTACTTCGTCACATAACCGAAGGATCAGAGAATCGTTCAACTGCTTAGATTTGATATCCACGACTAGTGATAAAGTCAGTTCCATCACATATAGTTGCCCTTCGATTCCTGGTGCCCATACTTCAATCCCTTTGCTGATCAGTTCTCGTTGAATGCTGGTTTGGGATGTAAGCGCTTCCAACACTCGAAGAGAAACAGGTTTACGGCTCAATGCATCGGCTACTGTGTTTGCTTTACCCGGATGATAGAGAATTTCCAGGTCGTAATCCTTGATCAATTCCAGCCACCTTCTCTGCCTCATATTTAATTCCTTCTGACTGAAAATGTACTTGAGGCTCTTATGATCTGTAAAGATCTGACAATGAGTGTCGTACAAATAATGTCGCCAAATTTTCAAGGCAAAGACCACAGCTGCTAGCTCCAGATCGTGAGTCGGGTAATTAAATTCGTACGGTTTCAACTGCCGAGAAGCATAGGCAATCACCTTATATTTTTGCATCAGCACACATCCCAGACCCTGATTTGAAGCGTCGTTGTATACCATGAATCCATCAGTCGCATCTGGTAATACTAATATAGGTGCTGTCGTCAGTCTCTTCTTAAGTTCATCAAAACCAGCCTGGCATTTCTCATCCCACGTGAACTTTTGAGTTTTCTATAACAGCTGAGTGAGCGGACGAGTAATTTTGGAAAATCCCTATGCAAAACGGAGATAATATCCAGCAAGTCCCAAGAAACTCCAGACTTCTTTCACGTTATTAGGAGCTTCCCATTCCAAGATTGCTTCGACTTTCTTCGGGTCCACCTGAACTCCGTCAGCTGATAGCACATGCCCAAGGAAAGTTACTTCCCTAATCCAGAACTCGCATTTGGAAAGCTTTACATACAACTGTTCCTTCCTCAAGGTGCTCAAAACCACACGCAAATGCTCGACATGCTCCTCTGTGTCTTTCGAATAGATCAAGATGTCATCAATGAAGACGACCACAAATTTATCCAAGTATTCTAAGAATACCCGATTCATCAATTGCATAAATACCACAGGAGCATTGGTAAGTCCAAATGGCATCACTACAAATTCATAATGTCTGTACCGGGATCTGAAAGCAGACTTCGGTATATCCGATTTCTTAATTCTCAACTGATGGTATCCTGATCGCAAGTCAATCTTCGAGAATACCCTAGCCCCTTGCAGTTGATCAAACAAGTCGTCGATCCGAGGTATAGGATACTTATTCTTGATCGTCACTTTGTTGAGCTCCCTATAATCAATACATAATCGGAGGGATCCGTCTTTCTTCCGGACAAAGAGAACGGGCGCTCCCCAAGGAGAAACGCTAGCTTGAATATAACCCTTCTGTAATAATTCCTCCAGTTGCTTCTTTAGTTCATACATCTCGGTTGGCGCCATGCGGTATGGTGCTCTGGAAATAGGAGCGGCTCCAGGCTCTAATTCGATAGTGAACTCCACTTCTCTCTGCGGAGGTAACCCAGGTAGTTCGTCAGGAAATACATCTGAGAACTCATTCACAACTGGAATAGATGAGAGCTCTACTCCTTCCTCTTTCCTCATGGCATAACACCAAAGTCCATGACATCCCTGCTTCAGTAATTTCACGGCTTTCATTACTTTGATCAATTTTCTCGAGCTTCCCGGTCTCCATCCTCTGAATAAGTGTTCAGATCCGTCATCAGCAATGATAGAAATGACTCTCTTTCGGTAATTCAGAATAGCTCCATAACGGTTGAGCCAATCGTCTCCGAGAATTAAGTCGTCACCATGTATGTCAACTACAATAAGATTTGATAGCCAATTTCTCCCTCCTATAGTCACTGGAAAATCTCTAGTTTCTAGGGTTCCCACAAGTTTCTCTCCGCTTGGTAATCCCACAACATAAGGTTCACAATCATACAAGCACGAGATTTTCAAACGATTAACACAGTTCAAAGATATAAAAGAATGCGTAGCTCCTGAATCGAATAGGACACTAACTGGTTGCAAAAGGATCTGAATCGTACCTGATGCAACAGCCGTGTTCTGATCGTCTGACTTCTTCATCTCCTAAATATGCGGAGGAACGGACCCAGCGCTGGATGCCTCTCTTTTCCCAACATTCTGCTGCTGGAAACCACTTTGCTGTGTCTGGTTTACACTAGTGTCCTTCAGAACTGGTACAGGAGTGCGAGTACCAAAAGATAGAGTCGCATTTCCACAAAATGTTGCGCGATGCCCTTCCTGTCCACACTCGAAATAGGTCACAGCAGGCGCGAAACAGTCACGTCGAACATGCCCTGCTTTGCCACAGTTATAACATTTCTTCCCTGCATCTGAAATGGTTGGTGATGCCCGGAACTTCTTCCCACCTCGAGAAGGATGTGGAGGCCTCCTGGATGAATAAAATGAGGATTGGCTTCTGCGGGGCCCACTACTCTTATTTTCCGTGAAGTTGCCAGCCACTTTCTGCTTCTTTGCTTCCGTTGACTTCTCTACAGCCGCCTCTTTCATATCATAGGCCAATGCTTTGTCCTGATACTGTCGCAAGGTGGTACATTCAAATCCGAACATATACTGTTGAATCTCCAGCTTCATCCGCATGTCGAAATGAAAAATCCTCTCCGCCTCGGTTCTGACCAAGTGGCGCACATAAGTCAGCTGGTGATTAAAAGTCTTAATCACATCTGTCACAGATGCCTCTGAATTTTGTGGTGAGAAAAACTCCCGGACTCGGGCCTCTCTAACTGGGCGGGGACAATACTGTGCTTCCATCATTAATTTAAACTCCGTCCAGTCAACATTATGCTCCTCAGGTCGAATGGCCTCCCACCAGTCGAAAGCCTCCCCTGTCAGAAGATACTGGGCGACCGGAACCTTCCTGTCATTGGGACAGTTGATCCCTGCAAAGATCTTCTCTAACTCCTTCAGCCAATGATCCCAAGAAAGCGTCTCAGCAGAACCGTCAAATTTCGGAGGGTGCAATTTGACCACTTCAGTAAGCCATTTGTCCCCCCGATTATCCTCGTTATGCTGCTGTCCCATCGCCGTCTGCATGCGATCAACAACTTGAGCAAACTGGTTTATCTGAGCAACCACCTGTTGAAGCACTCCCGGCACATCAGGATCTGTATTATTATTAGCTGATCCCTGCTGTCCTCCAGAATGGGAATCGGTTCGACTAGCAGAAATCTCTGGGGTAGACGCCGAATCCTCCTGTCTTACATTTCCACGTCCGCGTCCACGACCACATCCGCGTCCACGACCTCCCCTCAACATACTGTAAACACAAATACTCAATATCCAGGGCAAACTTTCTAAAAGAAAATCCGTCAATATTCACAAAACAGGAATTAAATAAAACGGTAGTATTTGGGATTAGAAGACTTACAACCACGGTCCACACGACGATGCTGGCTCAGCAGTGATGTTACAAACGACCAATAATCAAATAACATAAACAGACCCAACTAACCCGACTGCCAAGATATCCATGAATCTTAGCTCCGATACCATATTCTGTAACACCCCGAGATATTCGGAATAATTACAGTGCCGTAAACCCTTTAATTAAGGATTTACAAGGCTAATTAAAAGGAATGCAAATATAATCCAACCGTACAACTGAAGTTCAAAATATAGAACTGGTTCAACTGATCCAAAGAGTTAACTTATACAACCATATCGAAAATGACATTATTAAAACACACATACTCGAGTACTAAAGTGAACCAAGAAGACAAATCACAATAACAATAAACATCAACCACATCACTGAGCCATTTCATCGTCCTGTCGGTACTGTGGTTGCTTCCCCGCTCCTCGGCTACCTGAACATCAAAATAATGTCCACCCCCGAAGGGGTTAGCAAAACAATGCTAGTATAAGTATCATAATATATAAATCATCAGTACATCATAAAACATGCAAAACGGACTTCCGTCATCAGAATCCAATGATGTGAATCCTCACGATTCCATCAACACAATACAGGGTAATCCAGCAATCCAGCGCCCTTGGTATAGATCCCCATGATGATCCCGTCGGACCAACGCATGGTGGAAAACCCGTCCAGTGATCCAGCGCCCTCAGCATAGATCCCCATGATGATCCCGTCGGACCAACGCATGGTGGACATTCGATCCAGCGCCCTCAGCATAGATCCTCATGACCCCCTTTCGGGTCATTTTACAATATAAACCATGCAATCGTGCATACATATATGCAAGTTTCAATATGTCCATTCATACGAACAATTAACCACGAATACCACAAGAAATCAAAGAAATCAATCTCATACTCGAC